>JANAVB010043220.1:4681326-5186930 GCA_029216955.1 Iris pallida
GATCCTTCGCTGCTGCTCCGGTATCTGGCCATACAAAACCAGCTGGGTCAGACCCCAGAAAGAGCAAGTACCACAAAGGAGGCCACGAAATAAGAACAAAAGCCAGCATATCAGAACATAAAAAAAAGGAAATAATTACATAATGAAGACAATTATTAAGGAGAAACCAGGCAGGTGATATACGATAAGATAACCATGGGACTATTCAGATAACCAGGTTACAACCCGTAAACCAAACAAGGACCGGGATTGTAACCCTTCGTCTGAACGGAACTTGGTTTCTCCCACCATTTATCGGCAAGATAAAATACAAGAAATCAGGACCTGTAATTAATCATGATTAAGGTAAAGCACAAGTAATCATGTCATGTCATGACCTTGTACAGGATCAGGACAGGACAAGCGGGACTAGACTCCATCCAATCAATCACGGCCAAGCAAGTACTACGGCTTACTACTTTAACTAACTAGGGTTATCACAGGCCTAATTACTAGCAAGATGCAATGAGAATTCCAAGTCCGGTTACCTGTTTGTTACTACCTGAGTGATCCCAGCAAGAAAAGAAAAAGATAGCTGGATATAGTAGACACACTGTAGTAAGATACATGTGTCCCAAGGCACCACACTCGACGGCGGGCTGGAAGTGCGCTCATCTCGACGGATAGCAACAAATCCCATGTATATATATATAAGGCGGGGACCAAAGGGACAACGGGTAACTGGGAAATTCTTCATGAACTATTTGATTAATCTAGTCATTAATCCTAGCCATATTGAGTATGAATCCCTGACCGTAGAAAATCAGAGATTTATGCCCTAGACATGATGCAAGACAAGACAGGTTCATTTGTACAAACACATTCACCCACGGTGTCCATGTCACGCCCCAGAACCAGAATACTGGAGAGCGGGGGCAAACATAGCCAGCTACGTATAATAAAATAGAATCCACGTCACTATACGGTCACGGCTGTCTAGATACATGAGGGTTTAACTACAAGCCAACAGTCTCCTATGGTCATGAACAAGCCTATTGTCTCAATCACAAGCAAGTAGTAACAGTTACAAGATGTCAGAGCACCAAATATATAATAGTAAGGCGTCCCATACATTCCATATTGGATGATCATGAAGCTAGTCGTACAAAATGTCAGGACTAGCAAGAGTTTTAGTCAATACATGATCAACCCTAGGATTTGTCAATCATGTTACAGCCCGTAGGTAGACATTAAGTAAAGATGCAACCGAGCAAACACGTGCTCGTCGGCTAAACGTCTCAAAAGAATAATTTTACAATAAAGTGGGAGGACAAAAATAGACCCACTCGTTGCCAGGGTTACGCCTGGTGGTCACCATCTGGCTGAAAGATAGGTGGATCCTCTGGTGCTGCTCCGATATCTGGCCACACAAAACCAGCTGGGTCAGACCCCAGAAAGAGCAAGTACCACAAAGGAGGCTTCACTTAGGAACTAAAACCAGCACACAATAGAATATTAAAGATAATAAATAAATATAGAACTGACAATAATAGAGATAACAATAATGTATTGAGCACGGAGAAACCATTCAAGTAGCCAGACTGCAACCCTTAAACCAAACAAGGACCGGAGTTGCAATCCTTCGTCTGAATAGAAACCTGTCTCAATTACTATTGGTAAGGTAACACGATAATAAACGAAGAGAGGACACAGAACTGCTCCGGGAGCCAGGTTACAACCCTTAAACCAAACAAGGACCGGGGTGTAACCCTTCGCCTGAACAGAACTGGACCCCTGATCTTTATTGTTAATGCCGGTATAAATAATTAATCATGCTTGAAGTAAGGTAAAACATGACGAGCATGGCACGGGGTTGCAATAAGACAATAAACGAGGAGAGGACACAGAACTGCTCCGGGAGCCAGGTTACAACCCTTAAACCAAACAAGGACCGGGGTTGTAACCCTTCGCCTGAACAGAACTGGACCCCCGGTCGTTATTGTTAAGGCAGGCACAATAAGCAGGACGATATATGATAGGATAACCATGGAACTATTCAGATAGCCAAGTTACAATCCTTAAACCAAACAAGGACCGGGGTTGTAACCCTTCATCTGAACAGAACTTGGTATCCCATCATTTATCGATACAAGAAATCATGTCCTGATACAATCTTGTACAGGATCAGGATAAGACTAAGCTGGAATAAACTTCATCCAATCAATCACGGCCAATCAAGAGTACGGCTTAATACTTTTAACTAACTAGGATTATCACAGGCCTAGTTACTAGCAAGATGCAATGAGATTATCCCGACAGCCACAAGCCCTGCAGACCATCCGGTTATCCGGATCGAATGTCCGTTTATGAAGGGTGCACCACATGACTGTGTGCTGGAAATGTGCCCTACTCGTCGGTAGGCTACAAGTCCACTTAATGCGCCCAGATAACGGGATTGCATGTAGCTGGGAATCTCTTCATGACTACTGAATCGTTCTAGTTAATTAGCCTTAGTCAATTTCAGTAGGTAACCCTGACCGTGGTACTCAGGGATCCCCATCCTAGATATGATGCAAGACAGTACCAGTTTATTTGTACAAACGCAATCGCCCACGGTGTCCAGGTCATTCACACTTGTCATGTCAGGCTAGCTGTCATAACAGCATGTCGAGACATATCATGCCAGTTTACTTGTCAAGAGTGCACCACAGCGGGCCACTATCGTGTTCTATTCTTACAATATTATGAATGAGAGAAACTTGCATAAAATAACTAGAGACATATTCTTGCTGCTAAGGAAAAGATCTACAACTTCCACGTTGGGAGTTGGGAGAAATTCGAGCAATAATTCAATCAATTAGGACATATAACAGTTAGTAATAGTCAAAATATGCATTATGCGGCCTATTCTGCGACATGCATGCAACTGCGACACCATATGCGCCTACTGCGACATGCGCCTTAATGCGGCTCATGCACGACATGATATGCGCCTATCGCGACATGCACCTCATGTGGCTCAACTGCGACATGATATGTGCCTACCGCGACATGCGCCTCATTGCAACATGCGCCTTCTGCGACATGCACCTTCTGCGACATGATATGCGGCTACTGCGACATACGCTTCATTGCAACATGCGCCTTCTGCGACATGCGCCTTCCGCGACATGATATGCGGCTACCGCGACATGCGCTTCATTGCAACATGCGCCTTCTGCGACATACGCCTTCCGCGACATGATATACGGCTACCGCGACATGCGCTTCATTACAACATGCGCCTTCTGCGACATGCGCCTTCTGCGACATGATATGCGGCTACCGCGACATGCGCTTCATTGCAACATGCGCCTTCTGCGACATGCGCCTTCCGCGACATGATATGCGGCTACCGCGACATGCGCTTCATTGCAACATGCGCCTTCTGCGACATGCGCCTTCCGCGACATGATATGCGGCTACCGCGATATGCGCTTCATTGCAACATGCGCCTTCTGCGACATGCGCCTTTTGCGACATGATATGCGGCTACCGCGACATGTGCTTCATTGCAACATGCGCCTTCTGTGACATGCGCCTTCTGCGACATGATATACGGCTACCGCGACATGCGCTTCATTGCAACATGCGCCTTCTGCGACATGCTGATTATGCTGCAGATGAACCTAGAAATGACCAGAAATTGTTTTGGCCATAACTTCCTCATCCGAAGCCGAAATCAAGTGAAACAAAAGCCAAAACTGCATGAAATTGAATTCTCTACAACATAGAAATACTAGTTTTCGAAAAATAACCAAGTTTTAAAGATCAAAACCAAGAAAAACTGAAAAGTTTACAAACTTAGATCTACAAGAATCCATCCATCAAATCCAAAAATGTCAAGTTCTAAAGAGGCTTAGAATCAAGTAAGAAAGAGAATGGAACAATAAAACTTGAGATCCATCATGAAGCAAGTTTGTACTTGCCTAGCTCTCTTTCCTGGTAGGTGGAAGAGTAAATGGTGAAGAAGAAGAAGTGAAGGAGAAGAATAAATGAAGAGAGAGTTAGATGGAAATATAAATGAGGGTGGTGGTGGTAGGTAGGGGTTTTCTTTTGGTTCATGATGAACCCAAAAGCAAACCAAACCAAGCTAAGCCGAACCAAGCTAAGCCACAACCAATGACATGCCAAAATAATCATGCAGAAAAATACGCAATACGAGTCAAGAATACGTACACGTATACCAAGATACGTAATACGAACCACAGGCATTACAACTCTACCCACCTTCAAAGAATTCCGTCCTCGGAATTTAATCAAGAGGCTAGAATTGTAAGGACAAGCTATACTAATCGTAAACTATAACAAGCAGTCTATCATGCAGTCATTTATCCGAGCAAGGAATTGAAAGCATAAGGCATAAGGAAGATATTATACCTTACGAGTCAAACAGGTCGAGATATCGTGATCGGATATCATCCTCACGCTCCCAGGTCGACTCACCCAAAGAGTAATGACCCCAACAACTCGGACTAACTTGATAGTCTTGTTCTTGAGTATCTTCTCTCTTCGGTCCAATATAGACACGGGCCTCTCCTCATACGAAAGGTTGGTACCAACAACCAATTCCGAATGATCCAGGATGTGGCTCGGGTCCGGGATATACCGTCGTAGTTGAGATACATGGAATACGTCATGAACCTCACGTAGCGACGATTGAAGAGCGAGACGATAGGATACATCACCTACTCGCTCCAGAATATCGAACGGCCCTATATACCTAGGACTAAGCTTTTCCCGTACGCCGAAACGAATGACGCCACGGTTAGGCAAAATCCTCAGGAATACATGGTCGCCGACCGAGAATTCAAGGGGTCGCCGATAGGAATCGGCCCAATGACGCTGGCGATCTTGGGCAACTCGAAGATGATCTCTGACTCTTCTGACCACTTCAACGGTCTGAGCAATCATTTCCGGACCAAGCATCTGCCTCTCTCCGACATCGTCCCAGGCTAGCGGGGATCGACACTTCCTACCATACAGTGCCTCGAACGGTGCCATCTGGATACTGGCCTGGAAACTATTATTATACGAGAACTCCACCAGGTGCACATGATCTTTCCACGAACCACCAAAGTCGAGTGTACATGACCGCAACATATCTTCAAGAGTCTGGATCGTACGTTCCGACTGGCCATCTGTCTGCGGATGATAAGCTGAACTGAACTGGAGGTGAGTCCCCAAACTCTCTTGCAAGCTACGCCAAAAGTGTGACGTAAATCTTGAATCTCTGTCTGAAGTGATACTGACTGGTACACCGTGCAATCTGACAATCTGCTCGAGATACATCTCCGCTAGTTGAGCCGTCGATTGACCAACTCTGAACGGGAGAAAGTGAGCCACCTTCGTGAGCCTGTCTATAATAACCCAAATAGCGTCTCTGCCAGCCGGGGATCTGGGCAATCCCGTCACAAAGTCCATGGTTATATGCTCCCATTTCCACTCGGGAATCGGCAATGGTTGAAGTAGTCCAGCTGGTCTCTGATGTTCAGCCTTAACTTGTTGGCAGACTAAACAACGAGAGACAAACCGGGCTATCTCCCTCTTCATGCCATTCCACCAAAAGTGCTGACGAATATCACGGTACATCTTCGTACCACCGGGATGAATGGAATACTGCGAACTGTGGGACTCTGCCATGATCTCCTGTCTGATATCTCTACTGGGTACACAAAGACGCTTACCATGTCGAAGGGTACCGTCTTCATGGATACATAACTCTAGTCTTCGTCCTGCCTCACACTCTGCTCTAAGTCGCTGAAGCTTGGAATCTGCTGACTGTGCCATTCGGATCCTCTCGACTATAGTGGACTAAACTTGCATGCTAGCCATCAATGTCATACTGGAAGGGAGGACAACTTCTATACCCATCTTCTGAAGATCGACTAACAGTTCTGGTTGTGCTGTTAGGAAATAAATTTCGGCTCTCCTGCTCAATGCATCTGCAACAACATTGGCCTTCCCTGGGTGATACTGCAAGTTGACATCATAATCCACAAGCAGCTCTAGCCATCTTCTCTGACGCATGTTAAGATCCTTCTAGGTGAAAACATACTTCAGGCTCTTATGGTCGGTGAAAATTTCCACCCTATCTCCGTATAGGTAGTGCCTCCACAACTTAAGTGTAAACACTACTGCTGCCAGCTCCAAGTCATGGGTTGGGTAATTTCTCTCATGATCACGAAGTTGCCGTGACGCATAAGCTATTACCTTCCCATGCTGCATCAGAACACATCCTAAACCTCTGCCCGAAGCATCACAATACACTGAGAATCCTCCAGTTCCATCTGGAAGCGTGAGAATAGGAGCCGTCATCAAGCCTCGCTTCAACCTCTCAAAAGAATCCTGGCATTCTGCTGTCCAAACAAACTGCACATCCTTGCGGGTCAACTGGGTCAATGGCGCAAAAATTCGAGCAAAGTCTGAAACAAATCGCCGGTAGTAACCGGCCAATCCAAGAAAACTACGGACTTCTGCCACTGTGCTAGGTACCGGCCATGTTTCAATGGCCACGATCTTCTGGGGATCCACTTCTACTCCCCCTCGGGTGATGATATGACCCAAGTACGAAATGCGATCGAGCCAGAACTCGCATTTACTGAACTTGGCATACAACTGGTACTCTCTGAGAATCTGAAGAACAACTCTGAGGTGATGCTCATGCTCCGCTTCACTCTTGCTGTAGACCAGGATGTCCTCTAGGAATACAATCACGAACTGATCCAAATAAGGCATAAAGATGCGATTCATGAGGTCCATGAATACAGCCGGCGCATTGGTTGCTCCAAATGGCATCATAAGGAACTCTCAATGCCCATATCTAGATCTGAAAGCTGTCTTCGGGATGTCCTGCTCTCTGACTCTGATCTGATGGTATCCTGACCGCAAGTCAATCTTAGAAAATACTGACGCCCCTCTGAGTTGATCAAACAAGTCATCTATCCTTGGGAGAGGGTATCTGTTCTTGATTGTCACCGAGTTCAAGGTACGATAATCAACACACAATCTGGACGTACCATCCTTCTTTTTCACAAGAAGCATCGGGGCTCCCCAAGGTGATCCACTAGCACGAATGAATCCCTTGGTTCTGAGTTCTTCAATCATCTTGTACAATATCTCTAGCTCTGACGGCGCCATCCTGTAGACTCTTTCTGACACTGGGGCTGTCCCGGGAATCAAGTCGATGGTAAACTCGATCTCTCGCTCTAGCGGCATCCCTGGAAGCTCTTCTGGAAAAACATCTGGAAACTCTTCGATTATCCGATGTAACTGTACTACTGCCACTGCCATCCGCAACATTGGAGGAGAAGGTTCAACTTCGCCTCGGAAAAAGGAAAACTCTGGCTCACCTGGAATGCTAAAAATAACCCTGCCAATGTGGCAGTCTATCCTAGCATACTGGTCCCTCAACCAATCCATCCCTAAGACCACATCATAATCGGCCATTGGGAACTCTATCAATCTAGCGGGGAATTCTCTACCGCTAACTACGATCCGACACGAGGAAAACACTCTATCTACTCCCACAAGTCCGTTACCAGTAAGTATATTGAGCCTTACTGATAATGACTCGGGCTCCAGTCCTACCCGTGTCGCAAATCGTGCAGACATAAATGAATGCGAGGCACCAGAATCAAATAATACTGAAGCTGGAAAGGTGTTGACGAGAATAGTACCTGCCACCACCTCACCTGGTGCTATTCCTTCTTCTCCCATGGTCAAAGCCAGCACTTGACCATGTCCTCGGGGTGCGGGTCCCCTCTGCTGAAAATTCCTCTGCCTACTCTGGATCAGGGCTTGGGATTGGGCATACTGTTGCGGTCTCTGCTGCTGGAATGCCTGGACCTGCGTCGGCAATGGCCTCGGGAACGGGTACTGCAGCTGCTGCTGCTGGACTGGTGCTGGTCCTCTAACTGAAGGACTAGAAAAAGCGGATGAACTCCCCCTGTTCGGGCAGTTCCCAACCCTGTGGTCCGGGGCACCACAAACCAAGCACAAACCCTATGCTCTACGACACTCTGACACCAAATGTCCTGGCTTCCCGCAGTGTGAACATCCCACTGCAGAAGACTGCTTCT
This sequence comes from Iris pallida, assembly GCA_029216955.1. NCBI lineage: Eukaryota > Viridiplantae > Streptophyta > Magnoliopsida > Asparagales > Iridaceae > Iris > Iris pallida. Next base: position 4,689,426 of record JANAVB010043220.1, read on the forward strand.
GCTTCTGCTGCTGAGGGTGCATCGGGGTGGAATGCTGAACCGACGTCACTGAGGCCGCCCGCCTCGGAGCTCCAATGGTCAAAGCCCTGGCTGCCGGGGCTGGTGCTGATGACTGATTCATCTGGCCGTGAGATCGCTTCCGACCTCCGGTCCTATCCACGATCCTCTGAGAGGTGTACTCATGCCTCCGGGCCGCTCTCAACACTGCATCAAAAGTCTGATGCTCAAACTGCTCCACCGCCAATAAAATCTCTAGGTGGAGCCCCTGCTGGAACCGTTGGGCTCTATCGAACTCGGTCGCCACCAAGGTGGGAGCAAACCGACTAAGCCTGGAGAACTCGGCCGCATATCCATCGACCGTCCTGTCCATCTGCTTCAGATTAGTGAACCTCGTCTGTAGATCATACCGAGCTACAGCATCAAAATACTTGGTCTGGAATCTCTCCCTGAATACTGCCCATGAAATAGGGGCCACTAATCCATCGGCCTGCGCTGCCCACCAGCTGCGAGCAAGATCCAATAGCTGCAGGCGCACTACGGCCACCTTCTCATTCTCTGGAGTCTTGGCTGCTTCTAGAATCACCTCTGTGTCCTGAAGCCATGCATCTGCAGAGATCGCATCTTCGCTGCCGTCGAAGAAGGGAGGGTTCAAGCGCTTGAAGCTGTTGGCCGTGCTATTACCCTGATGACCTCCTCTGGTCAAGGCATCTGCCACCGCCTGGTGCAAGGCATCTCCGCGACGATTCTGGGAAGCTAATAGGGACCTGATGAGACCCGCCAATGTGCCATCCTCAGGTTCTGCAGGCTGGACAGGCTGAACTGGTGGCTCTCCTTCGGTAGGCATAACTCTCGAGGCTACTCCTGAATGCTGGGCTTGATCTCCAGGTTGCTGCTGGTCCGCTGGAGGTGCTCCGTCTTGCTGATCGGCAGGTCCAGGAACAATGCCGCTGAAGAAGACGACATAGGGAACAATAAGGAAGGACCAGGACAGATCAACGATACAAGCATGTGATCAGGTCAAGATTTTCAGGGATCAAGAGGATACGAGTAGAGATCAAGGGCGAGTACTGATTGAGACATCTATTCGGTAAACCCTCACATATCTTGATTTACAAGACCTGCATGGGCCACCACTAAAACCATGTCACGCCCCAGAACCAGAATACTGGAGAGCGGGGGCAGACATAGCCAGCTACGTATAATGAAATAGAATCCACGTCACTATACGGTCACGGCTGTCTAGATACATGAGGGTTTAACTACAAGCCAACAGTCTCCTATGGTCATGAACAAGCCTATTGTCTCAATCACAAGCAAGTAGTAACAGTTACAAGATGTCAGAGCACCAAATATACAATAGTAAGGCGTCCCATACATTACATATTGGATGATCATGAAGCTAGTCGTACAAAATGTCAGGACTAGCAAGAGTTTTAGTCAATACATGATCAACCCTAGGATTTGTCAATCATGTTACAGCCCGTAGGTAGACATTAAGTAAAGATGCAACCGAGCTAACACGTGCTCGTCGGCTAAACGCCTCAAAAGAATAATTTTACAATAAAGTGGGAGGACAAAAATAGACCCACTCGTTGCCAGGGTTACGTCTGGTGGTCACCATCTGGCTGGAAGACAGGTGGATCCTCTGGTGCTGCTCCGATATCTGGCCACACAAAACCAGCTGGGTCAGACCCCAGAAAGAGCAAGTGCCACAAAGGAGGCTTCACTTAGGAACTAAAACTAGCATATCACAATAGAATATTAAAGATAATAAATAAATATAGAACTGACAATAATAGAGATAACAATAATGTATTGAGCACGGAGAAACCATTCAAGTAGCCAGACTGCAACCCTTAAACCAAACAAGGACCGGGGTTGCAATCCTTCGCCTGAATAGAAACCTGTCTCAATTACTATTGGTAAGGTAACACGACAATAAACGAAGAGAGGACACAGAACTGCTCCGGGAGCCAGGTTACAACCTTTAAACCAAACAAGGACCGGGATTGTAACCCTTCGCCTGAACAGAACTGGACCCCTGATCTTTATTGTTAATGCCGGTATAAATAATTAATCATGCTTGAAGTAAGGTAAAACATGACGAGCATGGCACGGGGTTGCAATAAGACAATAAACGAGGAGAGGACACAGAACTGCTCCGGGAGCCAGGTTACAACCCTTAAACCAAACAAGGACCGGGGTTGTAACCCTTCGCCTGAACAGAACTGGACCCCCGGTCGTTATTGTTAAGGCAGGCACAATAAGCAGGACGATATATGATAGGATAACCATGGAACTATTCAGATAGCCAAGTTACAACCCTTAAACCAAACAAGGACCGGGGTTGTAACCCTTCACCTGAACAGAACTTGGTATCCCATCATTTATCGATACAAGAAATCATGTCCTGATACAATCTTGTACAGGATCAGGATAAGACTAAGCTGGAATAAACTTCATCCAATCAATCACGGCCAATCAAGAGTACGGCTTAATACTTTTAACTAACTAGGGTTATCACAGGCCTAGTTACTAGCAAGATGCAATAAGATTATCCCGACAGCTACAAGCCCTGCAGACCATCCGGTTATCCGGGTCGAATGTCCGTTTATGAAGGGTGCACCACATGACTGTGTGGAAATGTGCCCTACTCGTCGGTAGGCTACAAGTCCACTTAATGCGCCCAGATAACGGGATTGCCTGTAGCTGGGAATCTCTTCATGACTACTGAATCGTTCTAGTTAATTAGCCTTAGTCAATTTCAGTAGGTAACCCTGACCGTGGTACTCAGGGATCCCCATCCTAGACATGATGCAAGACAGTACCAATTTATTTGTACAAACGCAATCGCCCACGGTGTCCAGGTCATTCACACTTGTCATGTCAGGCTAGCTGTCATAACAGCATGTCGAGACATATCATGCCAGTTTACTTGTCAAGAGTGCACCACAGCGGGCCACTATCGTGTTCTATTCTTACAATATTATGAATGAGAGAAACTTGCATAAAATAACTAGAGACATATTCTTGCTGCTAAGGAAAAGATCTACAACTTCCACGTTGGGAGTTGGGAGAAATTCGAGCAATAATTCAATCAATTAGGACATATAACAGTTAGTAATAGTCAAAATATGCATTATGCGGCCTATTCTGCGACATGCATGCAACTGCGACACCATATGCGCCTACTGCGACATGTGCCTTAATGCGGCTCATGCGCGACATGATATGCGCCTATCGCGACATGCACCTCATGTGGCTCAACTGCGACATGATATGCGCCTACTGCGACATGCGCCTCATTGCAACATGCGCCTTCTGCGACATGCGCCTTCTGCGACATGCGCCTTCTGCGACATGATATGCGGCTACCGCGACATGCGCTTCATTGTAACATGCGCCTTCTGCGACATGCGCCTTCCGCGACATGAAATGCGGCTACCGCGACATGCGCTTCATTGCAACATGCACCTTCTACGACATGCGCCTTCCGCGACATGATATGCGGCTACCGCGACATGCGCTTCATTGCAACATGCGCCTTCTGCGACATGCGCCTTCTGCGACATGATATGCGGCTACCGCGGCATGCGCTTTATTGCAACATGCGCCTTCTGCGACATGCGCCTTCTGCGACATGATATGCGGCTATCGTGACCTGCGCTTCATTGCAACATGCGCCTTCTGCGACATGCTGATTATGCTGCAGATGAACCTAGAAATGACCAAAAATTGTTTTGGCCATAACTTCCTCATCCGAAGCCGAAATCAAGTGAAACAAAAGCCAAAACTGCATGAAATTGAATTCTCTACAACATAGAAACACTAGTTTTCGAAAAATAACCAAGTTTTAAAGATCAAAACCAAGAAAAACCGAAAAGTTTACAAACTTAGATCTACAAGAATCCATCCATCAAATCCAAAAATGTCAAGTTCTAAAGAGACTTAGAATCAAGTAAGGAAGAGAATGGAACAATAAAACTTGAGATCCATCATGAAGCAAGTTTGCACTTGCCTAGCTCTCTTTCCTGGTAGGTGGAAGAGTAAATGGTGGAGAAGAAGAAGTGAAGGAGAAGAATAAATGAAGAGAGAGAGAGTTAGATGGAAATATAAATGAGGGTGGTGGTGGTAGGTGGGGGTTTTCTTTTGGTTCATGATGAACCCAAAAGCAAACCAAACCAAGCTAAGCCGAACCAAGCTAAGCCACAACCAATGACATGCCAAAATAACCATGCAGAAAAATACGCAATACGAGTCAAGAATACGTACACGTATACCAAGATACGTAATACGAACCACAGGCATTACAGTCCAGGCTATTTATTCTTGTCAAGTCGTGTTAGCCGTCGCAACAACATAAGATAAATCATGTCAGGGTACTTGTCAGGAGTGCGCCACGACGGGCCACTATCATGTCAGGTTGGTCATGTCAGGAGTGCACCACTACGGATCACTGTCGTGTTATGCTAGTTCCTTGTCATACCATGCCGTGTACAATAGTCATTCCAAAACTCCAAGAGCCAATGGGTTAAGCAAGGGTCAGGGGAGCAGCGTACGAAAAGTCACGCACGCTGAAAGAGCTGCGTACGTGAAAAGTCACGCACGCCAGAGAGCAGCATGGGTGAAAAGTCACGCACGCTACAGAGAGCAACGTAGGTGAAAAGTCACGCACGCTGAGAGAGCAGCGTAGGTAAAAAGTCACGCACGCTCAAGGGAGCTGCGTAGGTGAAAAGTCACGCACGCTACAGAGAGCAGCGTAGGTGAAAATCACGCACGCTCAAGGAAGCTGCGTAGGTGAAAAGTCACGCACGCTACAGAGAGCAGCGTAGGTGAAAAGTCACGCACGCTCAAGGGAGCTGCGTACGTGAAAAGTCACACACACTCAAGGGAGCAGTGTACGTGAAAAGTCACGTACGCTCAAGGGAGCAGTGTACGTGAAAAGTCACGCACGCTCAAGGAGACACGCTTCCAACAGGAAGCGTACTCAAGGCTGTGTGGCGTAAGCTAAGAAGCTCTGCCACTGCTCACTGTCTTCTCCAAACAGCAAGAACACCATGGATGAACCCAAGGCTTCAAAGCATCACAACTTGGCCATCCGAACTCCAAATCCGGATTTCTAAAGTCCCAACTGGAGTGAAACTGAAGCTCTACCACATGGAAACATCAAAAACCCATAAAATCCAACTTAAGAAGCTCAAACCATACAAAATCCGAAAATAGAATAACTTAGATCTATCACAATGGAGGCTCCAAATCACAAAAACCCAAGTTCTAATGTTGATCCCCATCTCCTAATCTAGCAAATGAACCAAGAAAATAGGGCTCTCATGAAGTGGCAAGGTGCACTTGCCTATGGGTGGAGAGTTGTGGAGGAAGGAGAAGAAGAAGAAAAAATTAATGGTGGTGGTAATGAAGAGAGAGAGTGGTAGGTGGGGATATAAAGAGGGTGGTCGTGGTGGGTTGAGGGTGGAGCATAGGCTAAGGTGATCCAATACCTATTAAACCAAACCAAACCAATCCAATTAAAATCGAGCCAAGCTTAAAACCCAAAATACGAGAAATACCAAAATTCCACAAGTCGAGAAAAATAATAAAAAAATACATGCCAAAATCCAAATACGAATATAAATACGAAATACGAGAAATACGAAAAATGAGGGTGACAGTTTCCAAGTCCAAGATGGACTTGGATATGGGTTGTATAGGTTGGTAATGAGTAGGATTAGCTGTCTAAACCTAGTCTTGGACCCGGTTGACCACGGTTGACTTTTGGACTAAAAGTCAACTATGGGTCAACACTTTACCCAATTTAGTTCCAAATTCCTTTTAACTTGGACAGTTGACTAAAAGTCAACTATTAGTCACCAGTGGCCTAGGGTTGACCTAGAGTTGACCAGAGTTGACCCGTTGACCAAAAGTCAACGGTAAGTCAGTTTTTGACCTAGATTGATCCGGTTTAACTTCTAATGTTCTCTCATGACCAAGATTGACCCGACTAGACATGTCTTGACCTAGAATGACTAAATAGGGTTTATTTTGATTTAACTTTACTTCCTAAACATAGTATTGATACGTCTTGTTCTCTATAGGTCCTCGAGACACTGCAGTTGATCCAGTCGACGTATATTATCATCTTACACGCGAGTACATTCTCTGATACTTATTCCCAATTTATGATAACTGTTATGATTCATGTACTTAGTGTTGATATGCTTATTCCCGACACATGGTTCTCACGGATTGGTATTCTTGGATCCCGACGAGAGATGTTTTCTCCTTCTTAGGTTGGGATGTATTATGCAAGCACCCTTGTAGCTCTTGCTCAATATATGGTCACTGATTCTAGAGAAGGCTAGCTACCTTTTCATTAGAATCCCGTGCAGTGACGTGTCCTGTTTGGATCCATTCTACCAGTTGGGGTAGGGGGAGTAGTAGCGTATGCTTGTGATCAGATCCATCCTGCATTCCCGAACAGTGTGAGTCATATACCGCACATATGACTTGCCAGGCCGATTCTTGACAGGTACCCAAGCCGATCACAAGCTGAAACTACTGCTCACACACATTGGATATATAGCTTACCTTGATTGTGTACATGCCATGATCCCGTTCTATTTTCTTGTTCTAGCTCTAGCTCTACAGCTTACCATGCCATGATACATACATGTACACTCCATAATTCATTGTATATGCTCTATTTACAGTCTTATAGCTTTTATTCTATCTTGAGATCTGTTATGAGATATATGTACTCGTTCCATCTTGACTGGACTGTTGATAAAATATTACAGATGTCGACGAGGGAGATTACAGTACCTACTACGGTCCGGACGACATAGTGGGCCTAGACTTGGTCCCGCAGGGCGTAGCTCCGCCTGACGAGACTATACCACTTGTTTAGTTAGAGTAGGTCTTTGTACTGGACTTAGTTTTTAGTTACTTTTGAGACTGTATTTATATTTGGACTGTATTAGAGACTGGACTTGTATATTATTTGTATCTGGACTTGACAGGTTATATTTTATCGTCTTGTTGTCTTTATCTTTCAGTCTTTACTTATCATCTTAGAGTTGTGATTGAGTACTTATATATATTCATTGCTTGTCCTCCGTTCGGAGTTGACTATATTCTCGACAGGTTTTGTTATATATATAAACTGTTGTCAGACTAGAAAATCCACAGCGTTCTACGCCGTTTTTCCGGTGAGGGCTGGGCGTTGTCGCGTCACGTGTCCTTTTAGCGGGTGCGGATCGTGACACGTTTTAGTGGTGGCCCACGCAGGTCCTGAAGTCGCAATTAGTACGATGTCATAGCGGCACTCGTCTTAAAGTGTTGACTACGAGCCTGTGTTACCCATAGGAAGTAGTAGGCTAAGAGTGCTCAATCACAGTAGGATCTTTCCTTGCTTATCTTGCTTACCGTCTTTGATATTGATTTACTACTTTCTAGCTGTCCTCCTTTGATATTGTCTTCATGTGCCATATTGATATCTCTTTTTCAATTTGTCTCCAGGATAGTGATGACTCATTCTCCTGGCGAGGAGCACGGGGAGACGGAGAGGTCTGCCACCTCTGGCGGACAGGCTCCGGTCACTTCCCCGGCTGATGGGACTTCTGTTGGGGCTCTCGGAGGTACTCCTCCAGCTACCTCGATGACCGTCCCTGGGGCCATTGCGGGTACTCTTCCCGTAGTGCCAGGGGCTACAGCGGGAGCTGCCGGGGGTATTCTTCCTCCTCAGCAGGGGACTCCTCCGGTGATGATGGGAGCTATTCCTCCATTGCCTTCTCTGCCCACAGACATGGGGCAGATGCTAGCGTTCTTTCACCAGGTGCTTGAGTCCCAGCGGGCTCAGCACGAGGCTCAGTTGAGGCAGACAGAGGCCATGCGCCAGGGCATGGAGGATGCACACAGATTGGCTATGGCGGCAGTGGAGCGTGGGGCTCCACAGAGGGAGGTCTAGCAGCAGCAACCGAAGATCGAGGATATCCAGGCTTTCAAGAAGCTTGGTTCGAGGGATTTCAAGGGGACAGAGGGCATTATTTATGCTGATGACTGGCTCGAGGATATCGAGCGCCAGATGGGGGCCTGCCGCCTGGCAGCCGACCTGAGGGTCGAGGCGGTTGGGTTGCAGTTATTGGATATTGCCCGGACATGGTTCCGGAATGAGCCGGCTCTTGCAGGAGAGGGCCATACTTGGGCTGAGTTTCGGGCCCTGTTCAGAGAGAAGTTCTTTTCCCCTACGGACAAGATTGGCCTGGTACGGCAGTTCCAGAACCTGCAGCAGGGCAGTATGACCGTAGAGGAGTATGCGGCGGAGTTCGGCCGGCTGAGCCGATACGCCGAGTACATGGTGAGTGACCCGGTGATCCGGGCGGAGCGCTTCCGGGAGAGGTTGGCATGGGATATCAAGATCCCGATCCCTTCCTTCTATGCGACATATGCAGAGGTCTACGCAGAGGCTCGGAAGGTGGAGAGGGAGTTGGGCTTGAAGCCGAAGAGGGATCGAGATTTGTTTTCAGGGGCCAGTAGCAGCGCAGGGCCTGCTAAGCGCCCTCAGCTTCAGCATCAGTCGTTCCAGCATCACCAGCAGCAGGGGCAGGCCAGAGCGTCTGTCCAGAGGAGTCAGCAGCGTCCGGGGCAGGATGATCCACCATGCCACTTCTGCAAGAAGCCCGGTCACCTCTTCGAGTTCTGTAGGAGGAGGCTGGGGCTGTGTCTCTTTTGTGGTGCCGCTGGGCATCAGATGCGAGAGTGTCCCAAGAACCCCCGTGTTACTGGAGCTGCTCAGAGGGCACCCGTTCAGAGGGCACCAGCTAGTGTGCCGGTAGTTCAGCAGCGAGGTCCGCTTCCTACTCAGCAGCAGCAGTTTGTTCAGCACCGCCAGCAGAGGGGTGGTCAGGGTAGAGCCTTTGCTCTTGCAGCCGAGGAGATGGAGCCTATTGCGGATGTTGTCGCAGGTTCTATTCTGCTCGATTCTTTTCCAGCTTTAGCCTTATTTGATTCTGGTGCTACGTACAGTTTTGTGTCTGTTTCTTTTGCTCTTAGGCACAATATTATTTTTGAATATCTGGGTAGGACTTGCAAGATTATGACTGGGAATGGCATCATCCTAGTTAATAATGTTTGTAAGGGGCGAAGAGTTTCTTTGAGAGGCCGGGAGCTGAGTGCGTGTCTGCTCGTAATGCCAATTCCGAGTTACGATGTGGTACTCGGTATGGATTGGTTAAGCACGCACCACGCTAGCATCGACTGCAGAGGGGGCAGAATTATATTTAGCCCGTCGGGAGAGCCGGAGTATGAGTTCACCAGGGGTGCAGTGGAGCAGGGAGATGGATTCTGCGGAGCGTTGTTGGCGGGGCCGGTGTTGCCATATCCACTCATTGCTGAGTTCTTGGATGTTTTTCCCGAGGAGCTGCCCGGGATGCCGCCAGATCGTGATGTTGAGTTTTCTATAGATCTAGTGCCGGGTGCTGAGCCTATCTCCCAGCACGTCTATAGAATCAACAACAGTGAGTTAGTAGAGCTGAAGAAGCAGGTCGACGAGCTGGAGGACAAGGGCTTTATTCGATCTAGTTCTTCACCTTGGGGCGCGCCAGTTCTTTTCGTCCCCAAGAAGGATGGTACGGTACGTCTGTGTATTGATTACAGGGCGCTCAACAACCTTACCATCAAGAACAAGTATCCTCTGCCGAGGATTGATGACTTGTTCGACCAGTTGAGCGGTGCGAGGGTGTTCTCGAAGATTGACTTGCGTACCGGGTACCATCAGCTGAAGGTGAAGCGGGATGACATTTCGAAGACTGCCTTTCGGACCCGCTATGGCCAGTATGAGTATACCGTCATGCCGTTTGGGTTGACCAATGCCCCGGCGGTATTCATGAACTTGATGAACAAGGTATTTCATCAGTACCTTGACAAGTTCGTGGTGGTCTTCATTGATGACATTCTCATCTATTCGAAGACACCAGAGGAGCACGAGGAGCACCTGAGGATTGTGTTGGACACTCTCAGGAGGGAGCAGCTGTATGGGAAGCTGTCCAAGTACGAGTTCTTCTTGGATCGCGTGGAGTTCCTAGGCCATGTTGTCTCTGGCGAGGGAATTTCAGTAGATCCGAAGAAGATTGCTGCGGTGGAGTCCTGGTCGACGTCGAGCTCAGTAGCAGAGGTTCGGAGTTTTCTGGGTCTGGCAGGTTACTACCGGAGGTTCGTGCAGGACTTTTCCAGGATTGCCCAGCCGATGACCCGCCTTACCAGGAAGGACGAGGAGTTTGTTTGGTCCGATGAGTGTCAGGCCGCCTTCGAGGAGCTGAAGGCGAGGTTGACTACAGCTCCTATCTTGACGCTGCCATCTGGATCTGGTGGTTATACGATCTACAGTGATGCTTCAGGAAGGGGTTTGGGTTGTGTGCTTCAGCAGCACGGGAAGGTAATTGCCTATGCATCTAGGCAGTTACGTCCTCATGAGAGGAATTACCCTACCCACGATCTGGAGCTGGCAGCGGTCATCTTTGCTTTGAAGCTGTGGAAACACTATCTGTACGGAGAGCGAGTTGAGATCTATACAGATCACAAGAGCTTGAAGTACGTGTTTACCCAGAAGGAGCTGAATATGAGGCAGAGGCGATGGTTAGAGCTAATGAAGGATTTTGATATATCCTTGCAGTACCATCCGGGAAAGACCAACGTGGTCGCGGATGCTTTGAGCAGGTATCCCGTGGCTATGTGTTTGACGATGGATCGTCACCTTCTGGCAGATCTGGAGAGCTTAGGCATAGAGGTGATAGTTCCGGGGTTCGAGGCACAGATGTGGGGTCTGCAGGTGCAGTCGGAGCTGATGGAGAGGGTCAGGGCAGCTCAGTTTGAGGATGAGGCTCTGAGAGTCATCAGGGAGCAGGTCCAGATAGGACTGTTGGATGAGTTCTCTTTAGCATGGGATGGGTCGTTGAGGCATGGTACCAGATTGTACGTGCCGAGCGGAGGACTTCGGGAGGAGGTTCTTCAGGAGGCGCACCGTTCTCAGTACTCTATGCATCCCGGAGCCAACAAGATGTATAGAGACTTGAGACATCATATTTGGTGGTATGGCATGAAACATGAGGTGGCTCAGTTCGTGTCGAGATGCTTGGTGTGCCAGCAGGTGAAGGCCGGGAGGCAGAGACCCGGTGGATTGCTCCAGCCACTACCCATTCCTGAGTGGAAGTGGGAGCATATCACTATGGACTTTGTATCTGGGCTTCCGTGCTCTCCAGGAGGGAAGGATGCGATTTGAATCATTGTTGATCGATTGACCAAATCGGCCCACTTTTTGCCTTTTAAAGTGGATTTGTCGATGGAGAGGTTGGCCGAGATGTACGTACGACAGATAGTCCGATTGCACGGGGTGCCAGTGAGTATAGTCTCGGATCGGGACAACCGATTCACTTCCCACTTCTGGCGGAGTTTGCAGCTTAGCTTGGGCACATCGCTTAAGTTCAGTACAGCATATCACCCCCAGACAGACGGGCAGTCGGAGAGGACGATTCAGACCCTCGAGGATATGCTGCGTACCTGTGTCTTGGACTTCGGGATTCTTGAAAGGACCACCTTCACTTGGTAGAGTTTGCTTACAACAACAGTTACCAAGCCAGTATAGAGATGTCACCTTTCGAGGCTCTATACGGACGGAGGTGCCATACTCCCTTGTCTTGGGATGATGTCGGTGAGAGGGTTTTGCTTGGCCCTGAGATGGTGGTGGATGCTGCAGAGAAGGTCAGGGTTATCAGAGATAGACTTCGGGTGGCGCAGGATAGGCAGCGGCATTAGACCGATAGCTACCGGAGGCCATTGGAGTTTGAGGTATAATCTAGATTTTTCTAATATTTGAGTCTGATTGTGATTGTTTTAGATCAAGCTCTAAGTCTTGTGTTTTATTCTAGGTTGATGATCTTGTCTTTCTGCGGATTTCTTCGACGCGTGGCACGATTCGTTTTGGTGGCGGCGGGAAGCTTAGTCCACGATACATTGGACCATTCCGTATCATGGGCAGGGTCGGTGCAGTGGCTTACCGATTGGAGTTACCGCCTGTACTAGAGGGAGTGCACAGTGTGTTCCACGTGTCGCAGCTGAGACGGTACGTGACAGATCCCAGTCACGTCTTAGACCACTCCGAGATCGAGGTGGGATCGACACTCAGCTACCCAGAGAAGCCGGTCGAGATCTTGGACCGAAGAGAGAAGGTGCTCCGGAACCAGGTCATTCCCTTGGTTCGCGTTGCATGGAGACACCACTCTCCAGGTGAGTCCAACTGGGAGAGGGAGGACGACATGCGGGAGCGATTCCCATATCTCTTCGAGCCTTGAGGTAAAATTCTTTCTTTTCCTTCCTTGTTTTGTTCATGATTGCAGTGTTAGTCCTCATTCAATTTCGAGGACGAAATTTTTTTTAAGGAGGGTAGATTTGTCACCCCCAGTTTTCAAATTGGGGGTATTTTTGTCATTTTCAAGTTTTAAAATATTTTAGGAATTTTATTTGATTTTATATGATTTTTAGGAATTTATTTGGGTTGGTTTGGATTTAATCCAATTCGGACTCAATTTGGAGACCCGGGTAGCCTGGACCCTAGTGGGACCCCCATACTAGCTGGGCTTAGCCCATATACCATCATAATTAGGCTAGAAATTATTAACCTAATTTCTATGACTTAATTAGTCATTTTAGAGGCTTAATTGGTATTTAGATTTGAACCGAACCAAACCAACTTCAAACCAAACCCAAACTAGGCTTAATGGGTTGGGGGCTTATTGGATCCCAACCCAATAAACCTCCAAACAAGTGGCCGGCCATGAAAGTCTCTCCCCCTTTTCTTCTTCATTAAGTCTAAGCTCTCTCTCTCTCTCTCTCATTTTCATTCCTTCTCCCAAGTTCTTCCCTACAAGAAAAGCTTAGGTAAGCTCATTTAATCCTTCATTAATTACTCCATTTCATTTATGTTCTTCACAATAAATGTAGAGGGAACCTTCCTCTACACTTTGCCCTCAATTTATAGGTATTCCCTAGAAAATCTAGGTTAGGAATAATTAGAGATTTTATATTGAATGGTATATATATATATATATTTTTTTTTTTCTTCACAATATATATATATATATATATATATATATATATATATATATATATATATATATATATATATATATATATATATATATATATATATATATATATATATATGAAAATATATATATATATATATATATATATATATATATATATATATATGTATGAATATATAATATGTATTTGTGTGTGTGTGTGTGTAGAGAGTGGTGGGAATGAGAGAATGAGAGGTGGTGGTGGTGTGTGTGTGTAGAGAGTGGTAGTGGTGGAGTTGTCATGAGTGTTGTGTGTGTGTGTATGTGTTTATATATATATGTGTGTGTATGTATATATATATATATATATATATATATATATATATATATATATATATATATATATATATATATGTGTGTGTGTGTGTGTGTGTGTGTGTGTGTGTGTGTATATATATGTAGAGATGTGTGTGTGTGTATATATATATAGATGGGAGGTTAGAGGATTAGATAGATAGATATATATATATATATATATATATATATATATATATATATATATATATATATATATATATATATATATATATATATATATATATATATATATAGATAGATAGATAAATGGATATAGAGATATAGAGATAGATAGGTATATATATGTATTGATATATATATATATAGAGATTAGAGGAAGGAGTGAAGTAGGAGGGGATAGAGAATGAGAAGAAGGAGAAGAAAGGGAGAGCAGCAGCAGCTGCAGGAGCTACAGTAGAAGCAGGCAGCAGCAGCTGCAGTAGCTGCAGATGCAGCAGTAGCAACAGCAGCAGGAGCTGCCTTAGCAGCTCCTTCCCCCCCCCCCATACACCCCCCTGTACACCCCAATTAACCCCCCTAGTACCTATATGAATATATATATGTATAGATAGATAATTAGATGGTTAGATAGAAGAATTAGAGTTTAGAAGTTAGAAAGAAGAAGGTTTAGGAATTAGAGAGAAGAGGGAAGGAGAAAAAGGAAAGAATTAGAAGTTAGGAAAGAAAAGTTAGAATAGGAAGTTGAGAAGGAAATGAGAAGAAGAAGATTAGAAGAAGAATATTAGAGAAGTTAAGAAGAAGAAGAACTAGAATTGAGATCTAAAGAGGAGATTGAGAATGAGAGTAAAAAGAGGGGTTTTTAGTAGAAGTCGAGTTAGAGGGCGAAATTGAGCCCGGAGCATCGGATCGTGATGAAAGTTGACATAGGCCTAGCTTACGTGATTTAGATTTTGCGGGTAAGCTTCCGAGTGGAAATCGGGGTCGTAGGGCGCCGGTATCGCGCCGTGTCAGCACGTATCTTGAAATATTCAAGATATCTGCAACGGACCGTAAGGTGGACTAGACGTCCACTTTATTTAGGTATTTTGGTAGATAACGAACCTATAGGATAGTACCCTACTACCCTAGGGAGCACGGGTCAAAATATCAAGCGTGGGTAGGCTATCTAGATAATCGCCGAAGGTAGAATTTTACCCTTAAAAAGGGTAAAATAGGGAATTGGCCCATGGCCAAGATTTGAGTTTCCAAGTCCAAGATGGACTTGGATATGGGTTGTATAGGTTGGTAATGAGTAGGATTAGCTGTCTAAACCTAGTCTTGGACCCGGTTGACCACGGTTGACTTTTGGACTAAAAGTCAACTATGGGTCAATATTTTACCCAATTTAGTTCCAAATTCCTTTTAACTTGGACAGTTGACTAAAAGTCAACTATTAGTCACCAGTGGCCTAGGGTTGACCAAGAGTTGACCAGAGTTGACCCGTTGACCAAAAGTCAACGGTAAGTCAGTTTTTGACCTAGATTGATCCGGTTTAACTTCTAATGTTCTCTTATGACCAAGATTGACCCGACTAGACATGTCTTGACCTAGAATGACTAAATAGGGTTTATTTTGATTTAACTTTACTTTCTAAACATAGTATTGATACGTGTTGTTCTCTATAGGTCCTCGAGACACTGCAGTTGATCCAGTCGACGTATATTATCATCTTACACGCGAGTACATTCTCTGATACTTATTCCCAATTTATGATAACTGTTATGATTCATGTACTTAGTGTTGATATGCTTATTCCCGACACATGGTTCTCACGGATTGATATTCTTGGATCCCGACGAGAGATGTTTTCTCCTTCTTAGGTTGGGATGTATTGTGCAAGCACCCTTGTAGCTCTTGCTCAATATATGGTCACTGATTCTAGGGAAGGCTAGCTACCTTCTCATTAGAATCCCGTGCAGTGACGTATCCTGTTTGGATCCATTCTACCAGTTGGGGTAGGGGGAGTAGTAGAGTATGCCTATGATCAGATCCATCCCGTATTCCCGAACAGTGTGAGTCATTTACCGCACATATGACTTGCCAGGCCGATTCTTGACAGGTACCCAAGCCGATCACAAGCTAAAACTACTGCTCACACACATTGGATATATAGCTTACCTTGATTGTGTACATGCCATGATCCCGTTCTATTTTCTTGTTCTAGCTCTAGCTCTACAGCTTACCATGCCATGATACATACATGTACACTCCATGATTCATTGTATATGCTCTATTTACAGTCTTATAGATTTTATTCTATCTTGAGATCTGTTATGAGATATATGTACTCGTTCCATCCTGACTGGACTGTTGATAAAATATTACATATGTCGACGAGGGAGATTGCAGTACCTACTACGGTCCGGACGACGTAGTGGGCCTAGACTTGGTCCCGCAGGGCGTAGCTCCGCCTGACGAGACTATACCACTTGTTTAGTTAGAGTAGGTCTTTGTACTGGACTTAGTTTTCAGTTACTTTTGAGACTGTATTTATATTTGGACTGTATTAGAGACTGGACTTGTATATTATTTGTATCTGGACTTGACAGGTTATATTTTATCGTCTTGTTGTCTTTATCTTTCAGTCTTTACTTATCATCTTAGAGTTGTGATTGAGTACTTATATATATTCATTGCTTGTCCTCCGTTCGGAGTTGACTATATTCTCGACAGGTTTTGTTATATATATAAACTATTGTCAGACTAGAAAATCCACAGCGTTCCACGTCGTTTTTCTGGTGAGGGCTGGGCGTTGTCGCGTCACGTGCCCTTTTAGCGGGTGCGGGTCATGACATGAATATGGAACTTGGTTCCGAAGAAGCCATTCTATAACGGAGAATGGATCTTAATTCAACCGTTCCCGTTCGATCGATTCGATCGATCCCGACCTATCGGTCCCGATCGAGTCGATAGCGACAGTGTTCCTTTCTCGCGCACCCCGTGGACGAACAACGGTGCACGATGTAGGGACGGGGCACTATACCATAACCAACTAAGAAAAGTTTCGTCCTCGAAACTTAAGAACAGAACCTACCTCTATGAAAACAATGAAGAAAACTTTTCCTTCATCTCTGACTCGAGTTCCCATGTCGACTCTTCTGCCGCATGGTTCCTCCAGAGTACACGAACGAGAGAGATCGCCCGATTTTGCAGCAGCTTATCCTTGCATTCTAAGATTTGAACTGGCTCTTCAACGTAGGATAAGTCGGACTTTAGCTCCAGTTGGCCAAAATCTACCACGTGGCTAGGGTCGTGCACGTACTTCTGTAGCTGGAAGACGTGGAAGTCATTGTGCACACCTTCAAGCGTCGGCGGTAGGGCAATTTTATAGGCCACTGGGGCGACTCGCTCGAGTATTTCGAACGGCCCAAAAAATCTCGGACTCAGCTTTCCCTTTGCGTCGAACCGAGTAACTCCTCGCATAGGTGACACCTTCAGGAACACGTGATCGCCCACCTGGAACTCAAGCGGTCTTCGATGGGTGTCGGCATAGCTCTTTTGCCGACTCTGTGCAATCTTCAGTCTTTCTCGAATTAGCTTGACCTTTTTCACAGTTTGTTTCACCAGCTCCGGGCCGAGTATCTGCCGTTCCCCGACTTCATCCCAGCAAATGGGCGATCTGCACTTTCGACCGTACAAAGCTTCATACGGTGCCATTTGGATGCTGGATTGGTAGCTATTGTTGTATGCAAATTCCGCCAGCGGTAGGTGGACGTCCCAGCTTGATTTGAAGTCAATTGCGCAGAGCCGTGGCATGTCTTCGAGAATCTGATTAACGCGCTCTGTTTGGCCTTCGGTCTGAGGATGGTAAGTTGAGCTGAACTGCAACTTGGTACCCAGCGCCGACTGAAGGCTACTCCAGAATCGCGACATGAATCATGAATCCCGATCAGAGACGATGGATACTGGAACTCCGTGCAGCCGTACTATCTCGTCAAGATAAATCTGCGCCAGACGATCAACGCTCCAAGTAACTTTGATGGCGATAAAGTGCGCTGACTTGGTTAATCGATCGACGATGACCCAGATGGCATCATTCCCCTGTGGTATCTTCGGCAGGCCAACAATAAAATCCATAGTGACGTGATCCCACTTCCACTCGGGAATAGCGAGGTTCTGCATCTCTCCGCCCGGTCGCTGATGCTCAGCTTTTACCTGCTGACAGGCCATGCATTGCGACACGAAGAGCGCCACATCTCTCTTCATCCCGTGCCACCAGAAGGTCGTGCGGAGGTCCTTATACATCTTGGTACTGCCTGGATGCAAGGTATATTTCGCATAATGTGCCTCCGATATTATCTCCTTTCGTAGTTCTGAATCATCCGGAACACATAGTCGGCCATTCATTCTCAGCACGCCGGTCTTATCTTCCGCAAAGTCGGTCACACTACATGTCGAAATTCGCTCGCATATTTTCTTCATGTACGGATCATCCTTCTGAGCGGCCATGATCTTTTCCAGCAAACTCGGCTCTAACTACAGCTGCGCCAACCGTATATCCCTGAATCGAACCCGAAGATCGATGCCCATTTCTTCTAGATCTTGTAGTAGTCTATGGTTGATGGATAGCGAGGCAAGATATTTTTGACTCAGAGCGTCCGCCACCACATTTTTCTTGCCCGGAGTGTAGTCGATCGTCAAGTCATAGTCTTTGATCAGTTCAAGCCAGCGCCTCTATCGCAAGTTCAATTCCTTCTGGGTGAAGAGATACTTGAGGCTCTTGTGGACGGTATAGATCGCACACGCCACGCCATATAGATAGTGGCGCCACAATTTCAACGTGAACACAATCGCCGCTAACTCCAAGTCGTGCGTAGGATAGTTCTTCTCGTGCGGCTTCAACTGTTTGGAGGCGAAGGATATCACCTTGTTTTGCTGCATGAGCACACATCTCAAGCCCTGGCCTGAAGCATCGCTGAATATCTAAAAACCCTCTGGCCCATCTGGAAGTGCGAGTATAGGTGCCGAAATTAGTCGCTATTTTAGCTCCTGGAATGAAGCTTCATAGTCATCCGACCACTCATACACGACTCCCTTTTGAGTGAGGCGAGTCAGTGGCGATGCAATCTTCGCGAAGTCTTTCACGAAGCATCGATAGTATCCCGCCAAACCAAGAAAGCTTCGAATCTCACTAGCAGACGCAGGCCGCTTCCAATCAGCAACAGCTTCCACTTTCTTCGGGTCGACTGCAATGCCTTCGGACGAAATGATGTGACCAAGAAAGGATACGCTGCTTAGCCAAAATTTGCACTTACTCTGCTTCGCGTACAACTTATTTTCTCGAAGTGTCTGGAGCACGGCCCGTAGATGTTCTGCATGCTGTGCCCTGTCCTTCGAGTAGACGAGAATTTCGTCAATAAAGACTACCACAAATTTATCAAAAAAGGGTTGAAATACCCGATTCATCAGATCCATGAAGGCGGCTGGGGCGTTCGTCAGGCCGAATGGCATCACCAGGAACTCATAATGGCCGTACCGAGTGCGAAAGGCTAACTTTTGCACGTCGTCTGACTTGATCTTGAGTTGATAATAGCCCCAGCGGAGATCAATCTTCGAAAATACTGAGGCGCCTTGCAGTTGATCGAATAAGTCGTCTATGCGGGGCAATAGATACTTCTTCCGGATGGTGGCCTTGTTCAGCTCTCGGTAATTGACGCACAGAAGCATGGACCCATCCTTCTTCTTCACGAACAATACGGGCGCTCCCCATGGTGAAACACTAGGCCGAATAAACCCTTTAACGAGTAACTCTTGTAACTGGACCTTGAGTTCCTTCAGCTCGGCGGGAGCCATTCTGTACGGGGCCTTGGAAATCGGTCGAGTATCGGGAAATGTATCGATGCTGAACTCGATTTCTCGATTGGGGGGCATGCCGGGTAGCTCGTCCGGGAACACATCAGGGAATTCTGCCACAACGTCGGTCTGACCCACGTTTGCACCATCCTGTCGCATATCTCGGACGGACGCCAAATAGCCTTCGTACCCAGAATGCAGCATCCTCCGAGCAGAAATCGCCGAAATCAGCATCCAGGTCGACGACGCATCACCACACGAGAAGCAGAATTCAGGCACTCCTGGAATACGGAAGGTGACCGTCTTTCTGGCGCAGTCTATGGTTGCGTTCCACGGTCCGAGCCAATCCATTCCCAGAATGATATCGAAGTCCTTCATGTCTAGGACTATTACGTCAAGACCGATCTTTTGACCGTCGATACAGATAATCCCGTCGGGGTAAGCTAAATTAGTGAGTATTGGTGTGCCCGAAGGTGTGCTTACGCTAAGGTCGAGATCTAATGATATTATTGGAAATTTGTGCTCGGCAGTAAAGTCCGCCGATATAAAACTATGCGAAGCACCTGAATCAAATAGTACACGAGCAGGCACATTATTAAAACTAAGTATACCTGTCACGACCATATTTGACGCAAGCACTTCATCTTGAGTCATGGCGTAGACGCAGCCCTGGGCATTGGGGCGACGGTCTTGGCCATTTTGCGGTGCGGGTTGAGGTGCTCGAGGCGCCGGAACTTGATTCCCCGGACGGTGCTGTGGATGCTGAGGCGCGTCTAAGTTGTTTCTTCTACGTTTCGGGCAATCTCCATGAAAGTGACCCCTTTTTCCGCAAATGAAACATCTGCCATTTTGAACTTCACAGTCGACGGCGAGATGTCCGTTTCGGTTGTATTTTGTGCAATGAGGTCCCTGGTTCCGCGCCCGATGTCCGCCCTGGGGCCCGTTGTTCGGACACTTGGTCACGTTGTTTCCTCTCGCGTGGCTAGGGCGTTTGTGATTGTAGGTATGCACAGCACCGGCAGCACCTGGAGGATATTGGCGTTCAAGGCGGAGGGCGTGGTTGAGAGACTCCTCCATCGTTTTGTATTGCGGAACAGACACATGGGCGTAGATGGATGGTCGTAGACCCACTTCGAACCGTCGAGCACGACTCGTCAGGGAGGGCAGGAATTCTCCAGCAAATTTGGCTAACTTGTTGAACTCTGCCGCATACTGCCGCACCGTCATATTTTCTTGCCTTAGCTGCATGAATTCATTTTCCTTCTCTTGTCGAATGGCTTCGGAGAGGTACTCGATCTCGAACGCCTCACGAAAGGTGGCCCAAAAAATTGCCGCTGTCTCGTCGTCGCGTCTGATCGCTCGCTTTTGCACGGCCCACCAGTCATGCACGTTCGACCGGTGTAGAAGTTGAGCGTATGCGACTTTCTTGGACTCTTAGACGCCAAGGAGCTCGAACTTGTCTTCCAGTTCCTCCAACCAGTCGATCGCCAAGGAGGGATCTTCTGTGCCGTTGAAGAAAGTACGGCAACTCTTCGTGAATTTCGATACGTCAAAGTTGGAACTTTTCGGTGCTGCATGTGTAGGCTCGGGTGCCTCCGGATCGACTTCACTTTGTCTGACCGCAGGCTCAGTTACGGCATGTGTTGTCGCGAAGTTGTTATTGTTGGCCACCACCGTCTGAATGATCTGCTGGAGAGTATCAAGCTGCTTCTGTTGCAACTTGATTTGTGCATCGAATCGGGCCTCGAACTGAGTTTGACGTGCCTCCGTCTGCCGTCGATGTTGCTCATTCTGGCGTTGACTTTCCTCGGCTTGTCGTTGTTGCGCTTCCAGCATACGCAACATCAGCTCCATGGCATCGTTAGAGGGTCCGGGTCTCGAGCTACTCGAGCCGCTCGAAGCACTTTTTTCGTTCGCCGCCACGTTCACCGACGTGCCTTCTGGGATTTTGAAGGCAAAAATACATTAGTCACCAAACTTATTGCGGGCTCACTCGTATGGAACGACATATCTCATCAACACGAGACCGACGATTTTGAGACTAAAAACTCGACATTGGAGGCCAAGGACGTAAAGCCGTGCTCTGATACCATTATGTCACGCCCCGATTCGGTAGAATCAATAGTCGTCCCCCGGGCGTGATGCCGTACAAGCCTAAGTTATGCTTGCACAAGGCGGTTCATAAGGTTATCCGAAACAACAGCATATATAAGTGTACGCAGAGAAATTGAACACATTCATTTAGAAAAGGAAACTTGCATTTTCATTTATAATAAGTAGGTTACAGACTCGATTACAAAAGAGGCCTCGCGGGCTTACAACCGACATCGATGAGATAGTCATTCCATACATTTACATCCCTTTTTACAAACATCAAACGACTCTCTAAGACCTGGGATCGGCGAGAGTTTGTGACTCATGATGCAGTTGGGTTGGAGTCTTCAAAATGTTGCAGAGCTAGCCTTCGCGCTAGCAAGGCTTCAAAAGAAATGTGTGTCGCCTTCAGTTCCTTGGCACGCTATCCAGATCCCGAGTACCTGTTGAGAGCGAGGGTCAGCACTTTACACTGTGTGCTGGTGCGTGGCAATTTAAATCCCGTGCTCTCATTTGTTGAAGAATTCAAGTGAGCGTGCAAGCAATTATTTACTGAAGTTTCTAGCCATCCTACTCAATTCAAACTTATATTTGAAGGCACAACCGTATAATGACGATAGATCTTACCCCCGGCAGAGCGTGCCGTCGTAGCGTAAACTTACCATGTCCTTCCCTGTCATGTTGATAATAATAATACGTAATTGAAAGCGTTCATGAAGGTCACTGGCACGACAAGCCATCCTGGACATATAGCTTGGTAGACAGAGGTCCTTCAGTGCGGGTAGCGAGCCCCGTTGAAAACCACTGCCTACCGTGGCATGCATCCGGCATAGCTATCCGTGTTTCTTCCTAGGCCGAAACGGTCCCGTGGCCTCGGGATACCGTCCAAAGAAACAAACGCCCTTGTCGACAAGTTGTCCATGACCGTGCTAAGTTAATTTGTTATTTCAAGGCACATCTTATAGTATCGTTACGACATTCATTTAATCGATTCATCCTTCCTTAGCACGGTTCTATATGATTTGATAATTGCAAGCACGATAATATTTATGACAAGCATCTGTATAGTTCGTGTTCGTGGGACGTCGTGTGACCGTTCATCGGAATATCATTCATGTCGTTGTATTACATCTAGCATAACACATGTCTAGTATTGATAATGTATTAGAGAAGAGGGTCGAGGGGAGAAGGGTCAGCCACTCACCTTAGTATTTACTTGAGGCGAGAAACTGGTTGGCCGCGCTAGACGTTGCCTACGCGATCACCTGAAATCACACAAGCAACCGATTAGAACACTGTATTATTTAAGGAAATTCGATATGAATGTGAAGTTCGAAACGTAAGCCATGAAAACCATCGAAATCATTCAAGAAAATGCATTCAGAAAACAAAGCCAAAACCAACACAAGCGGCGTGAAAAGCAGAGCAACGGGAGGTCTCTCCCGACTCAGCCGTAGAGTCAATCCTTGAGGCGCAGCCTACTGAATATGGCACTTGGTTCTGAAGAAGCCATTCCATAACGGGGAATGGATCTTAACTCAACCGTTCCTGTTCGATCGATTCGATCGATCTCGACCTATCGGTCCCGACCGAGTCGATAGCGACAGTGTTCCTTTCTCGCGCACCCCGTAGACGAACAACGGGGCACGATGTAGGGACGGGGCACTACATACTCTGCCTTACTAGTCGGTAGGACCAGGAACAATGTCGCTGAAGAAACGACATGGGGAACAATAAGGAAGGACCATGATAGATCGAAGATATAAACATGTGATCAGGTCAAGATTTCAGAAAGATTAGAAGAAACAAGTAGAGATCAAGGACGAGTGCTGATTGAGACATCTATTCAGTGAAACCCTCACACATCTTGATTTACAAGACCTGCATGGGCCACCACTTAAACCGTGTCATGCCCCAGAACCAAAATACTGGAGAACGGGGAACAGACACATCCAGCTACATACATTGAAGTGAATCCCACCTCACAATACGGTCACGGCTGTCTAGATGCATGAGAGTTTACTACAAGCCATTAGTCTCTTAGGGTCAAGAATAAGCCTAGTGTCTCAATCTCAAGCAAGCAAGTTAATGTAACAAGATGGTAGATCATCAGACATACAAGGTAAGGCATCCCAAATATTACATATTCAGATGATAGTGAAGCTAGTCATACAAAATGCGAAGAATAGCAAGAGTTTAAGTCATACATGATCAACCCTAGGATCTGTCAATCATGTTACAGCCATTAGACAGACAGGAGTGTAAATTCAACACGAGCTAACACTTACTCGGCGGCTAAACGCCTCAAAAGAATAATTTATAATAAAGTGGAAGAGCAAAATAAAACTCACTCATTGCCAGAGTTACGTCTAGTGTGCACCATATGGCTGAAAGGCTGGAAGATTCTCGGATGCTACTCCAAAATCTGGCCATACAAAACCAGCTGGGTCAGACCCCAGAAAGAGCAAGTGCTACAAAGGAGGCTTCACTTAAGAACTAAAACCAGCATATTAGCACATGAGACATAAAGGATAATAAAAGACATGAGTTAGAGAAGATAAGGTGATAAACGATAAAACAACTAAGGGACTATTCCGGTAGCCAAGTTACAACCCGTAAACCAAATAAGGACTGGGGTTGTAACCCTTCACCTGAATAGAACTTAGTCTCCAACCAATTATCGACAAGAGTAAAGCATAACAGTAATGTACAAAAATAACCATGTAGTGTCTTGCCTAGGCAAGACTAGACGGACTCCATCCATCAATCACGGCCAAGCAATGAGTACGGCTTGATACTTAAGCTAACTAGGGTTATCACAAGCCTAATTACTAACAAGATGCACTTAGATGTTCCAACAGCCACAAGCCCTGCAGACTTAATTCAGGTTATCCGGTCACAAGTTGAGAGAGTTGGATTAGGTGACTTGGGGGTGCAACACATGACAGTATGCTGGAAATGTGTCCTACTCGACGGCAGGCTACAAGTCTAATTAGAGCACCCAGATAACGGGACTGCCTGTAGCTAGGAAATCTCTTCATGAACTACATGATCAAACTAGTCTTTATCCTAGTCAGATTCATTATGAATCCCTGACCGTGGTAACCAGGAATTCATGTCCTAGACATGATGCAAGATGAGACATGTAGCTTATACAAGCACAAACACCCACGGTGTCAAGACAAAAGTTACTTAGCAAGTCAAGATAGCCGTCACAACAGCATATCAAGATTATCATGTTGGGTTTACTTATCAAGAGTGCGCCACGACGGGCCACTACCATGTCATGTTACTTGTTAAGAGTGTACCACGATAGGTCTCTATCAAGAATTATCATGTCAAGTTACTTGTTACTTGTTACTAGCTAAGAGTGCACCTTTACATGCCACTATCGTGTTCTATCCTTACATTATCATGAATGAGAAACTTGCATAAAATAGCTAATAACATATTCTTGAAGCCAAGGAAAAGATCTACAACTTTCATGTTGGGAGTTGGGAGAAATTTTGGCCACAATTCAGCCAAATAGGACTTAAAACAGCCAAAATAGGCCATATGCAGCATTCTGCGGCACTATGCAGCCTTCTGCGGCACTATGCAAGCCATGCGGTACTATTCATCCAAGCAGCACTATTCATTCCTGCGACACTAATCATTCCATACGGCTGCAGCACTATTCATTTCTGCGGCTGCGGTACTATTCATTCATGCGGCTGCGACACTATTCATACGGCACTATTCATTCATACGGCTGTGGCACTATTCATGCGATACTATTCATTCCTGCGGCTGCGACACTATTAATGTGGCACTATTTATTCCTGCGACTGCGGTACTATTCATGCGATACTATTCATTCCTGCGGCTGCGGTACTATTCATCGTCCTGCCAAATTCAGCACAGATGAACTAGAAAATGCTCAAATCTTATTTTGGCCGTATCTTCCTCAAAATAAGTCGAAATCTAACTTTTCAAAGGTCTATTTTGGGTAAAATTGAATTCTCTACAACATAGAACAATCAAAACTTGAAAATAATAAGGTTTGGTAGATCAAAATCCAAGAAAATCGAAAATGCCACCAACTTAGATCTACAAGAAATAAACCATGAAAATTAAAAATGCCAAGTATTAAAGTGTCTTAGAATCTCGTGAGGAAGACAATGGAACAACAAAAATGAAGTTCCTCCGTGAAACAAGTTGTACTTGCCTAGGACTTGGTAGGTGGGATGAGTAAATGAAGAAGATGAAGAAGTAAATGAAGAAGTGAATGAGGAGAGAGAGAAAAGTAGTTGGGTTATATATCAACTCTCTCCATTTCAAACCAAGCCAAGCCAAGTCAAACCAAGTCAAATTGAACCAAACCAATCAAATAAACCAAGTCAAGATCAAACCAAGACTAGGCTAAGCAAGACAAGTCTAACTACGGTCCACCTGATAAATACCAGAAATTTCGTATACGCATACGAAAATATGTATAACAGAAAACGGGAGTGATAGTAAGGCATCCCAAACATTACATATTCAGATGATCATTAAGCTAGTCATACAAATTGCGAGGACTAGCAAGAGTTTCCGTCATACATGATCAACCCTAGGATTTGTTAATCATGTTACAGCCCGTAGGCAGACAGTAAATAAGTATTCAACACGAGCTAACACTTGCTCGGCGGCTAAACGCCTCAAAAGAATAAGTTTATAATAGAGTGGAAGAGCAAAATAAAACCCACTCGTTGCCAGGGTTGCGTCTAGTGTTCACCATCTGGCTGGAAGGCTGAAAGATCCTCGGGAGTTACTCCGAAATCTGGCCATACAAAACCAGCTGGGTTAGACCCTAGAAAGAGTAAGTGCCACAAGGAAGGCTTCACTTAAGAACTAAAACCAGTATATTACCACATAAAGACATAAATGATAACGAAAGACATGAGTTAGAGAAAACAGGGTGATAAACGATAAGATAACTAAAGGACTATTACGGTAACCAAGTTACAACCCGTAAACCAAATAAGGACCGGGGTTGTAATATGTCACCCTCACTTTTCCAAAAAAGGGATAAAATGGTAATTTTTCATTTTTGAATTTTTGGGAATTTTATTTCATGAATGTTAATATTTAATGATTTTAGGAGTCGGGTTCGAATTTTATCTCATTCCGACTTATTTCGGGACTCCGGGGAATTTTGACTTAAGTTGTGCTTAACACATTAATTAGCCATGGCCTACCAAACTTATCATTTAGGTGTATGAGTTTGGTCTAATCCCACATGAGTGTTTAGGCCTAATTATGATTTTTATTTAGTCTTTTCTAACCCCCAAAACCCTAATAGGAATTTAACCTTCATATGAAATAAATGAGGGGCAAATTTGTAATTAGCCAAGGGCTCAAACCCTCCTTTATAGGGCCGGCCACCTCCCTCCCCATTTCTTTCTTCCCACTTCAAAATTTCTTCCATCTCTTTCTTCTCCTAGTCTTCTCCAAAAGAAAGAATAGAAATTCTTAGAAATCATCTCCAAATAAAGCTTGTCTTCCCATTTTTCTTCCATCAATCTCTTCCTCTATCCCAAGTGGTGCTTCTACAAGCTTTTGGGAGCAAGAGAGGAAGAGTTGTGTCCTAAACAATTCATTTTGTGTCGAAGGATTTTGTATTGGGATCCATCTTCCGATAGGTACAAACTATCCTCTATTTCTATTTCTTCATCATATAATTTAGTTTTGACCAAGTAGGATTAATTCCCATGGTTGTGTCCCTATTCGTGTCAAGTTTGAGTCCATTTGGTGTGTCCTAGGAAGAGTTTTGGTTTGTGTTTGTGTCCTAGTGTTTTCCCCCAATTTGGACACCCCAAGAATATAGGTTTTGCCTCTAAGTGGTTTAGACAATTCTAACTTCATATTTGTGTTAGTGTTATGGAGTATTATTTATATATATATAGTGTGTGTGTGTGTGTGTGTGTGTGTGTGTGTCTATATATATATATATATATATATATATATGTGTGTGTGTGTGTGTGTGTGTGTGTCTATATATGTTAGTGTGTGTTTATATATAGAGAGAATTAGAGAGGGAGAATAGAGAAGAAAAGAGGGTGAGAAGAGAGGGAAAGAATGAGAGTGTTTGAATATGTGAGTGTTTATATATATATATAGAATTAGAGAAGAGAATTAGAGAGGGAGAATAGAGAAGAAAAGAGGGTGAGAAGACGAAAAAGGAAGGACAACCACAGCAGCAACAGGGGGGCTAGGGGCTGCTGCCCCCCCCCCCCTCCACTGCACAGCAGCAGCAGCAATAGCAGGAAAAGCAGCAGCAGCAGCAGCAGCAGTAGCCCCCCATTTGACCCCAATTAACCCCCCATAAACCTATGTATATATACCTATATATATACATATATATACTCCAATATATAACCATATATACTCCTATATATATCCACTAAATTAGCCCCCAAACTAGTCCTATGTGAGTATGTGAAAAGTGAGTTTTGTGAGAGTGAGTGAGTTGTTGTGTGAGGGCAAGTGAAGGGGAATTTTGAGATACGTGAGTCAGAACGTATTGAAATTTAAATAGGACTTAGCTAATGTGAAATAGAAATTGTGGGTAGGCTCCTAAGTTAGAATTGGGATTGCTTTTGAAGCATGGAGAAGGGTATCTCACGATACCATTGAGTATCCTATGATACTCAAGATAACGGATAATTGAATAATATGGACCGTAAGATGGACTGGATGTCCACCTTACCTAGAAAACTTGGTAGGTAATGTGAGTATAGGCTAGTATCCTACTACCCTAGGAAGTCGGAAGTGAAACTCCCAAGGGAAAGCCACTTGGCTTTAATGTTAGAGTGGTAAAGGGTAAATATATATAAAGGGTAATCGGATAATTTCAAGATACGGGATACGGGTAGTCGGTTTGACTTGAAACTTAGCCGCCTTGATAGGTACACCCTACAAATGTCATATTTGAACCAATTTCGGCTCGGTTGACCTAGAGTTAACTTTTTACCCAAAAGTCAACAATGAGTCAACCCTTTGTCTAAAATGGACCAAATCCAAACTAGAGTTGACCAGTTGACCAAAAGTCAACTGTTGGTCAACACTTGACCATTTTGACCTAGAGTTGACCAGAGTTGACCAGGATTGACCAGTTGACTAAAAGTCAACTGTAAGTCAACTCTTGACCCCGTTTGACTTGCTTTGACTTCTTTTGACTTGCTATGACTAGGATGACCTAGAGTTGGCTTATTTTGACTTAGATTTACTTGACAGGACTTAGTGTGACTCAGTGAGACCTAGTTTGACCTATATTTCATATAATGTATATATTAGAAATCATACATAATTTTGTTAAACCTAAATTAACATGCAATATCTCATCTTTAGGTCTCTAATTACCACTCTGAGCATTGATATACCCTACAGCTCAGGACAGCAGGTGAGTACATTTACTGATAGTTTTTATTGTCTTAATATCTGCTATATCCGATTCAGTTGTAGTGTCTTACTCGATTTTCAGTCACGATAGTTCTCGGACTAGTATACGTTGGATCATGACATGAGATGTTGTTCCTAGATTTTCTGGGTATATTAGCACATTTCCTGTCTTATTCCCTGTACTTGTATAGACACCGATTTCTAAGGGGACTTGCTACCCTCTTATGGAATCACGTGACATGAAGTGTCATGTCTAGATCCATTGTACTATTCGGAGATGAGGAATTATTAGGGGCTATGTGATCAAAGCCACCCTGTCACTATATTCTTGTGCTCACACCACTCTCCCCTCACGTAGGGTATAGCGAAATCCTATTTTCCTTGTGCTTGCTATCCAGGTTGGCTGGCATGACCCTTCCCAGATTTT
The DNA here is from genome assembly GCA_029216955.1 of Iris pallida. Taxonomy (NCBI): domain Eukaryota; kingdom Viridiplantae; phylum Streptophyta; class Magnoliopsida; order Asparagales; family Iridaceae; genus Iris; species Iris pallida. The sequence goes on from JANAVB010043220.1 coordinate 4,718,592, forward strand.
TTTGTGATTGTCGGGCCAAGTGGATAGCCTGTCCTGTAACATTTCCTAAGCCGGTCACATAACACTCTAATAATTCAAGGCACATTTTATATTTACTTTATCTTATCTTATATCCTGCTCTGTTCTACATTCAGTACTTTCTAATCATGCTATGATATACAGTTACTCATATGTTCTACATGCCTTTATGTTGTACCTTGATTGGAGACTAAGTTCTGCTCGGGAGAAGGGTTACAACCCCGGTCCTTATTTGGTTCAAGTGCTGTAACTCAGCTTCCGAACGGTTCCCAAGTCTTCCTATATCTTTGTCTTGTATTTTATTATGCTGTCTCTTATAGAATTTGTCAATTCATATGGAACTGCTGTTAGTGCTTGTACTTGCTCATTTTTCTGACAGGATACCGTTGATATATTACAGATGATTCTGAGACAGACTGCTCGACCTATTATGGCTCGAGTTAGATGGAGTAGTCTAGGACCGTGTCCTGATAGTAGAGCCACTAGACTTTGCACTCCCAGAGTAGTGTAGCTTAGTTGAGTTTGCCTGAACTGCGATCCAGATAGTACTATCAGACTGTAGTTTTCTATATTATATTTTTGTGACCCTGTGATGTTGTGTATATATTTGGGCTTGTGTTGGACACTGAACTTATTTCCTATTTCATCTATCATATATTTACCTTCTGTGCTGTCAACCTTAGTTTTATCTTGTGATTGAAACTGTATTGCTATGTCACCTCCATTCGGAGTGTATATACTATACAGGTACCTTTATATTGTTAGTCGCAGTATTTACAGACGTTATATACAGCGTTCTACCGTAGTTACTGCGACGTAGGCTGGACGTACCCATGTGCTCGTACCCCTGATAATGGTGCGGGTCATGACATAATCCTTCACCTGAACAGAACTTAGTCTCTAACCAATTATCGATAAAGCAAAGCATAAACAGTAACGTGCTGAAGTAACCATGTACTGGCCTTATCTAGACAAGACTAGACTAGACTCCATTCATCAATCACGGCTAAGCAACAAGTACGACTTGATACTTTTAACTAACTAGGGTTATCACAAGCCTAGTTACTAATAAGATACAATGAGATGTTCCAACAGCCACAAGTCCTGCAGACTTAATCCAGATTATCCAGTTGCAAGTTGAGAGAGTTGGATTAGGTGACTTGGGGGTGCAATACATGATAGTGTGCTAGAAATGTGCCCTACTCGACGACATGCTACAAGTCTAATTAAAGCGTCCAGATAACGGGACTGCCTGTAGCTAGAAAATCTTTTCATGAACTACTTGATCAATCTAGTCATTACCCTAGTCAGATTCAGTATGAATCCCTGACCGTGGTAATCAGGAATCTATATCCTAGACATGATGCAAGACGAGACATGTAGCTTGTACATGCACAACCAAGAGAATCAACCACGGTGTCAAGACAAGAGTTACTTAGCAAGTCTAGGTAGCTGTCGCAACAGCGTTCAAGATTATCATGTCATGTCAAGAGTGCGTCACAATGGACCACTATCAAGAAATTTTGTGTCAAGGTTGCTTATCAAGAGTGCGCATCGACAGGCCACTATCGTATTTTATCCCTATATTATCATGAATGAGAGAAACTTGCATAAAATAGCTAGTAACATATTCTTGAAGCCAAGAAAAAGATCTACAACTTTCATGTTGGGAGTTGAAAGAAATTCTGGCCATAATTCAGCCAAATATGGCATAAAACATCCAAAAACAGCCAAAATAGACATTATGCGGCACTATGCAGCCATGCGGATTGGCACTATATGGTACTATGCAGCCATACAGACTAGCACTATGCGATACTATGTAGCCATGCGGACTGGCACTATTCATCGTCCCTGCCAGAACCAGGACAGATGAACATAGAAGATGTCCAAAACTTACTTTGGCCATAACTTTCTCAAAACAAGTCAAAATCTAACTTTTTAAAGGTCAAAATTATGTAGAATTAAATTCTCTACCACATGGAACACTTAGTTTTCGAAAACAAGTGATAGATCAAAACCAAAAAAAAAACCGAAAATGGCACAAACTTAGATCTACAAGAAAATATCCACCAAATTAAAAAATGCCAAGTTCTAAAGTGTCATAAAATCATGTAAAAAAGACAATGGAACAAATCGAATTAGGTTCCTCCATGAAGCAAGTTGCACTTGCCTAGGGTTTCTTGGTAGGTGGAGAGAGTTATGAGGAAGAAGAAGAAGTAATGAAGAGTAAAGGAAGAGAGAGAAAGTAGTTGGGGGTTTATAAAGAGAGGGGATGGTTCAACATGTTGAACCAACCATCAAAATAAACCAAACCAAACCATCCAAAGCAAGTCAAGTTGGACCAAACCAACCCAAGGTCAACCCTAGTCAAGATACATCATGGCAAGCAATAAAGAAATACAGAAATACAGTAAATAAAATATGGGTCGAAATCCGCATACGTACACTAGAAATACGTATAACAGAAAACGGGACTGACAGTGAATCTAGCATAACCGACTAAATGACATGCAAATTTGAGAACATCACTCATACACGCGGACTGTCACGGTGAACCCCGTAGACCTGATAGGCACTCCAGTAAACTATAATGTAACCCTACAGTCCTGGTAAGAAAAGTTGTGGCAAACTATGAAATCCCCGAAGCTCTGCTAATGAGACAACGACATACTCTGAGGAAAAGTAGCCAAAGTGTACGGTGTATGTTCTTCCCACTCATGTGACCTTGCGAATCGTATCCACGAGACGCTCGGTCAGATCCTCTAGCTAGGACATCGAGTCATAATTGTAGTACATTGTAGAATATCAAGTCGTCGTCCTAAACCAAACACGGACTTCCATACACCAATATAAAATCAAGTACGGGATCAATCAGTATTGTAAGTGTCTCATGAACATGTCCTAGGGCATGTTGTACCAACAACGGTTCGTCGCGGTAACGCAATATAATTTCTAACGTCGATACCCGATGACACTATCGTCCATCGGCATCCGAATATGATTCAGATGCGAGGTACTGAACACGGTCCTAAGGCGGTACAATATCATAAGTAGAACAAATATTTAATACCAAATATGGAAACTGAAGTACAAAAAAATGGCAAGGTACACTTGTGTGGCTTCGGATGCTGGTGAGAAGCAACTGGTCCAACGTCCAAGTCCGAAGAATCGAAAAAACCTAAAGAATAATCTATAATTAATTTAATTTATTTTGTAAATCTATATATTATCTAGAAAAATGTTATAATTAAACTTTTTACACAAAGTAAAAATAAATATAATAGTTTAGGCCATATGGTAGAGTTTAAGGCTAACTCCACTTGGGACTTGACATATCCGGGTCCTTAATTTTAACACATCTCCATACATACTACACACCCACCTAAAAGTTGTCATGTCCTCTCCATACATACTACACACCCACCTAAAAGTTGTCATGTCCTCCCTGTTAAACACACACTCACCCCTTTACTGCCATGTTAGCCCCTTCTTAGCCCTCCTCGACTCTCCACATTTCTACTTTATATATATATATATATATAAATACTGTTTCATTTGCTTTTCTTCCTTCCTCGAATCTACTGACCACACAAAAATCTTTCCAACTCATCCATAGATTCTCTCCTACAATTTTCTACCTAGTAGTGAGTTGTACATCATATTTGCACTCAACCTCATTCCAACTGATCATGTCATTAGCATACATTCTCTCTTTAGTTATAACAGCCTCCTAACAATGGACACAATAATGTCTCCTTTCTTTTACTTGTACATCACCTATACTTCCCAACTATTTCTCACGACCCACGTTTATACTCCCATGGCCTATCCTACAATACACATGGCAGTATGAAGTTTCTCACACCCATTCATTTACACCATAGTCCTATTTCTCCTTAATATGGGAACCTCAAATCCCATGCGTATACGTATATTATGGTAAGAAAAATAGCACAACATACTCATCAAACCTACTTCTTTACATACTGACATGTTCTTCCTAGAGCATCCTGTTAGGAAACCCCACATGCTTGTGTAGAATTGGACATATCAGGGAACAATCACCATTAACACTTCTTCCCTAAAGTTATAACACCACTCTCCGGTCTCCCCACATTAACATTACTGTATAAACGAAAGAAGTAACACATAGTTCCAATAGGCAGTGCTACGAAGGGGGAGGATGGAGTGCATGAACTAATGGAAGGGATGCTCACCGGAATAATTCGTCGGCCGTTACACCACGAGGGGAAGTGGTACAGTCTTCCGCCACGGAGTCGTAAACGGAAAGGAGTGGCGGCTGTAGTCAGGGATGGCCGGATGGCGGTAGCGGCTGTAGTCGGGGGGAGGGGAAGAACAGTGAATTTTTTTTAGAATGCGGGTTGCGGGTCGGGTGTGGGTCGGGTACGGACAGTTATCCGCCCACCCTATAACTTAGTTGGGTCAAAGAATTTGGGTTTCGGGTTAGCACCCGCCCCCCTTAGTCACCACTTAGATCTAAGGCCACTAGTTTGGGCTGGGCTTGGTATTGCTAATGAGTAGAAGAAAAAGAAATTAGGAATCAGAGTTTGTTTTGAAATTTTGGTTTATATAATAAACAAAAACCAATTTAAAATAAAAAAGGTAAATTTTCCATTTTTAAAAATTAGGTCAACAACAATGCTTTAATTTCATCTAACCTAAGTATCACTAGTTATCATGTTAATAAAACAAAAAAAAAAATTTGAAAATAACCAAATAATATTAGGGTCACTTTAACTAACTATAATTAAAACCATACGTAAAGTAAATTGCAAAATTTTAAATTGGTATCAATTAATTGCTAACAAATATATATATGGGGGGGCTTACAGAGTGGTGAGGGGTTGAAACTATTAGGGCAAAGGGTTCAACATTAGTTTTGTCAATCTTGTAATTTTTATCTAAGTTATAAAGGTTGGAATTTGTCCAGGTGACATAGTCACCACCATATACTTGTCTTTATCTGTGATTGGTGTCCGTTAGAAGGAGGTTGATTTGATTAGGTGGGTTGGCAGAACGCTTCCGCAAGCCCAACACTCTTGTCGATTGGACATGTCTGCTATATTAAATTACTCTCAACCAAAGCACTTTGTTATTAAATTTTTGGTTGTAGTCATATTCTCTATGGATTAAAACTTTATATGTGGATCAGTTCTTTATGTTGGAAATTTCTCCTTCAAAGTTTGAAAGATCTTGTCCATGATGACAATTGTTAAGATTTTAGGGTCTCGTTTGGTTCGTGGAATCATAGGATTGAAAAAGAAAAGTGATTACTTTCCTATGTTTGGGTGTCAATGGAATTGAGGGGGAAAGAAAGGTGATTCCCAATGGAAGGAAAAGTAGAAGAAAAAATGATTACATCCATCCAAGTAAGGAATCACTTTTCCACCTTGAAGTATTAATTTTTCTTTTCAAATTCCTTGGCATTTTCAAACATAGGAAAGGAAAACAATGAGAAATATAATTTTCCAACGGAAATGAAATGGAATTGATTTCCTTTCCATTCCTTTTAGTGAACCAAACGAGGCCTAGGTTTCATGAGTGGTATTAATACCAAATTTAATTTGATGGTGATTATATCACTTGTAGGGTGTGACCCAAATATTGAAAGTGCGTATTTTAGTTCCCACCTACACTTTCAAGTGGTCATCCAAATAAAATATATTGAAACTCCTCACTTGTGGGGTGTAATGTCCCGATCCGTACGGTGCATTATGCTGAGTCGTTGACTCGAAGAGTCGCGTTGACCCGATTAAGTATCGATGCGAATCGATACAAGAGTTACCTTGTTCCGAGAAACACATCGAATCGGATCGATGCGAAGAGTTACGTTTACCCGAAGAATGCATTGAGTAAGATCGATGCAAGTGTTAAGCTGGCCCAAGAGAAAGCATTGAGTCGGCTCGAAGATTCAAAGAAATCGAATCGACGCAAGGCATTAGTCCGATTCGGACAAATATTGATTTTAGTTAGTTTCGTGTGCAGGCTATACGTTTACGCTGAAATATAAGAGGTCGACATTTTGTCTTATTTACAACGGGGTCCGCAAAATCAAATCACCGCCTCGCAATGGACTGAGGCATATGCTCGGTAAGCCAAATCGGTCGTATAATTTAATGAAGCATAAAGTGCTCGAATGGCTAAGTTAGAAGAGTTGCCGTGCAACGAAGTTATGAAATCGAGCCGCATCGGCGACGAAATGACAAGGCGCATCAGCTTTAGGTGGGGGGACTTTGACTTCTCTTTCCTGCTCCTTCATGCCTAAGTTAAATATATCGTTGTATGCTAAGTTAACTTATCGAGACCACGGGCGTGGCTTAACCGAGAGATGAACATAGTGCGTGTCGAACACTAGATAGAACAATTGAAATGAAACGTACATCAAATGTACGAGTCGCTATGGAACATTGAATATCGCAAAGGCGAGCGCCTCGGTGCGCAAGCCATAAGAACATGGGATAACTTTATCGACGAGTGTCTCAGTGCACAAGTCATTTGTGTCCCCGTGCACGAGTTAGTATGCTAGAACATTGAAAGACTATATCGACGCGAGTGCCTCAGTGCACGAGCTATAGAACATTGAATACCCTATCGAGGCTTACCCCAATTGCACGAGTCGGAGGGAAGGAACATAAGTCTAACGCATTGAACACTAAGGCGTTGAATATGGAAATACTGAATCGAGGCGTGCATCAAATGCACGAAGCAAGGAATAGAGAATAATTATATCAAAGCGTGCGTACCTGCACAAGACTGATGATAGATGGCTTCGTTGCGAAGAAGAGGACAATTGTGGCACGAATGTGGCAGAACTGTCCAATATGGCATGGTGCCTTCGAAATGTTTATGGCCTTTGGGGCATTCGTTGATGAACATTGAGTTGGGACATTGTGCCAATTGAAATAGAGATAGGCAAATTTGCTTGGTTGTGTGAACGATAAGATGCGTTGCATGGTCAAATAGACTTAAAAATATATTGCCCATGCACGTGTATGTGGTATCTCCCTCGAACGTGATATGCCAGGGCGCTGGGATCGTTCGACCTAGGAGGGATGCATTTGGTTAAAATCGGTTTGGTGCACTTTATTAAGACGATTTGCGACCTGCTATTGATGTGATAAGCCACTCTGGGAGTAATTTAGGTTCCTCTGATATTTGGAATAGCAACCGCACAGAGGATCGCCGTCTTACATATATATGTGAGTTGAGAAATATAAGTCCATTCTAGCCCGAAAAGCTAGTGACCTTCATATAGTTAAGGAACGACGGGTCGAAAGTGCAGGAACACAAAGCTCCTGCACATAGCACTTGTAACATGACAGAGAATGAATGAGGCACATTCACCAGTTTTGCCGAGGGAGCAACCCCCTTTTTTACCTTGAATTGGTCAAAATACGCGGATTTTCTGAGTTCTTACGTCGGTGCAAGGGCGAGTGTGTCAGTATTGGTAAGAAGTCACGAAACAATACGAGATTGCTATTAGTTGCATGTTTGCTTATGTGAATCGAAATAACATGTTTGCCATGATAACATGCTTACTACTTTCGAATATGCCATGAAATAGATTCTCAGGAGAACATAGAAAGATAACTAAATTGTATGTTGCATGAATCAATTGCATAAGAAATATCGGTTTATTTAAGTGGGTCTTTGATCAGTACAGCAAGGATGAAAGTACTAATCCCCCACTAGTTTGCTAGCAGGTTCAGGGAATTGTCTGCTTGCGATGGAGTCTCGTTTGGACGCACTGAGACATGGAATGTCGTAGTGTATTAAGGCGTGCGATCGTATTGACGTTCGGACTTGCAACATGATTGATGCGGCCGAGATATAAAAAGCATGATGTATGGAACGGTGAAATCCTTTGTAGGTAAGAGAGAACTTGAGTGTTGTAGCCAATCTGGCAAATTTAGTTGGGCTATTGAAAGCCTTTGTAATCTCAGTTCATTTATCAATAAAGAGAATTGTTTCGTATACTTTGTTTTCTTCCATTGCTAATATCAAATCAAAGATAACCATTTGAGAACTTGTCATCTTGCCTTGTACGAGTGCAACTTCAGACTCGTACGGCATTACGCCCCAGCGAGAACGATGATTCGGATAAATTGATGCGAGGACGAGCGATTTTTCGGGCCGGGGCATGACAAATTGGTATCAGAGCTCTAGATTCAAATTTTTCAGGATGCTTGCTTCGTTTTAATTCCAAAAAGTTGTCCACCACCAATCAAATCACTCTTGACTCTACTCGATGCCGCACTGGATGTTCCATACAATAAGTCTAATATAAATCATGTAATTTTGCCGCATGTATTTTGGAAATTACATGATGTTTACTGAGAAAGTCGTGAAACGATAATTGTATTAAGTGCAATGAGCAGTGAAATGATCGTTGCTACAAGTGCAACGAGTCGCGAGATGTGAATTGAGATATTTGTTGCTGCAAGTGCAACAAGTTGAGAAATATGAATCAAAATGTTTGTTATTTAATGCAACAGTCGATATAAGAAATATTGGTTACATCGATATAATGAAAGTCGTAAAATGTTGTGGTATCAAATGCAACAAGTTGTGAATGATGCGGTTGCAATGAACGTGAAAGTTGATATCGAATGCGTTGAACGAATTCGAGCATTGCCTTTGAATGTTGGAAGTAAATTGTTGCACAAGGTGCAACGGATGTCGGGATTAAATCGTTGCACAAAGTACAACGGAAGTCGAAAATAAATTGTTGCACAAGGTACAACAAATGCCAGGAAATAAATTGTTGTGCAAGGTACAACGAATGGAACTAAACCGTAAGTCGATAAGAATGAATCGTTCGGTTGCGCACCGAGCTTGTGTTGGCAAATGAATACATTGGCCGAGTTGTGTCGAAATTTGATTAATCAAAAGTTACAATTGTGATCGGCATGATCACTGCAAAAATCGTGAGTCGGAATAGATTGTTGGTTCATACCGAGTATGATACGAGGGAAATAGCTTAATTTCTGAGTGGTATATGACATACCACGTATGCGATGAATGACTCAATTTTGAGTGGTATATGCTATACCACTTGTGCGATGAATTGCATCGACGCGTTGTGAGAATTACGGAAGATTTGTCCGCAATAGACGGGAGAGTACCGAGACTCGATTAGAAATTTGTATGACGATATGTTGATGCAAGTGTTTTTCGATCATTGGTTGGAACGATAAGACGGGGACTCATATCAATGAATGATACGTTGGACAAAAATTTGTAAGTCGGTCGAACGACCGAGACTAACTAAACGATTATGCCTTGAAGCAATAATCAGATCGACGGAATAGGTATACGATCCAAATCAAGTTGTATACTAAATTCAAATTGAGCTGCAGGAAAGACTGAAAGTTAATGAAAGCTAGTTTGAAATGAAACAACGATAGTTGGCGAGATCGTAAAACGATCTAGAGAAACACTTGGAATTGAGTGTTGGTTTCGGTTCGAGGACGAACCATGTTTTGAGTGGTATATTATGTAATGTCCCGCTCCGTACGATGCATTATGCTGAGTCGTTGACTCGAAGAGTCACGTTGACCCGATTAAGTATCGATACGAATCGATACAAGAGTTACCTTGTTCCGAGAAACACATAGAATCAGATCGATGCGAAGAGTTACGTTGACCCGAAGAATGTATCGAGTAAGATCGATGCAAGTGTTAAGCTGGCCCGAGAGAAAGTATTGAGTCGGCTCGAAGATTCAAAGAAATCGAATCGACGCAAGGCATTAGTCCGATTCGGACAAATATTGATTTTAGTTGGTTTCGTGTGCATGCTACACATTTACGCTGAAATATAAGAGGTCGACATTTTGCCTTATTTACAACGGGGTCTGCAAAACCAAATCACCGCCTCGCAATAGACTGAGACATAGGCTCGGTAAGCCAAATCGGTCATATAATTCAATGAAGCACAAAGTGCTCGAATGGCTAAGTCAAAAGAGTTGGTCGTGCAACGAAGTTATAAAATCGAGCCGCATCGGCTCGACAAAACGACAAGGCGTATCAGCTTAAGATGGGGGGACTTTGACTTCTCTTTCCTACTCTTTCATGCCTAAGTAAAATATATCGTTATATGCTAAGTTAACCTATCGAAACCACGGACGTGGCTCAATCGTGATATGAACATAGTGCGTGTCGAACACTAAATAGAAAAATTGAAGTAAAACGTACATCAAATGTACGAGTCGCTATGGAACATTGAATATCGTAAAGGCGAGCGCCTCGGTGTGCAAGCCATAAGAACATGTGATAACTGTATCAACAAGTGCCTCAGTGCACAAGTCATCCGTGCCCCCGTACACGAGTTAGTATGCTAGAACATTGAAAGACTATATCGGCGTGAGTGCCTTAGTGGCACGAGCTATAGAACATTGAATACCCTATCGAGGCGTGCCCCAGTTGCACGAGTTGGATGGAAGGAACATAAGTCTAACGCATTGAACACTAAGGTGTTGAATATGGAAATACTGAATCGAGGCGTGCATCGAATGCACGAAGCAAGGAATATAGAATAATTATATCAAAGCGTGTGTACGTGCACAAGAATGATGATAGATGGCTTCGTTGCGAAGAATAGGACAGTTGTGGCATGAATGTGGCAGAACTGTCCAATGTGGCATGGTGCCTTCGAAATGTTTATGGCCTTCGGGACGTTCGTTGATGAACATTGAGTTGGGGCATTGTGCCAATTGAAATAGAGATAGGCGAATTTGCTTGGTTATGTGAAAGATAAGATGCGTTGCATGGTCAAATAAACTTAAAGATATATTGTCCGTGCACGGGTATGTGGTAGCTCCCTCGAACGTGGTATGTCAGGATGCTGGGACCGTTCGGCCTAGGAGGGATGCATTTGGTTAAAACCGGTTTGGTGCACTTCATTAAGACAGTTTGCGACCTGCTATTGATGTGATAAGCCACTCCGGGAATAATTTGGGTTCCTCTGATGTTTGGGTTAGCAACCGCACAGAGGATCGTCGTCTTACATATGTGAGTTGAGAAATATAAGTCCATTCTAGCCCGGAAAGCTAGTGACCTTCATATAGTTAAGGAACGACAGGTCGAAAATGCAGGAACACAGAGCTCCTGCACAGAGCACTTATAGCATGACCGGGAAGGAATGAGACGCATTCACTTTGCGTCGGTGCAAGGACCAGTGTGTCAATATTGGTAAGAAATTACGAAACAACACGAGATTGCTATTGGTTGTCTGTTTGCTTATGCGAATCAAAATAACATGCTTGCTACGATAACATGCTTATTACTTTCGAATATGCCATGAAACAGATCCTAAGGAGAACATAGAAAGATAACTAAGTTGTATGTTGCATGAATCATTTACATAACTAATGTCGGTTTATTTAAGTGGGTCTTTGATCAGCGAGGACGAAAGTACTAATCCCCCACTAGTTTGCTAGCAGGTTCAGGGAATAGTCTGCTTGCGGCGGAGTCTCGCTTGAATGCGCTGAGGCATGGAATGCCATAGCGTATTGAGGCGTGCGATCGCATTGACGCTCGGACTTGCAACATGATTGATGCGGTCGAGATATAGAAGACATGATGTATGGAACGATAAAATTCTTTGTAGGCAAGAGAGAACTTGAGTGTTGTAGCCAATCTGGCAATTCAGTTGGGCTATTGAAAGCCTTTGTAATCTCAGTTCATTTATCAATAAAGAGAATTGTTTCGTATACTCTGTTTTCTTCTGTTGCTAATATCAAATCAAAGATAACCATTTGAGAACTTGTCATCTTGTCTTGTACGAGTGCAACTCCAGACTCATACGGCATCATGTCCCAGCGAGGACGATGATTCGGATAAATCGATACGAGAACGAAGAATTTTTCGGATCAGGATGTGACAAATTGGAAAGTGAAGTACATTTGAAAGTGAAATGAATTATATCACGGTAAAAGTCCTACTTTTACACTTCCGTGGGGTTACAAGCCTAGATTCCAGTTTGCATGTGTAAATTATATGTGACCATCTAAGGGAATATGTTGGAAGATAAAAATTTTGCAAAGTTATTTTCTCTCAAAGTTATTTTCTCTATTATATGTGACCATCTAACGGAATATGTTGGAAGATAAAATTTTTGCAAAGTTTATTTTCTCCTTGACCATCAAGTAGTTAACTAAAACTGGACTACTTACCTCTGCTCCTCTTCTTCCCATCGCTTACAACCCTCCCCCAATTTCCCAAATCCCTCTCCCTAAAAAAAAAATCCAATTTTTTTTCTCAGGTACGCGTCTCCCCAATTAGGGTTTGATCGTCGAGATTTAGGGTTTTAATTTCGTTGCAATCATTCATTTTATTAGTTGAGTGCCTATGAATAATCAAATTATGTTTCCAATTTCCATCTGTATTTTTTGAAGACAGATGGAGGGACTGACCTACAAAGGCTCCATCTCCGACGCAATCACCGAAGCGCAGAAGCAGAAGAAGATCTTTCTTGTCCACATCTCAGGTGAATTTCACCTCTTAGAACACTGTTCCGGTTCAGAACCGTGTCGTGTCGTGTCCTGTCCTGTCGTTGCTCAGAATATAGTTTGACGAAATCAAAGTTAGGCAGAATCCAAGTGTCCTTAGCTTTGAACTTAGGACCCTATAAAGAATAAGGCATAGTAAATCTTCAATCCGTTCAGAGAATTTTCCTCCGCACATTAAGCGGCTGCTTTGTGCTCGATCATGTTTTCCGCAAAGACGAGCTCTTAAATCTCGTAGAAGTGGATCCATTTCCAGCAGTTATATAAGTGAATCTCATGGATGCGATTGACATTGATATTATTGAAGTGGGTAACACAAGGTGAAGAGATCCGCTTAACAATGACTTCGGGAGTTTGGTCATCGTGCTGCAAAGCATCCCTAGTTCTTCTTTTCGCCACCTTCTTCTCACGTTGTTATTATTTGAAACTTATGCTTCTTTATGCTTGAGGGTTGAGGTCCTTGAGTTCTGCTTTCTGTTTATAACAAGAATTGTTAAGCGATTTGGAGTAAAACGTTGAGAGAGGACGAAGTGAGAGTGATAGACGTGAAATATAGCTAGGCCTTAGTCCTAATTTGTAACTTCTCTTGAGCAGAAGCAAGTCAGGATGGTAGGGGTTTTAAAAGAGGGCACGGAAGACATCATTATTTTCTCTTTTTATTTTATCGATTCCCTATCTGTCTGTAGTCAGGGCTGGATCTATACATTTTATTAGAGAGGACAGATACTACAGAATTCACATTTAATTGGATAACCAACAGTTTTGATTGCGAGGACGGAAATTACATACCGCTAACGAGGAACATTTATAACACAGAAAGATCCAAAAATGAATTCCATGTGCAATTTCTATGTGAAACCAGGAATACCACTATACAGAAATTTATTCATGTCCTGCAGTTGATGAGAACCGACTTTTTGTTACTGTAATACTTTTTGGTTTCACTTCCATATTCATTCCATCCTATGTATATCACCATAGTTACCGGGTACACCTAAACCCCCATCAAACCCGTTCCAGGTACGACCGTTCCGGTTCGTGGTACATTTCCGATCCGGAGGTACTTGATCTGGATGGCTAAATTTGGCGATCTGAATCAATGGCTGAAATCTCAATGGTACTAAGAGGACTTTTTTTTTTCAACAAAGTATCTTTTTGGCAGTATTTTTTTTTTTGCACTGATAATTTATCTGCTATTGGAGATTTCTTTGATGGTTTCAAAACCTTGAAACTGGTTTTGTCGAACCACATAATACAAATATGAGAAAAAGTGTTAAACTGATTCATTTGGAGCACCAACATGGTAGTTGTCCCGACTCTCTGAATCAACATTGTATCATTGTCTACTTTAAACCTTTTCCTATTAAATGAAATTCACAAATAAGTTTAGAAATAGTCCTAAACTACTTCTATAATTACAACATCTGTACTATTCTAGGTCGTCCTGTGGCTTCTTTAAGGACGTGTGCCCCAATCCTGATAAATGACCCAAGTCTTTCCTAGCTAATGCCTAGGCTCCTGGGTCATTGGATATTACCATGATGAATTGATGATATTCTTGTCCTACAAGATTTCATTTCTCATAGTCGTCAATCGATCTTATCATTATATTCTCTTTGTATTATATATGTATTTTGTTCTTCGTTGTGGTGTACAAAGGTAAACTTTGTTTATTCACTTCCTTTTTTTTCTTTTAAAACCTGTTATATCATACTTTGAGACAATGTATAATGCAGGTCTCTCATGGATTGTTATCTTGTTTGGTAGATGAAAACTGTAATTGGTCCCTGATTTACATGTTTTTTTCCCAGGTGAAGATGAAAATTCCACACATCTAAAACAGTCAACTTGGGCGGATCAGACTGTAAGTTTTCCATCAACAATTACATTCTTCTGTTTGACACGTTCTTTTTGACGCACAGTTGACACACTGTTACATTACTACATATTTATCATATGTTTTCTGTTTTCTTATGCATTCTATCACATGCTCAGGTATCGGATTCCATATCCAGATATTGCATCTTCTTGCATCTTATTCAGGGAAGCATTGAAGCCTTGCAGTTTTCTGCAATATGTATCCTTCCATAATTATTTCTAATTAGTATTTAAACAGTTGGTGTTAAGTATTAGCCTTACTGGCCAAAGTTTGCATTTATTTTACATATAGCCTATTTTTCCTGCACATAGTTTTGTTATATAATATTAGTTACAAAGTAGACGTAAAACACATTAAACTACATAAACAAGTAAAAGTTCATACGATAGTTTGCAGTATCGCACGATACTGATCCGATAAAGCCGATACCGATACGGTTTGAAATGCCCTGATCCGATACCGACCGATATATGATACTGACCAATACCGACATTGGGGGGGGGGGGGGGGGGGTCTGTTTTCCGGTCAATTCAACAAAGAAAATTGAACGGAAAAAAACCAATCAGCAAGAGTGTGAAAGCATTGTAAGGTTGTAAAAGCATGTAAAAAAAGAGAACATATCTATTGCATGTAAAGTTGTAAACCAATTGAAGGTAACTACTATTTCATTCAATTTCGAAACTACTAAGAAACAACATTGGAAATACTTAATAATATGCCTAAGTGTATAAAATATATTTTCTAAAATGTTAATAATTAATTAATAATTATTTGCTTATTTGCTTTCCGATACCAAAAAATCCAATATTTCGATCCGAAACCGCCGATACTACCGATCCCGATACCCATAGGAATGGTCCGATATCGATTTTGATAGCGATATTGTGAACCTTGGTTCATACCAGAGTATCAACTAGAGTTTCCTCTACAACTGCTGCAGCATTCAAGTTTGGTTGGTTTGATTCTGTTCTATAGTTCAACATTAAGCAGGTTTTGAGTCTCGACTTTCTTCTTTATTTTTTTTTGAAATAGTGGAGCAATGTCAGGTTTAATCTATTAGATTACCAGGCCATGCAATATAATATGTTAAGCTGGATATATGTTCAGCAATCTAGGTGCCAGATTTGACACGGATCACGTACAGGTTGTCGGGTCCTAGACTGCTCAATCCATTTTAATTGTTGCAGATGAGAGAGAAGGAAACAATCCATAAAGATAACTATTGATATGATGTTGTATAGAATGTCTTAGTTACTGGTATTTTTTATTCACTGAAAATTTTTTCTCGTTCTATTTAGAAGTTCTGCTTGGTTCTATCTGTTTCCACTTTGCATTTTTGTGGGATCAGGCAGATGAGTCATAGATATTGTATTGGCTTAAGAACTGGTAGACCAATTCTATCATATATGAATTTGATCTGACAGCAATGTTATCTGACCATTGTCGGTAGAAAACTACTACTTGTTAGATCAGTTAGCATTTCATGTGTTCTCTGTGCCTGTAGAGAATCCTACTTTATACGTAGTTGAAGTATTTGCAACCTCTTGTTAACGATGCAACCTCTGACAATGATTATCCATTGTGTTCAATTTCATTCATATGTGAGATTAACCCTGGAACCAATGAATTCCTTCTAGGAAAACAATGCAGTTGTTGTTGCAGCATTTCTTAAAACCTGACTTATTCGATTTAATTTGTTACCCGATCTATCATTTACAGAAAATCTGCAATATTTTAGTCTCAAGCTTTCACCTAGGTGTTTGCCTTACATGACTTATGTATCAGATCCACAGAAATCTGTTCCAAGTATCACTGCTGTTAGATACAATGGTGTAATGCTATGGCAGAATGGTAGGAATAATTGTTTGAGCTCTTTATAAGACTCAATGCTTTGGACAGAGTACTTTTGGCTGTTCCATAATGTTTTCAAATTTGCAGAAGGTTACATTAGTGCAGAAGACTTTGTAGGAGCTATTGAGAAAGCTTGGGCATCACTTCATTTTCAGGTACACTAACTTGTAGAATTTATAGCATTTTCTGTGGTGGTTTATTCATACCAAGTGCACCCTATAATTATGGTACAGTTCTATTTGAATAATGTGATCTAAAAGGAATACTCGTTATGGAACGAGTACAGGAAACAGCCGCGACTCTTTTGACAGCAGCACTTGCTTCAACAAAACCAGAACATTTGAGTTCTAGCTCCCAAGATGTTGCTCAAGTTAATTCTTCTGCCTCAGCTCAAGTTAATTCTTCTGCCTCAGATGGTGTATCCACTTCAGCTGAAGAACACCTATCAAGTGGACAAATAGATGATGTAAGCCCCAGACCTTTGCAGGATATCATACTATCTTTTTGTTTTACCTATGACTCCTATATAATAGTTAGCTTACCATATTCATATAACAGAACGAAACCAGACCTTTTTTAGTAACCTTTTTTCTAGTTAGATCAGGTCGCTGATGTAACGAGTTATGGGGAGGAAGAGACCGTCTCTACATGTAAGACAAGTGAAGATGTAATGCTTTCTGAGTCCGGAGATATCCCCACTTCAACTTCCAATGCCAGTTGTGTTTCCACGCCACCTGAAGATAACCTTACAGTTGACGGAGATCACATAGAGGCTTCTTCAGTATCACCTCAGAGGACAAATATATCTGGTCCTGGTATTGTTCAGGTAGCCGCTACCAAAGTGGAGAAAATCAAAACTGAGATCGATGGGCCGACAAGAAGTTCAAATGTTATCAAGTCAGATGATATTCATCTTAATATTCGTTTGCCAAATGGGGCCAGCCTTCAAAGAAAATTTACGAGAACTGATACTTTGAGATCAGTTAAAGACTATGTGGATGAAAATCAAATTAGTGGGATGGTCTCCTATGATCTTGCTGTTCCTTATCCTCGAAAAGTATTTAATGAACAAGGTATTTATACAATTATACTACACATTTATACCAACTTATGCACTTGAAGTTATAGTGGTCGCTACCATCATTCTTAATATTACTTAATTAACTGTTTAATAAATTTCATTTAATCATTCTAATATTCTTTTGGACGAGGATTTGATCATTTTCTCATTATTAGATGAGCTAAACAAGAGACATGTGTTACATCTATCACTTCCCTAACATTATAAGAGGCCTCCTATGTTTCTAATTTATTTGCTTAACAGATACCTAGGATGCCATTTAAATATTTATTTATTTTTCTATTTCCATGATTTAAATGTTCATGTACTTTTCTGTTTCCATCTTTGCAACTGATAACAATTTAGGAGGTTGTAGGGGGCTGGAGAACAATCATGCCACTAACAGGTTTCTTTTATGACTTTACCTGTTGATGTGTGCACACTATAAGGCCTCCACAGTCCGTCCCTCTTCCCACAAGACACACAAAGATCAATATTTCGGTATCGGTTAAAGTACCCCCCCCAACCACATCCCCCCTCCCCAATGTACAACCTGAAGTACGTATTTCTTGTGTGTTTGGGTGATGGTTTTAATCTTTAAAATATTTAAGAAACCATAAATAGGCATATTATTTTTGAAGTTTCTAGACTAGAATTTAAAGGAAGAAGTAATAAAATTATGAGAATTTATAAAGTAACATTTGGGAGATATTTGAGATTTAATACACCAAGTTTTCTTAGATGGAAGAAGTTGATTTCTTCGAGTTGGCATTCGTGGAGCTCCAAACCTACAAATAACTGTTTCTTCTACTTAACTTGTCGTACAAACCAAGGACTGGTCTTAATCAAGGTTTACATTATATGTTTCTTCTACTTCACTTGTTGTACAAACCAACGACGGGTCTTAACCAAGTTTCATATCGGCTTATCAAGATTTTTGGTTTCGTATTGGCTTATCAAGATTTTTGGTTTCGGGTTTTAAATGCATTGGGGTAATTTAACACAAACTTGTAAATGAGCACAACATTTGGGTCACCCAAATTCTGAACTAACCTTAGGTTTTTAATTAATCCAATTTTTTTTAAATGAGCATAATATTTTTGGATTTAATTTAAACCAAAAACTTTTGATAGTTTTCTGTCCATTTAAAAACCTACTTATTTAAGTAGGTATTCGTGGAGCTCCAAACCTACAAATAACTGTTTCTTCTACTTAACTTGTCGTACAAACCAAGGACTGGTCTTAATCAAGGACTGAAAACCTACTTATTTGAGTTGGCATTCGTGGAGCTCCAAACCTACAAATAACTGTTTCTTCTACTTAACTTGTCGTACAAACCAAGGACTGGTCTTAATCAAGGTTTACATTATATGTTTCTTCTACTTCACTTGTTGTACAAACCAACGACGGGTCTTAACCAAGTTTCATATCGGCTTATCAAGATTTTTGGTTTCGTATTGGCTTATCAAGATTTTTGGTTTCGGGTTTTAAATGCATTGGGGTAATTTAACACAAACTTGTAAATGAGCACAACATTTGGGTCACCCAAATTCTGAACTAACCTTAGGTTTTTAATTAATCCAATTTTTTTTAAATGAGCATAATATTTTTGGATTTAATTTAAACCAAAAACTTTTGATAGTTTTCTGTCCATTTAAAAACCTACTTATTTAAAATTTGACCCTTTTAAGACCCAACTTATTTAGAATCCGGCCCATATATCTAACTAACCAAACCCAAATCAAGGTTCGCAGTATCGGTATCGGAACATTCCTATAAGTATCGGTATCGGCAGTATCGGCAGTTTTGGATCGGAGTATCAAATTTTTTGGTATTGGAAAGCAAATAATTATGAATAAATTATTAACGTTTTAGAAAATATATTTGATATTTAGGCATTATTTAAGTATTTCCAGTATTATTTCTTAGTAGTTT
Source organism: Iris pallida (assembly GCA_029216955.1). NCBI lineage: Eukaryota > Viridiplantae > Streptophyta > Magnoliopsida > Asparagales > Iridaceae > Iris > Iris pallida. Next base: position 4,737,865 of record JANAVB010043220.1, read on the forward strand.
TGAAATTGAATGAAATAGTAGTGACCCTTGTCAATTGGTTTACATGCGATAGATAAGTTTTCTGCTTTTACATGCTTTTATAACATTACTATGCTTTTACAACCTTTATGATTATATTTTTTGTTCAATTTTTTTTGCCGAATTGACCGGAAAGGAGACCCCAAATGTCAGACATGTATTGGTCGATATCGGATCGAGACATACCAAATCGTATCGGTATCGGCCGTATCGGATCGATATCGGCCGATACGTCAAACTATGACCCAAATCCTAATATTAAAGTGCATAGCATAAGAACCCCTCAGTATTTTTCTTGTCCTCTCTTTCCCTCTCTTCTGTCTCCCTTTTATCCATCTCATTATTTTCCATTCTCTCTCCTTTTGTTCCTCCATCTCTCTTAAGAAATGATGCGAAGGTGGACACCATAGGCAATGCCACACCTGATAGCGGTATTGTCCATGTATTGACCACTGTCGGCTGATACTGATTAATATAAACTGTTACAAAATTTTCGGCTGGTTCATGTGGGTTATGAGTGAAAACTACTACCCTGCATAATATAGGCCCATTTTCGGATTGATTTTTAGAAGACCGACGGGGAATAAACATCGGTGTTGATACGTTGAATCTTGGTCTTGACAAAGTTCACCAACTAAGATCTTCCATGTCATCATACAAGGTACTACCAACTCATAGAGGTGGTAAATTGTTAGGCTATGTTGCAGGGACACGGATGTGACACATTAAGAACCCGGCGACACAGACACGACATATTTTGGCGTCTTAGTGTATTTTGGAGTGTCTATGGAGTGTCCGATACGTGTCCGTAGAGTGTCCAATACGTGTTTGACATGACACGTCAACATTTTTGGAGTGTCTATACTTCCTAGATTGTAGGTAACCCGCTTAATGTTTGAGGTTTTTTAGTTTTGCCCCCACTGTTTTCTTTTGCAGATCTCATCTCCCTCTCCATCTCCTTCAAACCTCCTATAGTTTTCAATCCTTGTCCCTCCTTGACCTCCAAAACACCACCACCAACATCAAATCATTCGCACCTCTCATTTCACAGCCACCGGCCCAATTCCTTTCTCCAACCCATACCACCATTAACTCTCAGATCATCGCTATCTTCTACCTCTCCTTCCCTATCCTTATCTAGGGGTGAGCATTATTCGGTTTTTGTCCGAAAACCGAACCAAATAAGATTCGGTTCGGTTTGAAAAAAAATCGGTTCGGTTTCGGTTTTGAAAATACTAAAATTTCTTATTCGGTTTCAGTTTTGGGTTTCAATTTCGGTCCAAAACCAAAAACCAAATAAGACTTGCAATTATGTAAATACTCTCAATTTTATGCATATTTTGCAATTAAAAAAAAATATATATATATATTAAAAACATTCTATGTATATGTTTTAACAACTAGTCCATCTTTGTGCACAACTTTGAGATACAAATGTGTGTATAAAAATATTAATTTTTAATATAATTTAATCATGATCCCAACTTTAGACCCGACCCATTAAACAATATAAATTTATTCCAACCGAACAAACCGAATTGATTATTCGGTTCGGTTTCGGTTTTGGATTTTTAGAATTTCCGTTTATTCGGCTTTGACTAATTCGGTTCGGTTGAAACCGAATAAACCGAACGCTCACCCACCTTATCTACCTCACCTTCTCCATCCTCACTCTCATCTTCCTTTATCACCCACTCTACAACCACCATCGTGCAACAAGTGAAAATAGTGGGGTTGGGGGGGGTGTGTACTAAAATTTTTAAAACGGTAGAGGGTCGTGTAATTAATCTATTTAGAGATGAAGTACACTCAAAGCTCAAGAATGACAGACATGCAAACACAATACTCGCCGGGATTGAAGGGATCGATGTTTGTACTTGGGTTTGTTTCTTGAACTGGATTGGACTCTTCTCTGTCTTTGCAATTGGTTCAGGGTTTTGCTTTGGCTGGCTCTATCTCCAGCTTGATTCTGGGCATTAGAAGTGGATTCTGACATACTACTATGTTTCAGTTTTAAGATTTCAATACTGTTGATCCACTTGTATACATATGCAAGTTTGATGATGGTACATCTGAAAGTACATTTTACTGAAAAAATGCCTCAATGACTTGCTTGTCCCTAACACAATGCAACGTATGGTATTGGAGAAACACATGCATACACATGCGGTATTTCCAGGTTATTCTTATATATTTTCTTCTATTACCTTAGCATTCAACATCAACTTACCGATCAGTGGCGGATGCAATTTTTTTCCCCAGCGATGCTCATCACTAACTTAAAATTTAGGAGACATTATGTAGAATTTATAAAAGGCATTTCGTAAAGTTTATATATATATATATATATATATATATATATATATATATATATATATATATATATATAATCATAATGTATAAAAATAAATCATTTCATAGAATTTATAAAAAAAAATGTTTATAAATCATAATGTGACTAATATGTTAACTCGAGACCTCTTGAATATGGTGCTCATTACTTAACCAACTAAGCCAACATTTGGTTGTTGAATGTTTAAAGAAAGTGAAGTAAAATATATAGGACAATCAAAGACTAAAAGTCGAAAACTCATGGGGAGCAAGACCTTTGGTGGGTCCGTCCCTGTTACTGATCTAAGAGTTTGATCTAGACTTGCAAGATGTGCTATCACCACCTTCATTCCCAGGTGTAATTTGGTGTACACCTGGTCTTTGTACGAAGTTGGCCTAGCAGGAACGTCTCTCACAAAGTATTAGATTATCCTTATTTTTGTGTTTGCTCTGGTGTATACCATTTCTCATGGTTGGAAGATATCAAAGTTGATATATGGATAGACTGTTGGTGTGACACGAACCCACCCGCATCTTCCAAGACGTTAAAAAATAAATTAAAAAAATAAAAATAAATTGGAGAGACTGTTGGTGTGACTCGAACCCACCCGCATCTTCCAAGACGCAAGAAACAAACCTTACCTCATGCGAGGCAATGCCCTCATCAACCAACTTGACGGATTTGTCTTTATTAAAAGCAAATAGAAGGATTTGGAGGCCTACCAAAATATAATGTTTTGTGGGATTTATATTGGGAATAAGGAAGATATATGGGGGAGCGCTGTATAAGAAAACTCGGTTTAATGTGTAACTGTAGACATTTATATTTCTATTATTGTTGTTGAGAGTCTTAGGTTTGTTTCCTGTGATGCTAATAGATCAATTTTGGATAAGCTAAAATCTTGTCCTGATCTGTGGATGTATGTGAAATTTGTTTAGCCTTTTCCTTGTAATGTTCTGCATCTGTTTGAAAGAAGGATATTTAACCTTCGGCTTATTTGGGGTTGGAACCATATATGGATTTTAGTTCAAAATAACCAAGTCTTCCCCTTTTTACAGATATGGACATTGTTCTTTCTGAACTGGGCTTTGCTGCAAGGCAGGCCTTAATAGTTGTTCCACACTCTCATGCCTCTAAACCTCAAAGCGGTTCATCATCATCAAATAACAATCAAAATTCTGCAAGCGAGGTCAAGTTAAATGATGACAACAGCGGGTACTTTGGACTTGTGAGAAGGGCATTTTCCTTCGTGAATCCGTTCTCTTATCTTCCTGGCAATTCTAGCTCATCAAATTCTGAATCAGCAGCAAGCGATACCTTCCAGCAACACCGTAAGTCTCGTATTTTTAACCCTGCTCTTGAACATAAATTTCCATTGAAACCTTTGCCTGTTTGATTCATGTCAATACTTTGCGCATAGCAAACATTGCCTTGCATAAGTTTATTTCAGAAAGAATCCCTCGTCTTGGACGTATCTTTATTTATATTTTTCTTTAAGTTTATATTAAGGTTTAAATGTTTTGACTGCAGGTTCAGATTCTGCTCTCCAGAGGCCGCATGGCCGGAATCCTTCAGGTGGTGAAAATGTTGGCGAAACGCGGAGAGCATCAAGACCTTTCGGCAGCAATATCCACACCCTCAGGCATGAGGAAGATGATTTCCAATCTGGTGACAGGAACGTTTTTTGGAATGGGAATTCTACACAGTTTGGAGGTGATGATAAGAAGACGGACTGAACTAAGGTGACCTTTCATGTAGCTGGAAGGTTTATATGAGTGCATGAGCAGAATGGAGACAGAGAGACTCCCTGATTAAGAATGTTTTCCCTCGTGCTAAAATCTTTCATGTTAGCGTCTGAATTCGTGTGTGATGAGGCAAATGAAATTACCTAAAATAGGTGGATGATGGATCAAAAATTAGAATTCTATAAATTTGGGTGTATGTTTTCTAATGAATTTATATTCCATACATTGCTCAATGCAATTTGTCAAATAGTGCCGTGTGTCCAACCAAAGTCCAAAGCCATGTCTGTTGGTTAAACCATTTGCGTTGTAACCCACCTCTCTTTAATATGTAATGGTATTTCGAAACAGCTTGTGGAGTCCTAAAAGTTACGGGCAGTGTATGAAATGATTATCGGACCTTCTGAGTTCTTGAAACTCCCTTTTAAATTTGAATTTTGCTTATATCTTTTTGGCTAAATTGTAACTTGATATCCTCAACTATCACTATTTTTTAACTTGATACCCTCAACTTTTATACGTACTAAATATCCTATTCTAACTTATATTTCTAACTTTGATACCCAATTTTTTTTTTATTCCTAAACAATCCTCCCCTCCTCTTACGGCTGCTACTTCCTCCCCCTCCCCCTCCCTTGCACTGTGTTTGGGAACATTTGTGGGGAGGGAAGAAAAATTTGAGGGGAAGGAAAATGGAGGAGAGTAAAATGAAAGAAAAGTTAATTTTTCTTTCCTTTGTTTGGATGGACAAAAAGTAGGGAAAGAAAAAGTTTAAAAACAATTTTTATTTGTTTATGGATAGAGGTATAATTAATATTTCCTCCTTGGTATTCTCAAATGATGATTTAATATTAACTTTTTGAGGGGTGGTGGGGTAAATTTACTCAAATTTTTCTCATCTTTCTCCATTTTCCTCCCACTTTTGGGAGGAATATTTTTTGGTGGGACCCACTTACTTTTTTCTCTCAAAATTTTCTCCTCCATTTTCTCTCCTCCTTTCCAAACACCATCATTTAAAAATTTTCTCTCACTTTTTCCTTCCTTCCATTTTCCACCCTTCCCAAACAGTACCTTAGCGGCCATCCGGAGAGAGAGAAGAGGGGGGGTTGGGGTTGGGTTGGGGGGAGAATGAAGGAGCAATTTGGTCTAATTTTTTTCTTTTCTTTCAGAGTATCAAGTTAGTACTTATAAAAGTTAGGATATCAAGTTGAAAAATCATGATAGTTGTGGGTATTAAGTTGTTTAGCCTGTCTTTTTTATTAAAACAGAAGGTCCAGTTACATCCACCATAACACAGTTCTCACTGGATCACTGGACAGTTTTCAGCTTTGATCCCTGGAAGAGTAGGACAAGTAGCCAATGGGCAATGGTCATCAAACTCTGCTCCCCACCAATTAATCCCATTCTCATTGCCCCGAACTTGCAGCGTCAGATAGACCAGTATAGTCATGAACCCAATGCCAGCGTCCAAAGCAGCCGAAAGTGCATAGTTGTGCCTAGCCCACCACCCTTTGTACCTCCTATACACCACAAAGTTGAAGAAGATCCCGACGGCGAACCACATGTTGTAGTTCACCGACCTCACCGGCGGCATTCCTCCGGCAGTGCTCAGGATGACCGGCACGTTGATGAGCTCGATCCACTTCTTCTTCTTCGGGAACGTCTTCGCCAGTGCCCACACCGGAACCGGGGCTAGAAACCCCACGAGGAAGAAGTAGTTCATCTTCGAGTAGAGCCCGAGGCTTCCGAATATCCGTTTCGGGCCTACGACGCCCCATATGACGGTCGAGCTGTAGAAGACTTGGTGGTGGGGGCAGGTCCAGGGGCTGCCCGTCGGTAGCTTTCTGATGTCGCAGATGTTGTCGACGGTCTCGAGGAGCCACCATACAGTACTTAAGGAGACCGCGGAGGCAACAGTCGATCCAACTAGCTACATAAATTTAGTCAGTAACTCTTAGTAATATTTTAAAAAAATGATTGAACCGAAAATCTTTGGTACACGTCTGACCGGATTCAACTGGAGTTTAAATAGACTTGGTTTAGTTCAAATAGGTAAGATATCAACATTTACTTTTTTGCTTTAATTTGATTTTACAACTATAAGGTCTCTCAAAACTAAACCAAGAACCAAATGATCCAAATAGATTAGGCGGGCTAATCTCAATTTTGAAAAAAAATCCGTCGGTTCTAAAAAAATTTCGGTTCAAGTTTTGGTGGACTAATTGTTTGGCAAAATCTGGTCAGACCCGGTCCACCAGCCGGTCCATTCGTTTATGATGACACGACTCTTAGTTATACCTAGGGGCTATTTGGATGCTTGAAAGTGGTTGGATTTTAAACCACTGTTATTCTTCAAATGTTTGGTGCAAGAGGGAAGAAGGGACAAAAACTTGGAGCCATAAAAAAATAAAATAACAACCAGTAAATATTAACTAAAGTAGTAAATATTAGGATTGTTGAAAATTTTCAAAGGAGGAATCGCGTATCAATAATTAGTGGCTTACCTGAACCAGGAACATAGTCTTGGGCGGGATCTTCATGTAGTGTCCCAATTTGAGATCGGAAAGGAAGGAGATGGCCTGATGCATACTTAAATTGGCGTAGCTCCTGAAAGCTATATTTGAAAGAGGTCTCCCCGGAGATGCGTAGCCGATGATCACCTCCGTTACTTTGTCCAACCCCAAGTACTAAAAATGAAAAAAAAAAAAAAACCCTGACGTTACTGACTTACTTTAAGAATTAATAGAGCTAGAGCTAGAGCTAGTAAAGTAAGAACAACGCTGCTAGATTGTCCGCGGTTTGTGAATACGAACGTATAGCAGGAGAGGCTAATGGTTGGCTGTAACCAAGGTTCAAAGTATCGGTATCGGGATCGGTATCGGACAGTTTCTAAGAGTATCGGTATCGGCAGTATCGGCTGTATCGGCGGTACCGGATCGGAGTATCGAATTTTTTGGTATCGGTTGTATCGACGATATTAAATAATTATTAATAAATTAGGGAAAAATAATTTACATATTTAAGCACTATTTAAGTATTTTCTATGTTTTTCAAGTATAATTGAATTAAACATTAAATAGTGTACAATAATAAATATTGTTAAATAGTATATATATCCAATAAAAAAAATATTGCAATAATATAAATTGTTAAATGGTATATAATATTGTTAAATAGTATATTATAATCTGAATAATTTTCTGCCTTTATTGTTGTTAGATGTAATTTGCAAATGATTTTTCATCTATTTATACAGATTTTATTGCAAATGTTACCAATTTTCATTACTGATTCCTAAATTTGACGTGAAGAATTTTTCTTTACCCTTTTTTTTTTCGAAAGTATGTTTTTGGCAGGGGTAAAATTCGTTTTTGATATTTTCTGGTATTTTGAATTCTCGTATCGGCCAGTATCGGCCCGTATCGGCCAGTATCGGCAAGTATCGGTCCGTGTCGGCAAGTATCAGCCCGTATCGGCCCGATACGGACCGATACCATAATTTTTCCTCCTGGATCGGCCGATACCGATATTTTTGGTCGGTATCGGATTGACCTAGGCCAAATCCGATCCGATACGGCCGATACGTATCGGTATCGGCCGATACTTTGATCGTTGGCTGTAACGTGAACCTGCGACAAAATATCATTTTCCTAGTAAGAAAGAAACACGTGCATTAATGTGTATAGACCTGATTTGTGGTGGCGTAGATGAGAGCATTCGGGAGAGTGAAAAGAAAGGCTGTGGCAACTGCGAGCAGTACTCCCCAGTACGGAAGTTGCAGTTGCCTGCCGAAGCCCTCGCACGTGAAGATGGAGAGTCCGACCATGCTGATCAACATTACGTAGAACCACCACTGGGGGACCGCTTCGTACTTCTTCATCATCCTTGCGTGGACATCGCCTGCAGGTTGCTCCTCCTGCAGGAAGGCTTCCTTTGTTTGCCTCCAGATTGACCTGTACTCTAACACACATGCGCGTCTTAATTTCTTTTGAGACAATTAAGTTTTAACTGATATTCTTATAGTTATATGACCAATGTCTGCAGAATGTGACTGAAACTACATAAAATTGTATAGAAGTATTGAAGTTCTCTTCAATTGCGTGAAAGACACACTACAAAAATAAGCCAAATTAGCGACGTCCAGATACGTCGCTAATTAAGGCATATACGTCGCTAAAGTTATTTAGCGACGTATTTAGCGACGAAAAATGAAGGTCGCGAAAAACCTAGTCGCAGATGACACATTCATCGTCCTACGTCGCTGTTTGCGACGTCACAACTATGTCGCTGTGTCGTCGCAAAATTAGCGACAGAGGGCGACGAACATTGACGTCGCAAAATTAGCGACATAGTACGACGTATTAGCGACGTCCAGTATATTTATGTGATGACATGGCATGCCTGCCACGACTGAGGGCGACGAACATTGACGTCACAACTATGTACACCGTTTTGGATATTTCCAAAGGCAGACCCAACACGACGTCAGTTTGTTAACTTGTTTGATGATTTACGCCATTTAAAAGGACACAAATTTACTTCTTTTTTACTAACCTCCTACTAATCCGGATTGAGCATGTCTTAGATTAAGGATTTTTTTGATTAGTCTGTTGTATTGCTTATTCCTATGCTGATATCGTGCTATTATTGAGATAGGTAGGCGACAAAGGCAATTTTTTTTGAATTTTATGACTTTCCGTTGGGAGTATTTTTTACTTTTGTCAAATTAAACCTTTTAAAAGGGCATAAGTTATCATTTTCCGCATCTTCGTTAACCTCCCTTAATTATTTGCGATGAACAAAAAACCAATAAACATAAAATTAATGTCCTAAAGAAGGGCGTAAATTGATGAACTTAAAATTTATGCCCTAAAGAAGGGCGTAAATTGTCGAGTTTATTTTTAGATTTTTTTTATTTTGACCGCCGAGAGGTGACCGCGGCTGTGTCCGTGCCGACATATCACACCCTATTGCCCCCTGCATACTTCGGGCCCATGTCTCAAAATTATGTACCCCTCTCCCAGTGGGTCAGGACCGCGGCCCAAAACTGCAGTCAAAATAGCATCTCGCTAATTTTTAAGTTAAGTTTTACTCCCAGAATCAACATTTATGTACTTTTAAAGGTTTGCTGTCTTTGGAAATATTCTAAACTTTGTTCCACGCAATTGAAGAGAACTTCAATGCTGTTCGTGCAATTCTCTCTGTGTTGAATTAACTAAGCATACCTTCCATGGAAGAGTGCAACATAAGAGAGCGACGAGGCGACCGTAGCGAATCCCATGCCATGGGAGAGGACGAACAGGAAGCTCAAATGGATCTGACCGACACGGTCGTACCCTTCTTGATCGAAGGTCAGGGTGTCCCCATGCAGCACCTGGCCGACCTCGTACCGGCTCCCGTCCGCTGTGAACAGCTGGGAGGAGTAGAGCGGGAACCTCTTCGCCTCGTACGTGTTGGTCCAGTAGGCGATGGGGACTGCGAGATACATGGTCAGGAAGAACCCCGACACTATGCTGACCATGGCGGACCCCGGAGTCTCCAGCGGGCTGCCGAGGAAGCCCGACACGGTCGACCAGTCGAGGCCGAAGGATCCGACGCCGAGGCCCTGGATGCCGGAGCCGATCTGCTGCATGGTGACCGAGTCCTTCCAGATCAAGCAGACGACGGAGATGGAGGATATGGAGGGGAAGAGGTAGCTTGGGACGAGGTAGTAGGCGAAGCTTGAGACGAAGGCTATGGCGAAGAACTGGAGCCTTGTCAACCCTCCCTTTGGTCGCTTCTCTTGCTCGTGCAGCGCTCTGCATGCATGTCGATTTATTACTGTATAATCCACCAATTATGCTATTTGGCTCCCAAATTTTTTTGGGTGATGTCATATCCATTATGTGATATCTGACATGGCAACTGACATGACAGCTGACATGTTATATTTTAATCCCAAAAATTAATTACCCAAAAATTTTATTTGTTAATGATAATGTTAATGTTAATGCTAATACTAATTTTTATTTAATGTTAATATTAATTTTAATGTTAATGTTAATATTAATTTTAATGCTCATGTTAAAATTAATGTTAATGTTAATATTAATATTAATATTAATATTCATGTTAATTTGATATTAATATTAACGTTAATGCTAATTTTAATTTAATGCTAATATTAATTTTAATGTTAATGTTAATGTTAAAGTTAATATTAATGTTAATTTTAATATTAGTGTTCATGTTAATTTGATATTAACATTAATTTTAATGTTTAATGTTTAATTTTGCCATGTCAGATGTCATGTCATCAGCCATGTCATATGTCACATAATAGAAGATGGTATCATTCAAATTTTTTGGAAGCCAAATAGCATTTTTGATAATCCACATATCATTATGTACATTTGCGTGCAAATGATCAGCTAGAGTGAAGTTAAATGGTTAGTAATAACTTGCATGAGACCTTGTTGCATACATTGATTAATACCAATATATGAAAACCCGACTTTGCTTACAAAATAGATTTCTTGAGCATATATTTCATAGTAGTGCCCAATAATATTGGGTAGGGATAATTTGAGTAAACTAATTATACCAATGTACTATAAGTAGGTGGGCCCGTGCTATTTTGACCGCGGAAGGGGCAGAGACGGTCCGAAACATTTTAATATGCTCACGACGAAATTCAAAATGATGTTCCTTGTTCAAAAGATATATTGACAATAAAGTATTAAATTTATTTTTTTGCATGATACAATAAACCTAAGTGAACTCTTTTATACTGGACTTCATACATACCAGCTAACCTTACCAGTTAACCCTAAAATTTGTATCAGGAATATATCATGGCAAATGACAATACTTCCAGTGCCAAAATTATGTAGTTAAAAAAAATTCCGATGCAGTATGTTATTTAACATTTCTTGTTTATGCATTTTCTGTACTAGGATTGAGATATATGGAATAGCTTGTCGAATTCATCAACAACATAGAAAACTCAAGAAACATAAAAAAGCCAAAATCAGGAGGAACAAAAGTTACAAAAAAAATTCAGTTTGAAAATGAAATCCTTGTGAAATCTTAAGTGCAAAGATTCACGGAAATATATTCAAGTATAATTTCAAGTGTGATATCTCAAGTGCGAAGATAAAAACGAAAATGCTCATCGCCATAGGTCCATCGATATTCAACACCAACATCAGATAAACTATAACTCACAACGCGCAGTGAGCTAAATATATATACTACAGAAGCTGATTGGAACTTAATTACTATGAAAACGTGCATAAATAAAAATATTACGAAGACTGAAGATCTAATTCAAACAATATGTATCCTTGTGAAGGAGTGTAGGAGAAGAAATTGAAAAAAGTATATATTTGTGTTCAGTTATAAACAAAAGAGAGAACGAAGAGATTATTAAATTGAACCATTTCAAAAAAAAAAAATAAACAAACAAACTTATCATTGGCTATCTGGAATCGGAAGCGACCGGGAGAACATTTTTTTCCCTATGAAATGGAAGATGAATCAGAAGCGACGGAAAGACCTGCTTTTTTTTTTCTTTCTCTAAAATGGAGAAGGGACAGAAAAATCTAGTTTTTATTCTCTGAAATTGAAGAGTTGGAGGTTGTCCCAATTCCCATGCGGCTTGTTGTAATATTTTTTTCCGGGCCTTGGCCGTTAAAGAAGAAAACAGAGTAAAATATTTTACTATTTATTATTATTACTAACTTTTAAAAAATATTGGGGTCCCGAGCCCAAGCCTTGTCTGCCCCCTCCTCTGGGCCGTCCCTGGAAGGGTCACGTGGCGCAACCATCCATTGGACTCCGTTTCGGATTTAAAGGAGGTAGACCCGTGCTTGTAGTGGAGCCAATGGGTGACCGACGTGTGGCCGCGGACCAGCAGCTGTCACCACTTTATGTGACTCCTTTGTGCAGACAAAATATCATTTTCCATAAGTAAAACCAAGCTTTAGACTACAACAATTGCATATATATATATATATATATATATATATATATATATATATATATGCGTTTGGAGACGGAGTTGAATTTGGCCAGTTTGCGAACATACTTTTTAAGTAAATACAATCTAGGTATATCTTTTAGTGACGTTAGAGAGAGAGAGAGAGAGACCTGAATAAGGAGACTTGTACCAGGTTGCTTGGCCACCACATGTAAGGGGAGTCGACGAGGAACTTTCTAAATATTCCTGCCCATCCATAACCCAAGTACTGAAATTCCCTTCAGCCAAAGTAGAAGACCTTTAGGTTGCAGATGACAAAATGGTTGAACAACCCATATAACTTGAAAACTTTCTTTCTGACAGTAAAGAGTTAGGTTGCGTTTGGTTCATTGTAATGTAATCGTAATCGTAATGGAATTGGATTTATAATGTAATTGGGTTTGTAATGTAATGGAATTACAATTACATTACTATGTTTGGTTGAAGCATGTAATCAAACCATGTAATGTAATGCCAATTGCATTCATATGTTTGGTTTACCATGTAATGTAATCAAGTTTCTAATTTAATATTTTTTAAATACAACATAAAATTAAAAAATTGGATCACTAAATTTTTTAAAAAAATTTAAAAAGAAAAAAAATAAAAATAAAAAATAAATAAATAAAAATAAAGTGACCAATAATGATAAAAAAAGTTGACTAAAAACAGAAAAAAATTGACAAAACATAACAATAAATGAAAGGAAAAAAAGACGAAAAAGACCAAAAACAAAAAAAAAAGCAAAAAATGATCAAAACAAAAAAAGAAAAAAAATGACAAAAAAAGATAAAAAAGAGCAAAAAAAAATATAAAACGATAAAAAGGAACATAAATGACAAAAACCGAAAATACGAAAAAAGACCAAAAACAAGAAGAAATTAAAACGAGCAAAAAACGACAAAAAGATTAAAAAACGAACAAAAACGTACAAGGTCGACAAAAATCGATAAATAACATGCAGAAATGACAAAAAATGTGCAAAATCGACAAAAAAACGTTAAAAACGTAAAAAATTGAACAAAAACGATAAAAAAAGGCAAAAAATGAACAAAAACGACAAAAAAGGGCAAAAAAAACAAAAAAAGGGACAAAAACGACAAAAAAAAACAAACAAAAATAACCAAAAACGAACAAAAATGACAAAAAAAGGAACAAAAACGACAAACAAGGACAAAAACAAAAAAAAAAACGACAAAAAAACAAACAAAAACAACCAAAAACGAACAAAAATGACAAAAAAAGAACAAAGACGACAAAAAACGAACAAAAAGGACAAAAACGATAGAAAACCGAACAAAAATGACAAAAAACAAACAAAAAATACAAAAAAACGAACAAAAAAGACCAAAAACAACAAAAAAAAGACAAAAACGACAAAAAAATAAACAAAAACAACAAAAACGAACAAAAATGACAAAAAACGAACAAAAACGACAAAAAACGGACAAAAACAACAAAAAAAAAGGACAAAAACGATAAAAAAACAAACAAAAACAACCAAAAACTAACAAAAATGACAAAAAAACGAACAAAAACGACAAAAAAACGAACACAAAAAGGACAAAAACGACAAAAAAACCGAAAAAATGACAAAAAACGAACAAAAATTACAAAAAACGAACAAAAATGACAAAAAAGACAAAAAACAAACAAAAAAGGACCAAAAATAACAAAAACGACAAAAACAAACAAAAACAACAAAAAACGAACAAAAATGACAAAAAACGAACAAAAACGACAAAAAAACGGACAAAAACAACAAAAAAAGGACAAAAACGACAAAAACAAACAAAAACAAACAAAAACGAACAAAAATGACAAAAAACGAACAAAAACGACAAAAAAACGGACAAAAACAACAAAAAAAAAAAGGACAAAAACGACAAAAAACAAACAAAAACGAACAAAAATGACAAAAAACGGACAAAAACAACAAAAAAGGACAAAAACGACAAAAAACAAACAAAAACAAACAAAAACGAACAAAAATGACAAAAAACGAACAAAAACGACAAAAAAACGGACAAAAACAACAAAAACGGACAAAAACGAACAAAAAGAAAATAAAAACGAACAAAAATGACAAAAAACGAACAAAAACAACCAAAAATGAACAAAAATGACAAAAAACGAAAAAAAATAACAAAAAATGAACAAAAATGACAAAAAACGAACAAAAACGAAAAAAAACGACCAAAATCGAACAAAAATGACCAAAAACAAACAAAAAAAACAAAAAATGACCAAAAACGAAAAAAAAAATCAAATTATAGCATACCAACCTTCCGCTTAAGTTGTAATGTAATTGCGATTACATAGGTTTTATGATGTAATTGAGTTTAGAAGAAACTGATGTAATGTAATCAAACTTGTAATCGCGATTACATTACATCTAATTTTTTTTGTCCAACCAAACACCCGAGTTAGATTGACAACGTAATGCCAATTACATTACGTTGTCCAATCCTGCAAACCAAACGGGCCCTTAGTGCAATGTTTACAATAGTAGTGCAGGGTTGTGTCCTTCAACTATAACTAAGTTGCTAAGATACTATTTTTTCTTTTCTTTCTATTATAACCTACACACATATACGTCCTAACGGTTAATGGGCTCAAATCTTGCAGATTTCGTTTGATGTTCTTGCTATTTTTTACATGAGCTACAAGCGTTGGACAGATGCTAAGATACTACTATTATAGTTGGTTCCTTCTTTTTGTATATGAGGGTGCGAATAACCTCTTGCAACTAATTTGGACATCCCGAAATTAATTTCTTGGAAAAATATATTTTGACCGCACGCCAGGGGAGTTGACTCGACTGTGTTCGAGATGACGTGTCACCTCCCTATTGCCTCCCCTGCATTCTTCGGGTCCACACCCCAAAATTCCGATCCTCCCTTCCAATGAAGGTTCGACACGTGGCCGATGGATCAGGACCGCGGTCCAAAACTTCAGTCAAAATAGCAGCTCCCTAATTTCTTACATGTGCCTAACAGGAGATTGCGCTTAGGGTTAGGGTTTAGGGGTGTTCAAATGATTATTTTATTTTATTTTCTTTTTAAGATATGGTTGATCATACATCGTACGTATCGGTTAATACCGCAACAATTGTGTAGATGATGTATGTGCAAGATTGTGTATTGCATAAATCAAATTAAATCTTGTTATCTTTAATTACTGTAAACACAATTGCAGTAGGAGATGCATTGCAGGTTAGTTTCAAGAATCGACAGTATTATGGGACCGTATTTTGGCCTGCAGTTTTGGTTTGCGGTCCATATGACGGTCTTTAATTGGCAGGACACCGACGGATGGGGCCCACGTGAATGGGGGACAAATTGGATTGCGTCACGTCAGTCTGCGGTCACAGACCGCGGACTGTTAAGCATTTTCCTTCAAGAATAGATCGAAGCAAGGAACCAAACCATAAGCAATCAATCTGTGCACGTATAGACGTACCGCCGTTGTAAGTAACATCAACACAGCTACCACCGGGTCGATCTCCCGATGGTAGAAAGCCTTCGCCATGGTCAAGAGGCTTGTCGAACCCCCATTACTGCTCGTGGTGGCGAAGATGGTGATCAGGACATGCTCCTTCAAGTTGAAGGGTCCAGGATTCAGGGAGAAGCTCCACCCCGTCCCCGGAACTCCGATGGACGCGGACGGGAGCCCAGCTGCCATCAGCTTCCCGAGCGGCATTGCCAGAATCTGGACTGACACAGTGGATAATGAGAGCACGTTCTGGCGGAAGACGGAGAAAGTGTTCAAGAAGGACAGGAGGATGCAGGCCGTGATCCCGAGAACCCATGTCCGGAATGTCAAGCATGGTAGTGTTGGGTCGTCAGTGACCGGGACGGTGAGACGGACCTGCTCGACCGGGCAATCGTTGATGTCAACCTTGTTATCTGTACAAGTAGATCGATCGATATTAACACAAATGATTCAGATTATAAGTAGATATTCTACGTTGGGAGCAGAACGTAGTGCTATCACTATCCAGGGCCGGTCCTAGGGTAAGTCAGACAAGACTTCGGACTTGGACAACCTCCTCTACTTGGGAAACCTCCAAGCTCAGCGTGATCCCAGTAGAGGCCGGGATTGCGGGTGACCTTCCATGATCGATCTACAATAAAGGTCAAGGGACAACCATTACTAGCTCTGAATAGGACAACCCAACCTCGTGGGCCGGCCCTGTCACTATCAAGTTGATAGATACCATTCCATATAGTTTGAACCATGTTGACAAGTGTTAATGTTTAAACTCCCTTCCCTAAATTGCAACCACTGTTATTAAAAGTTTGAGTTGCCGGCAATGTTTTAGAAACCGGACCGGTGATTGAACCGAGCTATGAATTTCTTTGATGGTTATTTAAAAAAATTCAGTTTAAGTCAGTCCGGACCGTTTTTTTTGGCAAAACTGATCGGACCTGATCCAACTGCCAGTTCGGTCCGGTTCTGGCAACACTGATTGTGAGTTGTCTCTACCCCCTTTTTCTCTCACGGTGTTAATCAAATATATTTATAATATTATATATATGTTTAATTTCTATATCTCCAACTAAAACAAAATGCCTATAAATATTTATTATTTTTTATAAACACATATCTATTTATAATAGACTGTGACAACTATAAACAATTATACCAAATTGTGTCGATTACAAATAACAATCTATCTTTATTATAACCATATGATCAAATACACTAAAATTACAACGGCCATACATTATATATAAATTAATAATTTCTATATATATACACATTGCTTAGTTAAATAAATACATAAAATTGTTAGTTTATAAATATATAATATTAAAAATTTAAAAATATCTTGATGAATTAATAAGTTATTAATAAATTATTAATTTATTGATTATCTAATATTTGCTAACTTAACAGAATATGGTTCCAAGGCAATAAATTTATGGGTCCGGCTATTGACACCCCAAAACTTGCTAAGGACATCTCATTTAAAAAAAAAAAAAAAAAAAATTTCCTATTCTACCCTTGCTGCTGAGCACACTCTATACTCCCCTCCCATCCCCTCCCCTTCCCCCCTCCGCTGACCCTCCTCCTCCCCCGACCCGTCGCCGCCTCCTCCTCCGACACCCCCCCCCCCCCCCCCCCCCCCCAGCACTCCCCCCCGGACCCGCCTCCTCCTCCCCCTCCCTCCGCTTTCCGATCCCCCCTCCGCCAACCATTAACTGTTGTTAAAAAAAAAAAAAAAAATTGGGTGCATTCACGGGTAGGTTCGACCCTAGTTTGTCAAACTCACAGAGGAATGTTCGACTCACGACAGTCGAACTATAGTGTGTACGTTCGACCAGAATATGTCGAACAGAAGATGGCATGTTCGATTAGAATATGTTCGACCAGTGTTTGTCGAACAGTACAAGAAGACACGTTCGACCAGTATTTGTCGAACAGAAGAAGACATGTTCGACCAATACTTGTCGAACAGACCATTGTCCGTTCGACAAGTATTTGTCGTGCTTGTCGCAGAATTTTTTTTTTTTGGGTGGGGTGTTCTTAGAAAGTCTTGGAGGTATATTAGTCTTTTAACATGACATTTAAGTTATGTGGGATGTCTTTAGCAAGTCTTGGGGTGTGTATAGTCGGACCATAAATTTATAAAGGTTTAACCGCGTATATAATTTCAATTCTCTCATGGAAAGGAATTAGAAGCTATTATACGTACATTTGATTCCCTGGCAGGCAAACATGATTGAAAGGTTACCTAAGGATTCAGGTATCTTCACTAGAGGTTCCGGCTCGACCTTCGGGTTAGACTTTGCTTCATCTTCCATATATGGTTGGCTAGCTGGCCTGTTTAGTTTACTAGCTATCCCTTCGATCGGAGCTTCTATATCTTGACCTCACTCCCTTCTCATGCAAAGTCAAGGAATTAGGTGGTAGGAAGAGAATGGCTAGTGGAGATCTATTTATATGAATGCTACAACATGGGTACTGATCAAAAGTTTAACATGGTTACTGATCAAAAGTTTAATTGAAAAAAAAAAAAAAAATTCTAGAAGTTTAGTTTTTTTGAGCATAAGAACGAGAGTGTACTTACAAGCAGATAAGTGACAATCGTCACTATCAGGTCAGTGTCAGTGTTGTCTCCTACGAGTCTGCAGGGCGAACGGTTGGCTGTAAATAAAGTTGTACTTAATTTTGTAAATTTAGCTGCATTCTAGACTTGACCGTTTATAAAGTGGCACTTTTAATTCGACTATAGCGTCCGAAGAGAGTAAACCAATGTAGACTTTTTATATGAAGAGAGTAAACCAATGTAGACTAAAGATAAGCAAACTTTAGGATGTCCTTGGATTGAGGGTTAAGAGGGTTAAGTGAGAAAAAAATAAAAACTATCCTTGGTTCGAGGGTGGAAGTTTATGAGGAGGGTTATAGAGGGTAAAGTAGGGATTTGTTTAACCCTTTTTTGTCTATTTTTTTAATCCTCCAAATTGAGGGTTAATGAGGGAGAGGGATTTTGTTTAAAAAGTCGTAAATATCCTTTATTTGTCATATAAAATATTATGACCTTTTTTTCTCCATTTTTTTATGTTTTTAACATGTTGCTTCGTATCTTCCTCATGATTTGTGAAGATATTTTAAATTTTTTTATTAAAATTCAAATCAAATTTAATTTTATGACATATATAATAAGGATATTTTGGTAATTATTATATTTTTATTAATCATCCTCTCACTCAGAACCTTCAATCCAAGTAAGAGTTATTAAAAATACCCCACTTAACTCTTACTCCAATCCAAGCAAAATTATATGTAGTGACTCTACTCTCTCTCAGTTAACTCCCACTTAATTCTACTTAATTTTTCCCCCTCAATCCAAGCAGACCCTCAAACATGAGGCTTAACTCGAGCTTGATTAGCTTATCAAGCTTAGCCAAACCAAGCTTGGGCTGTGATTTCATGGCAAGCCAAGCTGCACCATAATATATATTAATTAATTAACTAAGCAAGTTCAAGTCAAACTAAATTGCATCATTATCATTCGGCTCATTGTACAGCCCTAAACCAATCAAGTTGCCTAAGGGACAACTTAGCCGCCTGTCTGCCGACTATGGTACCGTATGTGTATGTGGCTGGCTGTACATACATGAGATGCATTCTTAATTTGACAGCGAACAAAGGGAAACATTAAACTTGACTACGTCGCCTTGCTTGGTTGCGGCCATTATACATCTGCAGCTGTTGTTCCTTGTATCGTCATTTTCTTTTTTGCCTCTTGCCCGGGCCTGCACCCTAACTTTAGCTCCTGTCCTTTATAATTGCAATATTCCATTAATTTGCTCTTATTTTTTTACTTAAATTAATATCTTGAGCTAGTAGCAAAGTATTTATATAAAAATAATACTCTAAAAAAAGTAATTGTTATCGTATCATATTCGTAGCATACTTAAGTACAAATTAGCTTTTTTTTATGTTTACTACGATTGTTATTACATCATATTAGTGATCCACTTTTGCAAAATGCTAGAAAACCTTGTGGAAAAATTTACATTAAAGCTTTAGGAACAAGGAAAGATGAACAAAAGCAAACATGAACAGTTAATTAATAAAGCTCAACCAAAACGAAGGAGAAAGCTATTAGTACTATAGACAATGGCCATCCTTCACTCTTTAAGTATCGCTTAATGTCAAGAGGGAACCATCATCAAAGCCATCCACTTCCAGGCCGGTACCTTCCATTGGAAAAACATTCCATTACTCTTCAAAGTTCAATTCATCGACGTCCATATTGAAATTGATATATTAATTAGTTCTTTTATAGTTGTAGTAATTTCTACATTTGATCTAATATTAGTTGGTTAGAATCATCAAGTGCATATATTCATCATGGGATGAATATAGGATTAAATGAAAATCTTCTATTACCACGGGTTGGAAGCTTAACTAATATATATATATATATATATATATATATATATATATATATATATATATATATATATATTTGTTTTGAAGCAATGGTAATTGTAGTGAACTCGCCTCCACCGGGGCTCGAACTCCCGACCACTTGGGCCGCATGCATCTCTCTTAACCACTAGGCTAGAGGTCATTTGCAATATATATATATATATATATATATATATATATATATATATATATATATATATATATATATATATATATATATATATATATATATGTCAGTCAGAATTTTCTAGGAATTATAAATGGAGAACTTAGGGTTTGAGGGCAGACTTGGTGGAAAGGCACGCAGCGGCACAAGGAACATATGGGATCCGGGAGAGCCACCAGACGGTGAGAGGCCAAGAACTGCTCCAGAGGAAGGAGGACATACCTTCGAGGAAGGGGGAGGATGGACAACTGTCCGAAGGCGCTGCCGACAGAACCCCGTACAACGCACGAGCACTATCAAAATAAGTCATATTAGCGACGCCAAAGGACGTCGCTAAACGAAACAAAAACGTCACTAATTTCATTTAGCGACGAAATTAGCGACGAAATCACCATGTCGCGTATTACCTGGTCGCTAACACAAAAGACGTCGCTGTTCGTCACTATGGCGACGTTACTTTGCGACGCAAGCATGTCGCTAGCTTTTTATTGGATAGCGACATTTGCCGACGTGGCATTGCTAATTAGCGATGTACATATTCGTTGCTAATTGTCGCTGACAGTTCAGCGGTTAGCGACGTCGTTTGCGACATTTAGTGACGTACAATCTGACGTTTTTGGGTTTGCCACGTCTTGTTTATTAGCGACGTATGGCGACCGTCAGTGACGTATTCGACACAGGATAACGACATTCAGATACGTGAATAGCGACAAAATTAGCGACGTTATTGCTGACATGTCGAGTTTACCATGTCAGCATGTTAGCGACGCCAAACGACGCTTAGCGACATTGGCTTTTCAGTTTAACGACGTATCGATACACGTTAGCGACGTAATAATGCATCGCTATTCGTCGGTAAACGTCGCTAAGCATCGCTATTCGTCGGTAAACGTCTCTAAGCGTCGCTAAGTTTAAAAAAACAGGATTCTGTTTGCTTTCCCATTCAGAATCTTCCTGCATTTTAAATGATAGTTTACAAATAATAGACCATGAGCAACCCTCTGTAGAATTTTCTGGGTTCGTCGACCCCTTCGGTGGAAAACTCAACACCGGTACAAACATAATTAGACAAATCCAACATAACAAATCCAACTAGCAATAATCAAACAAATAGAATCAAACAACAAGAAAGTTATGAAATAGCCTGGTGGAAACAAATCCACTACCAAATGGCTATAAAAAGAGTTTGTCCAGTAATGTTTCAACATGGTCAACATAACACAGTCACTAAATGAATAAAATAAATACATAAAGACCTAACAATGGATCAGCAAACAACAACACAACACATAAAAATAAGTCCAATAAAGGACTACGCCTGGTCAGGAGGAGGAGGAGGCAGTCCGTGCATCTGGGACAACATGAAACTATACTGCTCCGGTGTCAGCATCACCGGCAACGACTCATCAGTAGGAGGAGGAGGAGGTGATGGAACCAATACAGTCGGTGTGGATATCGATGCACGACCAGGAAGTGTCTGCTCTATGGCTAGCAGTCTAGAGTGGGTGGAATCGATAACAGTCGCCAACCTCGAAAGCTGACTGGCCAGGGACAGCTGCGACCCCTACCTCGCCTGAATGGTAAGATCTATCCTCTCCTATACCGTCTGAACGACACGATCCGTCCTCTCGCTTATCTCCCTAATGGTGCGCTCGAGCATATCAAATCGTGCGGTGAGCGCCGCATCATCCGTCTGCAGCTGAGACTAGGGATGCTCCGCAATCCTTCGCAACAGCTTGTCACGCAGCTCAGTAAGATGGCGACGGAGTTCCTCCACTCGGGCCGACTCCTGTGAGGACCGTAGGGAATGCATACTGGCAGAGGGGCCCTGGATGACTGCGTCGCCACAAAGGCATCGTTGGATTCCGTACCGTAGTACGTACCCCTCTGAAGACCACCAACGACGGTCATCCAGAGCTCGTCCAACACCCGAGCCAGAGGAGGCTATGAGGAAGTACCAACCCCTCCCTCCGCAGGTACAATCTTACGCTCTAGCCTAAGATACTCTTCCTAGAAAAGTACGTATCTCGATAAGCATAATATTTACTACCAACCTAGTTATTCCCCTTCTATGGATATATATTGCATATTTCTTAAGTTATACTAAAGTTAGTGACACATAAAGTAATACTTACATAGCTCTGCGTGGCCCTATCATCGATGAGCTTTCCGTCAATTCGATGGGTGGCCAGGAAGACGGTCACCATATTGGGGTTCTCACCCCCTCATTATTTGTTATAATAATATATTTACTATTTAAATTTAAAATTTTATTCTTAATTTTATTAAAATAACATTTTATAGTAAAATACATACCAGACGACGAAAATATTCCGTCATGGGAATCAAGCCACCATACCACTTCCCTGCCCTCGTCTTAGCCATCTTCGCCTTCTCCGACCGTTCCTTGTACCTAGGATCTTTGAATCTAGCCCTCATCATAGTCCACTGCTCGGATGTGATCCAACCTTGGATCGGTCTTCCGGAGCGCTCTCGAGCCTTCTAGTCGTCGATCGCATCCCGGATCAACTTGGTGGCAACGACATAAAATTGTTTTTCGATTATCTCAGCCCGATGTGGTGGATAAAATTATATTTTCTACAAGAATTAAATTAGTTAGTTATATAATATGCATAAAAGATAGTTTATACTAAAAGCAATATACTTTAGTTATCTTGAAATGGGTACCAGAATGCCTTCCTCTCGTCCGAGGCATCCGAGTAGTTGATCCAAGGGCCACCGTAGTTGGACCTCAGAAATAGCTCCAATGCCCTCTGAACTGACGGAGGACGATATCTACACAACAAAAATTATATTCATGAATATATAGATAAATTTATAAATTAATGTTAACTAATTAACTTACTTTGTAGGCCCGTCGGACCAAATCTCCATCATCGTCTCGTCCGGAGGGGCGCATAGGGGATTGCTCGGATTGTATGGAGACGAAGTAGGTGCGACCTCCTCCACCCGCTCCTCCGTCTCTATAATGCCGTCAGCATTCGGAACGCTGGATGGGGTAGTCTCAGGCCTGGAACTGCCCATCCCAGGAGTACTGCCACGTATCGTCGACCCAGTCGGAGATGTGACTGGTCGGTATACTGGAGTACTAGGAGAGGAGGGTCCGGAACCATCATCCGATGACGGAGTAGCACTCTATCCACCAGTGGAACCTCTACCGGCACGGGATGCTCCTTTGCCAGTGGAACCTCTACCGAGGTACGATCCTCTTGTCCTGCCATACATGATAAAAATAGATACATAAAAAAAATGTAATACATATTCTAAATCAAATATGCAAATATTTAACATATCACACTTTATAAAAAAAATAAACCCAGAGCAACCCTCCGTTGAATTTTTAGATAGTAACCAAGTCTAGATAAAAGCATCCAGAAATATCAAAGTCTAGATAATAACTAAGTCTAGATAATAACAATAAAGTAATCCAGAAACATCCAAGTCTAGATAATGACCAAGTCTAGAAAATAACAAGAAATGTCCAGAGTTGTACAAAACATCCAAGTCTAATCCAAAAATAAGTTTACTGAAAACAAATTCGGCCAAAAGTCATATCATATATATAACTCTACCCTCTACGCTGGGGTAGATAGAACTCCCTCAGCCACCACGCATAAGACTTCTCCATGCCATCAAGGTCAATATCTATAGGAGCTGGATGACTGGAACTTCCGGTGCCACTGCCTTCTGGTGCCACTTCCTCCTTCACAACGATCTCGGCTTTAGGAATCACTTCCTCCTTAATAGTAGGAGGTAGCACTTCTTCCTTAACTTTGATCTCTACTTTAGGTATTACCTTCTCAGCAGCAGGAGGCAGCACTTTCTTCTCAGCAGCATGAGGTACCAAAATTGAATCAACAGCCATCTGTCCCTCTCCCAAGCGCGTGCTCGGGTCATGGATGCCATCTGGTAAGATTGATGAAAATATAGAGATTAATTATACAAAATGACAGTACATTTTACAAGTCTAAATAGTTGTTGCATGGAGATTAATTAGTGGTTAAACATATTTTACATTTTATTTTCTTTTCAATCATCTTCTGAAAATTCATCTTCTTCGTTCCCCGCGTCCTCATCTTCCTCTTTCTCTCCATCTTTGCTTTCATCTACTTCGTTATCCTTTTGAATACTTCTACCTTTTCTACACGATTAGACGTGTAATGTGGAGCTTCCTTTGTGTCCATGTCAACTATATTTGTTACGAGAGGTA
The DNA here is from genome assembly GCA_029216955.1 of Iris pallida. Taxonomy (NCBI): domain Eukaryota; kingdom Viridiplantae; phylum Streptophyta; class Magnoliopsida; order Asparagales; family Iridaceae; genus Iris; species Iris pallida. The sequence goes on from JANAVB010043220.1 coordinate 4,762,300, forward strand.
GCTCGTCCTCCTGATAAGCTATTTTGTCAACATCATAGGTATTTCTGATTTTAGTCTTGTATACTACCTACCAGTCCAACCTAGTTGTTCCCCATCTAGGATAAGTAGTGAAGTAAGCGAGTTGAGCCTGACTTGCTAGGACAAATGGTTCGTATCCTTGATATCGACGCTGGTAGTTAATATCCACAAGATCATGCTTGTCAATTTTTCAACCTTGATCTTGGATCGGATCGAACCAATCACACTTGAACAACACGATCTTAGCCGGCTCTATGCCGTAGTTATATGTCAACTCCACAATCTCCCGTAAGATGCCATAGAAATTATTGCCTGGATCAACATCTTTGTAGTTTGTAGATCTGATACACAAACAACTATTTTTTGTCGAATCAAGATCCGAAAAGTTCTCTCTGATCGAAGCATTTGTTGATTTGAACCTAAACCCATTCACATAATAACTTGGCCAGATTTTGACGAAATAAATTGGCCCCTTGGCTAGAGTTCTAATAGATTCATTCTCTAGTGTTGCATATGGACGATCGACCTAAATACCATAAGATAAGAAATTAAATTCAGCATTTCGTTAATTACTGTGTAAAGTGCATATACAAAAAGTAATTACCGAGCTCCTTGATATGTACTCAAAAATGAAGAAAAATGACATCTCATTTCCTGTTCTACTTTTTTATCTGTTATGTACGGTCTACTCGACCTCACCTCATCATTAAATGTGTTGAAAACAACATCACATCGGCCAATTAGTGTAATAATAACATTGGATACTATTACATGCATAGATGATGTAAACGTAGACGCATTAGCTAATTACCCCACGAGTTTCTCCACTTCATCCTTGTCGTAATTGAGTAATATATATAACTGAGTAGACCTTAGTTCCTCGTCATTCATATATCTTTTATTCATTTTTCCCGAAGGCTTTTCGAAAGCATTAAAAACTTTCAGTATTGCATCATTAGATTCAAGATATCCATCGTTGTTTCTCGGAGCTCTTGTTCTATTAGTAGCAACATGTGGCTTGAAATACATCGAGAAGAAATTTATAATCTCCTCAAGAATATAGGCTTCACAAATAGAACCCTCGACCCGAGCCTTGTTTTTCACCTTTCGTTTTAGGTGGTTCAAATGCCGCTCAAACAGGTACATCCACCGATAACTGACCGACCCACCAACACGTGGCCCGTAGGAAAGATGAACTGGCAAATGCTCCATGAAGTCGAAGAACCCAGGAGGGAATACCCTTTCAAGCTTGCACAGTGTTACCGCAATGTCATTTTCTTGCTTTTTAGACGATCGACAAGCAACTAAGTAGAACAAAGATCTCTGAAGAATATGCTCAGCTCTGTCAACGGATTCCAAATGACCGACGATAATAATTTCTAAATTGCGATCGGAATTAACCTCTTCATAAATACGTGACAGTCATGGCTTTTCTGTCACGACCCGTACCCTTTTTTTTTCCCGAATACGAGCACGTGAACAAACTAGCTTATGCCGCAGTGTCGACGGTAGAACGCTGTCAAGGTCATGATGATCAAAATCATTTACTAATAACTTTGTTAGCTCATTCACAACAACTAAATCAATTTATAAAATTTACAAGTTTTACATTTGAAGAAAAATACAATGACTCACAGAAGAAAATAAAATCGCTAATCTAGCTAACTAATCTTTTAGGTTGACCTCAACATATACCCATGCCTCCCGTATGCTAAAAGTTATCACGACTAACCTGAAAAATGTTGGTTTTCAGTCAGGAATAGAACGAGTACATTCTAATAACAGTTCTAATAATTTGACAAAATCTATAAAACAATAAATAATACTAAATACATGATGAGTGAAAATAACAGAGAATCATGGCATAAAACATGTGAGTAAAAGCAAGAGAGCATGACATTCAAGACAAGGAAGTAACTGTAATAAACGAATGAATAGGAACTGTAATATAGCAAGACTATATCTAACTAGTGAGTTGAAATACACTTTCGACATGTAAACGACTAGGGGTAAATCCGGCACCCCGCACGTGAAGTGTGCGACTGCTATCAGATACGAATAGACAAATGAGATGTTTTTGGGTATATTTAAATGTCTACTAATAAATTTCTCTGCCTAACTAGTACTCATGGATCCAAACAGGTCACGAACAGGGTAAACATGCAAGTCACGAAAGAGAACATGAAAGGAATCCATACATACTACATCATGAACCATCGTGTCGAAAATCAATAGTACATGAATCATAGAGATGATCAAATAAAAAAACTATCAGAAATTTACTCGCCTGGGATCCTTTGCTGGTGAAACCGATAATACTATACCACTCAGTGCGCTACAACAGTCCAACTCACGCAATAGTCTCCGAAGGCTGAAATAGACATCACCAACGAGTTTGGTATAAAATAAAAGTCTAAGAACGCCTGCCCAAAAGTTAAATTCTGGACACATAGGCAAAATTATAATTTCGGACTAAAACGATGTTCGCCGTTGGACCCGCCTAGCACCGAAAAGTGTGCTAGACCCTAAGATCTCTAAAGTCGACAAACTATATGTCTACACTGTATGTCCAAAGATGGATTCCGGTGGGCCATGCACAAATTTGCTCGTTGAATCGGGTCGCGGGTCCGCCAAAATAGCGTTCCGGTCGACCCTCTCAGAATCGGACCAAACTTGGCATACGTATAGGACCAGAAAAAATGGTCTTGTTGGCGTAAGTTTCATCTCGAGATGACGAATGTGCACAAAGTTATGGGCTAATTTGCAAAGGGGTCGATAAGGGATATATCGACGGATATGTCTCGATTTTGTCGCGCACACACAACAAAATCGAGTCCCGTCGAATCTCACACGTCTGCAATATCCGTATGCGTCTTTCGATGCTTATGAGTTACGATCACGTCACTCGATTTGTCGGAACGTACGCCGTATCAGTAAAAATTTTAATTTTGAAAACTGTTTTTGTCAAGTTTTTCCTGATTTTCAAATTGATATTAAACAGAAAATAACAAAGTAGAAATTAAACTAAAAATAGGATTTCAATCTCGGTTATGTTTTCTAAAAGGCTTTTCAAGCGATTTTCTAAGTTTTGCGATATCCTGGTCACAAATTGACCTCCAACTTGGGGTTTTGGGACAGTTTCTAAATCCAAAAAATCGAGTTTTTTTTTCTCGATTTTGGAACTCAATTTTTGTCGCACATGATGCAAAATAAAATAAACTATTTGAAGGAAGATGAAGGCTTATAGGTTGTCTACGTACCGGAGAAAACGGATCGCAAAACGGTGGAGCGACAATGGAGAAATCAGATCGTGAAGTCAGCCGTTGACACGAATGCTGCTGCTGTTTACGCTGTTCTGTTGCGTACGTGGTTCTGCCGTGCGTCGGCCGGCCTCCGGCGACGGTGGCGGCCGCCAGGAAGGGTCGCCAGGGCTGGAGGGGATGTGCGGCTAGGATTTGGGGTTTGTCGAGAGATTCTTCACTCTCTCTCTTTCTCTCTCTCCGTTTATAAGGATGGGGTCGGGCTTGCTGTGTAACTGCTCGGGTTTGTTGGGGGGGGGGGGGGGGGGGTTTCTGCTGTGATGTTCCTTTTTTCTTTTTTCTTTGTTTTCTTTTGTTTTTGTTTTTCTATTTCCTTTTCTATTTCCTTTTCTATTTCTTTTTTTTTTCTTTTCAAAATGATACACCCAACTAGATAAATAAAATATCTATAAAAAGCTATAAAATATTATATATAAAAATCTACACTATTTTAACAATTTGTACAAATTCTCGTAAATAACAATAATAAAAATTTTGTTACCTAATTTTTATTGATTGTGTAAATTTAATAATATTTTAATATATTTTTATATAAAAATTCTAAAAGCAATTTTTATCCCAAAATGAATAAAATTAATCTTGTTCCAATTTTCTCACATTTATAAGTCACATATGAAATATAAATACATATATTGTTCAACATTAATTAATAACTTAATTAGCCATATATATGCTTATTATGTTTTTATATATTATGCAATCATTTATAGACGCAAAAGTATGTGTATAACCTAACAAACCTTAAAAGAATCTATAAGGACATTATTTGTTATGTAAATTATAATTATCAACTTAATGGTAATAACATATATATTATATATATATATAATCATTTATGAAACTATTTACTAGACCATTAAAATAACATACCAATTATATATATCTACATGGTCGTCTTTAGACGTACTACTGGTCTACATGGGTTTAGGTTTGGTTCGGGTCAAGTTCGGGCTAACCTGATATAATCGGATCTCCTAAATTCACAATCTTAAGAAATAACTAATTAAATTATTTATAGGAGTCAAGTCACAACTTTGACTGATTTTTCTAGTTAGAACACACATATGGTTCGGTCTTCCCTATCATAGCTAATACACTAGTCAAAGCACGCCACTGCACTATCCATGCCATAATTTATAGTCATATTGCACTCCAAAACTTAACCATGACTAAGATCTTATTTAATAATAATTAATTATTTATTTATTTATTTATAAAATTTCAAAAATTACCATTTAATTCAAATAAATAATAAAAGATATTTCAAAATTTTGGGAAGAGGAATTACAAATCTACCCACCTTAGAAATAAATTCGTCCTCGAATTTAAGGACTACTCAGATAAGCAGACTTGGTTGCTCGGTAAAAAGAAAAAAAAATTTAGGGTAAGAAAATATTGATTAAATAGGTGAAAAGAATAAGAAAGAGTCTTGAAACTCTAAATGCCCTAAAATGCTCTTAAATATTTTAATTTAAAATATGTTTTGACAAAAGAAAATAATCATAACATAAAGTATCGACAAAAAATTACCTCCAACCACGATAAATAAAATAAAGTAAAAGAATAATTATGATTCTGAAAATCCGGGAAGAGGAAGTTAGGGTTAGGGTTAGAAATTAGGAATTGGATTTGGGAATTAGGTTAGGGATTTGGGATTAGATCTGGACTTAAGGATTAGGATTTTGGGAGTTATGGATTTGTAGGGCGGGAACAGGGAGACGCCTCCTTAAATAGGCATTTGGATTTTTAATTAGATAAGAAGTAAAGTTGCTAGTAGATAATTCTCCTATGAAAATTAAATAAAGTATAAAATAAAATTTGATCTAATCAAAAAATTCCATTTATGATAACAATAATAATCTAAATTATTATCATATGATCAGATATTTTAAATCATGTAAATTTAAATATTATTCACCAATCCTTGTTAGTCAAAGATAATAATAATTATTTTTAAGTAAGTAATTCGAGTTTAATAAAATGAGACGCTAGGATAATTGAAAATAATATTTGTTATTTATCATAATAATTTGAATAATATTTAAAATCGCATAAATTCAAATATTCCTTATAACTAACGTTAACAAATCAAAGGTAATAATATTATTTCTAACCAAGCATACCAAATTTTAGTCAAAAAATTAATCACAATGATTATTGAAAACAATATTTCATATCCTCCAAACAATTAGAATATTATTTAAAACAATTTGAAATATATTAATCAAAACCTTTTTTAAATAATAAATAGATAAATTAGAAACCTTGTATTAAATAATTTTATGGTCAAAATACTTATAATTTTAAAATTAGTTAAACCCAAATCCTTTCATAATATCGATAATAGGAAATAAACATTATCTTCTAACTAGAAAATATATTTGAAATTATAACTAAAATAATTAAATAACAGTTTTAAAAATATGGGAAGTGGGTTTACAAATCTATCCACCTTAGAAAATTTTCTCCTAGAAATTTCAAAGGACACAGTTAGGTATGACTAAAAATATAATCAAGGATCAAAGTTTCAATTGTACGAATAAGGATAATATAATCAAGAGGATGATATGATTCATGATCACATTAATCATGCATAATTGCGGATAAAATCAAAATAATAGATAAAAAGAATAAGGTGATTTGGCAAGATCAACCTTTGATCACAATGGTCTAGTCGATTACCAAAAATATTTAAGAATGATCAAAATCGAAATAGTTTGGCACGACCAAATTATAGTCAACAAGGTCTAGTCATGTCCAGAATTTGTTAAAGAATGATCACAATTTTAGATGAAATCTAAACAATATTGTAGTCACTTAGATATGATTTAAGATATAGTCACGATCAAGGCTGATCATGTGAGTCATTCAAGCATGGTCAAAATTAAAAAGTTGGCACGAGTATGAACAAGATTTCAAATAGTCATGATCATAGTGGAATAATCTGGACGTTAGCAATAATAGAATTGAATATAGGCACGACTATGACAATAGTCAAATAGTTTAGTCACGATCAAAGTCGTTTAGGAACAATCGAAATTCAATTTTGTTTGGCACGATTAACTATTTAAGCAAAATTATTTAGGCACGACTACATAATCAAAATCTAGAAAATACGCGAATTGAAACGATCGAAATATAATCAAATAGTCTAGTTGCAAAAAAATTCATTTAAGGATGATCCAAGTTGAATTCGTTTTGGCCCGATCAACTGTCTAGGCACGATCATAGAATCATAATCTAGGTATGATTATGAATCTAGTGGAAGGAATTCAAAACTAGGTCTAAAAGATTACTAGGAATGAAAATAAAAGACAAAAATAAAATAAAAGGGTAAAGACTAAATCAAAATTTTAAGCGAATGCATGAAATTGCAAATCATGAAATCAATAGCCAAAAGGACGTAGTCTCTATAATATTCAAAAATCGTATGCATATATGAATTTATTTTACCGAGAATTTATGCCTCGTCAGTGTATACCTAGCTGCAGTAAACCCTTGGTTTCGTGACTCGAATATGATATGATATCGAATATTTTATTAACTCTATCCAATATTGACTCAAAGATCAAAATAAGAAATTTAAGAGATAGTTTTAATTATATTCGATAACCTATGCTTACTTGAAATTACTTTAACTTAGGAATCATGCCACGCCAGTATGCTGCTAGCTGCAGTGAACCCGCAGTCTCGATAATTCAAATAAGTGGCGACAGTACGCTGCTGTCATGCCATCGTAAGTCACTGATCATTCTTTTAACTATATCCATAAAATTTCAAAGGAGCTTCTAAAATTCTTAAGCGGATTGATCATGAGAGAGAAAGTTAGAAATTCAAACAATTAGATCATGAGAGAAAAATGTACGTATCTGTACTTGAAGTGAACGTATCCGTTTTGAAAATCAAACGATTGGTTAAAAAGAAAAGATCGAAGACAAGAGAATTGTAAACCTTGATTTCTATTCCTCTAATATTCAAGATGGGGGGGGGGGGGGCATATATATATCGAAATTCAACCAAGCTAACTCGGAGTAGATATATGGATAACGGATCATGTTAGGCTCAACCCAATGGATGGAAATAAAAAATAGACTCTTAGGAAAAAAATAGTTACTTAGGGCCAATGGGAAATACTAATTGGTACGGGTAACGGTAATAATATCTAGAGAGGGCAGAAAAATATAATTTGAACAAATTATCAAATTTAGGGGTTGAATTTCTAGGAAGGCCTAAGTTATAGGATGAATAGTCTCACTACAAAAAAAGTTGAGCTTTGGGACGACACTATTAGGAACACTAGTATGAAACGTCCTAAAAAAATAGTTTTTGGGATGGCTATATTTTTTGTAACAAAAAATAATATTATTTGGGACAGATTAAAAAATAGATCTCTTATTTGGGACTATTAAAATTTTTTGTCCCAAATAAATCCTTGGAACGTCCCAAATAATCTCAGCAGGAATGCCAAATATTTGGCGGCACATTACCATTTTTCTGGGAAAAGTTTTTGGTCTCTCCTACCCGTTGGATCTCTCAGCAGAAATCCCTACTGTTGGATCTCACACATCCACCTTTATTTTAGGAGAAACCAAAACCACTACTCTCTCTCCCCATTCTTTGTGCTCCTGGAGAATAATGTTTTGGAAGAGGAATTTGGGTCGATGGCACTAGTGATGGCGGCTTTAGTTTGGAAGTTAGGAATCTAATCAAGCATCGGATGGAGATGGGGTCGGGGGCTGCAAGCAAAGATTAAGGTATCTTGTCCATGGGGGCATCGGCGAGTCCGACCGGAAGCGCCAACACTTTAGCTCTGTCTTCTCCATCGCTGGCACAAAGAAGAAGCCAATGCTTGCCTGCTCCGAGAATAAGAAGGTACCATCCCATCAACCGAATCCGATGCGATTAATTGGATTGATCTATTTCTAGGGTTTTTATGCTCAATTAGGTCAAATTTGGCAATTTTTTGAGTTTGATTGTGAGTACTTATATGTGCAAATGAAATATGTTATGAATATTGTTACAATTGTATTTTTATGACAAAATTATTAAAAAGTTGAGTTCTTTTAGTATAAAATGCTGCAGAAGAGGGTTGCTTATTCGATATTTAGGGACCATTCCAAAGCTAAAGTTGGGGTATAGAGAAGATTCATGTGCGTGTGATGTTAGGGCTTGCTATTGTAATGTATCACAGAAAGTCGAAGTTCCAAGTAAACAGTTTATCATTCTGCAGTAAACAATAGAAGTTCCAACTGCACAGTTTATCTTTCTGCAATGGATAGTAAATATAAATTATTGGGTGCTTATGATTTTAGACATGAAAATTGTTAAAGTGAGTGTTGTAGTCATGAAATACTGCAAGCTGGGAGTTTGGGAATGTAACACCCAGTTTTTCAAATGAGGGTAATTTTGAACTTTTGTAAAAGTTTATTATTTAATAATAGGATTTATGATTTATGGAAATTGTTAATTAATTTAATACTATTTAAAATTGGTGAATTATAATTTTGATGTGTTAGCTAGTGAACTCTAGAACTGTTGAGCCTAGAGACTAACCATGACCATGAGGACCTAACCATGTGATTAGAATGACTATTTACAACTTTTTAGGCTAAGGGTATTTTGGTCATTTTGTGACTTTTGAATTATTTAGGATTTTGATTAATTGGTGAATTTTAGATTATTTTAATAATATTTAAATTGATGTATTATGATTTTGGTTATTTTTCATATTTTAATATTTTGGGAAAATTTTATATTTTTAATATTGTTTTTATTGGATTTGTTTAGTCGGGTTTGAGTTTCGTCTCGTTCCGAGTTGTATTGTGACCCGGGTAGCTTAAACTCTAGATGGGACCCAATATTAAGTTAAGCATGGCTCACAAGACCCAAAATTTAAGTTAGTTAATTAAACTAATTTTTATCATGTTAGAATGGTTAAGTTAGAGACTCAAAACTAGATCATTTTGACCCCAAACTTGAACCTAGTCTAGACTTAACCATATGAGACTAGAGAGGGGCAATTAGGACATTTCCCATTAGCCCTAATGGACACTTTATGGCAGCCATCTTTAGGAGAGATTGATTCATTTCATTCATTACAATCTTGCCTCTTTTATTTTCCTTTTGTTCTTTCCTAATTTTAGAGAGCATTCCCATTGATTTGATCTCCAAATCAAATCATTCCTTCACCAAACCTTCCCTCAATCATTCCCTTCTCCAAGGGAAGGGTGCTACCAAGGATTGGAAGAGGAGTGCAAGAAGGAGTGTCCACTTTGAGGGATCTTCGTATCGGAGCCATGTCCTAAAGGATTTCATTGGGATTCCACTCCCAATAGGTAAAACCCATCCTCTAAATCGATTTCCTTTGCATATAAATTAGTTTTGAATTCGTAGGATCCATCCTCATACATGTGTCCTATTTAGATTCAAATTTGAGACCATTTGGAGCACTCTTGAGGATTTTAGATATGTGTCTTGTGTCCTACTTGATAGATCCCAAATTAGGACACCCCATGTGTATGTATGTATGATAATAGTTTAAATAGATATTTAAATTCAGTTTTATAATGGTTAGAGAGTGGATTGATCTTAGTTAGGATGGTTAGAATGAGTTTCATTTGGATACCTATGTTTGTATCCAAGTATCTTGGCATATATGTGTTCTTTTGTCAAATTCGTCATAATATTCATCCACGTTTTTATTAACCAAAGCAACTTCGAAATGTCATAACTTTTAGCTTAGAACTCCGATTTATCTTCTGTTATTTTAAAAGAACCGTATCGAAGTTAGCTTCCCAAATATATATTTTAATAAGCCAAATTCTATCTGTAACTTTCTGTAAAATTATTTGAGTGTCAGCTGTACGAAAGACGAACGTGTTTCGGTATTTTCGCAATTTTGGGAGCTTTCGGACACGAAAATATGATCCGTTTTAAGTTTCGAAAAGCTAACACGAAGGGCTACAACATACTTTAATCCTAGAATTAGTAGAGGCCCAATTGGTACAGTATTGATTTTAAGTAGAAGAGTGACTATATGATATATGTATTTTGTGTAACCTATAAGCCTATGTAGTATGGGTATTAAATGAATATAGAGTATGTAATACATGATACGTTAGATGAATGAAATGATATATATATATATATATATATATATATATATATATATATATATATATATATATATATATATATATATATATATATATATATATATATATGATATATCCTCTTTACATTAATATATATATATATATATATATATATATATATATATATATATATATATATATATATATATATATATATATATATATATATATATATATATATATATATGGTTGAATGCAAGCATGTAGGAATGCAATTAATATAATGTATGTAAGCAATGCATGAATGAAAGAATGATATACAATGTATGCATGAAAGTATATAATGAATGCTAGATATGAATGCAAGGTATACATGTAATGATAGATATGAATGCATAATATATAAATAATATAATATAATATATAATGATAGCATGTATGGTAATGTAGAATATATGATGTAAGCATGTATATGTCCACTGTTTTCCCTTTTCCTTACATTTTTCTTCCCTTCCCTTTCCATTTCAGTTTTTCTCTTTTTTTTCTCTCTTCTATTTTTACATGTTATATACAATGTATATAATGTATAGATGAATGTAAGTATGTAATATGCATGAATGAATGTCATATATGAATGAATGAATCAATCAGAGGTATAAGTAAAATAAAATGCATTGTAATGAATGTTAACATATATAATGTATAAAAGTATGTATGTAAATGTGCATGAATGTATATATCTATATAACTATGTAAATATGCATGATGTAACATATGCCTATATATATAAATATGTATGTAATGTAGATATGCATGTATGTATGAAGGTATGTATTTATATATATTATCTATTTTATATTATGCATTGTTGTGGTTTACATTGTCTTGTGATTGTGTGAGTGCTAGCCTAGGCTTGGTTAGGCCTAGTGAGACTTGTTAGACTTGTTTGGGCTAGGACTTGACCTAGTTGACCTAATTTGACTAGTGTGGTTGACTAGAGTTGACCAAGTGTTGACTTTAGTCTAGTTTGACCTAGACAGCATGCAGATGCATTGTACATTTCATTTATCATCTCTCGTATACATCTTGACCTGTGTTGCTCTAAATAGGACTCTGTGGCTTCAGTTTGGACCTCTATACCTATCAGCTATTCAGGTTATCAGGCGAGTACATTCTCTGATCGTTTCATACTTGCTAGAACGTCTATTCTTGTCATAGATTAATTTACTTGATGCTGACACATTGGTAACACGGATTGGTACTATATGGATCTTCTTTTGCGATGTTATCTCCTTTGTGTTCACTAAATACATATTGTGATGTGTGTTTCACTAACATATTGTATTTATTGAATACCCTTATCATTGAACACTCATTGTGCATATTGTACTCTCATTATCACATTGAGCTCTATTGTACAAGCCATTGTACAAGCCATTGTATAAGGTAACGTAACTGAATTGGATCCTTGTGTATTGATTGGGAAGGGAGAGTAGAAATGGTTATGTGATCAATCCTATTGTATAAGAAATTGTATATGTCCATTGTACACCCACGTACAAAGGAGTCCCATTTTATTGTATAACCTAGCCCGTTTACATAACCATATTGTACTCTAAATCACATATTGCTTACAGTTCTTACTTATCATATATAGATATTTCCTATTATCATATCCTTCTGTTTTTCATATACATCTTCTTTCAGCGTTTCATGTATCTTACTCTATTGCACGTTATATTTTCTAACCTGTTATGATCTGCGTGAGATGTATTGTGCTCGCTCCTGTCCTGACTGGACCTGTTGATAAATTTTACAGATAGCTTGGAGGTTGCCTGCTAGCCTAGAGGAGACACAATAGAGGTTGTATAGATAGTTATTTTAGTTTTCTTGAGTTGTATTTACTTTATGGATTACTGTATTTGAGATTTGAGATGTTTTCTGGATTTGTGTATCTTAAACACTTAGACTTCTATCTGCGGTATCTCTTTGTGGATTTTATATTTTATCTATCTTTTATCATGCTCTACCTTAGATGTGATTGAGACTGTATTTGCTATGTCACCTCCATTCGGAGTGTATATACTGTACAGGTACCTTTATATTGTTAGATGTTTGACCTAGGACGGCGTTCTACCGCCGACACTGCGGCGTAGGCTGGACGTACCCACTTTTCGTGCCCTTACTCTAGGGTGCGGGTCGTGACACGTTTTTAGTGGTGGCCCATGCAGGTCGAGTTTATGTAGTGGTATTCGAACTAGAGTATCACTACAGCCTGCAGTAGGAATTAGAATATTTTTGAAGGTACTCAATCACACTAGGAAAAACTCTTAATCAGATTTCTTTTTATCTAAATTGTTGCTTATTGTCTTCCCTTGAATATAAACTGTTCTTTTTTGAATTTTCGCTTCATTCTCAGAAATTGCTTCTTATTTTGATCTGTCTTCATGATGGTTATGAAGACACGATCTTATCGCTCCGGTCCGGGGAATACTATCGAGAGGGTGGCCACCTCTCGTCCTCTTCATCAGGGCCTCGAGACCGCAGCTCCTGTTGTGCCGACTCAGGTTGGCGTTTCTGCTACATTGGAGGTGCACCTTCGTCTGTACAGAGACCTTTTCCCGTCATTCTCCATTTCTCTCAGCAGCAGCGGTTCATGCAGCATCAGCAGCAGACCAGGGGAAACCAGCAGGGCGAGCTATCGTTAGGACAGTCGAGGATGCACAGACCATTAGAGATCTTGCTGTAAGTTTCGTTCTTCCCTATTCCATTCCCGCAATTGTCTCTTATAACTATCTTGAAATTCGATTCCATCTGTTCCTCGTTAAATGATCAATTTTTTCTGTTGTTCCTGTGTTATGTTTTTTTTTCTTCTGAAAAAAATTATATGGGCTAGGTCACCTCAGTTATGGGATCTAGAATCTTCGATAGTCATGTTAGCTGACATAGTGAGGACATATAGTCAGATTTTGGACGTATTTTTCGGGTGTAAAAATTTAAGGTTTTTACCGTCGCATGCGACAATACGAAAATTTTAAATACCATGATTCTAGAGGTATGTGCCTTAGTCAAGGACTCTGTGATTATCGTAGCCATGCTTACTAGTATGACGAAGATTTAGAGTACCATGATTTTGGATAGACGCATATGATTATCAGATTGTACCTTAAATGCTTTTGAACATGTTTTCTCTACTTTTGTTTAAGTCTTTCAAAAAAAAAAATTATTAGTGTTTTGTTTTGATTGTTTTTCTCCTTATTATTTAACTTAGGTAAAGGAGTAGCTTTAGCTGTTATTATAAACCTTGTGTAACTTCTTGTTATGAATTTCTTCTTAATACAATGAATTGATGATTTTTGCTAGACCTTATCTTGGATTTGATATTATAGCTCTGGTTTCAAAATGGTTCCTTCTTTTAAACAGATAAGAAGAACAAATTTTATCGTTATTTCCTTCTTGCTATTATTCTTGTATTAAAATAATAATAATAATAAAACTGTCTTGATTATATCAATCACCTACTTTGCAATCTTGGTAAGAATCTAAATGTTGGTCTTGATATAGAAAATTAATTTTTATATTGGGACATGAGAATATATATAGTGGACACAGACACCTTGTCTGACACGTATGCATGCTACACTTTGATTACCAACCCATCTAAATACATATTAATATGTTGTTGATGTTTAAATTCTCAAAACTCCAATATTCTGATACAGTACAGTATCAGAGACTGGTTTTCTGCTTTTCCAGTTTAAATTCATAATTTAAATATAAAATTCATGTTATTAGTTTTGTTTACATCACTGCACATGTATTTATTATACAAGGTTTCAATTCTTAAAGAAATTGGTTGAGTTTTGTGTTTGAACTTGTCAAATCTGAGACTATGTGCATATTAACTCTTAATACTGGATTCTAAATGATTAGTTCAATTTGCTATTTTTTTAAATATAATATTTTGAGCTATATACATTATTGTATGTAGGGATATAATGTTAGGTTTCATATTCTTACATGTTAGGTTATGATAAACATTGGGTTGGTTTGATGTTCGAATTTTTCAAAAATCCTAAAACTGAATACATGTTAACATTTTCACATTGATTTCAAATGTTTAGTTCAATTTCAGATTTAATATGTAATATTGAACTGTATGTGTAGCAAAATGTATGGATAGTATGTTAGGGTTTTATCTCTATCATGTTAGGATGTGTTGGGAGCATTGAGTTGGTTGTGATGTTTCAAACCCCTAAAATCTGAAACTGCATTATGTTAATATTACACTGGTTTAAATGTTAGCTTATTTTCAGATTTTGTATGTAAATGCTGAACTAAAATTGGGTTTAACCTTTCAATACTAAAGCTAAAATCCTGTACAAGGACACACACACACCCTAACTTAGTATACACTACCATATAAACCTAACCCTTCCTCTCTATGTTATGTTCATATATCTACATAGATATATATATATATAGTTTATGCATACATGTTATAATGTATATAGATACATAACTAAATCTGTACCTCTCTATACATATAGATATATGTATATATATGGTTAGCCATGCATGTTATGAGTAAATGGGTTGTGCATTGTAGATTGTTTAACCAATATGCCATAGTAGTGTAACTTGATAGCTATTGTTTTGAAACACAAATCCTCCTATACACTTTCATGTATATTTCACACACACACACACATGCCTACTATCTAACCATATGAACATGTCCACATACATCCATACATACACGAACCACATAACCTTTATATAATGCTAGCTTTTCCCTCTCTAACGCTCTCTCTCTCTCTCTATATATATATATATATATTGTAATTGGATTTCAATGCAATTGACTTTCATTCTTTAACTTTTGATTTTGATTTTTCTTTGAATAGTACCCCATTATAGATAATTGGTAGTTATCTTATTTTATTTTTTGATAGGTACCAGTTTTTATATAGGATGGTAGGCTGCCTTACAGTTTTGATGATTTGTTATTTCTGTATCTTTTCCAGTTTAACACCCCTGATTGCTTGTATGTTTTGATACCCTATGACCGTTTTGGTTTAGCATAACTAGTATACCTAGATGAGACTTTCACTACCACCGTATGCCATGACCCTGTATGTAGTCCTTTTAAATCGTATAATTTGTTTAAGTTCTGAGACTTTGATTGTGGGGGTTTGACCTAGAAGGAGTATGAACATTTTAATTTCGAGGACGAAATTTTTCTAAGGGGGGTAGGATTGTAACATCCAGTTTTCCAAATGAGGATAATTTTAAACTTTTGTAAAAGTTTATTATTTAATAATAGGATTTATGATTTATGGAAATTGTTAATTAATTTAATACTATTTAAAATTGATGAATTATAATTTTGATGTGTTAGCTAGTGAACTCTAGAACTGTTGAGCCTAGAGACTAACCATGACCATGGGGACCTAACCATGTGATTAGAATGACTATTTACAACTTTTTAGGCTAAGGGTATTTTGGTCATTTTGTGACTTTTGAATTATTTAGGATTTTGATTAATTGGTGAATTTTAGATTATTTAATAATATTTAAATTGATGTATTATGATTTTGGTTATTTTTTATATTTTAATATTGTGGGAAAATTTTATATTTTTAATATTGTTTTTTATTGGATTTGTTTAGTCGGGTTTGAGTTTCGTCTCGTTCCGACTTGTATTGTAACCCGGGTAGCTTAAACTCTAGATGGGACCCAATATTAAGTTAAGCATGGCTCACAAGACCCAACATTTAAGTTAGTTAATTAAACTAATTTTTATCATGTTAGAATGGTTAAGTTAGAGACTCAAAACTAGATCATTTTAACCCCAAACTTGAACCTAGTCTAGACTTAACCATATGAGACTAGAGAGGGGCAATTAGGA
This sequence comes from Iris pallida, assembly GCA_029216955.1. Taxonomy (NCBI): domain Eukaryota; kingdom Viridiplantae; phylum Streptophyta; class Magnoliopsida; order Asparagales; family Iridaceae; genus Iris; species Iris pallida. Next base: position 4,778,643 of record JANAVB010043220.1, read on the forward strand.
CATTTTCCATTAGCCCTAATGGACACATTATGGCAGCCACCTTTAGGAGAGATTGATTCATTTCATTCATTACAATCTTGCCTCTTTTATTTTTCTTTTGTTCTTCCCCAATTTTAGAGAGCCTTCCCATTGATTTGATCTCCAAATCAAATCATTCCTTCACTAAACCTTCCCTCAATCATTCCCATTCTCCAAGGGAAGGGTGCTACCAAGGATTGGAAGAGGAGTGCAAGGAGGAGTGTCCACTTTGAGGGATCTTCGTATCGGAGCCGTGTCCTAAAGGATTTTATTGGGATTCCACTCCCAATAGGTAAAACCCATCCTCTAAATCGATTTCCTTTGCATATAAATTAGTTTTGAATTCGTATGATCTATCCTCATGCATGTGTCCCATTTAGATTCAAATTTAAGACCATTTGGAGCTCTCTTGAGGATTTTAGATATGTGTCTTATGTCCTACTTGATAGATCCCAAATTAGGACACCCTATGTGTATGTATGTATGATAATAGTTTAAATAGATATTTAAATTCAGTTTTATAATGGTTAGAGAGTGGATTGATCTTAGTTAGGATGGTTAGAATGAGTTTCATTTGGATACCTATGTTTGTATCCAAGTATCTTGGCATATATGTGTTCTTTTGTCAAATTCGTCATAATATTCATCCACGTTTTTATTAACCAAAGCAACTTCGAAATATCATAACTTTTAGCTTAGAACTCCGATTTATCTTCTATTTTTTTTAAAAGAACCGTATCGAAGTTAGCTTCCCAAATATATATTTTAATAAGCCAAATTCTATCTGTAACTTTCTGTAAAATTATTTGAGTGTCAGTTGTACGAAAGACGAACGTGTTTCGGTATTTTTGCGATTTCGGGAGCTTCCGGACACGAAAATGCGATCCGTTTGAAGTTTCGGAAAGCTAACACGAAGGGCTACAACATACTTTAATCCTAGAATTTAGTAGAGGCCCAATTTGTACAGTATTAATTTTAAGTAGAAGAGTGACTATATGATATATGCATTTTGTGTAACCTATAAGCCTATGTAGTATGGGTATTAAATGAATATAAAGTATGTAATACATGATATGTTAGATGAATGAAATGAGATATATATATATATATATATATATATATATATATATATATATATATATATATATATATATATATATATATATATATATATATATATATATATATCCTCTTTACATTAATGTATATATATGGTTGAATGCAAGCATGTAGGAATACAATTAATATAATGTATGTAAGCAATGCATAAATGCATGAATGAAAGAATGATATACAATGTATGCATGAAAGTATATAATGAATGCTAGATATGAATGCAAGGTATACATGTAATGATAGATATGAATGCATAATATATAAATAATATAATACATTATATAATGATAGCATGTTTGGTAATGTAGAATATATGATGCAAGCATGTATATGTCCACTGTTTTCCCTTTTTCTTACATTTTTCTTCCCTTCCCTTTCCATTTCAGTTTTTCTCTTTTTTTTTCTCTTCTATTTTTACATGTTATATACAATGTATATAATGTATAGATGAATGTAAGTATGTAATATGCATGAATGAATGTCATATATGAATGAGTGAATCAATCAAAGGTATAAGTAAACTAAAATGCATTTTAATGAATGTTAACATATATAATGTATAAAAGTATGTATGTAAATGTGCATGAATGTATATATCTATGTAACTATGTAAATATGCATGATGTAACATATGCCTATATATATAAATATGTATGTAATGTGGATATGCATGTATGTATGAAGGTATGTATTTATATATATTATCTATTTTATATTATGCATTGTTGTGGTTCACATTGTCTTGTGATTGTGTGAGTGCTAGCCTAGGCTTGGTTAGGCCTAGTGAGACTTGTTAGACTTGTTTGGGCTAGGACTTGACCTAGTTGACCTAATTTGACTAGTGTGGTTGACTAGAGTTGACCAAGTGTTGACTTTAGTCTAGTTTGACCTAGACAGCATGCAGATGCATTGTACATTTCATTTATTATCTCTCGTATACATCTTGACCTGTGTTGCTCTAAATAGGACTCTGTGGCTTCAGTTTGGACCTCTATACCTATCAGCTATTCAGGTTATCAGGCGAGTACATTCTCTGACCGTTTCATACTTGCTAGAACGTCTATTCTTGCCATAGATTAATTTACTTGATGCTGACACATTGGTAATACGGATTGGTACTATATGGATCTTCTTTTGCGATGTTATCTCCTTTGTGTTCACTAAATACATATTGTGATGTGTGTTTCACTAACATATTGTATTTATTGAATACCCTTATCATTGTACACTCATTGTGCATATTGTACTCTTATTATCACATTGAGCTCTATTGTACAAGCCATTGTACAAGCTATTGTATAAGGTAACGTAACTGAATTGGATCCTTGTATATTGATTGGGAAGGGAGAGTAGAAATGGTTATGTGATCAATCCTATTGTATAAGAAATTGTATATGTCCATTGTACACCCACGTACAAAGGAATTCTATTTTATTGTATAACCTAGCCCGTTTACATAACCATATTGTACTCTAAATCACATATTGCTTACAGTTCTTACTTATCATATATAGATATTTCTTATTATCATATCCTTCTGTTTTTCATATACATCTTCTTTCAGCATTTTATGTATCTTACTCTATTGCACGTTATAATTTCTAACCTGTTATGATTTGCGTGAGATGTATTGTGCTCGCTCCTGTCCTGACTAGACCTGTTGATATATTTTACAGATAGCTTGGAGGTTGCCTGCTAGCCTAGAGGAGACACAGTAGAGGTTGTATAGATAGTTATTTTAGTTGTCTTGAGTAGTATTTACTTTATGGATTACTGTATTTGAGATTTGAGATATTTTCTGGGTTTGTGTATCTTAAACACTTAGACTTCTATCTGCGGTATCTCTTTGTAGATTTCATATTTTATCTATCTTTTATCATGCTCTACCTTAGATGTGATTGAGACTGAATTTGCTATGTCACCTCCATTCGGAGTGTATATACTGTACATGTACCTTTATATTGTTAGATGTTTGACCTAGGACAGCGTTCTACCGTCGACACTGCAGCGTAGGCTGGACGTACCCACTTCTCGTGCCCTTACTCTAGGGTGCGGGTCGTGACAGGGAATGAGTGTTCTTATGGATGTTGGATAAACATTATTATGGTTTGGGATTTATTAGTAGGAATGTATTTCTCACAAGGAGAGGACACACATGTATATAATTAGATCTATTGCAACTACATTTTATCATTTTCATAATCTATAGTAGAGAAATATATCACGTTCCTCTTAGTTTAGATATGGGGTTGTCAAAAGTAACAGTATCATTCTTTTCTTTGGACAACTTTTTTTTTTCTTTCTCAAAGTTCGATTTGAATAGGAAATATGTATTACTTGTACATATGTATACCAAAAACATTCTTGTTCTTTGAAAAGATAGAGAGAAGATAAGTAGCCCTCTAATATTATTTGGTCTTATATAGTTACATCTGGGTACATTAATGCCATGGATGATAATTAAGTTAGATGTCCTGTTCTTAAGGACATGTGAAGCCAAAATTCTATTGTTATTTTCAGTCTTAAGGACAGACTGATAATTAAGTTAGTTGTCCTATTATTAAGGAAAGGAAAATTGGCTGATACCGATATCCGTTTTGGGTTGGTTGCACATACCGATTCCAAAACTTTGTGAAAAAGTAACTATATGCCAACTTTTTCCATTATCAGTCTCAAAATTAAACTCTGAAAAAAAATTACCTATGCATTGCTCTGTGGGGTCTGGGCTTTAACTTAATACAGGGTGATAATTTTTGTTTTTTCTCATGCCTGTTACTAGATATGTACATGGTAATGTGAAGCCTGAGAACTTCTTACTTGGACAACCATCAACAGCACAGAAGAATAAATTATTTCTTATTGATCTTGGCTTAGGTGAGAAAACTTCTACTCTTAACTTCAAATGAGGGTCGATTTAGATATGCCTTTCATTCTAAAAAAAATGCCTTTTATATGATTTATTTTCTGTTAGTGAATATGCAGCAACAAGATGGAAAGATACTGCAAGTGGTCAGCATGTTGATTATGATCAATGTCCAGATGTCTTCAGGCATGGCTACACATTATCCTTCTAGTATATCTTTTTGCAGATTAATGTTCTTCATAAGATTTACTTGTGCCATAGTTCTTGTTGCCTAACTGTTCACTTGTTGCAGAGGGATAGTTCAGTATGCTAGTGTTCATGCACACTTAGGAAGAACTGCAAGTCGAAGAGATGATCTAGAATCTCTTGCTTATACTATCATATTTTTTTATAGAGGCAGATTACCATGGTAGGGATATCAGGTTGGAAGTCACCATTACTCCCCTCTCATTAGGTTCTAAGTGTCTAATGGCTGTTTAAACTGATATTACAATTGTTCTCATTGTTTAGACAACAAATCATTTTCAGTCTGCAAGAAAAAGATGGCAACGCATCCTGAATTACTATGTGGCTATTGTCCTCAACCCTTTAAGCAATTTCTTGATATTTTGGTCAACATGAAATATGATGAAGAACCTAAATATTCTAAGTTGATATCTCTGTTTGAGGACCTAATAGGACCAAATCCAGCAATTAGACCAATTAATACTGTTGGTGCTTAAAAGGTAGACAGTAGTTCAACATAATACTTATTTTTTGAATTTATAGTTGGGCACACCTTTTCTAATTTATTATCGTTCCAGATTATATATCAAGTTGGACAGAAACATGGTAGGTTGAAAATTGATGAAGATGATGATGGTCAGCCTAAGAAGAAGGTTCGATTAGGTGTTTCTGCCACCTAGTGGATATCAATATACAATGCCAGACGACCTATGAAATAAAGGTACGATGGTTTTGTTAAGAAACATGCTTTTGGACTACTACAATTATTTCTTGAAACATTAGGTAAACACATGGGGAACAATTATGAAATACAGAGTTAACTTGTTGGAACAGACTGTAAATGCTGGGAATCTCAAAAAGAACAACTTGGAAAATTTGTTGAAACTTGGACAATGTGTGAAACTTTATAATTGTTATGGGAACTCATAGAAGGTCATGCATGTTTTCATCTTTTAACTATACATATTTTTCCATATATCTGATTTCTGTCTTTTTTATTAACGAAAATATTTTTTTTGGCATCGGCTTCTAATATGGTATCCCGTATCCACACCGTCTCATTGACGATTCTTATTCTCTTTCTCCTTAGAATCCACTACCTTCCTCACAATGTGTAAAACTCTACATCAGTATCAATTTTAGATCCATTTTGTGAGTACCTGGTATTGGTAGTTTTGACAGTTTCAGTTGTTTTGGATTGGACCATTAGAATGTTGTGTTTTAACACTTACAAAATTGTTTTAAAGAATCTTATCAAAACATAAGAAATGATGTCCCAAGTTGTATAATTCATGAACTATGTATGTAGTTATATGGTGGTGTTGGTAAATAATTAAACGATCTCTACGGAATTATAACATGGTAATTTCACAATGTAATACACAACATACGGTATAAAGTTTTAAAATTTCTTTTCAAGCATGAAATGAATGTAAAGGCAAATCAAATATATACATTCATAATTTTGGCAAGTAGGCCCTATTTTGGCAAAATTTTGCTTGTTTATGCTAATTTAAGTATGGTTCTTCATGTTTTTGCCAATATAAGGTGGATCTCGTAATTTGGTGCAATTTCAGGTTGGCTCTATACAAATCCAGTCTGATGTGAACATTAGGTATTAGTACGGGACGATTTTTTGAGCCTTGCTTACCATGAAGAGTGTCCCTCTCATGCTATATTCATATTTTCCCTATTTTTTGAGCCTTGCTTCCTATTTACCAAGTCCTAGATGTTTCTTGATTGTCTATTATAAGCTATTAAAATAATTTATTTGTAATAAGGTTGTCACTTTTGTCTATTCTTAGAATGTAGTTTCAGAAAACATGTATTTGGTTTGAGAGTGAGGGGTCTGGGCTTTCATGGGTTTAATATCATTTATCTGTGGGGCCCTTGCAAGAAAAAAAGAGGGCAGCTTGAAGAGTGAATAGTTTTCTGCCTTTCAGGTACTAGTTCTGGTTCTAAAAAGGATTTATCATCACATGCATTGCCTACTGGTGGACCTTAGTCCACTTATGGAGTATACGATAAGGTGTGCATATTTTTTTTTGACTCTTTTTATCCTTTCATCCTACAGTAAATTCTCACATCCTCTTCTTCATTGTGCATGTCATGGAGTTATGCTTCTAAAGGTCAAAAGTTTTTTGCTTCACTTATTATGGTAGTGTTCATGTTGGCATTGTATATTTGTATGTAAATTTTCCACATATTGCATACCAGCCAATTTATATTTTCCATTGTTATCGATACGGGCTGATATTTTCAAACTCGGCCTGTCAACTAAGAACAATGGTTACGGGTATTAGTTTGATATGAATCTGTTCATCCAGTGGGCTTACTTATAATGACTCGAAAAAATCTCTCCAAATTTCTTTTGATTTATAAAATATATACTTGAATTTGTTTTGAATCTGGTTATAGGGCCTGAATAGTACATATGAATCATAGTTCAAATATTTCTTTTCTTCATCTACTTTATGTATTTTGTTTATGGTGTAATTGGTTTAAGGTCTTGAATTGATGATTGGTGTAATTGGTTTAAGGTCTTGAATTGGTTTAAGGTCTTGAATTGATGATTGGTGTTCTATTATTGGCCCCACATGTGAATCATGGAGCTAGGTTCTGGAAACTCCATTCCACATGATACAATAGCTCCTTTTTTATACTATAAGAAGGCTATTTGTTGGCAAAAAGTGGAGACTGATATATAGAGTAAACATTTTGTTGTTAGGGAAAATATGAAGAAATAATTATATTATCTGAATCATAGTAACTGCTCGAATATCCAAGGAGTTGGAAAATTGATTAGGTTTTCGATTGGTCATGATCCAACTGATATGCAATACACACAAAAAAGGGTTCGTATTGGGTGACCTAGCATAGCGTGTCAGAAACGTTTTAAATTCGGCTGCCACCACCTATACGTCGTTTAATTAAAATATACATTTTTAAACTTCAGGATATAATTATGGTGACTGCTCCTACAGCACAATATTATTCAAGTTTGATGCTCATAAACCTTACCCTCTTTTGTTTAGATTTTCTTTCTCTTGGCTATTTGGGTTCTGAGGTTGAAGTTTTATACTAGGTATGTATGCAATACTAATTAGTATAAGCATATTGTTTTAGTTATACTTGGTTATGTTATTCATCAAGGATAAAGTATTTTTATTTATTCAGTCTCATCTTTCATGCATAAGAGATGATGTAAGTTCCACAACCAAAATATGCATTACCTTAGCCATGTAAAGCCCCAAAACACGGAAGAACTATTAACCAATGCAACTCCAGTTAAATAATGGTATAAGGACCAATGTAGATAACTCCAAGCATAATTTTGGCTTCTAATGAGCATGCATTGATGTCTTCACTATCCAAAAATATCTTATTTATATGTCCAATTCTTGTTGTGATATATGTATTGATCACTCAACTTTCAGGTGGTTACCTGCATACTTCAAGACGCTACATCTAGAAAATTAATGTGGCAGATAAGGTATGAGTCATATATTACTTGTTCTCTGTCATTTTCGATATGCCTATCACACTTTTCTTATACAAAATATCAGTTCATTATTGTGCTATTCTTTTCCTCATTTGTCAATATACTCTGTAGAATGAATACTTATCTTGAACTTAATTTCAAGTTGTTTCCCCCCTTACATAAGGTGATCGGAGAGTAATCGAAGAGCTATTTAAAACTGAAATAATAATAGACAGTAATCGGAGAGTCATTTGAAATTGAAATGACAATATTCCTGAACCAACTTGGTCTTAGGATGATTTGAGGACGACGTTCGCAAGCGGGTAGTTTTTAAAAATTGTAGCATGCATGATGCATAGTTTTCAAAAATTATAGCATGTATTTTCCAGCTACAAAACGATAACAACAATGGTAGTGGTACTATTAATAACAACGATAATCGTGGCCAATGATGGTTAAAATGAACAAGAGTAGCTCATCAAACTGTACTCCACTTTCAATGTCTACGAATAAGTTGTAACGATTACATGATAAAGGTGAACTTTTATTTTCCTGTTGCTCAGTGAACAACTAGTGGCAGTTAGTTAAAACGTGCAAGTGTCAATTGTATAGGTCACATATGTATTACTTAAATTTTATTAACTTGACCAATTAGTGTGTGGATTGGCATTTGGTGAAGGAATAAGTAAAATGAGGTCTTGAGCTTGTCTTTGCTTTGGTTCCTTCCCATGCATGTCCTGGGTGTCATGGGGTTAATGACAACCATCAGACATTGGGACAAAACCTCAAGGGATGTCATGGAGTTAATAGAATGGGTTTAATGACAACCATCAGACATTTGGTTCCTTCCCATGCTTTGGTTCCTTCCTATGCATGTCCTGGGTGTCATGGGGTTAATAGAATTCTCTGTTTTCTCTTTTTTCTGGACCGATTTTTGGACTTAACTTTTTATATTGTCTGTACAGATTTTAACTTTTACATTGATTTTTTCCAGCTGGTTACTGTAATTCTTGCTAGAATAATTGTAGTTCCCATTTAAAATGTTTTCCAATTTTTTCCGTCTTCACTTAAAGCTTCCTTTTTTACTTGAAGCTTCTTTTGTCACTTGAAGCTTTTTCTGTACATTATTTTTTTCCCAATTTTTTTGTACGTAGGTCTGTAGAGTTTGGAAGAACTGTTAGTAGGTTTGTACAATTTTTTTAAACATTCACAAACTAATGTGGTCTAGTCTGTACAATTTGGAAGAACTTGTCTTTCTTTTCTGGTTGTTCGTGTACAGTTAGCAGGTTGCTAATATATTGGCATATTTTCATTTGCAGGTCCTTCAAAACCATTCTGGATATGCTAAAATGATGGGCGACGATCTTGTGATAATAAAAAGTTTGGGTTAATTTTTGGGTTCATGTTGGATATACTAAAAACATGATGTAATCGTGGAGACAATGGGTTCATTTTGTAACTGATGTTGTGGGTATAGTGTTTTGGATTTATTTTGCAAAAGATGGTTAAGGATGCTTAATGGGTTCAACATGTTTGTATGTAATGATGGAGACAATGGGTACATTTTGTTATTGATGCTGTGGGTGATGTATAGTGTTTTGGATTTATTTTGAAAATGGTGGTTAGGATGCTTAATGTTAAGCTTTTTGTTGTTTATCAATTGAACATATATAGTTATATATGGATTTTGTTGTCTTCTACTTAATGGTAAAGAATGCTTGATGTTGTTAAGCTTTTTTGTATTGGAGCTCTGATACATGGAGATACATCTGAGGACAAGCTTGACAATGGCTATGATCATATGAATTATGTGTATTTAAATTGTATGTTTTATAGCTGAAAAGTACAAACAATAATTTCATAAGTATTACTTTTGGGACGGTTATGTAATTGTCCTAGATATAAACGATATCCTTTTGTAACGCTGGCAAATTTGTTTAGGACGGATGTTATTCGTCACAAACTCTTTTATTTTGGGACCGTTTTGTAAACCGTCGTAAACATATAATAATTCAAACTCTTTTGATACGGTTAGATTTTTCGACCCTAAAATCAAATTAGGATGGTATTTTCCGTCCTAAAACTTTTTGCCACGCCACCCTAATAGCACTGTCACTTACCGTCCAAAATTTTGTCCCAAATTACAATTTAGGACTGATTTGGGTCTTTTTAAGACGGATTTTTGGCGTCCCAGAAAGACATTTTTTTGTAGTAGGGTATCGTGACGGTTGCAGATCCGTCAAGTAGGACTTTTATTGACGGTTTTTGGATGTCATATGAAGTAGTTTTCTTGACTGCTTTTAGCCGTCAAGATAGCAGTTTTTAGAAACCGTCAAGGTAGGCAGAAACTTTTCTTGACTCCGGCCTAGATGACGGCTATTAACAGTCAAAAAAACTCTTTTTTTTACGGCCAAAATTCGTCAGGAAAATTATATATTCACGGCTATTATGCAACACGATTTGAATTAAATTTGACGTTTGACAACCGTCAAGAGAAGCTAGCCAAAATACCGTCAAGAGAAGCTTGCCAAAATTTCGTCAAGAATTATATAATATTAATTAAACACACATAATATTAATCCAGAAGATACACATACATCAAATTACTATAAAGCCCAATTTTCATATTAACAAACTATATTGTTCATACATCGAAAGCTTTCAATACGTCCCACCACAAACATCCATCACTTGTCCAACCACAAAACATAATCCAACCACAAAGTACATATATCCCACACCTATAGTTTTCATACCACTTAAACATCCAAAATGTGATAATCATACAAATGAAACCAAAAAAAGTAGTAAATCAGAGCGGAGCACATCCCTCCATATCAACAACATTTCCTATTCATAGCATCAACGTTCATTTTTTCAGCAAGTTCCTGAGAGAACAAGAACACAAATTATTAATACTTTCCCTACATGTTCTTATATAGATATTGAACTATACTATTACATAATTATCAATACAGTTTGACTTTATTGCTGCACAAACAAGAACTCGAGATAATTTGAATCACTTGACAAGAATCTGAATTAAGGTATACTATAACACAAACAGGTATCCTGGAAATTTCATACTGAAACTATAGCACAATCAGGTATCCTAGAAATTGAATCACTTAACAAGAATCTGAATTAAGGCATAACACAAGAACAGTTTGACTTTATTGCCATATTGAAACTATAACATAAACAGGTATCAATCGTGTAAAGAATCTGAAGGCTACATTTATCAATCGTGTAAAGTTTCTCGTTGATGATTAGATATCGGTTCAGTTTGTTGTACGGGACGGGGCCATATGGCTCGAGTACGTACTTGAATGAATATGTGTAAAATACATACAGGTATCTTGGAAATGTTTGGATACATTTACTTATTAAATTGGACATTGAACTATAATAACTATAACAATAACTGAAGTAGTGAAGAGAAGTATAAGGTAGTATAATGAAGCTACAAGCAGCAGGCCAGAGGCCATACACGCTGCAATGTACAGAATATCAGAGTTTTAAGCTCAAGATTGAGTATCAGAGTTTTAAGCTCAAGCTCAAGCTTGAGTATCAGAGTTATAACCTACTTTTATAACTGTGATCAAGGCACAAAGTTAGTTACTTGAGAACCAAAAGAAAAATGGAGAGTACATTAATGGCTATTGGCAGATAGATTCAGTATATATCATGTATTAGCAAGTTAGCAGAGGAGAGGAGCTCAGTAAAAGTCCAGTATCAGTATAGTATTAGAGGCTTTTTCTCTCAGTAAAAGTCCAGTATCAGTACAGTAAAAGTCCAGTATCAGTACAACATTACTACTTCAATTATGTCGTCTTTCTAACATGGGGTATCAAACAATATGGACATGTATCCGAGTCAGCTAAGACTTGAGTTAGACATGAACTAAGAAGAAAAATTAGGGTGCAACAACAGTGAGTATATCGGAATTAAATGGTCTAACACACAAATTAAATGCATATATTCACTGTAGTTAAAGTCTAAAATTACCTGCGATAATTTTTTAGTTAAGGAACTGCAAAACATGTTCTATCCACTCTATATGAACTTCAATAACTTCTTCGAAATTGAAGTCTTCCGTTTGACTGTACTGTTTGTAAATAGAAAGAAAAACTGAAACTAATACTGTCATGATATATTTATATTCTAAATATACATGTTGATTAAGAAAAACATCACCTTTGGATTAAGTAAGGTTCGATTAGATGTGATCTCCTTCATAAATCTCATCACGTAGTACCCACATTATGCAGAGCCGGCTTGTTCTTGCGCCTAATCATAGAAAATTAAGCAAAGTCCTTACAAACGTGTATTTATTTTTTATTTACATTTATATGAGAGAAATATATTGTACCTTAATTGTTATCCAGTTCAACTTAAATTTTTTGACTTGATTTTCCATTTGAGCATGAAACATCCGAAGTCCACTATATGCAAATTAAAGTGGATAATATTAATAGACATTATTGAATCATCTAATTAGTACCTTAACTGCAGTTATGAAATTCTTAAAATATGATACAAATATTGCTGTATAACTTGTTACACTGTTGTCACGACCCACATCCTGTTTAGGAGGACGATAACGTGGGTACGTCCAGCCTATGTCGCAGTATCGGCAGTAGAACGCTGTATCGGTCAACTAGAAATATAACATCTAGACACAAAGTCTATAAACCTGTCATCACCGCACAGAGGTATATAATCTCAACTCAATCACAAGACATCTAAGGAAGATAAGCACGAATATCATAAAGATATGATGGAAATAGATAAACTGAAGGTCAAAAAAATTAAGACACGAATATCATCAAGGTCAAAAAAATTCTATCTAATTACATGCAAGATCATGGTTCTACTAGTCGTGATCTCATAGTCTCGAACAGGGTCACTGCACTATCTATCACAACATAAAATATCCTGACAGGTGCTAATAGAATCACACAACAAGATGGAAAAGAAGGACAGGAAAGACAGACCTGCTAATCTGTCACCCATAGCGTCGGCCTTCTCGAACGTCAATGCAAAAGTCCTGTCCCTTTGGGATATATCCCTCTGATGGTATGGGGCATGATGCTGCACCACAGGTGGCCTGGCTCCCCCTCTCTACTGCCTTAGACACCTGCACTCCTACTCTCATGATACTCTATTACAATATCCTATATTTAATATCACATTGATACACCTAGCTAATATTATCACCCTCAATAACACTCACTAATACGAAATTGATACGCTAAACCTATCACTTATTACTCATCAATCATGATATATCCTGGACACTTGCACCCTTATTACACAGTCACTAACTCCATAGCTATATTGGACATTTGCTTGATACTATAGGATACCAACTGTTAGCTATACTCTGACACATGTGTTATAAATATTGCAATAAATGGTACTATACTATGAGTTACTTCTAGACTTATACACTGATACTTAATGCTCACCTATCTAATAGAACAACATGAAGACTCACAAGCCATACTAACAACCAACACAAATACTCAAGGACACAAACCTATCTGCAAGCTACCAATCTACTACACTATCCAAAGAACTTCAGAACTAATAGAATAAAATCTTATAAGGAACTAGACTAAAAATAACTTAAAGTATTCCTACTCCTAAGTTAATTAATGATGGAACATAATTCTAAAATAACAGAAATGAAAGATAGAGATGATATGTTAAGAACCTTCTCAAGATACAATCTGATAATCATATGTGTTTGTCCAAAATCATGATACTCAGAATTTTCGCCATGCCAGTAAGCAAGGCTGCGATAAATGACAAATTTCGTAACTGGGTATGCACCTCTATAATCATGTCGTCTATAATCCTGGCTACGTCGACTAGTACAGCTGCAAAAAATCCCAAATCTCATAACCAAGATATGTAAATCCGAAGTCAGGTCTCTACATTTCTGCCATGCCGGCTAATATAGCTGCGATAAACTCCAGGTTCCATAACCAAGTAGACGTTTTACCTTTCCTGTTATTTCTGTCAACATATGTTATCAGAAGATACAGTAACTCGGGCTATAACATTCATCTTGATATGAAAAATCAAACTCAACAATGATCCATCAAAATCAAATTCAATGACAAGGAGCAAGGGCGAACAGAAACAAAAGAAAATGATTTCAAATTGACGTCCAAACAAGATTTACAAGGGTCGTTCTAGGAATCTCTCAAAAAGTCTTAACTATGATTGAGTAACTCCTATCATAACCTAGTACCTACATCCTAATAGTAGGCTCGTAATTAGAACTTTAGTCGAGCATCATTATAAAATCGTACTAGTTGCGACGGTGACCTGCATGGGCCACCACAAAAATGTGTCACGATCTGCACCCTGTTTAGGGGTACGAGAACGTGGGTACATCCAGCCTATGCCACAGTGTCGACGGTAGAACGGTGTATAGGTCAAATAGAAATATAACATCTAAAAACAAAGTATATAAACCTATCATCTCCGCACGGAGGTATATAATCTCAACTTAATCATAAGACATTTAAGGAAGATAAGCTTGAATATCATAAAGATATGGTAGAAATAGATAAACTGAAATAGATGCAAGTCACGGACAGAAGTTCAAAAATTAAGACATAACACAAGATCCCAAATATAAAGTATACTACAAGTTTCAAATATCCAGCTGGAACGCAGTCCAGTCAACCTACTAGACTAGGTCACTACAGAAGGTACATCCTCTACGGGCACTGTCACCAAATATAGATCCTGGTCAAAGTCTCCGTCTGTGCCAAACCCGTAGAAGGTTGAGCAGTCAGCATCTAAATCCTTTGTAAACATCAACGGGGTTATTCTGTCAGGATATGAGCAAGTACAAATGCTAACAACAGTTCCATGTGAATTGATGAAATTCTATAAGCGACAATTATAATAGAATATAAGATGAAATATCAAGACTAGAAATAAGCAATATATGTAAAACTGCATATCATGTCAGGGTATGAAATACTGGAATATAAGCAGTACATGAATATTTGATTTATAATGTAAACATAAACAGTACCTCGAGATATTAGAGCATTATGTGATCGGCTTGGGACTGGATCAGGCTATTCCATTTGACCAGCTATCACAAAAAATGTATATGGAGGGTCAAGCCGGGCAACATGGAAAGCGAGCACAAGAAGTATCAGATCTCGCTACACCCTACGTGCAGTAAGGGTAGAACAATCCCAAGAATAGTTATATGAGGGGTATTAATCACATAACCTCTAATAACTTCTCATCCCCGAGTAGTATATGGATCCGGACATATCACGTCATGACACAGGATTCTCTAAGAGGGTAGCAAATCCTCTTACGAATCGACGTCTATACAAGTATAGGAAACAATATCGAACAATGTACCGATATACCATGGTAATCCAGAAATGACATCTTATGACAGGATCCGACATATACTAGTTCGTGTACCATCGTGTCAGAAATCAAGTAAATACTATAACTGAATCGGATATAGTAGATATCAAGACAATAAAAACTATCAAAGAATGTACTCACCTGATATCCTGAGCAACTGATATGTATAGATGTCCAAACTAGAGTCACAGAATCCTATTTAGAGCAGTACATGTTACAATGAGTTCATAATATAATAATTAAAGTGTACAATACAATCTACATGAAACTAGGCCTCTCTAGGTCGAAAGTAAACCCTTGGTCAACTCTTAGTCAAACTAAGTCAACATTTAGGGTTTGGTCAACTGTCTAGTCAAAAGGGTCAACTCTATCTAAGCTAATCATAATTCTAACCATAGACCCACATACTCTAGGATACCTTATAGTACTATATCATATACATATATATCATGCATGAATTCTCAACAAGCCACATATACTATGGTATCCCAAATCACATATATCATCAATAGATACTATCCACTTACGCTTAGTCCATATATCAAATACCTTAACTATTAGTTAATACCTTAGTTATAGGGTCAATACCTTGCATGTAAACTAGATTTTCTAGTCCATGCTAGTCAATAGCTCGTTTCTAGGTCTATACCTTGAAGGTATTAGCCATAATAGCTAATATTACCAAGTATCAATACATATATTACATCTCTACTAGTTACCTACTATCTAGGATTACTTTAGCAAATTTATCCTTTATATATACATGGATGTACCCAATGCCTATTACATATACCATTATCTTTACCTACCCATAACATATACCAATATACCTTTTACCTATATTTAAATATTTACCCTTTACCTATATTATATACATATATCCATATAACCTACTATAGACCCACCATATCGCTAACTATTTATCCATTACTATACCCTTATACGTGTTTGTCTATACTTACCTATGGTGCTTGGTTACTTCCTTACTCATATACTATATATATATCCACCCCACATGTCATAGTGCACCAAGATACCCATATACCATATTCATATGGTATAATATACCCCTTATGCTATACGTATAAATATATATATCTGTATCCCTATATATCCTATAATATTTGTATCTATATGATACCCATATGAAATACATATGTGATATTATATCCTTGCTATTCTATGCATACCCATGAGTTACCTTGCTACTAAGGTATTTATCTTTACCCTTAGAATTACTTTAACTACCTATACATATACATATTCCCTTATATATATGTATATAGATAGCATATCCTTAGAACACCATGTTCTATGTAATACTTGACATATCCTATACCATGATATGCCATGATACCATAATTCATTAAATATTCCACATTTTTATACCGTGCCTTGGCTATCTTACTTATACCCTATGTAACATAACATGTATTATAGTATCTTATTTCTATATGTACATATACCTATAGATATCTACCTTTGATCTTCGATACATATATGCATAAATATATATCCTAGGTTACCTATAATTGATACCAAGATATCTATATCCGTACCCTATGACATGTATAGCTATAAATTATAGCAATATGTTTACCTATATACCTATATATCAATATACCCTTCTATTTTATTACCTATCAAAATTACCCCAGGATATCCTATGCTTACCATACCCTACCAATCATACACACATGGACTCACTCATCCTACTATTAGCACTTGATATCTTGATATTATCTATTACCTAGTTTTAATATCCAATATCTTAGTATCTTGACCAATACCTTATCCTCCCATATACTTATCCAACTAACTCTAATACTAATACTTCATACCAAATAGGATACCTTACTCAAGTCCCAATACTCACTTATCCTTACTCATGATACTTGAGTGTCACAATACCAATATCCTCATGGTACTTGTTAGTAAAAACAAAAGTTTGATTACAAACTAGGAAAAGAGTACAAGAGTAAAATAAATTTTGGAGAAGTACAACTGTAGGAATCTAATCAGAAGATGATCACTTTATTCCTTGGACGATGTGATATCGAAGATACAAGCCTTTGGAGAATGCAACAACACTTTGTCAGAAGATTATGATCATTAGTGATGCTTTGAGACTGATTTGAAACTCTATTTATAGAGTTCTTGAAATAACTGTTAAGTAGTTATTCTGAGTGGCGCGCACTTCAGGTTGTGCGCCTCTTATCCAGTTGCGTGAGCTGTTACTTCAACTACTGGGGACACATGGCATCGTTTGAGTGAGAGGTGCGTGGTCGTGGGTAGTGTAGTAGACACTTTCTTCGAGATTAGTGGCATGCGTGCCACGTTATCCTGTTTTTGGACATAAAATTTGATCAAGTGGCGCCAACTAGCCAGGTTGTGTGCGGGCGCAACTCAACAAATGGAGCCTTTGACTGTGTCTTCTGTGCTATATTGATTAATTCTCGTGCCACTTGACAACTTGTGCGGGCCAACTGTCAGCATTAATTAGATGCTGACAAAATCTTCTCGAGCGCCATGTTGCACGGGATTCGAATAGATTTTCTTCGATTTTCTGTTGTCAGTTGTCAGTAATGATGACAGCCGTTACAGCTTCTCGAGGAAGCTTGCCACGTGGTGTTGCGCACTCTGGCTTTGGTGCAACCTGAGACTGGTGCAACCTAATGATCTGGCGCCACTTGATGATAGTGCCCTTTAATGAGTGGTGCCCTTTGATTTTTAGCTTCTACAAGACCCTCTTCAATGTTTTCAAAGTTCGAAAGATTTCAAAATTTTGAAATACTTTAAATTTAGAAAAAATTGACACGGGTTGCGCCTGTCTTTGTTTAACCAACTCCCTTTTTTAAGCGCAAGTTGTGCAACAATCTGGAATACTCTTTAGGCTATAAATAACCATTCAAAGAGAACTTTTCATTCTTTACTGAGAGTTAATTTCCTCAAAACCCTTTTTTGCCTTCTTCTTCCCGAGCTTCTCCAACCCTCTAATGACGCCAAAGAGATCCGCTGCTGACAAGGGAAAGACCATTGCTGGGCCTTCATCGCGTGCATCATGGAAGAGAGTGCCTCAATATGCATCACCCTCTTCGAGAATTGAGACAGCCAACCCGGCACTGGAAGGTGACTCTTCGAGAATGAACCGATCATCGACAGAATCGACTGACTCTTTTTAGAGTTTTGGCTTTAATTTGCATCATTCATAACGTGCGCCTCCTATTTTTTAGAGTGTAGGCGTGCTTCATAACTTGTGCCTTCCTTTTTTAGGGTTTGGTTGCTGTCCACACACTGTTTATTTTTACGAATTGTGTTGCGCAAGTTTCACACTTGTGCCTTCTAATTTTGTGTGATTGCACATGTCAAACTGGCACAACTTGAGGCCACGTGGAACACAGATGTTACGCAATACAAGTGTCGCGCAACGCAGGTGTCCCACAACACAGATGTCGCGTAACACAGATGTCGCACAATATAGGTATCGCACAACACAGACGTCGCGTAACCCAGATGTCACGCAACACAGGTGTCGCGTAACACAGATGTCGTGCAACCTGTGATTTTGTGTATTCTGCTTCATAAAATTAGGCTCTTTTTGAGACTAACTTGTGTTTGTTCTTCTTCTTTTTTGTAGTTGATCTTAGAGAAGACCCTGATGCCGAAAGTTTTTCTTCAACTTTCAATGTACCATAATATAAAGAAAACTTATCACATGTCTCGTATCTGCAATACGATGCTCCTGAATCCAGAAAGGCCATACTCACTACTCATGAAAGTAACACTTTATTATGTCTGATGAACGGTGAACCTTTGGAGAGTGTAGACAATGTGGTTCATAAGAATCCAGCCTTCTTGTTTGGAGATGCAATCAAGAAGACATCTCAGCCAAAGGCCAAGAAAGAAGAAAGGATTTATCAATGTGGGGACAAAATTATATATCTCACTGAGATGTCGAGACACATGTCCTTGTCCCGATATGAATTCTTTAGTCACCCTCGACGGATGGTATAAAAAATGACTCCGATTCAGCAAGCCAGAGTCGGGAAAATATGTTACAAATTAGGTCCGCAGAGTAAGGACCTATTTTACAGTACTTCAGACAAGTACAGCTCCCATCTGAGGGGTTTGAGGCCGAGCTATATACCTCCGAAAGATTCATCGATGCTTCTTTCCGTCAAGGTACCCATCTCGCGAACACATTAGCTAAAGCTGAAGGAAGATACCCAGATCAGGCCATGCGTTTGACAGGCCTAGTGAACCCTGACATGAAGGGTTGGAGCATCTTAGCGATTTGGATTCTGGATCAGTTAAAAAACAAACTCCTCGAACTAGGACTTTATGAGACCATCTGGACCACTGTTCATGGCTTTCGCCCAAATGCTCATATGTTCTTGGCTTTGATTGAAAGATACAACGACAGAACCGGTACCTTCATGACTCCTTACGAAGAAATCAGTTTTGCAATTCATGGGATAAAATATCTCTCACATCTTCTAATAGGTAACAACCCATATGAAGAATATGTATCCACTAATGAGGAACTGTATATCCTGTCTACAGAGAACCCTCAAATGGTGGCTGTGTTTGAGGAGCTCCTGTGCCATTATAAGATATGCTTCCTTTATTACAAAATTGCTTCCACAAGGACCTGTTATACAACCAAGTGACTGCTATATTTGTTTTTGGCCATATCTTTGAAGACAACGTAGTCGAGAGTCGCGCTTGCGATCCTTGTTTCTTTAAACCGCTCAGCCGCAGCGACATAGAAAAACTGATGGAAAAGTCCAAGCATATCGATAACATCTTGGATGTAGACTGGTACCTATTTAAGGCTGGTGCTACTATTGAGAGTTATCTCAGGTAGGGCTACAGACCCATGTCAAAAGAAGCCCAGTTGGCGGGTTTTCTTTCTTTATGGCTGCGACGTTTTGTAGTTCCCGGAGCCAGTACAGTCGATAGATTTCACCGAGGCGTACTACTTGCTGCTGTGCGTCTAGTATTTGGCCACAAGATGGACATTCTTTCAGCGATGACTTGTCATATGAACGCAGGACTACGTTCTTTTATTAACACTATGTTGCATGATAAGACGGCTCGACTGGATTTTCTCCGTACTGAAATACCTTATACTTATTTGTTTGGGTGGTTATTGCTACACCATCCCAGCTTGATTGTCCCTGATATGGGTGAAGTTAGAGGCAACTTTATCAAGCGTTATTCCAATGCTCTATGGAATATAAATGCACTTTCAGAATGCAGAAGAGCTTTGAACCGAGAATTTGGATAGATATTTCAATGTGTCCCTTCTCCTCCAGGATATGATAATCTTCTCCCACAGCTCATGGATTTAGAAACTGCGTCTGTCCATCTGTCTCTGGCTAATTTTGCTTGGTTGAAGACAATCCGGCCGTCTCACTTAGTATACAGATTTGAGGAAGACTGTTTTCTGGAACCGTATTTGCCAAGTCGATTCACTTAGCAATTTGGCTACGACCAGCTGCATGTGGGGAATTCTACTACTTGCCTACAGGCCAAGGGTTTCCTGATTGATGGTACTAGAGCTTGGAGATATTATAATGCCAGAGGCACCAAAGCTATGTTCTCCATGCCCAATAATCTTGCTCAGGGCAATTTTTTATACTTCGACAAACACTTTTGCCGAAAACTTTTATCTGGCCCACAGCTTTGCTAGTGATAAGCGATCAAAGGCTGGAGTCCGTACTACACAATTGTTCAGGGATGCAGAAGATCGAGACCCTGCCGATGAACCTTTGGAGGCTTCTCTTGTGGGCTTCCTAGATGAAGTAAATGATCCGTTGGATGTATCACTAAAGGTACAAAAGGAGAAGTCTCCCGCCAAGGGGCTTAAGAAAAAGAAGACTGGAGATTCATCTGCTCCTTCACATCATGATGATCTTCCTTCTTCACCTAAGGCTCCAGGGAAGAAAAAGACGAAGACCACTTTGGTCATTAGTGAACAGCCTACTACCAAGACAACTAGGTCCTAGTCGAAGCAGATGCATAGTGGGGCATCCCTTAGGGAACGAGAGATAACTCCTTCTTCGGTTCCAAAAAGAGTGGTGTCGCCCGAAAAGAAGTGCCTAGAATTCCTAATATGCAAGACGACCTTGATGAGTTCAAAAAAGAACCTGTAGCACCTTTGCTACGGCAGGACAAAAGAAAATTATTGGTGACTCGAGCAGAACGTCAAGCAATTGACGCTTCCTCCATCCCTTCCAGACCAAAGGAATCTTCTAGTAGACCTGATACATCATTACCCTCGTAGAAGGATCTGCCATCTCAAAAAGGTAATTTCTGTACTTTTAAGCATAATTAAGATATGAATGATATATATTGATATTATTCTTTTTCATCTATAGAGACTATATAATTGATATTCCAGTCTCAGTTACTATCGAGGAAATCCCAGGATATCGAGTTGTGCGGACGATTGTTTTTGTAACTGTACTGGCTGCAGCAGGAGTAACTCTGTCATCCTCGGCTCCAGATGTCCCAGAGGCTACATTCCCCAAGGAGGAGTTGCCTCCTATAGAATCTCAAGCTGGGGTTGCCGATCTTCCGGCCGCTCAAACTCCTACTCGTTCTTAAAAAGATCGAAAAATAATAGACGCCCTCCAGGATTGTGACTATGGCGATACGTCAATCGGAGATAATTCTACAAGCGCTGGTGATGAAGAACCTATTTCAGTATATGTCCCACAAATACCGGCCAAAGAAGGCCATATAACTGTTGAGGGTAAAAAGTACCCCGTTTTTGATAAGGGGCATCCAAGCCCAAAAACTGATAAGCCTAAAAATAACGAAGATCCGACTATGGCTCCTGAAGATGCTGGGAATGATAAAAATCCTAGCAAAGTTGTTGCGGAGACTCAGACCCCTGCCAATCAAGCTCTTGAGTTCAAGGATGCAGAAGTGATTGCTTCAGCTAACCAAGCAGAGTCGGGGGCCGGAAGCAGTCGTTTCCTATCAGGCGGTTTCGAGGCTGGAAGTAGTCAGGCAGTAGTGTATGAATCTACCAAGGCCGGGCTCTGTACGGATTTGGTTACACCCCACGATACCCCACATATACTGCCAAGTTCAGGTAAAATTTTGACTTTTAATCCCCCTCATTTTTTCTAATGATATACACTGACTGTGTATCTTGACCATAATAGGTCATGTGGGGACGATTATGCCAGTTCCTTCGATGGCTCTTAGCTTTAGCTCAATAATGGCTCCTTTAGATATGGGGACCCATCCTGTAGTCGGGTCTCCTGATGCACAGTCTACGATTCCTCCAATGCTGCAGGAGGAGAAATTCCAGGAGAGGTAGCTACTCCGGGTGTTTTAGCGATAAACAGTCTCATCATAGAATCCTATACCAATGCTTTCATCACATCCTTAAGGCCTCTAGTTCATAGGGTACTGGATTAAGATAATCCCTATGAATCGGTAAGGGGTCCTTCCTCCTATATAATCACAGCCATTCTCAAGGTCAGAGATATGGAAAGAGCCACCTATCTGGAGCATATCTTAGATGCGCTTGAGGAATCTATCAAATCTTACAAAGATCTGATAAGAGAAAATATTCAGAAACTTGTAGATGCTGAGTTTGATACAATGGCTCACGAGGCTATAAGACGAAAAACTAAATTCGAAGCTTCTGTGGTGGCTTTCTCACAACGCACTACAGAAATGGAAGTCCATATTGTTGAAGCAGCTTCTTCTGTTGAGCAGCACAAGACTGAAGCTATCGAGAAGGAAAAAAGAAGCTTTTGAGTGCCAAACTCGCATTCGAAAGCTAGAAGCTGAGTTGGCCCGGCTCCAAGAAGTACTTAAAGCAGCTCGACGACGTGAAGAGGAAGCGCTAGAGTTGCATCAAATTGCTGAGAGCCAATTAGATGAACTGAGGTGGCAAAAAGATGAATTTGTCCAAGCCGAGCATGCTGAATTAAAGCGCCAAGCTTCCTCACTGATACCTTTTGATCCGAAGTCTGAAAGAGCTCAAGCAAGACAACAGGTGCTCAATTCCAGGGTAGAAAGAGCTGAAAACTTGAAGAGATTGATCATGGAGCTCAGTACTCGACCTTCCCAATAAAGTTTTTGTTATCTCTTTTTTTTATGATGTAATCTTCACATTTTGAGTCATCAATAAAATTAATGATCTTTTTATGGTTCCATTACTTGTCGCATGCCTGTGATAGACATAAGTAATACATCAAAAGAAGAAAATATGTTCAGAGGTACCAGACGTGACATATCTCCTTTAAAAATAATAATATTTATTATATCTATACAGAGGTAATGTGGACATGACAGAATTTAGTGCTTAAAATATTATCATTTCAATAGACGACCTTATGAGAGGTAATATGTACGAGATAGGTCGCTGACGTAGATAGTAGAATTCAGAGGCAATGTGAACGTGAATTCAAATATTTATTCTGATCATCTTCGAATCAACTGGGATTTCAAAGATAGGGTTTATGATCAAGTGGTACGATGTAGATATATTCCGCTGAGGATTTAAAAGTTTATCAGAATAGTGAATAAGAGACAATAACTCAATGCTTTCTCTCCTTTTTTTCTTTTCTTTTTTTATACAACATTCAGAAGATATCTTATACATCCTTCAAACAAAGTATTTCTTTAGAAATTTTCCATTAATAGGCATCCGACTCGGCCATCCATCCCGGTTAGTTGATAAGCTCAATTCGAAAAAACCTTACTTACAACATATGGACCTTCACACTTCGCTTCGAACTTGCCTTGGCTCCTGTGTGTCATAGTCATAGGACGTCTGACAATAAGAACTAGTTCGCCTTTCTGAAATGCTGCGATTGAAAGCTTTTGAGATGCGGGCCTAGTATAGCTCGATATGTTGTTGAGCTAGTAGCCTTTTCTCGTCAAGCGCTTCCAATTCTTGAAGTCGAAGATGATCGTTGTTTTCTGTTGTGAGTTCATTGGCAATTGTAATCCTCAGGGAGAAAATTTAAATATCTAATGGTAGAACCGCTTCACAACTATATACCAAAGAGAAAGGTGTACAACCAGTAGGATTGCGTAGAGTAGTACGATAAGTCCATAGATATTCTCCAAGCTTTTCACTCCAATTACGTTTGTTGGTAGAAACAAACTTTTTGAGGAGTTTGATGATAGTCTTGTTGAATGCTTCTGTCGAACCATTAGATGCAGGATTATAGGCAGTAGAAGCAACATTGTCGATTCTGTTGTCATCACAGAACCGAGTAAACTTCTGACTGATAAATTATGGTCCATTATCATGAATGATTCGTCGAGGAATGCCAAATCTGTATATCAAATGATGTTTGACGAAGTTGATGACATTGCTGGTATTAACTTCGGACAAACGTATAGCTTCAGCCCACTTCAAATTATAATTGGTTATAGCCAGTATAAATCGATGTCCTCTAGACGACGGTAGATTGGTAGGATGAAGAAATATGATGGTTGGTGGATGAAGTAGAAGTCGGATGAAGAAATTCTGATGGTTGGTGGATGAAGTCTGCATGGATTTAACAAGCTCGGCACTTCCTTGCATACTCGATGGCATTTGATACCATAGTGGGCCAGTAGTAACCCATACGTCGAATACGATCCGGCAGTTTAGGACCTAGCTAATGTGCACCATAGACACCATCGTGAGCCACCCGTAGTATTTGTTTTGCTTCATCTCCCACAATACACCGTAGGAGTAGACCGTCAAATGTTCGTCGATAAAGGGTCTTGGTGGTATGATTATAATAGAATCGGAGTGATCGCCGACGGATTGTCGTAGCTTCTTTAGGATCTTCGAGTAAGATGTCATATACCACGAAGTCAATGCAAGGAACTCTCCAGTCTTCATTGATGATGTTAATTTCAGTTAAATTGCTGAACTCAATATTTGAATTATTTTTGATGCAGAATAACTCTCTATTAGCAATAACAATCATCTGTTGTCTTCTGACTGGAATTGCCAATACTGCTATAAGATTGGCCAATGCATCAATTTCGGTATTGCATGCTAGAGGTACATATTCAATGAAGAATCCTTTGAATGATGAAGCCATTCTGACTGCTGTCTCATGATATGGGATAAGATCTTGATGTCGAACCTCATATGTTCCTCTGACCTGATTGACAATCAGTTTAGAGTCTCTATACACCTCGAGATATTCAATATCTAATTGTTTAGCTAATTGGAGACCAATGAGCAGGGTATTATATTCGGCCACATTATTGGAGCATGATTCATCCAAGGAAAAAGCTCTTTGAACAGCTAATCCTTCCGGTGATACGAGGACAATTCCAACTCCTACGACAATGGCTCCATTTGATCCAATTCTAGATGCTCCATCAAAGAATAGATGCCAGGTAAGAGTTTCTTCTGAAATCATGTTAGATTCCAAAGTTTCGTCAGGAATCTCTTCATAGAGTTTAGACGTTTCAAAAATTGGATGAGCTGCTAGGAAGTCAGTAAGGGCTTGGCCCTCAACAGACTTTTGAGGAACATAAACCATAGCATATTGTGCTAATAATATAGCCCATGTAGCAAGCCTGGAATTGAGTGTACTGGGCTTCTTCATCAAGATCCGGAGAGGGTTAACTCTAGAAATAACATGAATAGTTTGGCCGGTGATGTAATGTCTCATCTTTTGAACAGCAAACATCAAAGCTAGACACTCTTTTTCCACTAGGCTATATCGATATTCAGCCCCGATCATTATACGAATGAGATAATAGATAGCTTAGTCATGACCTTCTTTGTTCTTCTGAGCTAGTAATACACCTAACGAATGATCCATCACTCGAACATACATCAAGAAGGGTATTCCTGAGATTGGAGGTACTAAGACTGGTGGGTTCATCAAGTACCGCTTTATGTCTTCAAATGCTTGCTAGCATTCTTCAGTCCAAATAAAAGACACACCTTTCTTCATCAATTGAGTGAATGGTCTGCAACGTCCAGACATATTCGAAATGAATCTCCTGATGTAAGCAAGCCGACCCTAGAATCCTCATAGCTCTTTTAGGTTGCATGGAGGACGCATCTCTAGAATGGCTTTGATCTTTTCGGGATCAACGTGTATACCTTTAGAGGTAATGACGAATCTAAAAAATTTGCCATTAGAGACTTCCAGAAATGACTTGGTGGGATTCATCTTGAGTTGATGCTAGCGTATTAGATCGAAGATAGTTCTTAAGTCTTGGAGTGGTCTTCCTTTAGACGACTTTTGATAACAATATCATCGATATAGCATTCAATAGTCTTCCGCAAATGATCGTGGAAGATAGTACTCATAGCCTGCTGATAGGTGGCACCAGCGTTCTTAAGATCGAACAGCATGACAATGTAGGAATAGATTCCCAAGGGAGTACGAAAAGATGTATATTTTTATCTTCGAGGTACATCTTGATCTGATTATACCCAGAGAAACCATCCATGAAGGACATTCGTTCGAATCCATAAGTGTTGTTGATCATGACATCAGTGATCGAAAGAGGGAACTCATCCTTAGGACAAGCATCGTTGGGGTCTCTAAAGTTAATACAGACTCAGACTTTCCTATTTTTCTTCATAATAGGGACAACATTGGCGACCCAGTCAGGATGTTGTTCTTTTCTAACAAAACTGCAAGCGGTCAATTTTTTAACTTCAGTCTCTATGGCATCTATCAAGTCAGGTTTGAATCAACGTTATTATTGTTTGACTGGCTTTGCATTAGGTAGAATATGGAGTCCGTGGGTAGCAATCTAAGGATCCAATCCTGGCATATCTTCATAACTCCAAACGAAGACGTCAATGTATTCTCGGATAAGCTGAATTAATTCTTGTTTATCCGCATCTGAGAGTCTTTTGCTGATGAAAATTGGTCTTGGCGAGCCCTCTTCTCCAACATCGACCTGAATAAATTGATCTTCAGTAGGTGGTTCTCGTTGTTCGAAATGACGTTCCCACTGAGTGTCCATCCTTTGTGTCCAAGGATCTACTTCAGGAACTTCAATTATGTTATCCTCATCATCCTCTGAGAATTCGGTAGACACCATATTAGAAGATAGTGTCACTCGATGAATGTGCCCGAAGCTGGTGTCAGAATCCCATAAAACAGAATCAGAAGAGTTAGATCGCTCTTCTTTGTCAGATTCGAAAGCTTTTGGGGATGGAATTGGCGAGGTATAGCCTAATCCACGCTTCGTTTTACTGTAGTATTGTAGTGATTTTCCTTTTGGAGCGGAGATACGAATGGGAGTTTGCCTTCCTTTACCGCCATTGAGACCAGCTTTAAAATTGTAACCCATCTTTTGAATAATATCTTTTGATTGTTGGCTATAACGACAAAGTTGGAGTCTCCATTGTCTTTATTTTCATCTTCGTTATTGAGAGTAGTTTCCTGTTCTGTTCCTTTACTAAAAAGTATTGGAAGTTCATATTTTTTCCTAGAAGGAACCAAAAAAAGGAATCTAATACTGGTTCAAGCAGTACTTCATTTTGGAGAGGTTGAACTGCTCCTATTGTAAGTGGTTCAAAGTTATCTAGCATTTCCAAATAACATCGAGCATAATAAAAGACATCAGTATACTGCAAAGGAGATACTATTTTATTGATTTGTACATTATTATTTACAATAGGATTCTTGGACTTAGCAGAAGGCTTAATTAGATTTATAACCAGAGAAGAAGAAGAAGAAGGAGAAGGCTTGTTACGACGGAGGTCGATAACAAGTGGCTCAGAAGAGGTGAGCTCCCTTTGTTCTATCTTTCCAGCAGGAGGCTGCTTGTTATGAGAGGAAAGATGGATAGTCAACGTCTGAGAAGACGGTGGACGAGTAGTACGTCCTTTGACTAGGATTAAGAAAACATCATTTGAGGTGTCTCTCTGATCTTCTTCAGTATCCATAGCCAGTACGACTTTAATGAATTCTTTCTTGTACATTCGAGAATCAGTACAATATGCTTCGATGCCTCTGAAAGGATTTAGATCAGCTACTTCCTTTTGGACTTCTCCATTGACATCCACATACTTGAAGCATTAGTGGAGGGTGGAAGGTACAATGTTATGCGCATGCTGGAATGGTCTTCCCAGTAAAGCATTATAGGAGCCATGATTATCGATCACGTAGAAGGTAACCTTTGTACAAAGATTGTCGATTTGCACTTTCAGGAGAATCTTCCACAGGGCTTCAGTTCTTCCAGAATTAAATCCCAGGGTCGTTGTAAAAGTTGTGAAAAGATTATGTACAGGAATCTTCAATGCATCCAGTAGAGTCTTCGACATGATGCTGAGTGCAGACCCGGGGTCGATCAAGATGCGATCAACTTTCATGGGATCGTCGAATCCCGTGAAGTAGAGGGATCGGTCATGACGATTGTCTTCCAATGCCATGTCATCCCGCGTAAAGGTGATGTTGGGCATTAACTCCATCACACTGTGACAGTGAAAGCAAGTCACATGTTCTTCCTCTGGCTTCTTGTAACCTCTCTTCCCGAATTTTCAAAATGTTTATTTTTTTATCTTTTTATTTTTTTGTGTTTAAAGGTAATTTCTTCTATAATTTGTGAGTAGATTCTTTTACAAAAACTAGTTTTAAATATTATGGGAAGTGTGATTTTATCTCGTGATGGAAAAAAAAGAAAAGAATATATTTATGTTTGAGAAAGTAATTATATATATATTTGAAGGGCAAGAATATTTACTAGTTTATTTTATAAAATGTACTCCTAGAAACATTTGATATGATATTATCATTTATTTTATTTTATCCCTGATTTATTCCAATAAGATTGAATAGTATTTCTGAATGAATTAGCTTGATCAATACTAGATTAGATTTGATCAGCTTACGATTAGTAATTATGGTAAAGAATTTCTAAAATAATTTATGGAAAAATGTACTTCATTTATTTTGATGGAACTAATTATTTATTATGACAAATATAGCTGTATTAAATTAGTTTAAAATGTTCGAGTATCATCCTTGAATAATAATAAGATTTATGAAATTGATTTTAAATAGATTTTAGATTAATAAAAATATACTTTAAATTATTTCAGTTATGTCAAGTATTATATTTAAATGGGATGAGTATTATTTAAATTAAGATTTGAATTATATTGGTAAGCTTTAAATGATTTGATAGAAATTAGTATTTTGATCTGAATTATACGATTTATCTTGAATTATTCATTGTACTGATCCAACCAACTCCCCATAAGATATATAAGAATATATACATAATCTTGTTTAATATTTTATTCCTTTCACATGTATGTCTATAAGATACACCCAACAGAACCCCTTCTAAAACCATATACATATCTAATGTACATGCTTATCTAACTAGCTAGCATGG
Organism: Iris pallida; assembly: GCA_029216955.1. Classification (NCBI taxonomy): domain Eukaryota; kingdom Viridiplantae; phylum Streptophyta; class Magnoliopsida; order Asparagales; family Iridaceae; genus Iris; species Iris pallida. Next base: position 4,808,120 of record JANAVB010043220.1, read on the forward strand.
AACCCTACTCATATATATATATATATATATATATATATATATATATATAACAAACAGAGTATGAGCCATCTTTCTCCCCTCCTGTTCATCACCACAACACACAACACCGCCAGTACCGACCTCATCATCGTCTCCATCACCAACAAAGCAACCCGGCGAGCCAAGGGCACCACCGCCTCGCCATCTCCGGCAGGTCAGTCGGTCATCCCACCGACGTGCCGACCCCCCTCTCCCGGCCAAAACTTCACTTCCATCTCCTCTGCCACCAGCAGCTTTTCCTTGTCGAACAGCAATCACCGCCACTACTCATTACCACCACCCCACACCCGATCACCGATGGACTATCACCTCCACGCCTGTCCGACACCTACCACCACCATCACCCTTCCCTAATAGAACACCTCCATAAAACCCCTCGACCACCCGCAGGCGTCATCTTGCCGGAACCGTAATTCTGCAACCACCGTAGCCAACAACTTCCATCTAATCGGTCACCTACCTCCTCGATATTATCACACAACCTCTTCCTCTACTTTTGGTGCCCGGATCTGCACCGCCGCATCGAGACCGTGACTCCCTCAGCTTGGAACCGACGGCCCTCTTCTCCGACCGACCCCATGCGTCGATCTTCGCCAGCCACCCCGTCCTCCGCATAGCTCAGCCGATGGTCCATCCTCCAGAGAAACCGACGAGCTTCCTCACGACCGAGCACCGCCACCCCATGAGGTGACTTTCTCTAGTGGCGCACCGCCCACCGACCTCCGCGTCAAGCAGCAACGCGGTGAGCTCTCCCAATTTTCTCCCATGCTCTCTCTCTCTCTCTCTCTAATCCCCTTTTCCACGTATGGAAAGGAAAGCAGACAGCAAGAATGCTGTCTTTTATCATCAATATTTTACTATTTTATTTATTTAAATATTAGCATGTATTAATATAATATGTATATATATTTGTTAGTATATGTCTTTTAAATATTGTTACTATTATAATAATAATAATAATTATTATTATTACTACCATTGTTTAAGTAGTTTTAATATTGTTATAAATTATATGTATTAAAATATTTCTAAATTATACTATTGTATTATTTTTATTGTATTTTAAATATGGTTGTTGACTATATATATATATATATATATATATATATATATATATATATATATATATATATATATTTCCAAAGATGGTTTTGACCGAAAAATATAAATATTTGAGAAATTTGGGTTTTAGCCCTAGAATAAATTTCTAGATTTTTAATGTTTATCAATAAATATTTTGACCAATAAAATATAGCTTTCCAAATATTATTGATAAATTCTAAAATAGTTATATAATATATTTATGAAATTCTTTCGATTATAAATGCTTGATCATGACTAATTGTATTCCCATTCCCTTTACGATTCCAAATTTTTGCATATTGATCCTAACTAATCAGACTATCCTGGACCCAACATAATTATTGGTTTTACCAGCAAAGGACCTCAGGCAAGTACACTTTCTGATTTTCGATTCATAGTAGTCTTTCCATTTCATGTTTATGCATATGTTATCTTGCTTGTTGACACATTGTTACATGGATGTAGTGTCATGGATCCCTACATACATGATTTCTTGATTTTTATATTTTCGTGTTTCGTGACTTGTTCGAGTCCATGAGTAGTGGTCGGGAGGGGAAATATCTTAGTAGACATGTGGACTACCCCTTACCCATCCCCCGTGTCTTTCGTGGAGAATAGCAGCTGCACACGACACGTGCAGGGTGCAGGATTTACCTCCTAGCCGTTCACATGTCGAAACTGATATTTCAAATCACATAGATAGTTGTATTTTAATTGTTTTTCTTGTCTTCTTCACCAATTGCCATGTCATCTGTTATTTTATAGTTTTGTCTGTCATATGTTATTTTTATGTCTTGTTAATTCTATTATGATCTCGCATTGTCATCGGTTTGTGTGCTTGTTCCATTCCTGACTGGAAACCAACATTTTTCAGGTTTAGCTTTGGCTTCACTTAGCATTGGAAGATACGGGTGTACTTGCAGACAGAAACCTAGAAATAGATAGCAGTGGCATCATTTTCATTAATTGTGAGAACCATGTACTTTCTTCAAAAATATAAATATTATAAATGTTGTAATCAAATTTAGAAATATGAATGAGCAATAAATGTTATTCTTTTATGATTTTGAGCATCTTGGCCGTGACAGCGTTTTACCGTCGACTCTGCGGCTTAGGCTGGCTTGGACACGTCTCGTATCTGAAAAGTGGGTGCGGGTCGTGACAAGTTTTTGTGGTGGCCCATAAAGTTCAGTTTTCGCAAAAGATTGCGAACTCGTGATGGTACTTAAGTTAGTCGTACCATTACGAGCCTGCGACTACAAAATTCTTATTCACAACTTAGAGTTAAATTGATTTTAGGAGAATGGTTAGGACTAGGAGTCCCTAGTTTAATTTGACGGTTGGGTAGTTAAGGTTGCTTCATAGGTCTCATCGAATTCTAAATCCTATTAGATGATTTTCATAGAAGGATGCACTATTGTATTCTGATTCGACAGTATTTCTAAAGTAGGTAGATTCTTAACCCCTCTTTCCGGAAGTTTGGAAATATCCTTTTATTTATTTGTTTGAATTAAAATGTGATTTTTAGAATCTTATAAATATTTACTATAGAAGGCCTTAGTCACGTTTAAGTTTTGGAGTTCAAGGCAACCGAGAATTTTGGCACAGAGAGTGTGGTCGAGTGCTTTGACTAGTGTTCTAGCCATGGTAGAGAAGGCCGAGTCATAGGTGTGTACTAACCAGAAAAACCAGGCCAAATTGTGACATAACCTTAGGAATAATTTAATTACTTATTATAAAGATTATTGGCTTTTAGAAGACCTGGTTGTTCCAAACTAGCCCGAACCCAACCCAAGTCCTGGTGGTCATGTAGTGCGACCAACGTCGTCCATGTAGATATATAATGTGTATATACATTGGTAGTCCATTTCTAGTATTGTGAATAATTTCTATAAATTATATATTGAATATAATATATAAAAAAAATATTGAATATAATATATGTATTATTGCTATTTAAATTTACATTTTCTTGGAAATAGGATAACCTTCTCTTAGAACGATATTTTGGGATTTTTGAGATTTACTTAGGCTATACATATATACTTGTGTATAAATATATTCATAATAGGTATACATAGTATTTTTTTTACATATTTTCTCTCGATCTTGAATATTAGAGAAATATAAATTTAAGTTTATATTTTTTTTGCCTTCGGTCATTTTTCCCTAATCATGATCATTGGTACAACTTTATCGTATGTCTTTTCTAAACATCGCCATATCATAAGTTCGTATCACTTATATTTTTTCCTTTGACCTAAGGAATTTTTTTAAAAATAACTTCCCACTCAATTGTCTATTTATCTCGAGTTAAGTTTTTGGATCCAAAAGTTTTCTCTCAATCGTTGAATATTGAATATCTGTGAAATAAGGATTATTAGATTTTTTTTTACTTATTTTGACTTTGAATCATTATCCTTCCTAACCAATTATTTTTCCTTTCAAAAAGCTGATCTCATACTTGAGGAACAGATCTTGCACTTTTTCTATCTTTATCAACTTGTATGATATTTTAAACTCCTTTGATATTCATGGAGATATAGTAGGAATAATTTTGATGACTTGCGATGATAAGACAGCAGCGCACTGTCGTCACTTATTTGAATTATCGAGACTGCGGGTTCACTGCAGCCAGCAGCGCACTGGCGTGGCATGATCCCTAAGTTGAAATAATTTCGAGTAAGTGTAAGTTATCAAATGTTATTAAACCTACATCCTAACCGCCCTATTTTGACCCTTGAGTTGTATGTTAATATTGCTAGAGCCATAGCATATTTGATACATGTTGGAGAAGAGGATATAGTGTATCTTGTTGCTAGTACTTTGTTACAACCTCCATCTTGTTACAACTAATTTGTTGTAACCTACATCTTGTTGTTACCTACTTGGTTACAACTAACCAATAGTTTAGGAGCCAAACTTGCCTATAAAAATAGGCTTTCTCTCATTGCATTGCAAGAGTGACAAAACTAATGAAAAGCTTTCCTCTTCTCCCGTGGATGTAGGCATTGCCGAACCACGTAAGTTCTGTGTGTTCTATTTTTGCTCTCTCTTTTTAATACTTGTTTCTTTATGGTATCAAAGCAGGTTTTCTCAATTTCTCGTATATGAACAAGGTCGATGGTCAGGCCGGAGATCTGTGTTACATATACGTAATTGGGATCCTGTTCCTCCTGTCTCTTCTCACTTCGTAGAATACGGATGGCCGAATCGGATGTGCATGGAGGGTCCAACATCAAGCTTACCTTCGTCCTCTTGAATGGCCTCAACTATGTTCCATGGTCTCGTGCAACATATCTCGCCCTAAGTGGAAGATCGAGATTGGGGCACATCATTGGAACGACGAAGGCTCCAAAAAAGGATGATCCTAAGTTCGAAGAATGGCAAACTCATGATCATCAAGTCATGTCATGGCTCCTTAATTCAATGGTAGGTAAAATTTTTAAAATTTTCTCCTTTTCAGAAACAGCTAAAGATCTTTAGGATTCTGTCAAAGATCTCTATGGCCACCAAGAGAACGGTGCGCGGATCTTTCAACTTCAACAACGAGTTGCTGGATGTAAGCAAGAGGAGACCTCGTTTATCGAGCATCTCAAAAAATTAAAAGGTATATGGGATGAACTTAATATTTATCGTCCTCCTACTACTGATCTCAAAGTTCTTCAGCAACGTGCATAGCAAGACAAAGTTTTTCAGGTTCTTGCAAGTCTTAAACCATAATATGAGGCCCTACGTGGACAAATACTTCTCGGTGCTGAAGTTCCATCTCTCAGCGCAGTTTGTTCTATCATTCAGAAGGAAGAAACTCGTCGGTTGGTAATGGGTGGTGAGACTAAAAGTTTCAAATCAGAATCAAGTGCATTAGTGGTAGGCAATCGTAAAGTTGAAAAATGCTCAAATGACGAAGTGGTTGGTTCCTCACGACGACTATGTGAATATTGCCATAAACCCTATCATACAAAGGATCGATGTTGGGATTTGCATCCCCATCTTAGACCCACGAAAGATCCGAAACGATGAGTGGCTAACAATGCCACTACATCTGTGGCTAATAGTACTACACTTGGTTCTGAAGAAAAAAGTTTGGTTGGAGAACTGACCAGACTGCTTCAAAAATTTAGTAATATTGAATTGTGCTCCGAGCCATCTACCCATCTGACAGGTAATCTATATGCTCTCACTTCCTCATTGTTTCAGTCATCAGATTGGATTATTGATTCTGGTGCTACGGATAATATGACAAATAATATGAGTTCCCTTTTACATTTTATTTCCCAGGACAAAGAAACAGTGTCAATAGCTAATGGCACTACTGTTCCTGTTCTTGGATCAGGAAAACTATCTTTTTTTCATCACCACCCTATGACTGATGCTCTATATATACCATCATTTCCTTCAAAGTTGCTTTCGATTGCTGAAGTTACTAACGATCTGAATTGCAATGTCATTTTTTTCCTTCTGATGTTGTTTTTCAGGATCGAGTCACGGGGAGGACGATTGGTAAAGGAGTATTATCTCATGGTCTTTATGTTTTGAAAAGCGCACCTCAAGCTTTTGTTTTCCAAACAATGAACCTCTGGCATAAGCGTTTAGGACATCCGTCTGCTCGCTCGTTATCCTGTATTTTTTCTGATCTTGTTGCTCAAAATAATCTTCGTGAGGTATGCCAATTTTCGAAGCAGACTCGATTACCTTTCGGCACCTCGACCAATGTTACTGCTGCACCATTTGAATTAATTCATTCTGACGTTTGGGGACCTGCCCCAACCGAATCTTATGACGGTTTTAAATACTATGTAACATTTATTGATGATTTTTCAAGAGCCACTTGGATTTATTTACTCAAACATAAAAATGAAGTTGTCTCAGTTTTTCAAAATTTTTAATCCATGATTCTCACTCAATTTTCGGCTCGCATTAAAGTCCTCCGCTCTGATAATGGTACCGAGTACACTATGACTCTTCTTGGTAACCATCTTCAGAAAGAGGGCATCATTCATGAAGCAAGTTGCGTTGGCACTCCACAACAAAAGGGAGTGGCAGAACGAAAAAACCGGCACATTTTAGAAGTCACACGAGCACTGATGCATCAAATGAATGTTCCTAAACGATACTGGTCATATGGTTCTTACAGCTACATACTTAATAAATCGACTTCCGAGTCGAATCCTTGATTTTAGATCACCAATCGAAGTTCTAAAAAGGCATAAAGTAAATATTTCTCATCTGAGAGTTTTTGGGTGTCTTTGTTTCGTGTATGTTTTACCTATCCAAAGAGATAAACTTGACTCTCGATCAATAAAATGCATCTTTTTAGGATACTCCTCTACAAAAAAGGTTATAAATGCCTCGATTCGACATCAAAAAAACTTTTTATCTCACGTGACGTGAATTTTTCTGAGAACATACCTTTTTTCTCAAGTAATGATGCGCCGGAGGGGGAGAACACACACATACCGTTACCGGTTATTGACGATTTCGCAAGTAGCGTTGCGCCGCAGGGGGGAACACACTCACACCGTTACCGATTGTTGATGAGGTGTCTGTTGATACCTCTGATACTCTACCACCTTCCGATATCGAGCCTACTCTTCCTCTTCGCAAATCTACTAGAGAGCGACAAACTTCAACAAGACTACGAGACTTTTACTCCTATCATACTTCCTCTAATTTTATACAAGATTATTTATCTTATGACTCTATTTCTCCTTCTCATCGTACCTTTCTTAGCAAAATTGTTACTGAACCAACCAATTTTCATAAAGCCAATGCTCATGAAGTGTGGCGGAAAGCAATGGAAGAAGAACTTCAAGCTCTTGCCGATAACAAAACATGGAAAATAGTAAAATTGCCTTATAGAAAAAAACCGGTTGGTTGCAAATGGGTATATAAAATTAAATACAACAGTGATGGATCAGTAGAAAGTCATAAAGCTAGGTTGGTGGCTAAGGGATTTACACAAACTTATGGCATAGACTATAAGGAGACCTTTGCACATATTACAAAAATGAGCACTATTCGAGTTTTATTATCAGTTGCTGTAAATTGTGAATGGAATTTATATCAAGTGGATGTTAAAAATGCATTCTTACATGGCGATTTAGTAGAAGAAGTTTACATGAAGTTGCCTCCAGGACACCCATGTGAAGCTCAACCAGGGATGGCATGTAAACTACAAAAGGCCTTGTATGGACTAAAACAATCACCAAGGGCATGGTATGCCAAGCTCAGTTCAGCTCTTGTAATAAATGGTTTCAAAAGAAGTGTCAATGATTCATCATTATTTGTTAAAAAGAATGAGAGTCGAGTAACAGTTGTACTTGTATATGTTGATGATCTTATCATAACAGGGAATAATGAGGAAGCGATCAAGGAACTCAAATCTAATTTGGAGCAACGATTTGCTGTAAAGGACTTGGAAAGTCTAAAATATTTTCTAGGTATGGAGATTGCCTACTCATGTAAAGGTTTATTTCTTAACCAACGTAAATACTGCTTAGATTTACTAAAGGAAATTGGAAAACTTGGGGCTAAAGCAGTTCCAACTCCTGTAGACACCTCTATTAAACTAAGTTCTGAAGGTACACCTTTACAGGATATTGAGCAATTCCAACGTCTACTAGGAAGACTAATCTATCTTACTATTACTAGACCTGATATCTCTTATGCTGTAAGTTTGATTAGTCGTTTTATGCATAAACCATGTGACAAACATCTGCAGGCAGCAAATAGAGTTCTCCAGTACTTAAAAGGGTCTTCAGGTCATGGCATTTGGATGAGAAAAAATGGACATATCGATGTTGAAAGATACACAGATGCAGACTGGGCTGGTAGTCAGACGGATAGACGCTCTACCACCGGATTTTGTACCTTCGTTGGTGGAAATCTTGTAACGTGGAAAAGTAAAAAACAATCGGTCGTTGCACGCTCCAGTACAGAAGCTGAGTATCGATCAATGGCCTCCACATCAAGTGAATTGGTTTGGCTTCATGCACTATTATGTGATTTGGGATTTAAACCCTCTTTATCCATGAAGATGTATTATGATAACCAATCGGCCATTCACATTGCATCTAATCCTGTGTTCCATGAGAGGACCAAACATATAGAGGTTGATTGTCACTTTGTTCGTGAGAAGGTGGAAGATAATACTATATGCACACCCTACACAAGAAGCAAAGATCAGTTAGCCGACATCTTTACCAAGGGTTTGACAACAGATCGGCTTCAAGATATTTTGACCAAGTTGTGATCAATTGAGATTTTTGCACCAACTTGAGGGGGAGTGTTGGAGAAGAGGATATAGTATATCTTGTTGCTAGTACTTTGTTACAACCTCCATCTTGTTACAACTAATTTGTTGTAACCTACATCTTGTTGTTACCTACTTGGTTACAACTAACCAATAGTTTAGGAGCCAAACTTGCCTATAAAAATAGGCTCTCTCATTGTATTGCAAGAGTGACAAAACTAATGAAAAGCTTTCCTCTTCTCCCGTGGATGTAGGCATTGTCGAACCACGTAAGTTATGTGTGTTCTATTTTTGCTCTCTCTTTTTAATACTTGTTTCTTTAATACAATATCATGTTTGAGTCATGAAACCATGGTTCACTGCAGCCAGATGTATACTGGCGAGGCATGGATTCTCGGTGAAACGACTTCAGATATGCATACGGTTTCGAATACCATAGAGGCTATATCTTTTATTGGCATATGACTATTAAATTTTTATGATCCGTAAAATCTTACTCTCCCGCCCCAAAATAATCTGGTATCATATCTCTTATTATGGTATTATAAATAAAACTTGTAGTCCTTTCCTACTCATCTTTCCTTCTTATCTCCTAATCTCGAGTCGTCCTTATTTAAAACCTATTACTAGATTTTAATTCCATATTTTATTAGAGTCATGATCGCACCTAGATTATGATTCTATGACCATGCCCACGTTCTACATAATCGATCGTGCTAAAATGATGCCATTTTGGATAAGCCTCAACGACTTTTGATCACGACTAGACTATTTCGATTATATTTCAATAGTGTCAATTCATATATCTTTCTAGACTCGTGCCTAAATAAATATTTTTTTAAATAATTTCTCGAGTTAATCGTGCCAAACAAACTCGAATTTTGATCGTTCCTAAAAACGAATTGGATTGTGACTAAACTATTTTAACCATAATCATAATCGTGCCTGTACTTCAACTCCATTATTGCTAGTATCTAAATTTTATTCCACTATGTTCATGACTAATTTGATCATGTTCGTACTCGTGCCATTTTTAAATTTTTTTTTGGATCATGCTTGGATGACTTGCATGATTAACCTTGATCGTGACCGCATCTTAGCTGTAAGTAATTTTTTTCCCTCTCATATCTGGTCATAGCCTAAATTTTGATCATTGATCATGACTATATAATGCCAACAGTAGTTAATCGTGCCTAATGACTCTTCACGTTTGGCTAATCCTATTTCGATCTATCCTTAAAAATACTTAGACTTAGACCTTGACTAAATCCTTGACCATATAATTTGATCATATCTTGATCGTGCCTAAATGAATCAATTGTGCTAAACCAAAATTCTTTGGTCATCCTTAATCAAAATATGATCGTGACTCAATCACAAGATACTTTGATCGAGCCAAATCACATTTTTATTATCTCGATTTTATCTGCGAATATGCGTGACTAATCTGATCAAGAATCATACCATTCTCTTGATTATATCAATTGGCGTTCTCATTCATATCGCGTGAAACTTTGTTTCTTGACTAAATTTTTAGTCGTACCTAATCGTAAATCCTACTTTCTTTTTCTTACATTTTATTTAGTTTATTTTAGTTCAAGTATTTTTCTAAGTTAAAGAATAATTTTCATTTTATTTCTATTATGGGTATTTTGAAAAGAAAGGAGATTTGCCAAATTCGAGAAGAGATTTTGTTCCAAGATTATTTGAATGACTATTTTATCAAGTGTTATATTTAATTTATTGCTATATTATTTTAGAAGATATGGTATTTGTGAAAATATACATCTATAAATATTTGAATTATTCTTAACAATGCTTTGACAATTGATTTTATTTTAAGGATTATTTAAAGTAATTGGTATTATTTTAGATAATATTTTGTGATTGATTTGGAGTATGATTGGGCCAAATCCAATTTAATTCAAGGAAAGGTTGTCCCATAGATTTAATCATTCCCTATTTAGGGTTTTCCATCTCCTATATATAGGAGAGGCTTCCCTTGTCTTTTTTTTCACAAAATTCCCCACCTTTTCACCGATCCACCAAGTCCTTTTGCCTTAGTAGTCCTTAAAATTCGAGGACGAATTTATTTCTAAGGTGGGTAGATTTGTAACCTCTCTTCCCGAATTTTGAAATTTTTTATTTTTTTGTGTTTGAAGGTAATTTTGTCTATAATTTGTGAGTAAATTCTTTTACAAAAACTAGTTTTAAATATTATGGGAAGTGTGATTTTATCTCGTGCTGGAAAAAAAAAGAAAAGAATATATTTATGTTTGAGAAAGTAATTATATATATATATATTTGAAGGGCAAGAATATTTACTAGTTTATTTTATAAAATGTACTCCTAGAAATATTTGATCTGATATTATCATTTATTTTATTTTATCTCTTATTTATTTCAATAAGATTGAATAGTATTTCTGAATGAATTAGCTTGATCAATACTAGATTAGATTTGATCAGCCTACGATTAGTAATTATGGTAAAGAATTTCTAAAATAATTTATGGGAAAAATGTACTTGATTTATTTTGATGGAACTAATTATTTATTATGACGAATATAGTTGTATTAAATTAGTTTAAAATGTTCGAGTATCATCCTTGAATAATAATAAGATTTATGAAATTAATTTTAAATAGATTTTAGATTAATAAAAATATACTTTAAATTATTTCAGTTATGTCAAGTATTATATTTAAATGGGATGAGTATTATTTAAATTAAGATTTGAATTATATTGGTATGCTTTAAATGATTTGATAAAAATTAGTATTTTGATCTGAATTTATACGATTTATCTTGAATTATTCATTGTACTGATCCAACCAACTCCCCATTAGATATATAAGAATATATACATAATCTTGTTTAATATTTAATTCCTTTCCCATGTATGTCTACAAGATACACCCAACAGAACCCCTTCTAAAACCATATACGTATCCAATGTAAATGCTTATCTAACTAGCTAGCATGGGAACCCTACTAATATATATATATATATATATATATATATATATATATATATATATATATATATATATATATATATATATATATATATGTGCACAACAAACAGAGTACGAGCCATCTCTCTCCCTTCCCGTTCATCACCACAACACACAACACCGCCAGTACCGACCTCATCATCGTCTCCATCACCAAAAAAGCAACCCGGCGAGCCAAGGGCGCCACCGCCTCACCATCTCCGACAGGTTAGTCGGTCATCCTACCGACGTGCTGACCCCCCTCTCCCGGCCAAAACTTCACTCCCATCGCCTCTGCCACCAGCAGCTTTTCCTTGTCGAGCAGCAATCACTGCCACTACTCATTACCACCACCCCACACCCGATCACCGATGGACTATCTCCTCTACGCCTGTCCGACACCTACCACCACCATCACCCTTTCCTAACAGAATACCTCCATAAAACCCCTCGACCACCCGCAGGCGTCATCTTGCCGGAACCCTAATTCTGCAACCACCGTAGCCCACAACTTCCATCTAGTCGGTCACCTACCTCCTCGACATTATCACACGACCTCCTCCTCCACTTTCGGTGCCCGGATCTGTATCGTCGCATCGAGACCGTGACTCCCTCAGCTTGGAACCGGTGGCCCTCTTCTCCGACCGACCCCATGCATCGATCTTCGCCAGCCACCCCGTCCTACGTATAGCTCCGTCGGTGGTCCATCCTCCAGAGAAACCGGCGAGCTTCCTCACTACTGAGTGCCGCCACCCCATGAGGTGACTTTCTCTAGTGGCGCACCGCCCGCCGACCTCCGCGTCAAGCAGCAGCGCGGTGAGCTCTCCCAATTTTCCTCCATGCTCTCTCTCTCTCTCGCTCTCTAATCCCCTTTTCCACGTATGGGAAGGAAAGCAGACATCAAGAATGCTGTCTTTTATCATCAATATTTTACTATTATATTTATTTAAATATTAGCATGTATTAATATTATATATATATATATATATATATATATATATATATATATATATATATATATATATATATATATTTGTTAGTATATGTCTTTTAAATATTGTTGCTATTATAATAATAATAATAATAATTATTATTACTACCATTATTTTACTAGTTTTAATATTGTTATTAATTATATGTATTAAAATATTTCTAAACTATACTATTGTATTATTTTTATGGTATTTTAAATATGGTTGTTGACTATATATATATATATATATATATATATATATATATATATATATATATATATATATATATATATATATATATATATATATATACCAAAGATGGTTTTGACCGAAAAATATAAATATTTGACAAATTTGGGTTTTAGCCCTAGAATAATTTTCTAGATTTTTAATGTTTATCAATAAATATTTTGACCAATAAACTATAGCTTTCCAAATATTATAGATAAATTCTAAAATAGTTATGTAATATATTTACGAAATTCTTTCGATTATAAATCCTTGATCATGACTAATTGTATTCCCATTCCCTTTAGGATTCCAAATTTTTGCATATTGATCCTAGCTAATCGGACTATCCTGGACCCAACAGGATTATTGGTTTTACCAGCAAAGGACCTCAGGCAAGTACACTTTCTGATTGCTTTCGATTCATAGTAGTCTTTCCATTTCATGTTTATGCATATGTTATCTTACTTGTTGACACATTGTTACACGGATGTAGGGTCATGGATCTCTACATTCATGATTTCCTGATTGTCATATTTTCGTGTTTCGTGAATTGTTCGAGTCCATGAGTAGTGGTCGGAAGGGGAAATATCTTAGTAGACATGTGGACTACCCCTTACCCATCCCCCGTGTCTTTCGTAGAGAATAGCAGCTGCACACGATACGTGTAGGGTGCCGGATTTACCCCCTAGCCGTTCACATATCGAAACTGATATTTCAAATCACATAGATAGTTGTATTTTAATTATTTTCCTTGTCTTCTTCACCAATTGCCATGTCATCAGTTACTTTCTAGTTTTGTCTCTCATATGTTATTTTTATGTCTTGTTAATTCTATTATGATCTCGCATTGCTGTCGGTTTGTGTGCTTGTTTCATTCCTGACTGGAAACCAATATTTTTCAGGTTTAGCTGTGGCTTCACTTAGCATTGGGGGATACGGGTGTACTTGTAGACAGAAATCTAGAAATAGATAGCAGTGGCATCATTTTAATTAATTGTAAGAACCTTGTACTTTCTTCAAAAATATAAATGTTATAAATATTGTAATCAAATTTAGAAATCTGAATGAGCAATAAATGTTATTCTTTTGTGATTTTGAGCATCTTGGCCGTGAGCGTTCTACCGCCGACTCTATGGCGTAGGCTGGCTTGGACATGTCTCGTATTCGAAAATTGGGTGCAGATCATGATACTTCTTGAGGAGTGTCAGACAAGAATCAACTTGCATCAAAGCTTCATTCAATGTTTTTCGAGTTTCCTTCGAGTGACACAGGAGCTCAGAGATTGATAACTTTGCTGGGGTATTAGCTAGCTGAGCCAGTATATCAAAGTTATACGGCTTCTCAAGTCCGAGAGGTAGGGTCTTTTTTTAATACTTTATCGAAACGGACTGGCTATTTTCCTTTGTCTACCTCCGTTGGTTTGGGAGGAGTCGGTTCCACTGAAGGTGATAAGGCAGATGGAACATTCATAGCAGGGGAAGAAGGTGCTGGGATAGCCTCCGGAACTGGAATAGGGTTCCCTTGATCTTCTGAGTAGTCTCGTAAGTAAAGTCTTCCAGACCTGGTACCAGTTAAGGTTTCTTCTTCTTCAGATACACGTTCGAAGAACACCATGTTACAATTCTTCGTACGGTGCTTATTTTTAGAATGTTTCTTTTGAAAGGATGAAGAGTTCGTCCAGAAACCCAAGACAACATGAGATTGATTGTGTGGAAGGCATAGAGAAAGAGGTATTGGAGATCCTTTTCCATGATTCAAATCGGAGGCCTTTTGTAGATCATATCCCATCTTTGTCCTTAGTTCACGGGATTGTGGACTATGCAAATGGAAAGCTGGTTGATATTTTATCTCTGGCTTTGGCCGTATTGTTTCAGAGAAAGAAGAAGAATCTGCCACCGAGATGAAGATAGCAGTTAAAGGCACCTAACGAAGTTATATAACATGATTTGTATTTGGACGCCTTTTTGAACTTTGTACATGAAGAAGGTGCATCGAAATTAGCCACTAAATCCGAATGGATCTACATGATTTCTCCCTTATCAGTAGATAAGGGAGCAAGACCATCATTTTTTGCAGGTGGGAGATTAACAATCTCCAAAGTGGTTCTCGGGATGGGAACGACGCCGTCCTGCACAAGTTGAGCAGAAAAATTGCCAAACTGTACAGAGACACATTACAGTCTTTTCGTCCTGTTAGAGAGTGAGTGTACCAGAATTGACCATCTCCTGGATATTGCCTTTGATCACATAACATGCTCAAATCGGATGTCCGATAAACTTGTGGTAAACACAATATTTAGGGTGGTCAATTTTAGCAACTTCCTCTGGCTGTTTTGCATCAGACAACTGAAGTTTATTGCTCTTGATCAGGTAATCGAAGATACTCATGACATCATCTTCACCAAAGGATTATTCTTCTTTCGGACGTGGTGCTCTCTGTGGTGCTGTTGGAGTAGGTATTGATTGACCTATATTGACGACTAGAGCTTCTTTGCCTTTGACATTGATAACCAAAGTCACCTTGCCCTTGCGATTGTTCTGACGGCCACCGCTATTTGATGCAGCATGTTCATCTTTGTCAAGATTAGGCATCTGAATGCCAAGTTGTTTGAATTTATCGACACTTTTTTCTGCTGTTTTGGCATTCACTATGAAGGAAGGCCAATTCTGTAATTGTGTTGATCCAATCCATATAATGATTATAGGCAACAAGTTTGATTTGTAAGTGTCTATAGTCAAAGCATCTGGAGTTCTGAGAGGCATTTTGAGCGCCTCACGGCGGAATCGTTCAATGAAATGTTCAGTCGTTTCATTATCTCGCTGTTCAATTTTGATGAGGGTAGACATAGTCATGTCATTTGTTCCCTCATAAAATCGTTCCAAGAAATTTTGTTTAAATACAAAAAATAAGGTTATACAACCATCTGGCAAACTGCGGTACGATTCGTAAGTTGTACCTGCTAAGCATCCGATGAACACCCGAGTAAGTAGAGCATCATTTGGTTGTAGTTGATCAGTCATTACCTCAAAGTGATTGAGGTACTGACTTGGGGATGTGTTGCCATCAAACAGCATAATGGTAGGGGGCTTGTACTTGGAAGGAAATTGAACTTCCTTCCACTTTATGGGATAAGGCTGCTTGATCCCAAGCTTCTGTAAGCCGTCTTTCTGCTTGAAGGCTTCAAATTGAGTACGTAAAAGTTTTACGGCCTCGTTAGTATCTTCCGATGATTGTGGAGCAGTAGACTGATTTGATGTGTTGGGAGGAGGTACTACATGATAAGCACTATCTCCAGCACCAGATCGACTTGGAGTAGCATGTACTGGTATGGAAGCAGTGTGAGGAGACTATACCCCCAGACCAATGTTGACGGGAGCAGATGTCATTAAAGGTTCTTGGGTCGGAATCGGATTCACAACCGGTGGAACCATGTGTTGTGCCATAATCACAGCATGCATTCTTGTCATCATTTCAACCATGTTGTTCAAACTGTCCTCCAAGGCAGCAATTCTCTTCTCTTGATTGTTAGAACTGGAAGCATCTTGATCTTTTGTGACGACGTAAGTAGTCACTTCTCTAGCTATCGAAGACGAGCTAGTAGAAAAGATGGTCAGTTCAAAACTTTCACTGTCGGGATCAAAGTCATATAAGGAACTACCGCAAGGATGAGTGATGGGAGATCCCTTTGACTAAAGGCATCTTGGCTAGAATCAGAAAGATTCCTTTGACCGATTATATCTTGGTCAGAAGGAAGATTCCTTTGACTGATTGTTTCTTGATTTGTTGATCTGGTGTGTCAGTATACTCCTTCGTTGCACTCACGAATCTAATCTAAGTACTGTTGATTGGAATTACGAGACGCATTACATCTTGGACGCTTTCGACCCTCAGTGCTTTGAGATATCATATTGACAGAAGTATACAACAATTCATCTTCATCCACTATCATTGGTTGAGGAACCTGAGCGTAGTTCAGACGGTCGAAGACAGACCGTTTAGCTGACTGACAACAGCATTTGATAACCACCTCATGGTGATGATTACAGTGGTGTTCTTGTGGCTGTATTACAGGTGGATGAGACGAATTTGTGATCTTCCGTTTCTGTTCATGAAATTCACGAAGATCGGTTACAACAACAGAAGGAACATATTTTTTAATGATGTTAGGAATACGATTTCGATTCTTGAGATGTCATGTTCCCTGAGTGTACAAGGAAGTGCTAAGTTGATTAGCATATGTAAGAGGGTTCTTGACTTCAAAAGTCTGTCTCTGGTGCAAGTTAGCCACTGGCGCAGGCTGCTTGCGTCTTGCTGAAGTTGATACTGGCTGGCGCCTGTTGAGATAGGTGTGCAGGTCAGAAACGTGTGGCGCATGTGTATCTGTCTGAGATACTAGCAGTTTGCCTTGCTTGGATCTTAAGATGCGCAGGTTTGGAAGATCCTGAGTTGCATTCTTGGGAGTAGGCAGAATCCCTTTTTGTGCTGCACAACCTATTTCTGTGTGCTTGGCCTGGCGCAAATGGGCGGCAGAAATTTCAGTTTGGACAGAACTCACTTTCTTAGCAGAGATTTGATTGTCTCTATCAAGAAGAGTAAGGTTTCTACCCAAAAGAGGTTTGGCACTGATTGGCGTAAGGGCGCAACCAGAGTTGTTTTCCACCGAGTCAAGAACCGGAGAAGAATGAGGAAAGGCCAAAGGACACTTTCCTTTGTTCTGTGACAAGGTAGGAATAGATGTATTCTTTGTCAAGTTCATATTTGGAGAAAGAAAGAGAGTAGATAAAGAGTGTTTCCCTTTGTTTTGTGGCTGAGAGGCCACAGGCACAGGTTGCGCAGGTTGAGAAAAGACCAAAGAGCGTTTTTCTTTGTTCTGTCTAGCACTCCTGCTAGATAGGTTCTTCTCAGAGTTAAGAACTGGAGCAGAGAAGGGAGTAGCCAAAGGTATTTTCCTTTGTTCAAAGCCAAAGAGACAGTAGGCACAGGTTGTGCAGTGGCAGTGGTTGGCAGAGAGACGGTACGCGCAGGTTACACAAAAGTAGTGGTTGGTACAACAGAAGACTTGAGAGTCCATACAGTATGTGCTTTGCTCTTGGCAGCAACTGAGGTGCGCGTAGTACTTCCAGTACTGATCATTGCTTCGTAGGCAGTTTGGTTGACTTAGACGACCAAAGTCTTCTGCGTCTTGCCGATCGACGCGGTATCACATTGAGTTGTCACTTTCTCGTCGGAGGAGAAAGTCGTTCCCAGTAGGGTCGCCATTTTGTTTGTAAAAACAAAAGTTTGATTACAAACTAAAAAAGAGTATAAGAGTACAATGAATTTTGGAGAATATAATTGTAGGAATCTGATCAGAAGATGATCACTTTATCTTTTCGATGATGTGATATCCAAGACAAGTCTCTGGAGAATGCAACAGCACTTTGTCAGGAGATTATGATCATTAGTGATGCTTTGAGACTGATTTGAAACACTATTTATAGAGTTCATGAAATAACTGTTATGTAGTTATTCTGAATGGCACGCACTTCAGGTTGTGCACCTCTTGTTCTGTTGCACGAGCTGTTACTTCAACTGCTGGGGACGTTTGGCATCATTTGAGTGAGAGGCGCATGGTCATGGGCAGTGTAGTGGACACGTTCTTCAAGATTAGTGTAATTGCCTATTTTCAAAAATGAGGATAATTTTGTCATTTTTCACATTCTAATATTTTGTGAATATTTATTTATTAATATTGTATTTTGGGGATTAGTTTAGTCGGATTTGAGTTTCGTCTAGATTTTTGACTTGTGTTTAGGGCTGCAAATGAGCCAAGTCGTTCACAAGCTACTCGAAGCTCGGCTCGATGAAAGCTCGCTTGAGCTCGGTTCGTTTAGTAAACAAGCTGAGCTCAAGCTTCATTTTTGAGCTCGTTTAATAAACGAGCCAAGCTCAAGCTTAGAAATACTCGGCTCGTTTGAGCTCGCGAGCTAGCTCGTTTACGAGCTTGCGAGCTAGCTCATTTAGAAGCTCGTTTAGGAGCTTGTTTGGAAGCTCGTTTCGGAGCTTGTTTAGAAGTTTGTTTGTTCTTTGTTGAGTTTTAATTTTATATATGTTTGTATAACAATATAGTTGTGTGCATTATATATTTATATGTCCTTAATAATTGACATTAAGGAACTTTTTTAATTAAATTTTTATAGATAAATTGTTGATATTATATGTACTTGAATTAAAACTTAACTAGTTTGAAATCGAGCTTGTTAAGCTTGAAATCAAGCTTAATGAGCTTGAAAGAGCGAGCTTGAAATAAAGTTTAACGAGCTTGATTTTGAGCTTTTGGAGCTTGTTTATCAAGCTTGAATCAAGCTTGCTTATCAAGCCAAGCTCAAGCTCAAACCAAGCCAAGCTCAAGCTTAATATAAACAAGCTCAAGCCAAGCTCGAGCTCTAAAATACAAAACTTATCAAGCTCAAGCTCGATTAATCTTAGTCAAGCCAAGCTCAAGCTTACAAAAGCTTGGCTCGGCTTGGCTCATTTGCAGCCCTACTTGTGTTAGTGACCCGGATAGCTTAGATGCTAGCCCGGAGCCCAATAATTAGAAAGACTTGGCCCACAAACCAACTTCTTAGACTAGTACGATTAGACTAATTATTCATGACCATTTAGTTCATTAAGAGGTTAGATTAATGTCCAAAGTAACCCCAACCCTTCACATTGTATTTATTTAGCCAAACAACAACTTAGAGGGCTATTTGGACATTATAACCATTTCCTAACCTAGACATCACTTGGTCGGCCATATGGGGGTCTCTTTCCATTCTCACTTCATTTATTTCAAGCTACCATTTTCCAAATAGAGAGCTCTTGCCATTAGAAGATCTTCCACCATTGATTTCACTACCAATCCCACTCATTCATCCACCATTCTCCTCATTCTCTCAAGAAGAAGGAGCCTACAAGGATTGTGGATCTAGGACCAAGGAGGAGAGTCCATTCGCTAAGGATTTTCGTGTCGGGTTCGTGTCCATTGGATTGTTCATTGGAAAACAACTCCCAATAGGTATAACTCTCTCTAACTTTGTCTTATCAATCCATATTTTGATATTGAGCCCATAAGAAATCACCCATGTGTAGGGATGACCCTTTGGAATGATTTAGAGGCTCTATTGAGTCCTCATTTGGAAGTTTGGTTTGGTTTCGTGCCACCCTTGGAAGAAATCCGAGGGTGACACACCAAGTGTTTGTAGAAATGTCCTATAGGCTAATTTACATATGTGTGAGTGTGTCTGTAGAAGCATGGAAAATAAGATATTGCTTTTAGTCCCACATCGAAAAGGAGAAGAAGAAAGGGCTCATTCCATTCTATGTATAGAGCCCCCTTGCCTCCTTTGAAAAGGGCACCAAAATAAAAAAAAAAGAAAAGAATCACTCAAGTGAGTCACTCGCTGTCATGGCGAGGATGAGTTGGGTTCTAAGTACTATACGCCTTCACAGGCTAGTATGAAGAAATCCAAGGCGGCATGGGCCATGCGCTTCAAACGTGCTATGCCAACAGTAAACCAAAGAGGCACACGCAAAATCATGCGTGCTACCAATGGTAAACTGTACAGAATCGACTTGGGTGCGTTTGCACCAGATATGAGCCGACTCTTAAAGTTCTCCTCCCACTTGGGTACAATTCTT
This sequence comes from Iris pallida, assembly GCA_029216955.1. Taxonomy (NCBI): domain Eukaryota; kingdom Viridiplantae; phylum Streptophyta; class Magnoliopsida; order Asparagales; family Iridaceae; genus Iris; species Iris pallida. The sequence continues at coordinate 4,828,358 of JANAVB010043220.1, forward strand.
GCGCTTGAACCAAGTCAGGGGGAAATCTCTTGCGGGCCAGACCCCATGCGGCCCATTGAAAATGTCGAAGCTTCCAACTTGGACTCTTCCTACTACGCACCTTCGGGTGCTAAGTTGAAGAAGTCTAGGACAGTGCGGGCTCAACAAGACCAGCCAACTGTCCAAGCTACTGACCGTCCACGGGCACCATTAATTATACGGGCTTCTGATGGAAAGTTGTACAGAACCACCCACGTCCAGTCCCCCAGGGCTAACGGACAGGGTGGGTCTCAAAATTCTTCCTATAACGATCGAGCGCAGTGCTTTACTAGTCGGTGATTAGGGAGCAAATATGATGGTCCCAAAAGTCTTCTTACAACGATCGAAAGCAAGTGCTTTACTAGCCTCAGATCAGGGAGCAAAGTGAACCCGAGCCGCAGAAACAAGTGGACTCATGTGGCCAAGTGGACTCGAGCCGTAGAAGGAATGCTCCTGAAAATTCCATGCGGCCAAGAGATACCAAGCCGCAGAGGGAAGGCTCTCGAAGACCCCATGCGGCCAGGTTGACTCGAGTCGCAGAAGCAAGGCTCTCGAAGACCCCATGCGGCTAGGTAGACTCGTGCCACAGAAGCAAGGTTCTCGAAGAACCCATACGGCCAAGTGAAACTAAGCCGCAGAAGCAAGGCTCTTGGAGACCCCATGCGGCCAAGTGAACTTGAGCCGCAGGAGGAAGACTCTTCAGACTTCATGCGGCCAAGATGATTCGAGCCGCAGAAGGAAGTCTCTTGAAGACCTCATGCGGCCAAGACAATTTGAGCCGCAGGAGGAAGACTCTTTAGACTTCATGCAGCCAAGATGATCCGAGCCGCAGAAGGAAGCCTCTTGAAGACCTCATGCGGCCAAGCCAGTTTGAGCCGCAGAAGGAAGACTCTTCAGACTTCATGCGGCCAAGATGATCCGAGCCGCAGAAGGAAGTTTCTTGAAGACCTCATGCGGCCAAGCCAATTTGAGCTGCAGAAGGAAGACTCTTGAGACCTCATGCGGCCAAGATGATCCGAGCCGCAGAAGAAAGGCTCTTGAGATTTCATGCGGTCAAGCCGATCCAGGCCGCAGAAGAAAGACTCTTGGTACCGCATGCGGCCAAGTTGATCCAGGCCGCAGAAGATTGATTTTACTTTATTGTGGGGGACACATGGCAATTTGACCAAGTCTCGACCACCCTGATTTGCTCCAACAAAGAAATCTCAATAAACCACCAGTTGGCAGCCAAAGAGCGAGTCTTCATGTGCTGTTGTAGTCACGTGGCCACGTGGCCATCTATGCGGCTCAAAATATCCTTCATCCCGAAATTACTATAAATAGTAGGGTACCACACCCATGTAAATGGTTGGCAATCCAAAGCTGGCGACCTTCGAAAGGCAAATTCTTCAAGAGTTAAAGACTGCGTCGGACAGTCCAAGGAGTAAGGCAGAGTTGATACACTTTTCCGAGCCTCCACCGTTACCCTCCAGAATTGAAAACTAAACAATTGTACTTAGATTGTTTTCTAGGATTTCTTTCTAGGCTTTTCTTTATACAAGCGAGTTTGTAATCAATTTCAGTGTTTCTGTAATACCTGTTTTTGATATTTAATGGCAAACACGATGGCGACTCTGCTGGAGATACCCTTCTCCACTGATAAGAAGATGGTGATGCAATCTGACGCATTCAAGCTCGGCTCTACGCAGCAAATACTTGTGGTTCGTTTTGACCAACAAGCCTTTGAAGAAATGCTCTCTGAAGGGAGCGCCAGCCCGTAACAGAAGCGAGCCAACCCAAAGAGAACTCGCAGGACATCGGCGCGCAAAACTGTTGCCCTCGACCAAGTTCTCGAAGAAGCTTCCTCTGCGGCCCAAGATGGTGATCGAAGCTCTCCTGTGTCCCCAAATCCAGTAAAAGAAAACACTACGATGCTGAGTTTTTGGAGGCATAAAGAAAATCCATACGGACAAAGAAGAGGCCGCATAAGAGAAATGGGCAGTCTGTCCATGCGACAACCAACTCTGGCCGCAGGCAGACGACCTATGCGGCTGCCAATTCTGACCGCAGGAAGATGGCCCATGCGACAGCTAACTCAGGCCGCAGAAAGACAGCCCATGCGGCAGCCAACTTTGGCCGCAGAAAGATGGCCCATGCGGCAGCCAGCTCTGGCCGCAAGAAGATGGCCCATGTGGCAGCCAATCCTGGCCTCAGACAGGATGTCTCATGCGGCCCTGTCAGAAGCTCTGTGTTCGACTGTCTCTCATGCGGACCCGACACTATGTGGCCTATTAAGAATGTGGAATATTCCAATTAGGACTCTTCTTACTATGCACCTTCAGGCGCTAAGTTGAAGAAGTCCAGGACAGTACGGGCCCAACAAGCCCAGCTAACTGTCCAAGCTACTGACCGTCAGCGGGCACCATTAACTGTTATACGGGCTCCTGATAGAAAGTTGTACAGAACCACCCGCGCCCAGTCCCCCAGGGCTAACAGACAGGATGGGTCTTTAAAGTCTCCCTCCAACGATCGAGAGCAAGTGCTTTTACTAGCCTCAGATCTGGGAGCAAACATGATACCTACGCACCTGTGTGCTCGGGATACCCAAGTCCACAAGTTTGGTGCAAAGGTAGGTCAGCCTGCTATCGACTTGCGTGAGGTGATCACTCACAACCGCAAGGAGGCAACATTGGCATGCGATGAGTCCCTCTCGGGACGTCGTTGTACCCAAGTCATCATCAACTGCTGCTGCGAGAAGTCGGCCGCACCTGAATATCGGCAGTCCATTTTTCAACAACTGCAGCAGCCAGCACCTGTCCGACAACAACTCGAGAAACAGGTGCAAATTTCGGGAAACGAGGAATTTTCTTTCGCCTCATGTAGTTCAACTCGGAAGGTTCCTCCCGGCAAGGAGAGAAAGAAGACAGGCTCTTCCAGACCGGCAATCTCAGCCAGCACTGCAAGGAAACTCTCATCTGGAAGGTTGCTGCCGACAACCACAGGGGGTGTCTATTTAGGCACTCAATCCAAAAAGAAGCTTCCAGCATCTAGGGGTGCACCTTTGGCCTCCTTGGGAGTAGATGAAGCTGGGGGTAGCACTCCCCTCAATATATGCGACAACCCGGTGTACCAAGAACATACACAGGGGATAGAGATTCTCCAAAATTATGCAACAGACTTGGACTTCCCTGAAGGCGACTGCCCTCGCCAAGACGATGCAGCTTCCTTCACAGGAGGTAGCACCCCTTCCGAGTCCGAGGAAGATGACATTCCGACATTCCCCGATAATTTTTTTGTACGAGAATACGACACAGAGAGCACCTCTGCTACGGTCCCTTCCACCTCTACCCATGTATGGACAGTCTTTATGACTCACGATGATCAAGAGGTGCCTACTGACCGACAACGTCTAGAAGTACTTGAAGCCATGCTCTTGTCCTTAGTCAAGTTAGTAGACAAAATCAAAGCTGCTTTGCCAACTCATCCAGCAAGGATACCCGGACAAACAAGTTTGGGACTCGCAGTTAATGCGGACTCCAACACGACCGCCCCTCCTGTGGGTGATGATCCTTTAGGAGCATCCGTTCCTTCAGCTGCAGATGAAGCCAAGGAGGCAATGAGGGAAGTCCAGGAGCTTCGAGCAATATTCAATGCTCGAGACTCCTCTCGGGACCTCAGAATACAGCAGCCGTATCCCGTTGCATAGAGAGATGTGCCTTTTCCACCACAGTACAAGCCATTTCATATCGATTCGTATGACGAAAAGACCTCTGCTAGTCGGTACATGACTTACTTTGAGGTCACAATCGACCACTTATCACATAGTGACGCCATCCTCATATGATTATTCATCGGAGCATTGGAGGGGATCGCGTTCGATTGGTACCGCAACCTTCCCGACAACTGAGTCCATTCTTTTGACGGCTTCAAGCACATATTCCTGGAGAAATTCTACGAAGTGGGACATGATGTAACAATGTCGTCTCTCATGGACGTCGTTCAGGAAGAGAGGGAGCTAACAAGGAACTATATCGAACGGTTCTGCCAAACTGCAATGAGATTGCCCCAAGGCAATCCCGAGAGCTCCTTGATTGAAATCTGCCAGAAGAATTTGCTTCCTGTAATTAGCCTCTGGATGGATGACGATCAGTTCAGGGATTGGACGACCTTCATCATAAGTGCTACCAATGCAGAGGCAAAGTTAAAGAAGGCTCGCCAGCTGGGATTACACATCCCAGATGGAGAGGATAAGGGCAAACGTCCTGGTTCTACCTCCAGCAACAACAACAGTGGCGGCACCTCCAACCGGGATAATAAAGGCAAACAGGCCATGGTTGCCGATGCGACCAAGAAGCCTGAACAAAAACAGGCGGAAGGTCAATGGCCCAAGGTGAATTACTCATTTAAAGATAGTCATGTCAAACCTATCTTCGATATGCTCTTGCAAGGGAGTATGATCCAGCTCCCTCCACCAAGGCGCGAGCCCCAAGCAGCAGAAATGAAGGACCCAAAATATTGTCACTTTCACCGCTATGTCCATCATTCCACTCATGACTGCTTCCAATTAAAGTGGTACATTCAGAGTCTTATCGACTCCAAAGCTCTGTCGATAGATTTTGAAGAGGTTACCATGGCGACGAACATGGTGACAATTCAGTTTGGCGACTTCCCTCCAACAAGCACTCCATACGGGGTAACACCTGTCCCTCGGGCAATGATGGAGGTTACCAATCTTCCACCCGTCCGGAACCAGGCATCTGGACTGGTACCTCTCACCACTTTGTGAGGAGAGATCATGTGGGTGCATTCGGACTTAGTGCCCGAAGTTATCCTGGCGGTATCATCTCCTACCAACAAAAAGAAGTGCAGAAAGTCTAGATCCTGCCATACAATTTCAGCCGAAGCTGAGGAAGCGACAGCCGTTATTACCCGGTCTGGGGCACAAGTCCAGCCCACACTGGGCAGTTCAGTCAAAGATCCTCAGCCGGCAAGGCTGCCTGCCTCTGATGTTCCAAGGCCGCCTCAGCCTCCACCGGAAGATAAGTCCAAGCCAAAGGAAACCCGCTTGGACAGGCCACTCTATAACGATGCACCTCAAGGGCTAGAGAAACCTTACAACTTTGACATATTAGCACAATTGGCTAATACGCCAGCAAATTTGTCGTTATACAAGCTCCTAAGGCTCTCTAAGGATCTTCGTGTCGCATTGAGTGATGCACTCCAAAATGCTGACGCCTACTTAGCCTAGGTCAAACCTACAGGGGAAGACTCGTCGGCAGATCTTCATCAAGCTTGGTTGTTATTGCCATAGGAGTCCTCATTATTTTGGATGAATCTAGTTCAAAGTGCTTAAGAAGATCCTTTGTATATTTAGCTTGATTGATGAATGTGCCTTGAGGTCCTTGCTTAATTTGTAGACCGAGAAAGAATGACAATTCTTCCATCATGCTCATTTCAAATTCATCCTACATAACTTTAGCAAATTCTACACAAAGTGTCTTGTTAGTGGAACCAAAAATAATATCATCAACATAGATTTGGACTAATAAGAGTGTGCCGTTACGAGATTTGATAAATAGTGTTGTGTCAACTTTACCCTTAGAAAAGTCGTGAGAAATTAGAAACGAGTTAAGGCGCTCATACCATTCACGAGGAGCTTGTTTGAGGACATAGAGGGCTTTGTGCAGTTTAAAAATATGATCAGGTAATTTAAAATCCGCAAAGTCAGGAGGTTGTTTGACATAAACTTCTTCCTTAATAAACCCATTTAAAAAGGCACTTTTGATATCCATTTGAAAAAGCTTAAAGTTATTAAAATATACAAAAGCATAAAACATTTGAATGGATTCAAGACGAACAACCAGAGCATAGGTTTCTTCATAGTCAATGCATTCCTCTTGGTTATAGCCTTGAGCAACCAATCAGACTTTATTACGAGTTACAAAACCATCTTCATTAAACTTATTTTGAAACACCCATTTTCTTCCAATAACGGGATAGTTGTGAGGCATAGGAACAAGTTCCCAAACATTGTTTCGCTGAAATTGATTTAGCTCTTCTTGCATGGCAATCATCCAAAATTCGTCATTAAAAGCATCATTAACATTTTTAGGCTCTATTTGGAAAATAAAAGCCACATTTGCACAATGATCCCATGTAGCGGATCTAGTGCTAACCCGTAAGGAAGGGTCACCGATAATAAGCCCCTTTGGATGATGGGAAACCAATCTCCATTCTTTAGGAAGATCCTCTTGAGGAGGCTTTATTGGTGGAGAAACTTCGGGTGTAGTCATCTCAATTTTATTGCTAGATGGAAGGAGTACTAGTATCTCCAAGAGAAGAGTTTTCCAAACCAAAAAGAGATGTCATCCACATTATTTGAGGAGTTGGATGTAGAAGTGTTAATTTCGTCAAAGGAGAGATTAATTGACTCTTCGACAACGAGACTTCTTTTGTTGAAAACACGAAATCCTTTACTATGCATAGAGTAACCAAGGAAGATACCTTCATAGATTTTTTCTTCAAATTTTCCTAGGTTATCCTTGGTGTTTAAAATAAAATATTTGTATCCAAAAACTTTAAAATATTTAATAGAAGGAATTTTGTCAAACCAAAGCTCATATGGAGTTTTCTTAGAAATATGTCTAATCAAGACTCTATTTATAACATAACATGCCATGTTAACGACCTCCATCCAAAAGTATTGGGGAAGCTTATATTGGTTTAACATAACCCTTGCCATATCAGCAAGGGCTTTATTCTTTCTTTCTACAACACCATTTTGTTTTGGATTTCGAGGACAAGCAAAATTATGTCCAAAACCATTATTTTCACAAAATCTTTAAAAATTGGCATTATCAAATTCTTCTCCATGATAACTTCTAATTTTGTTGATCATAATGCCTTTGTCATTTTGAACTCTTTTACAAAAGACAATAAATTTAAGAAAATTATCACTTTTATTTGCAAGAAAAATAATCCAAGTAAATCTCAAAAAATTATCAACTAAAATAAAAGCATAGAGTTTGCCACCAAGACTGACAACTCTGCTAGGGCCAAATAAATTCATATGAATGAGTTGGAGAGGTCTAGTAGTACTTACGGAGTTGGTGGATTTGAAGAAGCACTTTGTTAACTTACTCTTCTCGCATTCTTTATATACCATATCTTTTTTGAACAAAATGCTTGGGAGTCCTCTAACAAGTTTCTTGGAGGCAAGTCGGAAAATGGTGTCCATGTTAGCATGTCTAAGTCTCATATACCAAAGCCAACTTTTATCATTCTTTGCTACTAAGCACCTGTCATTGTTAGTGCTTTCAACAAGATAAAGAACATAGATATTGTTTTCTCTAATACCTGCATACACGGTAGATCCACTAGTGCTATCGGTGATAAAGCACTTGTATTTAACAAAATTAATATTGTAGCCATTATCTGTAAGATGGCTAATGCTAAGAATGTTGTGCTTAAGATTAGTAACAAGACAAATATTTTTAATACACGGATAAGGAGGGGAGCCGATATTACCGTTTCCTATGATGTATCCTTTTAGATTGTTGCCGAAGGATGCGTGTTCGTATTTTTTCATCGATAGCGTTGCAAATAGTGAAGTGTCACCGGTCATGTGCCATGAGCACCCGCTATCAAAAATCCATTTGCTTCTAGCACGTGAAGGAGGGTTTACTTACAACATAAGTTGAAGATGAAGACTTTGGTACCCAAGAATGTTTGGGTCCTTGACTGTTAGTTTTAGAAACCCATTTAAATATTTTCATATCAACATGTTTTCTCATTTGACAATAAAAAGAAGTATGTCCAAGGAGACCACAATAGCTACACATCATGGTAGTTTTAGGTTTAGAGGAGAGTGAGTGGGTATCATAGGTGTGAGAAATTCTAGTATGATAAGGATTTTGATATGATTGTTATGGTGATGATAGTAGAAAGTATAGTGTGAAGTATTTTTCTTTACAAAGGGTCCTTTTCGTGTATGCATTTGGTTAGGATAAGACCTATGTGTTCTTGTGAATGTGGGGCTTGTGATTAGCGTTGTGATGTGTGTCGGTATGCCTTTGTGTATTAGTGTGAGTTGTGTCCCTATCAACTTGTTTCTTGCCATTTGCAAAAGGTAATTGAACTTAATAGAGGTTGCATATTCTCTTTGATTAGTAGCAAGAGTTTTGTGTATAGCAAATTCATATCCTTCTCTGAGGGATTGAATTTTGACGTCCTTTTTCTTTATGACGACTTGTGATTCTTGGAGCTTTAGTCGTAGAGACACTATCTCATCCGTGTCAGAAGTAGGAGATTTTCCTTTTATATGAAGAATGATGTTGGAAAGTCTTTTTATTTCTTGTTTGTGAGTATTAATCTCTTTGAGAGACTTCCTATATTTGTTTCTTATGACCTTGTGTTCATCGTGTAATTCAAGAATGGCATTTTCTAATTCATTATAGGAAAGAGAATTCATAAAAAAGTCATCGAGTACCTCAGTTGCCATGAGACAGACATTTGCGTTATGCTTGTATTCTTTATCGTTATCTGAGTCGCTAGCATCACTTTTACACCAGATGCTAATGTTGGCATACTTCCTGGAAGATGAGCTTCCTTTGTTGGACTTCTCGTATCTGTTTGATTCTTTTCTTCCTATGGGACAGTCTTCCTTGTTGTGTTCGGTTCTTCTGCAGTTGTAGCAAGCAGGTTCTTCATCGTTGTCCCATCTTGTACGGTTTTCTTTGTTGAACTTGAGGAACTTTCAAACGTGCTTGGCGGTAAGAGCAATTTCTTCGTCATCCGATTCGTCATCATCAGAACTATCTCTTGTGGTGGACTTGGTAACCTTAAGAGCAAGAGACTTTTCCTTTATCTTCTCCTTCTTTTTGTCTTATATGGAGGATTCCTCTTGGTCCTTTATGTCTAGTTCTTGGGTCATAAGCTTTCTCATGAGGGTCTCAAGGTTCATGGTTGTTAGATTGTTCCCTTCAATAATATCGGTAGCTTTAGGATTCCATCCTTTCGTTAATCTCCTGAGAATTTTTCTAATCTTTTCATGAGTGGGATATTCATTGCCAAGAGAACAGAGAGGATTAATAATATCAAAAAAATGGGTAAACATGAAAGTAATAGAATTATCTTGTTTCATCTTAAAAGATTCATATTCATGGGTGAGTCTACTAATCTTTGATTCCTTTACTTGAGTAGTTCCCTCGTGAGTGACTTCCAAAAGTTTCCAAATTTTATTGTAAGTTTTACAAGTAGAGATTCTATTGAATTCATTGCTATCGAGCACAATAGAGAGAGTTCATAGCTTTTGTGTCTCGGCTAGCAATCTTTTTATCGTTCTTGGTAACTTTATCTCTAAGGGTTTCTGAAACAACTTCCTCAATAACTATGGAAGATTTAGGAATGTCATTTACTACACAATCCCATAGATCAAAGTCTAGAGACTTCAAGTAAATGCCCATCCTGATCTTCCAGTAGTTGTAGTTGGTTCCATCAAATAGAGGAGGTCAATTTGTGGAGTGTCCCTCATTGTGGAATGATTTGGTGCTAGGGTTAGTGGCCATAGATTACTCTAAGGAAGTAAATCCAAAATAAGAGACAAAGCTCTGATACCAATTGTAGAACCCTAGAGGGGATGAATATGGTAATAATATAATTACCAACAATTAAAAGTAATTTAAAGGATAATTAGAGAAAGAGATTCAAACACTCGATGTATCCTGGTATCCTTCCAAGGGCACTCCAGTCCCAAAACTCTTTCCGGCTTTAATCCACTATTGAGTAAATAGTTACATACGAGTTTGGATTCGAAGAACTCGTCAACTTCAACACGAGTTTGGATCTGAAGAGCTCGTCAACTTCATACACATGAGTTTTCCTCCAAAGGCTAGTCAACTTCTTACATACGAGTTTTCTTTCGAAGGCTCGTCAACTTCAATGAGAAAGAAAGAAAGCTTTTGATCTTCTAGAACACTTGAAAGATTGAATGTTACAACTCTTGAATACTCTAGCACTTTTGATTGGATGACTAATAAAAGCTTTTGGTAGAGTAATGGTGAAGCTCTTGGTAGTTGAGAAAGTTTAAAGCTCAAGTGGATAAGTATTTATGAAGAGGGGTGAAGTCCATTTATATAAATCCAAGAAATAGAGCATTTACTATAGCCTAGCGGATGATCCGTCGGATATCTGCGGACATCTGATAGATCATCCGCTGCAATAGTAACGGCTAGAAAACTAGCCTTTGGATGCATTAAATGCTCATTAATGAGGTTCATCGGATTTGAATTTTGAATAGCCACCTCAGCAAGACTGACCATCCGTCGGTGATACGCGGATAACCGTCGGATAGTCTGTGGGAACAAGGCAAAAACTTGTTGTTGCAAAACGGATCATCCGACGGATGTCAGTAAAAATCCGACAGATGATCTGTGGGAACTTAGCAAAAACTTGTTGTTCGAAAATGGACCATCCGATGGATTTTAGTAGAAATTCGACGGATAATCTGTGGAAACTTAGCAAAAACTTGTTCCAAAATGGATCATCCGACGGATGGAAGCAGAAATTCGACGGATGATCTGTAAGAAATTAGCAAAAACTTGTTGTTCCAAAATGGATTCTCCGTCAAATTTTAGCAAAAATTTGTCAGATGATCCGCTCCCTTCATATTTACTTATTTACTTAAGTCATCCATACAAAAGTGCTTGACATGTGTTTCTTATGAATTACATACTCTTGATAGGTTGGATCTGTCTTGAGATGTTTCTACACTTCCTTGTTAGTGATCTTCTTGGATAGGCTTCTTGCTTTGTTCTTTTGAATGAGTAGGAGAGATAGCTTGATGAACAAGGTAATCTTTCGTTTGTTGAGGCTTTGCTGAGGACCTGAGAAGAGATATATCTAAAACAGCAGAGACGTTAATAATAAGTATCAAAATCAGTGTGCCAACAGATGCGTGCATGAGTGAGGATATGAAGGTAGCTTTCCTCTTTCCAGTTTCTGAGCGTGAGACACGCTTAGGTCCTGGTCAGAGAGTTGTTCATGAGGCAGACTCACTTCATGCTTACAGTAATGCTGCTCACATGAGTCCGTCCCCATAGTATGCACCCATGGCTTGAATCATGCGCATGTGCGCTCAAGTGACAGCAGGATTTTATTGGTAGAGGTAGCGAAGCACTCGAACCAATTTTGAAAAATTTTACGTCGGCTGCTCGCGTGACTATCAATGCATGCCTTCGGTCAGCTGTAGGCATAATATATTGGTCGCTCAAAGCGCGTGCAGCCTTGGACTTCTTCCTACTACCCCTGGAAGGTGCGTAGTATACAGAGTCCAATATGGTAGTCGGTGTAGCACGTTGGTCGCAGAGGGCACGTGCTACCGTAGGTTTCTTCGTGCTATCCCTGGAAGGTACATAGCATTCAGATTCCAACACGAGCGTTAGCGTAGTACGTTCATCGTGTAAGCGTGTGCTGCCTTGGATTTCTTCGTGCTACCCCTAAAAGGTACGTAGCACTCAAAATCCAACATAGCCTTACCCAAGGGGTAGGCAGTTCTATCAAAAAAATAAGTTCTAGCCTGCACGACCACCTTTGTATACGGGCGGGGATACGCCTTTCTTTCTGCACTACGCCTTCGTCTGGCATACAGCATGGGAGCTACGCGCTTCGCTGTGCATCTCAGCAACTAGAGTCGAATGAGATAGTTCAGCAGCAGCGGGTGAAGGCGTCTTTGATGCTTCATCATTCAGGGGACTTTGGAGCACATCTCCTTTCGTCTTGCTCCTCGTCGCAGCAGCCTTGGACACCCAAGTACGTCTGAACCGTTTCGAAGGACTCGACTTCTCTTCAGGGAAAAGATCTTCAAAAGTGTCTTGGTCAAAGCATACGACCAACATCTTTTGGGAAGACCCCAGCAAGTTGTCGCTGGATTGCGTTACCACCTTCTCGTCGTAGGAGAAGGAAGTCCCTAGCAGAGTCGTTATCTTGTTTGCCATGAACCAAAGTTGAAGAACTTTTTGTATTTCAAACGTATAAAAGAATACAAAAGACTCCTAAACAGGAGATCTAGACACAAAAATTTCTCAAAAAGTGTGACAATGGAGATCGAGTACTGCAGCCGTTCTTTTACTCCGTTGACGATCTGACGATGAACTAAATTTGCTCTGACTTTCTGATGCATGTGAGAGATAATCTGGGTTGCCAATCAAGAAGACATCAAAGCCCCTTAAATGAAGGAAGACTTCATCTATTTATAGGCTGCACATATATGATGTGCGAGAGGATTTTTGATGCGTAGGAGCACTGCACATGCAAAAATTTTAGGAAATCTGTTGTAACTGCTCCATGAGGGCTGCTGCTGAGCTGACACGTGACGGTTGTTGGAGTTCTCTGTTATTAATATCTAGGACAGTTAGCATCCTTCATTAATATGACTGAGTAACTGACACGTGCCATGTGTCCATTGCTCGACTATGTTGCTCGGATAAAACCAAATAGATTTTGCTCCTATCGAAAGAACAACAACTTAAGCAAATTAAATTCTGATCTTATCTGAGGAGTGGCAGTTTGAACAAATCTGATTTGATTGTAATTGAAAAGATACAACTATTTAAACAAACTAAATTCGATTGTATCTAAGGAGATACAGTTGTTTGAACAAACTAGATATGATTGTATCGGAAATGATACAGATGTCATCCTGGCTACGGGGCATAATGCCACATTGTGGTGGAGCTGCGCACTATACGAGCTACGTTTGGGCATCATCGAAGACACTACGCTTTTAGGGGACGAGTAGACTACTTCTGAGGCGACAAAGTCACTGCCTTTTTGGACGACGAGGAGATTGCTTCTGAGACGACGAAGGCACTGCACTTTTGGGTGATGAGAAGACTTCTTCTGAGGCATCAAAGTCACTACACTTTTGGGCGACAAGGAGACTGTTTCTAAGAAGAAGAAATCACTGCACTTTTGGGTGACGAGAAGACTATCTTTGAGATGACGAAGTCACTGCACTTTTGCATGTCGAGGTGAATGCTTCTGAGGCGACAAAGTCACTGCACTTTCTGGAAGCTCTGAGAGACCAATAAAGGAGCCATTGAAGGGGCTGTACTTTCTGGAAGCTCTGAGAGACCAATAAAGGATCCATGAAGGGGCTGTGCTGCTGGAAGCTCTAAGAGACCAATGAAGGAGCCATGAAGGGGCTGCACTTTTGGAAGCTCTGAAAGACCAATGAAGGGGCCATGAAGTGACTGTGCTTCTGGAAGCTCTAAGAGACCAATTGAGAAGTCGTTGAAGGGGTTGCGCTTCCTGGAAGCTCCGAGAGATCAAGGAAGGAACCGTGAAGGGGCTGCGCTTCTGGAAGCTCTAAGAGACCAATGAAGGAGCCGTGAAGGGGCTGCGCTTCTAGGAAGCTCTGAGATCAGTAAAGGAGCCGTGAAGGGGTTGAGCTTCTAGGAATCTCTAAGCGACCAATGAAGGAGCCGTTGAAGAGACTGCACTTTCTAGAAGCTCCGAGAGACCAATAAAGGAGACGTTGAAGGGGATGCGCTTTTGGAAGCTCTGTCACGACCCGCACCAGGTATTCAGGCATGGGTCGTGGGTACGTCCAGCCTACACCGCGGTATCAACGGTAGAATGCTGTCTAGTCATTTCCACATTTTTATCATTACAACCATGCAGTTTATATAATTCCACAACGCAAACCAAAACTCGTAAATCAATCCAAAACAGAATGACATGCACAAAATGACCACCGTGAGAGAAAGGATAATAAGTGATCTGTATAGTCTCTAAGAGAGATAAAAAATGTGATAAATAAAATAGTCTTAGAAGAACAAAATGTGCTAACTAGATGTCCACTAATCAACACACAGAAATCTCAAATAAAATGTAACAACTAAAGAGTTTCTGGAGACAACTCCGTTTCAACTGAATAATGTTCTAATTAATAGTCATCTGCAGAGGGTAGCTCCGCATCCAGGTCCTCCGGTATGCCAAGATCAGGGTCGACTGTCTACTCATAGTATGTAGTACAAAACTCCTCTAACTCATCACCTAAAAATGTTGGTTATCTAGTCAGAAAAGAAACAAGCACACATATGACAGCTATCCGAAACATAACAGAACAACAGAACATGAAAATAATATATGAGAAGTGAAAACTAGGAAATAACAAGCATCATGGTAAAATGGAAAGGATAGGCAACTCCAAAGATGATAAATAACATCTAGAAAGTAAATATGTAAAGTATGGTGTCATGGTAGTTGGTGAGAAACAAGTTGAAAAGACTGAAATGAAAACTATCTAAGTGTGTCAAAATATCCCGTTCGACATGTTAACAACTAAGGGGTAAATACGGTACCCTGCACGTGTCGTGTGCAGCTGATATTAATCAAGATCAGACATTTTAGGATGGAATGGGTAGTTCACACTACTAAGATATTTTCTCGTCCAGCTATTGATCATGGAATCGAGTTGCAAGCATGGTAATCATGTAAATGACAGTCAAGAAGTATGATAAATCTATGGTATTAATCTTCGTGCGAAGTGTGTCAACAAGCAGCAAGACATATGTATAACATGTAAAGGAAACTATTAGAAAATAAAGCAATCAGTATATGCACTTGCCTGTGGTCGTGAGCTGCGAGTACGAGTCGGGTGCTGAGTTAGAGTCCAACAGACCTATATTATGAATTAATTAAATCAATACATATATTTGAAATATCAACTCTATTGGGTTTAATTTAAATTTAACCCCTTCTAGGTTCTGAGCCTACTATCCCTTATAGGTTTCTAATACATTAGGCTAACTAGAAGCACACTATTAGTATCCTAGGATACTTGGCTTTGCCTTCACACCCTCATCCTGCTATTTGCAAGTTACCCTATTGTTATGAATAGAAATCCAGATGGGCCCCTATTAGTTTAGTATTTCTCAATTCCTGCTTCGACTTCAAAACTGTTTACCCTATTTGACCCTTGCTACCCTTTTCTGTTCTGATACACTGGGCATACCCCTTGTCCACTAGCTGATACTTGATGTGCAAATTTGATATCCTACAAGTACTCGAGACAACTATGGTCTTTGGCCTATACAAATATCCAAATGCCATTTTGAATGCAGACTGTTGTACAGGACCAATTTTCCCCAACTACCTGTCTATGCATACACCCCTGCTTGTATAACATGTTGTTTACATGATACTTATGACACACGTATTAATGTATCCTCCCAGGTTAGTTCCTACTCTTTTCGGATTATAATAGATGGGGTATTGAGATACTCTAAACCTTCTTTAGTATCAGTGATTGCATCGACCTTAACTTCCTATAGGTTGCTACTTGAGTACATGGCTGGCCATAGATACAAGACCTATAAGTCTCACTTACCCATAGGTCTATAATACTAGTATAGGTTTTCACATGATACTTACATGGTACTTACTTGTACTTGTCTTGATAAGGATTCTATTGCACATTGGTTGGTGTAACTAATATAAAGGGTAGGATTTGATATAAGTGCCCAATCTGACATCAATATACAATCTGATACTTAAGTATCAAATCCAATACCAAATATCCAACCCGAGACCAATGGCCTCAACTCCCTGTTTCTTTTGAATTAAAATCAATGGAGACTTGGAGTCCCAAACGCATAACACAAGAAGCTTATGGACATCCTACTGTTCTGCTACGGCCTCGAACACATACCATAGATAGCCTGGTGCCAAGCCTGGTACAACTTAAAGTTGTCCCTACTCGAGCCACACTAGAGAAACACAAGAATGACCTCTCTTATTCGACCCCACGTTTCTGAATTGGTAATGTAACTCAGGTCTGACCTAAGGGCATGTTATGTACCAAACTTGGTATTGATTACTAGGCTTTACTATCCTGGTATAAATCTAGTTTATAGGTACCACTGGTACTTCCTATGCCCTCTATATTGACCACATAAAGTCGAGAGGTCCAAGGACCAGACCCTCGATTATAGGGTGATCGAACGGTCCCAGGGTGGATACCCTCTAATCACTCTTAGCCCCAGGTCCCAATCTTAGTTCTCTGTTTCCCAATGCTGACTTCTCTTATCTGGTATGGATACGTGTCACATTTATATGGAACATGTACCCCATCCTCATCGTAGATGGATTACTGACACCTACAGGTATCGACACCTATATTCCAGACTACTCACATAGCTTATGACTCCACCTATTAGATTACCCGCTTCCACATGCAATTAATGCCCAGAAGTTTGTATACCAGTCTATTTATACAGGAACCTATCATTTTTGATACACAAATTTGAAGTATCTGTGTACCATTACTGATACCTCCCGCACAAGATGCTACCCCATTTGGTACTCACATGAACTAATATGGTTAGTATCTGACACACAGCCATGGTGCTCTCTGATACATGATTTCAACTCAAATTAAGATAGGTAGTTAGTCTATTAGAAAGGTAGTCACGACTCTCTTCTAACTTTTGTCCAGGTATCTCAATTACTGGTACCATCATTAACTGATATGCCATGTTATCCACCTACAAGCTTACCGTTCGATTGATGCTGCTATCCTATAATGAGTACCAGGATGCATGGGCCTACCCCATGGTATCAGGAATGTCTGATACCGCCACTATTGCTAGTACAGTTGTCATATTGCAAATATTATATAAATAAATGGTATGCCTATATGCTCGAACTTATGATCCTATTACTTATTTCTGAATGATACTCTTTGGTATCCGCTGGTTTTCTTCTTGCCTGTAGCTACATTATGACACATGGTCCTACGAAATTCGAACTTAGCAATATAAGGGCATGATCAGAGTGTTGCAACGTGATAGCGCTCAATGTATCACGGATCCGTAATCATCTATGTGCAATATTATCCTTCCTCTTGGTTACCTACAAATGAACTCCATCACTGTTTCCTCGACCTCGAGTCGACTACATCTATTCCTAGGTATTTATACGATTACTGGTGCTACAGGGTTGACTAACATTAAGAATCGAATGCTCTTGTAACAGATGTGGGGGTTACATCACTACCAGAATAAGTCATTTTAGCGACGCCTAAAGACGTCGCTAAAACGCCTAAAGACGTCGCTAAACCTGTTTAGAGACGTATTAAGCGACGTCTTCGTCTTGTCACGGAAACCTTAGTCGCTGTTTGGAAAGACGTCGCCGATCATCGCCAACACCGACGTTTACCGACACAAAGATACGTCGGTAATATACCAATTTTTACCGTCGTTTCGTCGATGAAATAGCGACGTTTATGATTTTGCTATACGTCGGTATTCCCTGAAAAAATTACCGACGTTTTTGATGTCGCTATGCGTCGGTATATAGTACTGACGTTTTGTGATGTCGCTATGCGTCGGTATATCCTGGAAAAATAAGGTAAAATCCTGGGAAATTTACCGACGTATAGTGACGTTTACCGACGCATACCGACGAAACAGACGTCGCTATACGTCGGTAGCCTGGCAATATATGCCAGTTTAGCGACGTCTACCGACGCAAAGTGCCGTCGAAAAGCGTCGGTAAACGTCGCTAAATTTGAAAAAAAAATTTGCAGTATGCAGTTTTCTTCACAGAATCATTTTCTTCCTGCAGTTTAATCTGAAACACAATATATGCAACCAACAGAATCATTTTCTCCACAGAATCATTTTCGTCATAGAATCATGGGTCTACACAACCAATTACCAATGTATCTATACAACCAACAAACAAGTGTCACAAACAAATAAGTGTCACGAACAAATACAAAAAAAAAGTAATCAAACACTCAATACAAACAGTCCTATCTCGGACTACTGGGGATCTGGAGCAGGAGGGGGCGCGCCGCGACGAAGGGATAAGAAAAGCTCATAGTCCTCCTGTGAAATCGACACTGATGAAGGAGGTAGTGACGTCGGTGGAGTCGGTGTCGATGAAGAAGGCAGTGGCGCCGGCGGAGTCGACGACGATGATGGCACACCCGAAGGACGAAAATGCTCCAACGCTGCAAGTCGCTGGTGGTATGAATCCATGGTAGATAATATTCTATCACTGCTATCAGCCACCGAATCCTGTACCAATCTCAGCCTCTCGCCCATGGTCATCTGTGATGCCTGCAGATCCAATACGCTGCACTCCGTCGACGCTCTAAGATCGATGATGCTCTGTTCTGTCCGCTCAGTCACATGCCGGGGCTCCATAATACTGCGGTCGAGCGCATCCAATCGTGCTATAAGCGCGGGCTCATCCGACTGGTGCTGAAACTGGTCCTGAATCCGTCGTAGCAGCTCGTCCCGGAGAGACTCCATCATCTGGTGGACTCGGGCAGACTCTTGGGACGGCTGTGGACTATGCACACTAGCGGGGGATGCCCTAGTGGACAGGCTCACAACTAGGGCGCCGTTGGATCTCATACCGCAGTACGTACCCCTACGGAGGCCACCAGCGACGGTCATCCACAGCTCGTCCGCCGAAGGAGCTTGAGTGGGCTGCGAGGAAGTACCGGCCTCTCCCGCAGTAGGTGCACTAGCAGCCGCCCAGTCCCGAAGCCTCTCATACTCGGCCTAGAAAGTATGGATAGTACTCTATAATTTCTAATTTCTAATTAATTACTTATTATTACTAACTACATGAATATTTATTTGCATGCATATTTACTAAGTTATATTAAAATTAAAACGAAGTATTATAATTAACAAATAGTATTGTAATACTTACATAGGCAAGCTGGGCCCTCTTGTCAATAAGGCCTTCGCCCTTCCGATGGGTGGCCAGGAAGACGGTCACCATGTCGGCGTTACCGACCTTCCTTACCTGTAATTAAATATATTATCTTAGTAATAATTTATCGGATTTGCATTAAAATAGTATTTCTGAAAGAAAAATACATACTAGACGACGGAAATATTCCGTCATCGGAATCGACCCACCGTACCACTTCGAGGCATGCTGCCTAGCCGCCTTGGCCTTCTCGAACTTTTCCTTGTACCTTAGCTCGTTGAATCGAGCCTTCATCGCATCCCACTGATCAGGGGTGATCCAACCTTGGATCGTCTTTCCGGCACGATCACGAGCCTTCTGATCATTGATAGCGTCGCAGATCAGTTTAGCAGTGACAGCAGGAAATATCCCCTCGATCAGCTCAGCCCGGTGCGGTAGATAGAAAAACATATCCTAGAAGAGTACATAAACCAAATATTTTTCAGTAATATATAATATACATAAATCAAATAATTCATGTTAAAAGCAAATCTATTTTAACCTTGAAGCGCGCAAACCAGTAGGCCTTCCTATCGTCTGGAGCATCCGAATAATTTATCCAAGGACCCCCATAATTTTGCCTCAAGAGCTGGCCTAGGCGTCTCTGTACCAACTGGGGACGATATCTATACAGACATATTATATTAATGAGAAAAGTTAATTTATGATAAACACAGAAAAAAATGATAAACCAAAATACTTACTTTGTACCGTCGGCCCATATCTCCGTCCTCGTCTCCTCCGGAGGTGCGCAGGTATCATCTGCCTGATGCTGGTCGGCCGCCGGCACAGCTTCCTCCATCTCCTCATCTGCCTCCATCGTCGTATCAGCAGGAGGAATGCTACTCTCGGGAGCAGTCTCAGGCCTGGAACTACTCATCCCAGGAGATATGCCACGTAGCATCGTGGCGGGCGGAGCTACTATCCGATACACAGGAGTACTGGGAGACGAGGATCCAGAGCCGGTACCAGTAGGAGGTACCGAAGAAGAACCCTGTCCTCTAGCAGTACCACCAGTAGGTACCGAAGGAGTACCCTATCCTCTGCCAGTATCAGTACCCCGTACCCCATGTCGGGAAATACGGAACGATCCACGACGACCTGTCATGCCTAATAACAACATATGATGAGATACAACAAAGACAACAAATAATAGAGACTAGAAATATGAAAGTGCAACAAAGACAAGATGATAACCAAGACAACATATGATGATACATTTTACAAGAAACATCTAAGTCCAGATAGTATATTTTACAAGAAACATCTAAATCCAGATAGTACATTCAGATAATAACCAAGACTAGATAATAACCAACTCTACATAATAAGAAAATGAAAGTACGTCTCTCTCAATCATCTTAAGAATAATCATCTTCTTCGTCTTCCTCGACCTCATCTTCCTCCTCATCTTAACTTTTATCTTCGCCTTTGACGGCTTCGTCTTCCTCTTCGGATAATTCTATATCTTCTACATTATGTGTCGTATAATGCGTAACTTCCGTGGAGTCCACATTAACAATATTGGTTACAAGAGATAGCTCGTCCTCCTGATAAGCTTTTTCGTCAACATCAAAAGCATCTCTAGCTTTAGTCTTGCATACTCCCACCAGTCAGACTTCGTTGCTTCCCGTCTCGGATAAGCTGTGAAGTACACGAGCTGAGCTTGAGTTGCTAGGACAAATGGTTCGTAGCCTTGATATCTACGCTTATAGTTTATATCCACAAGGCCATGCTTGTCAATTTTCCAACCTTAATTTTTTAGTCGGATCGAACCATTCACACTTGAACAACACGATCTTTGCAGGTTCTCTGTCATAATTATACGTCAATTCTATAATCTCTCCCAAGATGCCAAAGAAATCATTTCCTGGATCGACGTCTTTGTAGTTCGAAGATTTGATACACAAACAACTATTTTTCGTGAAATCAAGATCCAGAAAGCTGTCTCTGATTGGAGCATTTGTCGACTTGAACCGAAAGCCATTGACACAATAACTTGGCCATATTTTAACAAAAGTTATTGGTCCCTTAGCAAAAGTTCTAATTAATTTAATCTTGGGTGAAATTAGACGATTGACTTGAATACCAAAGAAGAGATAGTAAGTTATTTATTGTACAATTGCATTAAAAGAGGCCAGTAATTACCGGGGTGCTTACATATTCGCTCAACCAAGAAGAAAAATGACTTCTCATTTCTTGTTCTAATGCTTCGTCTGTTAGGTAGGGTCTAACCGACCTCAACTCAGCATTATATGTGCTGAAAAATAATGAAACAGCCGCCGATTAGTATAATAATATTAGCTTATACTATTACATTGAGATGACGTAAACTCATCATTAATTACTTACCCCTCTAGCTTCTCCACTTCATCCTCGTCGCAATTGAGTAATACATACAACTGAGCAGCCCTTAGCTCTTCGTCATTCAAATATCTCTTCTTTATTTTCCCTGAAGGCTTTTCGGACACATTAAATACTTTCAGTATTCCATCATTAGATTCTTGATAACCGTCGTCATTTCTCGGAGCCCTCGTTCTATTTGTAGCAACATGAGTTGTGAAATACGTCAAGCAGAAGTTTGTAATCTCCTCGAGAATATAGGCTTCACAAATAGAACCCTCGACCCGAGCCTTATTTTTTACCATCCTCTTTAGGTGGTTCAAATGCCGCTCAAACGGGTACATCCACCGATAACCAACGGGCCCACCAACACGTGCCTCGTAGAAAAGATGAATTGGCAAATGCTCCATGGAGTCGAAGAATCCAGGAGAAAATACCTTCTCGAGCTTGCACAGTGTTACCGTAATATCGTTCTCCTGCTTTTCTAGACGATCGACGAGCAACTTACTAGAACAAAGATCTCTGAAGAATATGCTAAGCTTGGTCAATAGATCCCAAACAACCGGAGGTAAGAATTCCCGAAATGCAATCGGAATTAACCTCTCTATGAATACGTGACAATCATGGCTCTTCATACCTGTCAGTTTGTTCTCCTTGAGGTCGACGCATCTTCTCAAGTTCAAAATATATCCGTTTGTAAATTTTAGACCTTGAATCTACCTACAAAGTCTCACTTTATCCTCCTTCTCCGTCGAGAAAATTGCCTTAGTCTGCTTCAACTTTCCATTCCCGTCCTCTATCAAATACAATACAGGATGTCTACATATTTCTTCCAAGTCCAATCTAGCCTTTGGATTGTCTTTCGTCTTCCCCTTTACGTCCATTACAGTATTAATTATGTTGTCAAACACATTCTTCTCGATATGTATGACATCAAGGTTATGTCTAATCAGATTGGTGCTCCAATATGGCAGATCCCAGAATATACTCCTCTTCGTCCAGTTATGAGTGCGACCAAATCCGTCATACTTGTAGCCCGTAGCAGGCTCTTCAATAGCTCATGGTAAATCTTTTACCTCTTCCCATATCGTGTATTCGGGCCATCTTGGCGAGGGATTAGCCTTCTCCACAACGCCAACATAAAAAGCATTCATGTTCCTCCGGTACGGATGATCCTTCGACAGGAATTGTCGATGACAATCGAAGAAGCACGGTTTGCCTCCGTGTTTCAAACGGAAAGCCTTAGTGCGGTCCGTACAATACGGACATGAAAGATGTCAGATAATGTACCATAGGCCGGAAAGTCGTTGATGGTCCACATAAGTGCTGCCCGCATCTGAAAATTTTATTTTCTAGATACATCGTACGTGTTGGAACCTGCTTTCCACAGCTCATTCAACTCATCAATCAATGGATGTAAATACACATCGATGTTCCTTTTCGGATTGTTCGGACCTGGGATAATAACGATGAGGAACATATACGGAGTCTTCATGCACATCCAAGGCGGTAGATTGTACGGAGTGACGATCACAGGCCAACACGAATACTGGGATCCCGAAAGTCCGAATGGGGTAAAACTGTTGGAGTAGAGACCCAATCTGACATTACGCGGATCAGAAGTAAAATCTGGATACTCTCGATCAAAGTGCTTCCATGCTTCTCCATCAGATGGGTGATCCAACACGCCTTCGGTCTGTTCCCGCTTATACCAACTCATGTTTTCTGCAGTTTCCTTCACCATAAACAACCACTGCAACCGCGACGTCAAAGGCAAGTAGCGCATCGAATCGGTAGACTTCCTGGCACCGACAGACTTTCCTCTACCACTGCCCTTGTAGCGATCGGCACCACAAAATCTGCAGGCGTCTTCATCCTTGTCGTCTTTGTAGTACAACATGCACCCGTTGCGACATGCATCGATTTTCTCGTATCCCATCCAGAGCGATCTCACTATCCTCTTAGACCGGTAGAAGTCTTTAGGCAACTTAGCACCCTCAGGCAATATTTCTATAAGCAACTCCATAAGACGGTTGTAGCAATCTTACGACATATTAAAATCGGACTTGATGCTCAACAATCTTGTAACCACCTCCAACGGTGAATGATCCTCACAACCAGGATATAATGAAGTCCTTGCATTCTCCAGCAACTCCATGAACTGTGCAGCATCGGCGTTCGGTGTCTCCTCAGGTGCATCATGATCGTCCGGATCGAAACTAGGCCCCGTCGCATAAAAAATCATGTTCACCAACCCATCGTCGTAAGCAGCGTTGCTGTGGACATCCACATAAGACTCATACTCCGATGCTAAAGACACAAGTTCTCCGTGCGCGCTCCACTGATAGTAATTCGGCGTGAAATCTTTCGAGTATAAATGATACGTGACTTTCACTTCTGGATGATATTTTAAGTTACGATATCTCACACACGGACACTTAATTTTGGTACCGTCTATGTACTGAGGGAACGCCTTGGCAAACTACAGGAACTGTTATACATCCTTTATGAATTTATCTCGTACACCGCACATGTCATCAGGATGACGGTTGTACATCTACGAACGATTCCGTAAGTAGTAATTCATATCCATATCCAATTGAGGATAATTCTGTAAGATAGATACATGCACATTGCAGTTAGTGAATGAATGTTAAGGCAGTTTAGATATGGGTGCGCAAAGTAAACTGTTCATTCATTCCACATATTACAAACAAAGAATTTGAAGGAAGAAACAAAAACAACTGTGTCGGGACTAAAACAACTGTCTTGTGTCAAAGTATCGTATTTGATAGACCGATACTAATCCGATACGGTCGATACTAAGTACATACGATCGAGGTATAATTATACTTGTAGGAGTACACGACACTAAGTACATACGGCCGATACTAATCCGATACGGTCGATACTAATCCGATACCGATTCTGATACTCATCCCAACTGTCCAATATCGACCCTTTGGGTCTACAAGAGTTACTTCACCCAGTTTGTCAAGAAAGGTAAAACTTTTTAAATTAATATCCAATGTCGACCCTTTGGCCTGTGCTTGAGCAGTATCCTAACTCAAACTATCTATCCTAACTAATAAATTAATATCCTACTTTAACGTCTACTAACTCTCATATTCCTTCTAACATAAACTACTATCCTAATCTAAACTAACCCTTTAACTGAAACTAATATCTAAACAATGCTAATCATGAACTAACACCCTAACCTGGAAGTCCACACTGCTCAAGCACAGGCCAAAGGCCAAGTTATAAGGCAAAATGCAGGCAACTGTCTGTAGCTACAAGGAAAAACCAAATGTTGACGGTATATGTACCGTCAACATTTAAAAAGTTTACTTGTCTTGACAAAATGAATGAAGTAACTCTTATAGACCGAAAGGATACTCTATACA
The DNA here is from genome assembly GCA_029216955.1 of Iris pallida. Lineage (NCBI taxonomy): Eukaryota > Viridiplantae > Streptophyta > Magnoliopsida > Asparagales > Iridaceae > Iris > Iris pallida. Next base: position 4,852,879 of record JANAVB010043220.1, read on the forward strand.
CTTATGTAATACGATATACCAATCATACCTACACTTCTAGGATACTCTATACACTGTAGGTACTAGGATACTCCTTAGTATATTAGATATCAAAATTACTTAGTATGACACAAATATGAGTGTGCATTTCATATAAGAATCTAAACACAAACTATAAGAATCTAAACTAAACATAAGCGACGTCACTAAAGACGTCGGTAAACGTCACTATTACATATATATACATGCTTACACTAGTCAACTAGGTCAATCCTAGTCCAGTCAAGTCTCACTAGGCCTAACCAAGACTAGGCAATCAAACACACACCATCACAAGTCATAGAGAACACATATTACATATATATACATGCTTACATTACATTCATATATTTGAACTTGCATTCATTCAATCATAGGCATATTTACATAGATGCTTGCATTTCTACATTCATTCATGCATTCATTTCTTAACATATATGCATTACACTTGATTGTTAGTTCATGGAATTTATGCATACATATATGTCTATCACATATGTTATCTAAACATGCATAATACATTAACCCATTATATTCTTTATACATATGCATTACATGATTACATGTCATTACCTACATTAATGCTTACCTATACATTATATTTTATATGTTATCCAAACATTGCATTTATAACTTGCATATATCCATGTATTCCCATTTGCATACATATATGCATATTGCATTCATATGTGCTTACCAACTTGCATATATTCATGTATTCCCATTTGTATACATATATGCATATTGCATTCATATGTGCTTACCAACTTGCATATATTCATGTATTCCCATTTGCATACATATATGCATATTGTATTCAGATTTAACAGTGGTGCAAAAGTGTGTGTGTGTATCCACATTCAGATTTATGTAGTGTGTGTAAGGGTGTGTGTAGATGTGTGTGTTAATAGTGTACACAAAATCAGTGTCACTGTTCTCAGATTTCAGGTTGAAAATGTGTGTGTATACAATCATAGGCACTGTATAAAATCGATATTCACAGGTTGAAAATGTCTGTGCCGTGTTAGTGGGAGATAGGGTTAGGGATAGGTATACCTGGACTGGGTCGGGTAGGGGTCGCCGGAGCGGAGCAGGGGAAGAGGGGGTCGACGGTGGAGGAGCGACGACGAGGTCACCGGAGGGAGCGGTCGCCGAAGACGAGAGGGAGGGAGGCAACGTCGGAGGGAGGGGGAGAGAAACGAGAGGGAGCGATCGTCGGAGGGAGGCAACGCCGGAGGGAGGGGTCGTTGGGGGAAGGCCTCGTCGGAGGGGAGGAGCTCGTCGGGAGAGCGGTCGCCGGAGACGAGAGGGGGAGGGGAAGAGAAACGAGAGCACTCGGCGGAAGAATGAAAATTTGGGAAATAAAATAAAATCGATCGGGTTCCCAGAACCTTAAATAAAAGTTTTTAGCGATGTCTAAGTGAGACGTCGCTAGACGTCGCTGTTAAGTAATAGGATAGCGACGGACATGATTAAATGTTGCCAAACGTCGTTGAATAAAATACATCAGCAACGTTTTGCGACTACATAGCGACGTGTTCTTTCCAAACTATAATTACAGTCGCTACTAGTCGCTAAACGTCGCTGATAGTGATGTGCAGCGACGTCGTTTACATACATCGCTAAATACAAAAAACATAGCGACGTTTTCAACTGGCGTCGCTAAATTCGTCGCTAATTTAACATATTTTGGTAGTGCATGTCTTTGGTGAATCGAAGGATCTTCCTAAGGATCACCAACTTGAACTCAGCTGCTCCATGAACTTGAGGGGGCGCAAGAGATTAGGGTTTGTGAAAAGGAATTGATCAGTTCCCTTAAGCCTTTATACTGCTTTGAGATAAGGTCGAATTTGATTTTTGGATTAGACTATGATGAGGCTAAGGATTTGAAGAAAACTTCTATTCCTATCCGTTCAGTTTCGAACTGAGGCTTGATGGAGGTTGGCCAATCCTTTAAATTTGAACATGGAACATTTACAACTAACCCCTCTAAGAACCTGGACTTGTATGGTTTCCCCAAATTTGAGTGAAACTCAAAATGAAATTAGTTCAATTCTCTAGGGTTTTGGTTAAATACACTTGTACAATTATAACTAAATATAGTATAAAAATAGTAATAAATAATGGTATTAATAATAAAATTTTGGTTGAAGGGCTCACAAATCTACCCTCCTTAAACAAATTTTGTCCTCAAAATTTAAGGGTAGACGCAAGGATGGAAAAATACCTTACTGCATGAAAAGATAAGGTTAGCGCTCACGTATCTCGTCCTCTCTCTCCCACGTGGACTCGCCCGGAGAATGATGCCTCCAAGCAACATGCACCAACGAAATCGTCTGATTGCGTAGTACCTTCTCCTGGCGATCCAAGATTTCTATGGGCTGCTCCTGTTAGCTAAGGCTCGGCCCCAACTCAATCTCCGAGTGGTCTAGCACATGACTAGGGTCCGCCACGTACCGCCTCAGCTGGAACATGTAGAACACGTTGTGCACCCTTTCCAATGCGGGTGGTAGTGCCAAACGGTATGCCACTGCTCCGATATTCTTAAGGATGTCAAAGGCCCGATGTATCTCGGACTGAGCTTCCTGCCTCCTCCAAAATGTATCATACCACGTGTCGGAGATATCTTCAAGAACACCATATCACCCACCTAGATTTAAACAAGATGTTATGACCTATTCCATTCTTTATTAACAGTCTAAGACTAAGGAAAACAATACCTCAAACTCTAACGGTCTTCGGTGATTGTCAGCCCAGTGCTTCTGCCTGTCCTGAGCCATGCGAAGTCGCTCTCTAATCTGCTTTACCTTCTCTGCAGCATCTAAAACCATCTCGAGTCCCAACAATGCTCTCTCGTCCACGTTATCCTAAGATAGTGGGGTACGACATCTCCGTCCATACAGAACCTCGAAAGGGGACATCTTGATACTAGCTTGGTAGCTGTTGTTGTAGGAGAACTCCACGAGGTAAAGGTGATCCTCCCACGAGCCACCAAAATCTAGTACACACGTCCATAGCATATCCTCGAGCGTCTGAATGGTCCGCTCTGACTGTCCATCCGTATGTAGAAGATAGGCTGTACTAAACATGAGTGATGTGCCCAAGCTAGCATGCAGACTCCTCCATAAGTGGGACGTGAATCTACTATCACGGTCGGAGACGATACTCACTGGAATGCTATGCAACCTGACAATCTGCTTCACATACAACTCCACTAGCTTTTCTGTGGATAGTCCCACTTTGAATGGTATAAAGTGGGCTGATTTGGTCAACCTGTCAACGATGACCCAAATTGGATCCTTCCCTCCTGGCGAATATGGAAGACCGAAAACAAAATCCATGGTGATATGTTCCCACTTCCACTTGGGAATCGGCAACGGCTGAAGTAAACCCTCTGGTCTCTGCCTTTAGGCTTTGACCTGCTAACACACAAGGCATTTAGAGACAAAGCGTACCACCGCTCGCTTCATACCACACCACCATACGTGGGCTCTCATATCCTTATACATTTTATTGGCTTCTGGATGTAAGGAATATTGAGAACGGTGTGCCTCCTGCATAACCTTCTCTCGTAGCTCTCTACTAGGTACACATAATCTCGTCCCATGCCTCAACGAGCCATCCTCTACAATGGTGAAATCCTCCAACAAATCGGCCTGTGCCTGTGCTATGATACTCCTCAGTTGCTCGTCCTGGGGTTGTGCTTCTCGTATCTTGTCCATCAGTCCAAACTGAATCTGTATGCCTATCATCTGCATCTCGACTCCCAGAATGACGACCTCAATGCCTAAACTCTCCAAGTCTGCTAACAAATGCCAGTCTTTCGTCAAGAACATATCCACTGGGTACCGACTCAAGGCATCCGCAACTACGTTCGCCTTCCCCGGATGATACTGCAACGAGATGTCGAAATCCTTTATCAATTCTAGCCATCTGTGTTGCCTCATATTCAGCTCCTTCTGTGTAAAAATATACTTCAAGCTTTTTATGGTCAATAAATATTTTCACACGCTCTTCGTACAAGTAGTGTTTCCATAACTTCAGGATGAATATAACTGCCGCCAGCTCTAGATCGTGGGTGGGGTAATTCTTCTCATGTGGTTACAGCTGTCTGGATGCATATGCTATCACCTTTTTGTTATGCTCTAGAACACACCCCAAGCCCTACCCTAAAGCATCGCTATAGATAGAAAAACTGCTAGAACTAGATGGCAACGTCAATATGGGAGCTGTCGTCAGCCTTTTCTTCAGCTCGTCGAACGCAGCCTGGCATTCCTCTGTCCACACAAACTATACATCCTTCCGAGTGAGCCTAGTCATCGGCTCCACAATTCGAGCAAAATCCTGTACGAACTTCCTGTAGTACCCCGCCAATCCCAAGAAGCTCCGAATCTCCACCACAGAAGTCGGAGTAGTCCATGACTCAATAGTAGTAATCTTCTTCGGGTCCACGGATATACCGTCTTCTGTCACCACGTGTCCAAGGAATTCCACCTTATCTAGGAAAAACTTGCACTTCGAAAGCTTTCCGTAGAGTTTCTCCTTCCTGAGGGTCTCCAGCACGGTCCTCAGATGCTCCTCGTCTCTTCTGGCAACTTTGAGTAGATGAAAATGTCTTCGATGAAAACCACCACGAACTTATCAAGGTATGGATGGAATACTTTGTTCATCAAATTCATGAAGACTACAGGGGCATTGGTCAACCCAAACGGCATCACCATGAACTCATATTGGCCGTACTTGGTCTGGAAGGCTGTCTTCGAAATATCCTCCTTCTTTACCTTCACTTGGTGGTACCCCGACCTTAAGTCAATCTTCTAAAATACCCGCGCACCGCTCAACTGATCGAAAAGATCATCAATCCTTGGTAGTGGATACTTGTTCTTGATTGTTTTGTTATTCAAGGTCTGGTTGTCGATACACATACGCACCGTCCCGTCCTTCTTTGGCACGAACAGCACTGGTGCACCCCAAGGCGACAAACTCGATCTAATGAACCCTTTCTCCAGTAGCTCCTCAATCTATTTCTTCAATTCTACAGCCACCTTGTTATTGATCCTGTATACTCGCTGCGACTCTGGCTCCGAGCTTGGCACAAGATCAATAGAGAATTCAACGTCTCTGTCTGGTGGTAATCCAGGCAGCTCCTCGGAAAATACGTCAAGAAACTCTGCGATGATAGGATAAGGTAGCTCCTTTTCCCCTATCATGGCTCCACAAATAGCCTCATTAAGCTGCTCCACCGCTCCTCTAGTAAACTCGAACACGGTCTCTTCAGGCGGACAAAACACAACACATCTGCGGCGACAATCAATGCTGGCATAATGCTTGCTCAACCAATCCATGCCGAGCACTATATCAAAGCTCGAAAGTGGCATTATGAGTAAAGTAGCACGCATTTCCCGACCTCCTAAGGTAATGCGGCGTCCGACGCAAACATCCTTGACTAGGATGATGCCTCCGCCAGGTGAGATTTTATAAGTACAATCTAAGGGCTCAGATACGATAATATGTCTAAAAACAAAAGCTGCAGATATGAAGCCATAACTAGCACCTGAATCGAACAAAGCAATAGCTGAAAAAGACTCAAAGAGAACAGAACCTGCTATCACGTCAGGAGATGCTAGTGTCTCCTCGGCCGCCATGGCAAAAGCTCTGTCCTGCTGCTGGTGCTGGATGAAGCACTGCTGCTGTGTGGGCAAGGGCCCTCTCTGTGCTGGGGTATCACGGGTCTCGTCGGTGCTCCTGGGGCAGGAGCTACCCCATGTGTTATACGAATCTATGCCGCAGAATACTCCTTCATCTGATGTGCGCTCGAACCACAGAATAAGCATACTCCAAGTCGTCTCCTGCATACATGTAAAACCCTTAAATTTCTACTAATTATTTTTTATTTGTACGGATTTAAAATTTTGTATTGTACGTCGCATGGTCGTATTTTACGTCGCGCACGAAATTTTATTTTTGCTCGACGAGTGCGAATATGTGCGAGCGTACATATTTTAGAAAACTATTTTCTATCTTTTTATAGTTTCAAAATAATATACATAATAATTATTTTGTTATCGTACCCAAGTTTCCAAATTGTTATTTTATTCATTATTTATAAAAAGACTTCGTGAAAACAGTTATTAATAATAAATATTATTATTCCTGAATACATATATATTTCATAAAAATTTATTAAATTTATATTATAAATAATAATGTATTTTCGAAATTAATTATTATAGTAATTTTTGGAAAACATATTTTAAATTATTGGGACATTTAAATCTTGATTTAAAATTTTTGGATTTATTTAAATGGTTAAATATTTGAAATTGATTTATCTCATGTATTTTATACTAGAAATTTAATTTAATTTAAACTAGATATTTAATTTGAAATTAGATTGGGATATAGATTGGATTTGGATTTGATTGCTTTAAATTAAATTAGAAAATATCTAATTTGGGTTTTAAATATCCTAGTCCATATCTAATTGGGAATTCCCACATCCTATAAATAGGCAGGTACTCCTCCAACCTTTTATTATTTGTCTCCATAATTTCTTTCACAAATTCCACAAGTGCAGTGCCTCGTGTCCGTGTTCGTGTCCGTGTCCGCTCCCCATTCTTATTCCATGTTATTACATATACATTTATGTTCTCGTGTCGGACACACCCGACACCAAATCCTAACCACTACCCCAACCCGTCTCCTCCGTCCCTTTCAAACCCGCAGCAACTAGCCTCGCCACAGCCCGACTACCCCGCCATAACCACAACTACCATCACCACCACCCTCATCGCCACGACCATAGTCCTCACCCTTGCCACCACCTACCGAACCACCAACGACACTCAACCCAGCCCCTGTCCGTCGACTCCGAGACCAAACCCAAAATCCAGCACCCCCGTCTCCTCCGAAGCAACTCCATCCCGCAACCGCCGTTGCCATCCGACATCACAGCCAAAACCCCACGACCAACCACAGACCCCCGCCATCAACACCCTGACCACCGACCCCTAGCCACACCACCGGCCAGTACTCTCCCGACCAGCCAACACCATCACCGACCTTCCGGCCACCCGCCAAGACCCCGACACCGTCATCATCACCTCCGCCACCAAAAACCACCGCCACATCCAACCCATAAAACTGCCAGCAAGGAAATAAACCCTAAACCTAACTGACTCACCTCGACCAGCCGTGCATCCCGCAGCCGACCGCCGGAGCCGAAACCCTCTGCCCGCGGATTCGTCGTCACTTCGCCAGGACCGCCACCGCGTGCCGACGCCAGTGACCCAAGCCCCGACTTCCCCTCTCCGTCCGCCTGACCGGAACCACCGTGCGGTGCCACCCCACGAACATCCCAGCACCGCCGCGCCCCGCCTTGGCGCGCGCGCAAGCCCTAGCCGCTGAACGTCACCGCCCCTTTTTCCACCTCCGCCGCGCCTGAATACCCGCAGCCCGCCGATCATCCCTCTTCTCCGGCGTACAGTTCGCCTCCGCCTCTTCCTCTTTCCTACCATGCGAAGGCCCGACCGTCGGACCGACCTGACCGCCATAGCCGCCGCCTCCTCCGGCGCAGCGCTCCTTCTTCCCTTCCCGAAGCTCTGCCTCGTTCGAACCCCTTCTCCGCGCGCGAGCCCTCCTCCTTAAGCGCCGGACCGCCGCTCGCCGCCGCCCGCTCTTTCCTTCTCTTTCTCTCTTTATTTTTGGGGGAATGAGAGAGACAGCTAACGAGCTGTCTGTTTTTATTATTTTGTTGATTTGCTTTTTACTTTACTTTTTATTGTTTTCATCTTATTGTTCCTTTTAGCAATCTGTAACCATTATTATTATTATTATTATTACTATTATTATTTTTAGTATTTGTATCAGAAACAATATTTCAGTATATTATTAATATTAATATATTTTGCTACTATTATTATTATTAGTTTAGTTACTACTATATTTATTATGTAAAAATTAGCTTATACATAATGTATGATATATTTTTGGAGAGCATAGTATATATAAATATTTGTATAATCATGAGTATTATTATTTTTAGTTATTATAATTAGTTTTAATAAGAGTATTATTGATATTTCAAAAACTTAGAGTTTTAGCAAAAACGACTTTTCTTGACTTAAAGTATTTTTCTATAACTATTTCGACTTATAAAAGTTAGTACTTGAGTATTATAAATAGTTTTAATTCGTATATATATATTATTTATTTATTTATCTATCCTATACCTTTTAATTATCCTCCTATCCGAGACCAATCCCATCCTTCATATTCCCTCGCCAATCCTAGACCACCTTATGTCCACCTTAACTAAACTGACCCTTCTGGACCCAATGGAACTGTCCGTGCCACCATCCGAGGTCCCCATATATAGTTGTTGCACCGAAGTTGCAGATCATGCCACATTGATCATCGCAGCACACCAGGCGCCCTATCAGGCAAGATACCTTGCCATTAGCTGTTTATTTATTTTAGCTCATATTTCATGCATTATTTATTTTCTTTATGCAAAATAAACTGTGATACATGGCATAACTGTTAGAACTTACTATTCATTATATTTTCTGCTGTATATTATTTCTTATAAATTAAACCTAGATTTAAGGGACCACCATGTGTGTTGCATTCATTGGCCTTGACACGTTGTAACACGAAATTGTGTGTCGTATGTAGAACACGGAAGTGCGTGATTGGATGGCCACCACTACGTATAAGTCGTGCGATAGGAATAACCGCTAATAGAGGTTGCATGCTAGTTTGACTTAGCGGTTATTGAGGTTAATGTTGTGGATACAACATAGTAGGCATTGGGCGGGGAGGACAATTCCTTAGCGTATGGGCTTCGATGCACTTTCCTTGTGACCCGGACTCTCTGCTGGAGATACGGGGTTGATGACCCATGATTACTGACGGCCACTGACGATTCTGCGGAACGTCATACTCTTCCTGATGGGGCCTCTGGTGCCCAAAGGGGGACTACGCCGATCCTATTCAGCCAGGGCCCATGCGTAGGAAAGATTGTTCTTAACTATATTTCACTAGAACGGTTAGGCTACCTTATCTGTTAGGTACGAGTACTTTTGGTTTGGGTACTTGTATCTGACCGTGGCTTGGAACAATAACTTGTCACGAATTAGTTCGTCACATCTTCTCCTTATTTGGTTATAGGTGTGACTTACTGCTTCGATGAGAAGGTATTGAACCTTGTTGGGGTCCGGATACCATATTGGATTCATAGCATTGAAAGATACGTTACCGTGAATTAGTTTACCATCTCCTGTCCTTGTTTGGTTGGGGAGATGGTACGCTCGTTCAGTAGGTGCGTATTGGACCATGTTATAATTCAATTTACTTATTTATTTGAGCAATATTTATTCAGTTTATATGGCATGATATTATGTGTCTTGTTACGTCCTTCTGAGGACCTGGTTATCTCCCCAGGTGTGTGCTATTGTTCTTCGCAGGTGCTTTAGCTCTAGCCGTGTTCATTGCTATTTTTCGAGGATGATTGCACTTGGATTGTCTTCGCTCTGCTCGCCAAAATCATTTATTCCATCATGTACTTTTTCTTATTTTGTTGGTAGTGGATTTGTCTCCGCCCAACATATTGTATCAAGACAAATTCATTCTCATTATATGATCTTTTATTCATTTATTCTGTGTGGATGAGATTAGTTATGGTTCTACTGCATTTTACAGCTTATGTATTTATACGAGGCTTCCATATATTGGAGTATACTTCGTATGAATACAGCTGGCATATCTACGTTCCTAGTCCTACGTATTTTGGGACTGGAGCGTTACATGTTTTTGTGGTGGCCCATGCAGGTCAAGATAAATTGTTTGGTTACTTTACCGTACCAAGCAAGCCTGCATATAGGATTAGAAGTTTAGGATCTCATCTACATACTTGACCTCTTTCCTTGATTTTATCTACCGTTTGACTCATCAATTGCATCTTGCTTGCTTCCTTCCATCCCTATTCTTATCTTCCCTTCGTGCTTGCTAGAGGTTGACCCTACTAGTTAGATGTCCCAAACACCCTTAGCTTAATTCTTTAAGTTGGGTAGAATATCCCACGACCTAACATGCCCTTGACCATTAAGGGAATACGAATTGTATCATCTAGACCATAGAGACTAGAGGAATTCAACCCATTAGGTCAACCAAGCCTTGGTCAATAAAACCGTAGAATGACGGTATAGGAATAAACAAGACTTAGATTCTTACGACTCTTAGACTATTCATATTTGTTTTTATTCATCTATTATCGTGCCTATATTTTTACTATCTAACCAATGATGCTAAAGTAGCCTAGTTTTTGCAAGCTCAATTCTTTATCAAGCTTGTTCATGACATATGTTATTGGATGCATCCACTAACGTACTGTCTACTCAAAACCGGTGCATGATGGTCTGATCAACCAAGTGCACTTTGGTTCACTTTGTCTATTACTCTACGTGAATGGGGACATAATTAAACTTGGCCCTTACAATCCCATCTACGACTGCCTTGACAATTCTTTTGAAATTATTCGATCGTCTTTGAATCACGTATTCGTATTCGATAAACGCCTCCTTCAAACTTTATATTGCTTTCGCCTTCACCTATTTTTAGAGGACGAAGGCGTTATACTTGAAATTCCTCTAGCTGTCCTACCAATTATGACCATTCTCACTCGATGTTGCTATAACTTTATCCTAAACTACTCGTCCTTTCCCTCGACCCTAAATCTACAATCTTGACTTTCTAATCACTTGAATTTAAGATGTGATTACAATCGTCTCTTAATCATATCCTCAACCTAGACTACGACCATGTAAACTTCTTTAAACCCTTCTATCTACCGTTGTGCCTTCTTCCCCCTTGTGTCCTCTCACCCCGCCTACGAATTCTTAATTTCGAGGACGAAATTCTTTTAAGTTGGGTAGGATGTAAAACCCCTAAATTTCTACTAAATATTTTTTATTTGTACGGATTTAAAATTTTGTATTGTACGTCGCATGGTCGTATTTTACGTCGCGCACAAAATTTTATTTTTGCTCGACGAGTGCGAATATGTGCGAGCGTACATATTTTAGAAAAATATTTTCTATCTTTTTATAGTTTCAAAATAATATACATAATAATTATTTTGTTATCGTACCCAAGTTTCCAAATTGTTATTTTATTCATTATTTATAAAAAGTCTTCGTGAAAACAGTTATTAATAATAAATATTATTATTCCCGTATACATATATATTTCATAAAAATTTATTAAATTTATATTGTAAATAATAATGTATTTTCGAAATTAATTATTATAGTAATTTTTGGAAAACATATTTTAAATTATTAGGGCATTTAAATCTTGATTTAAAAATTTTGGATTTATTTAAATGGTTAAATATTTGAAATTGATTTATCTCATGTATTTTATACTAGAAATTTAATTTGATTTAAACTAGATATTTAATTTGAAATTAGATTGGGATATAGATTGGATTTGGATTTGATTGCTTTAAATTAAATTAGAAAATATCTAATTTGGGTTTTAAATATCCTAGTCCATATCTAATTGGAAATTCCCACATCCTATAAATAGGCAGGTACTCCTCCAACCTTTTATTATTTTTCTCCATAATTTCTTCCACAAATTCCACAAGTGCAGTGCCTCGTGTCCGTGTTCGTGTCCGTGTCCGTGTCCGCTCCCCATTCTTATTCCATGTTATTACATATACATTTATGTTCTCGTGTCGGACACACCCGACACCAAATCCTAACCACTACCCCAACCCGTCTCCTCTGTCCCTTTTAAACCCGCAGCAACTAGCCTCGCCACAGCCCGGCCACCCCGCCATAACCACAACTACCATCACTACCACCCTCATCGCCACGACCATAGTCCTCACCCTTGCCACCACCTACCGAACCACCAACGACACTCAACCCATCCCCTGTCCGTCGACTCCGAGACCAAACCCAAAATCCATCACCCCCGTCTCCTCCGAAGCAACTCCATCCCGCAACCGCCGTTGCCATCCGACACCACAGCCAAAACCCCACGACCAACCACAGACCCCCGCCATCAACCCTGACCACCGACCCCTAGCCACACCACCGGCCAGTACTCTCCCGACCAGCCAACACCATCACCGACCTCCCGGCCACCCCCAAGACCCCGACACCGTCATCATCACCTCCGCCACCAAAAACCACCGCCACATCCAACCCATAAAACCGCCAGCAAGGAAATAAACCCTAAACCTAACTGACTCACCTCGACCAGCCGTGCATCCCGCAGCCGACCGCCGGAGCCGAAACCCTCCGCCCGCGGATTCGCCGTCACTTCGCCAGGACCGCCACCGCGTGCTGACGCCAGTGACCCAAGCCCCGACTTTGTAAGCCCCCAGAATTTTTGGAATTTTTTTCGAATTTCCTAAAATGATTTATTCTCGATAATTAATTTTGATTTAATTAGTTATTATCATTTAATGCTCTTTACCGTGACTTGGAATTCTAGAGCATCAGGGATGCCAGTCTCTGAAAACTTCCTTCTTGAAGTTTGTAGTAGACGAGATTACCTTCATGTTGATATATGGTGTCCCATCCAAACTCGTTCCTTTGTGCTCCTTTTGTATCGCGCAACTTCGGGTCAAATTAGACCAATTAATCATTGATTAATTATTCCCACTTTTATTTTTGATCTTCGTATGCGCGTTGCCGTGACTTTTAATTTAGGAGCACCCGACCAGTCGTTTTCTCAGAACCAACTTGTCATGTTTGATCTACTCGAGACGCTCTTCACCCATGACCTTCGTGTCCCACTCAGACACACTATCTTGTGCTTCATTTTCTTCGCACAACTTTCGGGTCAATTTAGGCCAATTAATTATCTACCGTAAAATCTGATTTAACTTCCAATTTAATTTTCGGGCCCGACATCGGTCCAGTCCAGTCGACCCAAAATATGGCCCTAGCCTGTTTTGAGCCTATTATGCACGTGCCACTTGCGTCCCACAATTTCGATCTCCTATGTGCTCCTATTTCATCCATGATTTAATTTGGTTTAAATTATTAAATTAATTTAATCTTGGCCTCGACCTTGTCCAAACTTGGCCCAACGCCCAACCCAGTCTAGTGTGGGCCCTGTCATGACTGTCCATACACCCCACTGGTGTTTTCCCATTTTTTGCCTACTCGGAAATATAATTATTTTATTTATAAAATATCTCTACCTCTCTTATATATATATATATATATATATATATATATATATATATATATATATATATATATAAATATATATATATATATATATATATATATATATAATGTAATTCTCTCTCTCTCTTCCCTATTATACAACCACTCCACCTCACCCCTATCATCACAGCTCACTCACCCCCCCCATGTGGCCGAACACACCATCTCCATCTCTCTAAGTACCTATTCTTTCTCTTTCTCTAAATATCTATTCACTCTCTCTTTCTCTAAATATCTATTCACTCTCTCTCTCTCTAAATATCTATCTATTCTCATCACACTCTCTCCTCTCTCTCTCACAGCCGACAAGCCCCCTCCCCCTTGCTGTACAAGACTAACACACCCCCACCATTCTTCTTCTTCACTTCTCTTCTTCTCTTTCAACAAAAGCCAACACCACCATCACCATTATCATTATCATTACCATCACCATCCTCAACCAACACCACCACCTTCATCACCACCACTTCCGTGCGCCACCGCCGGGTACCCCGCCACCGCATGGCCGCCGTCGTGCCAGGCCGGCGCCGCACGCGCGTGCGTGTGCCTGCGCCAGCAGCGAGCAACGCGGCAGCAACAGCAAGCAGCAGCTGTAGCAGCGCCGGCGGGCGCGCTCGCCGGAGGCCAACCACCGCCGCCGCCGGTCGTGGTCGCCGTGGCCGGCCCCCCATGGCCGGGCGACCTCGGGCGAGGACCCCCCTTGCCGCCTCCGTCATCCCCGACGCGGGAAACAGTCGATCCGTGCGTTTTGCACGAGATTCCGCCGTGACGCGCGCGCGCGAAGTCCAGAATTCGCGTCTCGGGGCAGCAACTTCGTACCGGTTTTCTGGACAATCCGACCGTTGGATCGGCGATCTCTTTGCTCCGTCTCAATCTCGGTATATCCCTCTTCATCTCTGTCAAATTTCACCCGTTAATTTCGTCGTTTGATACATCAAAACCGGCCACCAAGTTGACGTTTTAATTTGTACTATTTTTGGACAGTTTTGCGACGCCAACTTCGCGGGTTCGTATCTTCTCCATCGCAGCTCCGTTTTGCGTGCCACCAGTTCCGGTGCGTAGCTGGTATAACCCTCTTCCTGCCCCCTTTAGATTTCATTTCAGTTTGAGCTTGTTAGGTCGGTCGAATTCGACGCCAAAGTTGGCCGTTCGAACTCTTAGTGTTGTACTTGTAAAATTCCATTTTTTGAATCCGGGACTCCGGATTCGAATTCTGACACCACCAGTAGACTCGTGGCGTCGTTCTGGCCTGTTTTCATATAAAGTTTGCCTGATTTGGAGAACGTGGGCCCGGGCACGCATTTCGGTGCAAAACGGGTCCCACTTTTTGAGTCAACGGGACTTTTTGACGCCGGCTCATCGGAATCCAATTCCGGATATACCGTTGAGTTTGTATCGTCATTCTGGACTCGTTGACATATAATTTGCTGAGTTTTGAGGACATTGGCTCCGACACGCTTTTCCGTGCAAATCGGTTTCCAATGTCCGGGTCAACGGACCAATTTGAGATCGGGTCAACGGAATCCAATTCTGGATATACCGTTGGGTTCGTATCGTCATTCTGGATTCGTGGACATATAATTTGTTAGGTTTTGTGCACTTTTATTTCGGCACGTTTTTCGGTGCAAAGTGTGTCCAATGGCGGACATCATTTTGGCCCAAAATTACCGTTTTGCTCCTGTGTCCAAATTGGACTTTTGGACAGGCTATCCTAGCTGATTTGACCATTCTGGACACGTTGGTAATGGTTGTTTCACCATCCGACAACATCTGTAGGTTTTTACCCTATTATTATAATATTTTCTCCTTTTGGTTGTTTAGAGACCCGTCGATTTCAGTGATTTCTAAATCACTGAAATTCATAAGTTGACCCTGTAGATGTTTGTAGAGACTAGCTTTGACCCAGTTTGACCATGGTTGACTACTTTGACTGAACGTCGAAATAGAGTCAACATTTGACCTAGGTTAGACTAGAGTTGACCGAAGTTGACCAGTTGACCAAAGTCAACTGTACGTCAACCTTGACCCAGTTTGTCTTAGTTTGACCTAGATGTTAGTATGTCATTTGACCCTGATCAGCTCTTGTATTATTTCATCTTTAGGTCTGTGGCTTTACTCTGAACCCTGATTCATATTGACAGCAGGACCCCAGGCGAGTACATTCTCTGATAACTTATTCCCAATTTATGATAACTGTTATGATTCATGTAATTAGTATTGATATGCTTATCCCTGATACATGGTTCTCACGGATTGGTATTCTTGGATCCCGACGAGAGATGTCTCTCCTTCTTAGGTTGGGATGTATTGTGCAAGCACCCTTGTAGCTCTTGCTCGATATATGGTCAATGATTCTAGAGCAGGTTCGCGACCTTCTTATTAGAATCCCGTGCAGTGACGTGTCCTGTTTGGATCCATTCTACCAGTTGGGGTAGGGGGAGTAGTAGCGTATGCCTGTGATCATATCCCTTTGCTATCTTGAACAGTGTGAGTCATATACCGCACTTATGACTTGCCAGGCCGATTCTTGACAGTTTCCCAAGCCGATCACAAGTTGAAACTGCTACTCACACACATTGGATATATATAGCTTACCCTGATTCGTGTACATGCCATGATCCCGTTCTATTTTCTTGTTCTAGCTCTAGCTTTACAGCTTACCATGCCATGATACATATATGTACACTCCATGATTTCATTGTATATGCTCTATTTACAGTCTTATAGCTTTTATTCTATCTTGAGATCTGTTATGAGATATATGTACTCGTTCCGCTCCTGACTGGATACGTTATAAAAATTTTAGGAGTAGTTGTGCCCTCATTATTGGACTTCATGATGTTGCTAGCTGAGGTGGATCTCACTATTCTTCTATGTGAGTTGCCTGGTAGTTATTCTTAGTTAGTCTTATTGTTCCTTCTTTATCTTTCATGTCTTATGATCATTGTAGATTCTAGTTGTTCTAGTGATATTGTTATTATTTCTTGTCTTATCTTCCTTAGTTTTCGTGATGTGACATGAGTACATTTCTAGATATAGATTCATAGAAGTTGTAGTTAGTATAGTATACTTGACAGCGTTCTACCGCCGATACCGCGGCGTAGGCTGGGCGTGGCCCACGTATTCGTACCCGTATATCCGGGTGCGGGTCGTGACAGACTTTCCCTCTCCGTCCGCCTGACCGGAACCACCGCGCGGCGCCACCCCACGAACAGCCCAGCGCCGCCGCGCCCCACCTTAGCGCGCGCGCAAGCCCTAGTCGCCGAACGTCACCGCCCCTTTTTCCACCTCCGCCGCACCTGAATACCCACAGCCCGCCGATCATCCCTCTTCTCCGGCGTACAGTTCGCCTCC
This sequence comes from Iris pallida, assembly GCA_029216955.1. Classification (NCBI taxonomy): domain Eukaryota; kingdom Viridiplantae; phylum Streptophyta; class Magnoliopsida; order Asparagales; family Iridaceae; genus Iris; species Iris pallida. The sequence continues at coordinate 4,869,501 of JANAVB010043220.1, forward strand.
GCCTCTTCCTCTTTCTGACCACGCGAAGGCCCGACCGTCGGACCGACCTGACCGCCATAGCCGCCGCCTCCTCCGGCGCAGCGCTCCTTCTTCCCTTCCCGAAGCTCTGCCCCGCTCGAACCCCTTCTCCGCGCGCGAGCCCTCCTCCTTAAGCGCCGGACCGCCGCTCGCCGCCGCCCGCTCTTCCCTTCTCTTTCTCTCTTTGTTTTTGGGGGAATGAGAGAGACAACTATTGTTTTTATTATTTTGTTGATTTGCTTTTTACTTTACTTTTTATTGTTTTCTTCTTATTGTTCCTTTTAGCAATCTGTAACCATTATTATTATTATTATTATTATTATTATTATTATTATTACTATTATTATTTTTAGTATTTGTATCAGAAACAATATTTCAGTATATTATTAATATTAATATATTGTGTTACTATTATTATTATTAGTTTAATTACTACTATATTTATTATGTATAAATCAGCTTATACATAATGTATGATATATTTTTGGAGAGCATAGTATATATAAATATTTATATAATCATGAGTATTATTATTTTTAGTTATTATAATTAGTTTTAATAAGAGTATTATTGATATTTCAAAAACTTAGAGTTTTAGCAAAAACGACTTTTCTTGACTTAAAGTATTTTTCTATAACTATTTCGACTTATAAAAGTTAGTACTTGAGTATTATAAATAGTTTTAATTCGTATATATATTATTTATTTATTTATCTATCCTATACCCTTTAATTATCCTCCTATCCGAGACCAATCCCATCCTTCATATTCCCTCGCCAATCCTAGACCACCTTATGTCCACCTTAACTAAACTGACCCTTCTGGACCCAATGGAACTGTCCGTGCCACCATCCGAGGTCCCCATGCATAGTTGTTGCACCGAAGTTGCAGATCATGCCACATTGATCATCGCAGCACACCAGGCGCCCTATCAGGCAAGACACCTTGCCATTAGCTGTTTATTTATTTTAGCTCATATTTCATGCATTATTTATTTTCTTTATGCAAAATAAACTATGATACATGGCATAACTGTTAGAACTTACTATTCATTATATTTTTTGCTGTGTATTATTTCTTACAAATTAAACCTAGATTTAAGGGACCACCATATGTGTTGCATTCATTGGCCTTGACACGTTGTAACACGAAGTTGTGTGTCGCATATAGAATACGGAAGTGCGTGATTGGCTGGCCACCAGTACGTACAAGCCGTGCGATAGGAATAACCGCTAATAGAGGTTGCATGCTAGTTTGACTTAGCGGTTATAGAGGTTAATGTTGTGGATACAACATAGTAGGCATTGGGCGGGGAGGACAATTCCTTAGCGTATGGACTTCGATGCACTTTTCTTGTGACCCGGACTCTCCGCTGGAGATACGGGATTGATGACCCATGATTAGTGACGGCCACTGACGATTCTGCGGAACGTCATGCTCTTCCTGATGGGACCTCTGGTGCCCAAAGGGGGACTACGCCGATCCTATTCAGCCAGGGCCCATGCGTAGGAAGGATTGTTCTTAACTACATTCCACTAGAACGATTAGGCTACCTTATCCGTTAGGTACGAGTACTTTTGTTTTGGGTACTTGTATCTGACCGTGGCTTGGAACAATAACTTGTCACGAATTAGTTCGTCGCATCTTGTCCTTGTTTGGTTGTAGGTGTGACTTACTGCTTCGATGAGAAGGTATTGAACCTTGTTGGGGTCCGAATACCATATTGGATTCATAGCATGGAAAGATACGTTACCGTGAATTAGTTTACCATCTCCTGTCCTTGTTTGGTTGGGGGGATGGTACCCTCGTTCAGTAGGTACGTATTGGACCATGTTATAATTCGATTTACTTATTTATTTGAGCAATATTTATTCAGTTTATATGGCATGCTATTATGTGTCTTGTTACGTCCCTCTGAGGACCTGGTTATCTCCCCAGGTGTGTGCTATTGTTCTTCGCTGGTGCTTTAGCTCTAGCCGTGTTCATTGCTATTTCTCGAGGATGATTGCACTTGGATCGTCTTCGCTCTGCTCGCCAAAATCATTTATTCCATCATGTACTTTTTCTTATTTTGTTGGTAGTAGATTTGTCTCCGCCCAACATATTGTATCAAGACAAATTCATTCTCATTATATGATCTTTTATTCATTTATTCTGTGTAGATGAGATTAGTTATGGTTCTACTGCATTTTACAGCTTATGTATTTATACGAGGCTTCCATATATTGGAGTATACTTCGTATGAATACAGCTGGCATGTCTACGTTCCTAGTCCTACGTATTTTGGGACTGGGGCGTTACAATACATCCCAGGTATGTCCCGGCTTCCTGCAGTTGCTGCAGGTGGGAGCTGGCTGTCTCGACTGATTCTGCTGGGTGACGGGAGCTCTAGCTGGAGGGTGGTGCTGCGGAGGTACTGGGATCAATGTAAATATCAAATTAGATCAATGTAAATATCAAGTTCGACTAAACAACATCTAAAAATTAGATCAATGCAAATATCAAATTGGCTTTCCGTAATGGTTAATTAGAACAATGAAAATGACATCTTTGTAGTGAACATTTCGTTCCCGCACATGATCCAAATCCAAATATCAAATCCAACAATCCACAAATCAATCCAAATACCAAATTCAACAATCCCTAAATCATCTTATCACTAATATTTGTTAAAATCCACTACGTAATACAACATTCCAAAGTATGTTATGCAAAAATTCGAAATCAGTTTACTCAAAATTCAATAATTTATCAGTGCAACTCAAGATCGTTAAAGTTATTGTCGCTATTAGCTTCACCAACAATCAAGTTCATCATTAAAACTCGAATTTCTTACCTCAAGTTCATTATCTTGAGATTGTTCAACGGACTTGCGTCATCGTTTCAGTGAGTAGTTGTTGTTATTTTAGCTGTAACTCACGTCAATTCAAATATTTTAAAATTCTAATTCTTAACTTCAAATCCCTAAGTAGATTTTAAAATTATGGACAGTAGAAGAGGACATGAAGGATAAATTGAAAGAAAAATAGGAGTTTGGGATTCAATTAAGTAGAAGAAAAAGGAAGCGAGAATTAAATAACAATTTTTAGGAACACTTATCGTTGGCCATCAATTCGTCTCTGGAATTGGAAGACAAAAAATTCTTCTTCTCTGGAATCGAAAGGGACAAGCTTTCACTACTGAAAGTAATTGCCAATTTTTTTTTCTTTTACCAACTCTTTTATTATATATTAATATTATATAATATATATTACTATCTATTAAATTATTTGGGGCCCCTTTGGGTCTTGGAGCCCCGGACCCACGCCTCGTTTGCCCCTTCTCCGGGCCGCCACTGTTCTTTAGAAAACAACAATCAAGATTCAACATATATATATATATATATATATATATATATATATATATATATATATATATATATAAAATATATATATATATATATATATATATATATATATATATATATATATATATATATGTATATATATATATAAGAGAACTTTTATTGATGTATCAGGCGCAAAATGCCGAAGCCTATACAAGTAAGCGTGCCACGCGCGAAGTAACAACAAAAGGAGAGGGCCAACACCATGGGCCGGAGGGAGCTGCTAAAGAAAGAGCAGGGCCTGCCAAAACTGGTCCGAGGAGTGGGAGCAGCGAGTCTTGATTTTAAGAATTTGATAGAGGATTTCGCGGATCAGTTGAGTCAGAATGTATTGGCGACCTTCGTACCTGAATTTGTTTCTGTTTTTCCAGAGGACCCAAATACTGGCGGCCGCGACGATCTGGTGACAATGGGACTCACCCCAGTTGAGCAGGAGATCGTTGAAGCCCCTAGGACGATGCCTCTTCCTACAGCACCGAGTAATGTCTTGCCAAACCTGATCGGCAAGGTCTCCGGATAGCAGGATGTGTTCGGCAGTTTCTGGCTGGTGGAAGGTGCAGCAGTGGCAACTAGAGGCTAGGCTAAAGCCGATGGTGAATAGGGAGTCGTCAGTCAGAAGCTTCCTGCGCTGAGCACGCCAGATCAGAAATGACCACTTGATGGGGATGCATGTTTGCCAAAAAAAGGGGCCTGGGGGTGTGGAACTCTGCTGTCCCTCAGCTTGCACTTGGCGGAGGCCATCGTAAAGGCACCTCCGGCAGTGGGGGTCCAAATCAAGGTGTCCGGGGAGTCGTTGATCCGAACATCTGCGGTTGCTAGATTGGTCATGTCCTCCTGCCCGATCCATTCTCTGACCCGCTCCCATCTCCAACCCGATGATGGGTCCCCCACATCTTCCGGATCTGGCAGTTAGGTAGGGCGTTAGAAGACTGGTGGTAGACCGCGTTACCTATCCAACGTTAGTGGAAAGGTAGTGAAAGTCCTTTGCCAAGCTGCATGCGGATAAAGGGTTCGGCAAGGTGACGGCCATGGAGAATATCGTGCCAGGATGCAGAGGAACGACTATTGGCAACCGCCATCGTCGGATGAGAGTGTTGGAAGTATCTGGCTTTCATGAACCGCGTCCAGATAGAGTTGTGTGTTCTGATCTTCCACCACAATTTTATGGAACAGGTGTCCACAATTAGAGTTAATTTGGTGAATCCGAGCCCCCCCTCATCTGTCTGTTTGGCCATCGTATCCTAGCTGGCCAAGTGGTGTTTATCTTTACCATCCTGATGAACCCAGAAGAAGCTGGCGAAGAGAGCCTCCAGAGAGGATAGAACCTTTTTAGGAGGGAAGCTGACGGCTAGAGTGTAAATAGGGATGGAAGACAGTACGTGCTTGATGAGGATCAACTTGTCACCCGGAGAGAGAGTCCTATTGTGCCATCCCTCAATCTGTTTCCTAATCTTATTCACAAGCCCTTTGAAAATGCCCGAATTATATCTGTCGTATACCATCGGGCATCCCAGGTAGGTGAACGGAGAGTAAGCGGTAGAGAAGGAGGTGAGATTGGTCGAGTGGCTCCTGTCGGCTTTGTGATGGATATAGATGTCGCTTTTGTCCCGGTTGATGCGTTGTCCGGAGCATCTGGTGTATTTATCTGGGATGCTGCAGACCACCTCCACTGATCCGACGTCCCCGGAGGAGAATATGAGGATGTCGTCAGCGTAGGCTAGGTGAGTGATAATAGGGCAGCCTGTAGTGGTATAAAAGTGATGGAATCTAGGGATGTTGTTCATGCTATTGAGGTTTCTGCTGAGAGCTTCAGCGACAATGATGAAGATGGTGGAGAAAAGTGGGTCCCCTTGTCGGACACCCCGACTAGACTTGAAGAATCCGTCCGCTTGACCGTTGATGACAGTGGAGAACCAAGAGTTGCTAACGGATCTGTATATGATGTCTATCCATGTTTTGGAGAACCCAAATGCCTTGTGTCACGACCCGCTCCCAATTTTGGAATACGAGTACGTAGCCAAGTCCAGCCTACGCCGCAGCATCGGCGGTAGTACGCTGTCTATGATAACAACGGTCCACAACAAGCACAACACGCATATATATCATCCACAACTAAGCCAACAAAATCACTAAAATATCCAATAGTCTCAATATAATAAATATGAAAATCCACTACAACTCAGAAGGTCTCGGGAACAAACCCGGATAACAGAAAATAAAATAGACAACTAACTCCATGACTATAACTACTAACTAATGCGAATCCATAAGGAAGAAAATATGCTAATTCGTATCAGTGCTGGAACCGGGTACGCCAGTGACATCAGTGTCTCCAACATACTCACCGTAGACCTCGGGGCAAATCTCTTCGTCTAAAGCTGAAAAATAGTTATCCAGTCAGGATTGGAGCAAGATCACCATAACACTACATTACACAATATAGTATACAAGCATGAAGGAAAGATAAAAGGAATTTAATTGAAGATAAGTATAGGTATGACATTGTATGATAAGAAAGTACCTTTGAGACATGATAACAATATGAAGGTAGACTTTGACATACCACTAAGACATTATGACAACAAGAAGGTAAACTTGACGAAAGAAGAACAATAGACAATAGAGTAACAAGAATTAAGTCACGTGTACTGTGTGTTTTAGAATAACAACGTTCAGCATGTAGACGGCTTGGGATATCCGTCAGTCATACGTGTGGTGCATGACTGATATTATGCAATCAATGTATAGGGGGTCTGTATTCAATTCGTTGACCACATGCTTACTTGTTGTATTCCCCCGCCCGACTCACTCACAATACATGTCCACTACGATAAACATTAGCAATACGATAAACTGTAAACAATAGAAAACAATGAGTAAAAGATGAACATGTATATATCCTAACGATTCTAACTCTCGTGCACAATATTAATCATGAGCAATGACAATCATGGACCAAAAGGAAGTAATAGTGAAACGACGACACGAAGATACATGCAGCATAAAATAAAGAAAACATAGGTCATAGTGATACTTGCCTGCTCCGATAGATGATAAAGTCACAACTCAAGACGTCGTAGCCCGATCTATCCCGACACAAAATAATCACAAGTTAGATCAACGATTCCCACTCTAAAATCCTAGAAAGTGGCTAATGGGTTATATCAATTAATACTAATCTAATTCTGGACTAAATCATCTAAAATCCTATTTAAACCTATTTAATTTTGAAATAATAATCTACACAAAAATATTTGGCCAAGGAAAGTCACGGTTCCAAATTAGGGACTCGTGGCACGCAAACTGAGACATACTGTTGACTAACTGGTCAAACATTATGAATTCCAAGTTTGAGTGTACAACATGATAGATTCCAGCGTCATGAGTGCACTGGAATCGACCGTGCCGCAAAATCACGCTTTGGTCAAAAGTTATCGCCATTATGGCTAACCATGACCAAATCGATGAACCGTTGACCAAATCTGACTTCTACAAACAAAATAAAATACTAGATGAAACTCTGAATTTCTGGAAAAATTACATGTTGAAGAGCTCGGTGTCAGCTTTCCAAAACTTCAAACGGATCGCAAAACGGAGTTCGGGATCGCTCGGAATCTCGAAAACCGTGCGACGTGTAAATTTTTGGACAACCGACACTCAAATAATTATTCAGAAATTCGAGGACAAAATACCAGAAAATAAATTATATAATCAGAAACCTAACCTCGATACGCTTCCAATAAAAAAAACGGCGCGCAAAAAGGACGTCTAGATCAACGGCAATCGCCCCGCGAAGTCGAAGAATCCCTATTGAACTCTCCACAAAAGCTGCTGAAAGATAAAGGGTTTTCGGAAAACCTAAAACTAATATACTATATATATATAGGGTGAGAGCTGCTAAGCCGTTAGCGAGTCGGCTTCGGACTGCCACGTGGCAGCATCTGAGCCCACCCGCTGGGATCCAACGGTCACAGCTTGCCCCAGCTCGGCTGAGCCAGCTCATCAAGTTCGAGCTTGGCTCGGATTAGTAATCCGGCTCGGAGACCGATCTGCACCCGCCCCCTCTCACTGACACGTGGGCCCGCCCGCTCCGCTTTCAGCGGCTGACGGGTGGCCCCCCCCCCCCCCCCCCCCCGCTGCTGACTGGGTATATAATTTAGAAAATAGGTTTTTAAATGCAGAAAATTAAATAAAAATTCCAGAAAAATCCTAAAAATTCCAAATAAATTCCAGAAAATTCCTAAAAATTCCTAGAAAAATATAGAAAATATTTTAAATGCTCTAGAGCCTAAATAAATTACTTGGCCTCAAAATACCTTCGGGTGCTCTCACAGAAAATCCTAGAAGCATAAGAAAATAATGAAATAATATATAAAAATTATCTAAAAATCTCCAATAAATCCTGGAAATCCTAAAATGGTAAAATAATATTCTAGGGACTATCTAGAGGCCCCAGAGGCTATATACAACCTAATATCCTTATATCTAACTTATAGACTTAGGCCAAAATCTTACGATCCCATATCAACATCCTAGCTAATAATTGATCTTAACTAAAATAAAAATAAAAAAATAATCTCCAAAATTGAAAATAAATTCTAGGAACCCAAATGCTACAAACTATCCCCCTTAAAAGATTTTTGTCCTCAAAAATCAAAACATCACAAATAGTATAGCATAATACCTAACTCTTACAAGCACTAATTTCTTAAGCTAAGTCACGGAGAGATAATGGCTAGGAACATAAGGGAACTAACAACTAACTAAGCATGCATAACAACTAAAACTAAAGAAGGCTCTACGAACTTGGTACTCGCTGCTGTCGATCCCTCGGGTTCGGAAGTAGCAAAAGGGTTAGCTACCCTTTTCCCCTTACGGATCGCACTGCGCCTTGTCTCAACCATTGCAAACTAAAAGGAAGAAAGGACATGGTTAGAACGGTAGATGCAAACATATCGAAGAAATCATGGACGGAATCAAGCAAGATACAAATTAAGAGACAATAAGATCCTAAGATAAAATAGACTCATAAGGTTGGAGATCCTATTTGTGGATGATATAACCTCCTAACTTCAAATCTATTCGCAGGCTCGTAGTAGTACAGCTAACTTAAGCACTACCACGAGTTCGCAGTCTTTTACGAAATTGGACCTGCATGGGCCACCATAAAAACTTGTCACGACCCGCTCCCAATTTTGGGATACGAGTACGTAGCCAAGTCCAGCCTACGCCGCAGCATCGGCGGTAGTACGCTGTCTATGATAACAACGGTCCACAACAAGCACAACACGCATATATATCATCCACAACTAAGCCAACAAAATCACTAAAATATCCAATAGTCTCAATATAATAAATATGAAAATCCACTACAACTCAGAAGGTCTCGGGAACAAACCCGGATAACAGAAAATAAAATAGACAACTAACTCCATGACTATAACTACTAACTAATGCGAATCCATAAGGAAGAAAATATGCTAATTCGTATCAGTGCTGGAACCGGGTACGCCAGTGACATCAGTGTCTCCAACATACTCACCGTAGACCTCGGGGCAAATCTCTTCGTCTAAAGCTGAAAAATAGTTATCCAGTCAGGATTGGAGCAAGATCACCATAACACTACATTACACAATATAGTATACAAGCATGAAGGAAAGATAAAAGGAATTTAATTGAAGATAAGTATAGGTATGACATTGTATGATAAGAAAGTACCTTTGAGACATGATAACAATATGAAGGTAGACTTTGACATACCACTAAGACATGATGACAACAAGAAGGTAAACTTGACGAAAGAAGAACAATAGACAATAGAGTAACAAGAATTAAGTCACGTGTACTGTGTGTTTTAGAATAACAACGTTCAGCATGTAGACGGCTTGGGATATCCGTCAGTCATACGTGTGGTGCATGACTGATATTATGCAATCAATGTATAGGGGGTCTGTATTCAATTCGTTGACCACATGCTTACTTGTTGTATTCCCCCGCCCGACTCACTCACAATACATGTCCACTACGATAAACATTAGCAATACGATAAACTGTAAACAATAGGAAACAATGAGTAAAAGATGAACATGTATATATCCTAATGATTCTAACTCTCGTGCACAATATTAATCATGAGCAATGACAATCATGGACCAAAAGGAAGTAATAGTGAAACGACGACACGAAGATACATGCAGCATAAAATAAAGGAAACATAGGTCATAGTGATACTTGCCTGCTCCGATAGATGATAAAGTCACAACTCAAGATGTCGTAGCCCGATCTATCCCGACACAAAATAATCACAAGTTAGATCAACGATTCCCACTCTAAAATCCTAGAAAGTGGCTAATGGGTTATATCAATTAATACTAATCTAATTCTGGACTAAATCATCTAAAATCCTATTTAAACCTATTTAATTTTGAAATAATAATCTACACAAAAATATTTGGCCAAGGAAAGTCACGGTTCCAAATTCGGGACTCGTGGCACGCAAACCGAGACATACTGTTGACTAACTGGTCAAACATTATGAATTCCAAGTTTGAGTGTACAACATGATAGATTCTAGCGTCATGAGTGCACTGGAATCGACCGTGCCGCAAAATCACGCTTTGGTCAAAAGTTATCGCCATTATGGCTAACCATGACCAAATCGATGAACCGTTGACCAAATCTGACTTCTACAAACAAAATAAAATACTAGATGAAACTCTGAATTTCTGGAAAAATTATATGTTGAAGAGCTCGGTGTCAGCTTTCCAAAACTTCAAACGGATCGTAAAACGGAGTTCAGGATCGCTCGGAATCTCGAAAACCGTGCGACGTGTAAATTTTTGGACAACCGACACTCAAATAATTATTCAGAAATTCGAGGACAAAATACCAGAAAATAAATTATATAATCAGAAACCTAACCTCGATACGCTTCCAATAAAAAAAACGGCGCGCAAAAAGGACGTCTAGATCAACGGCAATCGCCCCGCGAAGTCGAAGAATCCCTATTGAACTCTCCACAAAAGCTGCTGAAAGATAAAGGGTTTTCGGAAAACCTAAAACTAATATACTATATATATATAGGGTGAGAGCTGCTAAGCCGTTAGCGAGTCGGCTTCGGACTGCCACGTGGCAGCATCTGAGCCCACCCGCTGGGATCCAACGGTCACAGCTTGCCCCAGCTCGGCTGAGCCAGCTCATCAAGTTCGAGCTTGGCTCGGATTAGTAATCCGGCTCGGAGACCGATCTGCACCCGCCCCCTCTCACTGACACGTGGGCCCGCCCGCTCCGCTTTCAGCGGCTGACGGGTGGCCCCCCCCGCTGCTGACTGGGTATATAATTTAGAAAATAGGTTTTTAAATGCAGAAAATTAAATAAAAATTCCAGAAAAAATCCTAAAAATTCCAAATAAATTCCAGAAAATTCCTAAAAATTCCTAGAAAAATATAGAAAATATTTTAAATGCTCTAGAGCCTAAATAAATTACTTGGCCTCAAAAATACCTTCGGGTGCTCTCACAGAAAATCCTAGAAGCATAAGAAAATAATGAAATAATATATAAAAATTATCTAAAAATCTCCAATAAATCCTGGAAATCCTAAAATGGTAAAATAATATTCTAGGGACTATCTAGAGGCCCCAGAGGCTATATACAACCTAATATCCTTATATCTAACTTATAGACTTAGGCCAAAATCTTACGATCCCATATCAACATCCTAGCTAATAATTGATCTTAACTAAAATAAAAATAAAAAAATAATCTCCAAAATTGAAAATAAATTCTAGGAACCCAAATGCTACACCTTGAGAATCCATATCATGAATTGCCAGTCCAGGCGGTCATAGGCTTTTTCTATATCGAGCTTGATGGCAATATTCCCTTCCCTGGACGAAAATTTTATACAAGTGATCATCTCCTGGGCTAGGAGGATGTTGTCAGTGATGTTCCGACCCGGGACGAAACTGCTTTGTTCCTCGGATATGATCTTGGGGAGAATGTGAGCCATACGGGTGGCGATGATCTTGAAGATGATTTTGTTGGCGAATGTGCATAAGCTGATGGGTCTGAAATCTTTGAAGGTCTATAGGTTATTTTTTTGGGGATGAGGATGAGGTTGGCTCGGGATAAGGATTTAGGGTAGCTAGCTCCTTGAAAGAAAGCGATAGCGGCCTCTATCACGTCATGCTGAATGATAGTCCGATAGGTCATGAAGAAAACCCCTGAGAAATCGTCTGGGCCTGGAGCGTCGTTTTTGTCCAGGGCCCATACCGCAGCCCTAACTTCATCCGCGGAGGGAGGGGCTGAAAGAGTTTCATTATCCAGCTCGTTGATTAAGGGAGGAATCTTGGCTAATAAGCTCTCATCCTTAACGACTACCTCTTTAGTGAAGAGTTTGGAGTAGAAGTTGGCAGCAGCCGCTTGTATGTTCCGTTGGTCTTTGAGTAAGGTGCCGTTATCATCATATATTTGATGGAAGGAGAGTTGATGCCTGCGTCCCCTAACGCATGTGTGGAAGAAGGCGGAGTTTCTGTCGCCCTCGGTGTCCCAAGACAACCTGGCTTTCTGTTTCCAGAATTCAGTCTCGACTTTCAGACGAGATTTGAGGATAGCCTTGTTAAGGTTAAGCGTGGTGCGGTTCTCTGGCAAACAATCCGTAGCTAGCCTGATTTCAGTCCAGGTGACGTCGTCTTCCACTGCCTTAATCTCTTGGAAGATGTTGCCAAAAGCGACTTTGCTCCAAGAAGTGAGGGCGCTCCTAGTGGCCTTAAATTTCTAAGCCACTCTTTTAATGGGGTCTGGGTTGTGCGTTGAATTCCAGGTGGCGGCCACGATGTTATGGAATTGAGGGTGATGTCTCCAAAAGTCCAGGAATCTGAAAGGTTTTTTAATGGGGTTGGAGTTGTTGTTGACCTCTATAAGAAAGGGGGAGTGATCAGACTCTGTGGAGTTGAGGTGAGAAAGGTTGGTTATGAGATTCATATCAGACCATCGATTGTCGACAAGCGCGCGATTCAGACGAGAGTATTGGCGGCAAGCTCCTTCTTGCATGTTGCACCAGGTGAAGGAGTTACCGAAGTAGGGAAGGTGGGGCAGGTTGGCTTGGAAAATCGATGGTCTGATATATATATATATATATATATATATATATATATATATATATATATATATATATATATATATATATATATATATATATATATATATATATATATATATATATATATGAATCTTGATTGTTGCTGCTTAAAGAAAGCAAGTTAGCTACAACGCTGAGCTAGATGCCTTACTCTATAAGCAAGTTAGCTAATATATATACTTGATTGATTGATTGAAAAATATATATATATATATATATATATATATATATATATATATACTTGATTGATTGAAAATATATATATATATATATATATATATATATATATATATATATATATATATATACTTGATTGATTGAAAATATATATATATATATATATATATATATATATATATATATATATATATATATATATATATATATATATATATACTTGATTGATTGAAGATAAAGGGAGGTCTTAGGTTTGTGTCCTGACCTCGCCAACAACAACAACAAAAAAAACAATGACAAAAGAGAGAAGAAAGCTAGAATGCGATTTGGATACAGTTTTGATCATATTGAATATGGGAAGTAGTTTAAGTAATGACTTCCACTTTGTTAACATCGTTCTTCTACCTTCTACCACCACAACCATTCTCCCTTTGGCAGTTGAAGTATATAGCAGCGACAGGCGGGCCGAGATTATAACATTGCGTAAAATCCCTGCAGCTGAAGTTTGGGCGCCATCCGGGTGCGTAAATGGTTTGTCGCACGCTCTGTTTGAACACCACAAACACAAAGCGATGGATACCAGCAGTAGGCTGTGGGCTCTCGTAGGGAACTATTTCATTTCCTGCAATCATATAATTGAATCGATCATGCATGGTGGCCACATTATTAATTACATCAAGTTTTTTGTGGTAGAACTGTAGGGGTCACTAGAGTTGTAATTAATGTAGGTATTTGTGCAATTATCACTCACCATCACTTACATTAGCCATTTCCGGGATGTCGGTCACCAACCTGAAACACCAAATGGCATTAGTTCTTGCTGGTAATGCCTAATAATTCTGCATAACTTTGGTTCCTCTCTTTGACATAATTATTAGAACTTCTCGGTACATAATAGTGTTCGACTAGTTTCGTTTAGGATGGTTTCTAAAGTAATCCTCTAAAATTTGTAAGATTTTGAAGACTTAGTAAAATAATGATTATGAACATATTAACATTTTAATTACCGGGACATTTCAAGTATATATAATCCAACTTGTATACAAACTTTAAGCAGCTGTGATCGAGTGAATTTATCAAAGTGGTTTGCTTATATGTTAATAATGTAGTATTGAAGACCATTATCAATGGAATCAATATAAAGATTTGTGAATATATAAGGTCAGTTTCTTTGTGATTGAGTTAAATAGATGTTGATAATTCCTATCCTCGAATCTCTATTTTGTTTATCCTTTAATTTCACTCAAAATACAACAATGAGGAGTTAGTTTAGAATCAGAGTAAAATGATTCTGGCAAAATACTCTCTCCAGTGATGCATAGTATGCATGTTTTTTAGTCCCATTATGTGCTTTTACAAAGTATCTTCTTTTAAAACTCTTATCGAATAAATAGTAAATGGATCTTGAGTGACCAACTCATTGATTAGTTATTTAGATTCTACAAAAGGTTTAAAGGTTTCACACCAACAACATTTCATGTTTCACTTTTGTTTGTCAGAAAGAAGTACATAAGTAGTGTTGTAGAATTATACCCTTTTTTATCAGATATTTCTGAAAATTAAGCTAGATCCGCGTGCTCCATTCTAACACATGTTTTAATTGTAAAGTTCTAAATAAACAACAAATCTCAGGGAATATATATATGCTATTTCGTGAGTTCTTAGGAATATACTCAGTTGCAAATATATCAGATTATAAATTTATTTTTAAGGTAAAACTTAATCCTGAGAAATAAGATCCAATTGGAATACGAATAGCTTATTTCTAGACCATAGTTCAATTGGAATATTTCAAAGTGTAGAAGTTTTCAATACACTGAAAGGAAGCCAACTTTCCACTAAATTAGAAAATACTTCTGAGAAAATATTTAGGAGGGAAAATACACGAATTTAGATATTAGTCAGGAAGTAGGAGAAGGAAGCTAACCAGTGCAAGTATTCTCTTTTAGTTGGATTGCTTGGGCTCGGAGAATCAGGATCAACCATCACCTTTCAACAGAAGTATATAATCAGATCACAGTGTCAACGAATTAGAAATGAATGATCTTGCAAGAAATTTTGGTAGAATTTTATGCAGAATGGAATATCCTTATACATCATCATATGATCTGCTGGTATGATTTAAGAATCTGAATTTAAAAAAAAAAATTCTGCCATAAGGAATAATGAATATGTTGGTGTGTCCCAACCTATGTAGAGAACACCCCGTGAAAATAAAAAAATTCTGTTTTGCGGTATACTGTCGCCGTATACAGGTCAGAATTTTTTGCTTTTGGCATTTTCCTCCGAAAAGTTTAATTTGGCTGCTCCAAACTTTTATTATTTGGAACAGCAATGGTATACCGTCGTATATCGCCATTGTTCCGTTGTCGAGACTGAAGGTCCGAATTTGGTGATTTTTTATTATCGTTGGATCATGATCAATGGTCCAAAATTCTTTTGGATTTGGATAGTTCAAATTTTCTAACGGTAATAATCTCCAAGAATATACAATCGAAAGAGAGTTTCCTCACGTGCAATTCTTCAACCAAAGGGGGACGTGATTTGGAGTTCTAGGGCTTGATTTGGTAACTCTATTTCTCATTGTAATCTATTTCCATTGCTATTGAGAGTTGTGTTGATCCATGAAGTTTGTAGATGGTGTATCTCTTTAATTCATCAGTGAAGGTTTTTTTTTGTTTGACTCCGATCGTCGTGGTTATTTCTGTCAGGATTTTCCAAGTAAAATCAAGTACTCTTTGTGTTTGGATTTGCGTTATTTTTGGTCCTCACAATTTTTTTCTCGGTTTGGGAACGATTTCCCGCCTTTGTCCCCAATATAATCATGTAGGCTCGGAAGAAGTTGCAAGGATGAATGAGTCATGTGGTGATGCAGTGTTAGAATTAATTCTCAATTCGGCTTAGAAGTTAGACTATGTAATGGATTTGCATCAGTAAGGACTAAGGAGAAAAAGAATAAACCTTGCGCGTTGTTAGGACCGAAATTTATTCATGCAAGTCTAAGCTTTTCTCTTCTTTTCCATGTGTTTTGTGCATTTCTCTCGTTTATATATATCAGCCGCATCATTAATCTCGTCCCCATAATTCCAATAGTGTAAGTGTCAGCGAGTATTTTGTTTGTGAGCAAGATTCAATCAAAAAATGATTGGCCAATTGTTGTTCACCAGTTCCTTAATTATAAAATGCTTTGTTTCAAAAAAAAAAAAAAGGAAAAAAGAGTGATAAAAAAAAATATTGCTTTGTATAATCAAGCTAAGGATTGATATTTTGGCCACTACAGGCTAATGATTCTCTCTCTTCTATTTCTGTAGAACAAACCTTTTTTTAGAAAAAAAAAAAAACTTCTCTAGTGATTTTTATCCCAATTTATATCCTACTGTGACATGGCACTGATGTAAGATAAAAAACTTCTATGAAGATTTCTACGTATAAAAACTCTCATAGACATTCCCTACTTCTCATAGACAATGTCAAGTTACGGTAGAAACTCAATCATAAATTCCCGTTTGAGCTAGCTTGACATGTACTTTAAGAAAAATTTTATCCTAGTTTGTAGAGTTTCTACATAGAAATTGCATACAAAAAAAACTCTACAATGATTCTCAATTCTATACTATATGGCGTTGCCTAATATTAAGATGGAGAATGTTAAATAAAAATTTGTATCCTACGTGGCGACGTGATGCCTAATATTAAGATGAAGAATATTAAATGAAAAATGGTATGATTTAATTTGAAAGTGGGGTAACGCCTAATACTAAGATGGAGAATATTAAATGAAGAATGGTATGATTTAGTTTGAAAGCGGGGTTCAATATTAAGATGGAGAATTTCTATGAGAATTTCTACATAAATTCTCACAGAAATTCTCTATCCTACATAGGAATATAAACCATTGTTGATGGCCTTAGTATACGAAAGACGGAAACATAATTAAGGAACATGCATAAAATGACATAAATTTACATCCTGAGAATTAGTTTAACGAGGGCTTTGGAGATTGAAATAGTCAAATAGCCCATAATTTCATCAATATAAACTATATATGGCTTTGTGGAAGCTTTGTTCTTGTATATATATGACAAGGCCACATTAATTAAATGGCTAACCTAGGCTTTCTTCTCTCTATTATCATATGCAGTTTGCTAACACCAAGTAACTAGTATTTGGAAAGAAATAGTTTCTTAAAGCAAATGACTCCTTTTCTAGTCGTAATCTGAGCGGAAAAAAAAAATATCATATCCTTGCATTATTATTTACTCCATTGATGAAATAAATTTGTTTAAACAGTACATATAGATTTCTCTCCACTTTAGTTGTGAAACTAGCAAGTTAAATTCCTCTCCCATTGTTCCTTTTCCTCAAGCGAACAGCGAACTTCTTTAGTAGATTTCTCATGCTATATAGATTATTGTCATAAAAAAAAGATTATTGTCATAAAGGAAGGCTATAGTTTCCTCACCTCTGATCTGCATGGTTCGATGCTCAAGGATAATTGCAAAAGTTTCTTTAGAAGGAACTTTCTATATAAGTTTGTCACCATAGAAAAGGAATATATATATGATGCTTTTAATTTCTGAATGCATTCTTTCTAGGTATAAAAAAATGTAGTGATATATCTTTTGATTCTTGCCAGAACAATACAACTCCACTAAGGTTGCTTCTGTGGTCCATTGATGCATATAACATTGTATACATGAAAACTTCAGTAATCTTTGTACACGCTCATGTATTTCCCGACTATATACCAGTCTAATTAAAGTGTACGGAACTAATTAATGTTTCAATCAATACTTATAAAAGGAAAGAATTTTCACATATATATGGATATTAGGGTTTTGATCTGGAAATTAACCGACGTTAGGATTTGCGTCTCAAAATCATTTTTCATTAGCCTACGTAAAAAGTGATTTTGAGATCCAAACTCTAACGTCTGTCAATTTCGAAACTCAAATCCTAATATCCATATATATGTGAGACCCTAAAACTAAATATTTATGCAAGTTACTCCCATAGTACGTAATTTTTAGCAGAAATCTTATATATCCATATATAGTTTGAAATTTATAACGGTTAATTAAGGTGACAGAATGCTCTACTTACAAGTGTATAAAGTGCCCTCGCGTTACGCCCTCCAATCTCCACCCTTGGCTCATTCGCGACCATCGAAGGCTTGAGCTCGGACCCGTTGGTCACTTCCTTGTTGTTGCGGTAGATTATCCTCAGCGACGCCGACTTGACAAACGCGTCAAGGACGTCGCCAACAACATTGCCCACAACGAGAGGATCCCTCGACATTGTCTAGAACTGGCTAAGCTAAGCTAAGCTAGGTAGCACAAGTGTAGTGAGTAAGAATTACAAGAAATGTAAGTATTTGGGTCCTAAATTAACTAATTGGTGATGGTATATATAGAGGGAGGGAGTGAAGTTTCGGAATCTACTTTAAAGTCGATAGAGAGAATGTATGAGTGTGACCATCAGAGAGAAGTGCATGCAATTGAACCTCTCCTCCCACCCACGAGAGGCCACGCACGGATTTTGCAAGTGAATATAATCTTTCTCTTTAGTTACCAAAACACTGCCCAATCTTTTTATTAATATTCTTGGGGAAACGAAATCTCGTAGATACGGCGGAAAGATGAAGGCCTTTTGACCTGCCCTCATCTTCCAGAACATCAACACCGGGCAAGCTGCGATCTTCCGTCTTTTCCGTGCTACGAATATATAAGGAGAGAAGTAGCAAGAGACTTTATTAAAACTACAAGGACTGAAGAATCTTGACTAGTTCAATAATCTTGACATGCATTTATACATTTATATACATATGACATTGATTAGTGTACTCGTCCATGACTAGTCTACTGTGCGAGTGAGAAGTGAGACTTACTCTTCCCCTTACTTGGTTTCTTTTTTCAGCACAACCAATAATCAAGCATCACGTACCTACGACTGAAAAGTGATTCAAAACGGAGACCAAGTAGTGGATGTCTGAATGTGAGCATGGAATGTTTGGTTATTTTAGTAACACGGTCTCATATAATATTTGATATTACCGTAACACTTTTGGGTTTCCACAGGTTTGGACATCAATAATGAATATGGATCCAAACTCTAATATTAAACATTATGGAGATCCAAATATTAATATCAAATATTATGTTACTAAATAACCTTTCTTATATGACAATGCATGCCATCTTTGTCGAATTGAGCAGCATGACTTTAAAATGACAAGTGTATAGATAAAAAAAAAAATATATATTAAGGTTAACTTAATATTGCACCCTTTGCAACACATAATTTACCTATAACGTCGACAATATATAGCCAAAAACACTAATACGGTCGCCAGTACGTATAGTGATATGGATTTAGCCAGGAATGTACTTCAGAAAGATATTTCTTTTAATATGCAAGGATATTGGGATCTTTTCACAAAACATTAGGACATATAGGCTTAATTTTAACTAAACACCCTCAACTATTCAAGTTTTACAACTTAATTAGTACTAAATATTTTCATATTATATCAATTAATACATCAAAGAAAATTGGACAACTTGATACCCCAATAGATTTTATGAAAAAATTAAAATGACAAAAATAACCCTAACCCTTTAATCTGGCCGGTCCGTTGTCCGTTCCCATTTATTAGAAGAAGGGAAACTTCAAAACTAGTCCCAATCAGAGAACCCTAAATCCATATTTTCTCCACAATTAATCACTCCTTAATTAGTCTCTCTTCCTCTCTTTCAATCTTCTCCTTCATCTCATTATTTTTCATTACCACGTCATGGATGATTTGAAGGTAATCTATGGAATATGTTTAGTTTTTTATGGTTTTTGCATGTTTGATGTTAAATTTTTTCCATTTTCTAGTCAAATAATCATAGAAAGAATTTTGATTGCATTGTGTTGGCTTCTCTGAATCTTTGGATAGATTCTATACTAAACACCCATCTTTCTAGCGCCTACTGTAATCCATTTAGATGCCAAAAGAGGAGAATAATTAATTTTTCCAAGTATGTGAATTTGGCGTCCATACATACATGCATACATACATACATCAGTGTACACTTCGAATTGTGGGAATAAAATTGGTAAAAGTGGAAATCACTTAGAAATAAACTTGTAGGAAAAGAAATAGATTAAAAAGAAATTTGGAATAAATTGGTAGAAAAGAAATGGATTAGAACGATTCTGAAAGAAAAAAGAAGAAGAAGAGTGTAACGCTCCAGAACCAGAATACTGGAGAGCGGGGGCATACATAGCCAGCTACGTATAATAAAATGGAATCCACCTCACTATACGGTCACGGCTGTCTAGATATATGAGGGTTTAAATACAAGCCATCAGTCTCTTATGGTCATGAACAAGCCTAGTGTCTCAATCACAACCAAGTAAGTAAATGTTACAAGATGTAAGATCACCAAATATACAATAGTAAGGCGTCCCAAATATTACATATTTAGCTGATCATGAAGTTAGTCGTTACAAAATGTGAAGACTAGCAAGAGTTTTAGTCATACATGATCAACCCTAGGATCTGTCAATCATGTTACAGCCCGTAGCTAGGCAAACAGTAAATAAGATATACAATACGAGCTAACAGGTGCTCGCCGGCTAAACGCCTCAAAATAATAACTTTTACAATAGAGTGGAAGAGCCAAACCCACTCGTTGCCAGAATTTCGTCTAGTGGTCACTATCTGGCTGGAAAATCGGTAGATCCTCTGGAGCTGCTCCGGTATCTGGCCATACAAAACCAGCTGGGTCAGACCCCAGAAAGAGCAAGTGCCACAAAGGAGGCTTCACTTAGGAACTTAAACCAGCAATTAGCACAAGAATAATAATTACATGATAAAAGACAGTAATTATGGAAAAGTATGACAGATGATATACGATGAGATAACCATGGGACTATTCAGATAACTAGGTTACAACCCGTAAACCAAACAAGGACCGGGATTGTAACCCTTCATCTGAACGGAACTTGGTTTTCCACCATTTATCGGTAAGATAAACATAAGAAATCAGGTCATGTTAACAATCCGGCACAAGTTCAGGACAAGACTAGACTGATTGAACTCTATCCAACATTCACGGCCAAGCAATAAGTACGGCTTGATACTTTAACTAACTAGGGTTATCACAGGCCTAGTTATTAGCAAGATGCAATGAGGTTGTTCCACAGCCACAAGCCCTGCAGACTATCCAGGCTATCCAGACGCAATTAGGGGTTGAGTTCAAGTGGGTACATCGTCTAGGAAACGCATGTACCCTTAAGTAGCTTGAGGGGT
Organism: Iris pallida; assembly: GCA_029216955.1. Taxonomy (NCBI): domain Eukaryota; kingdom Viridiplantae; phylum Streptophyta; class Magnoliopsida; order Asparagales; family Iridaceae; genus Iris; species Iris pallida. Next base: position 4,890,520 of record JANAVB010043220.1, read on the forward strand.
GCAACACATGACAGTGTGCTGGAAATGTGCCATACTCGACGACAGGCTACAGATCCCAGGTGGGGTGCCCAACGGGATTGTCTGTAGTTGGGAAGTCTTTTCATGACAACTGAATTATTTTAGTTATTAACCTTAGTCGATTTACAGTAGGTACCCCTGACCGTGGTATTCAGGAGTCCCTATCCTAGACATGATGCAAGACAAGACAGGTTCATTTGCACAAGCACAATCGTCCACGGTGTCCAGACCATTCATACTTGTCATGTCAGGTTAGTCGTCGCAACAGCATTTTAAGAAATATCATGTCAGGTATACTTGTCAGGAGTGCGCCACGACGGGCCACTATCATGTCATGTCATGTCATGTTACTTGTCAAGAGTGCACCCCTACGGGTCACTGTTGTGTTCATAGTACATGTACATGATAACATAGTACAAATATTCCATAAAGAGACCCAAGTTGCACTGAGGGTCACAAGACATGAGCATAATAAAATAATTAAATCATAAAATACAAGCTATGGAAGAGCCATGCGGCTCGGGCATATACGGCCAGAAAAGAAGGGAGTGTATGCGGCTCAGGGAAGTTCAGGGTACATGTGGCTGAGAACCACCGGGTCCGATGCGGCCAGCGAAAGAGAGCGCATACGGCTCAGGAAAAAAAGGGAGGCCTCATGCGGCTGAGAATGGATGGGGCATATGCAGCTGGGTTTTATACGGCAGGAGAATCACTGGCCTTATGCGGCCAGGAAAGAATTGGGTCTCATGCGGCTGGAAGGACTCGGGTCCTTATGCGGCCAAGAAATGGGCCTTATGCAGCCAGGGAAGTTCAGGTTCATGCGGCTGGAAATTTTATGCGGCGGAAAAATGTTCTCATGCGGCTGGAGGGATTGAGCCTTATGCGGCCAGGGGGAGAAAGTTCATGCGGCTGAGTTCCATGTGGTCTCATACAGCCAAGAAATAAGTCTCATGCGGCTAATGTGGGAAAGTCCATGCGGCCAATGGATCAAATCTTCATGCGGCTGGGAGTAAGTTCCTGCGGCATAGGCCATGCAGCCAAGTCATGCGGCAAGGCTTATGCGGCCAGGAAGGGAGCTTGCCGCATAAAAGACTATGCAGCTAAGTTCCATGTGGCTAGGAACATGCGGTTGAAAACTGTTCTTCTTCTCCATTCTTTCGAAAAGAAGAACCATACAAGCTAGGGCTCTCAAGCTCCATAGATCCTTCAACCAGAGTCCAAATCCGAACTTCCATAGGTCAAAATGGGGCAGAATAAAATTCTCTACAACATGAAACCATCAGAATTTGATAATAACCAGATTAAATAGATCAAAACCCAAAAAATTTGAAAATAAAATAAAATTTGATCTACAAGCAATGAGCCATAGAAATTAAAAATGCTAAGTACTAAAGTATCTTAGAATGCTGAGAGGAAGAAAATAGAACAATAAATCTTGAGTTCCTCCATGAAGCAAGATGCACTTGCCGGCGGGAAATGGGTAGGTGGAACTCTACGCAGGAGGAAGAAGAAGAAAAAAAATGAGGAGAGAGAAAGGAGTGGGGTTAGTAAATGATGTGATGGTGGTAGGTAGGGGAGTTTTCCTTTGGTTCATGATGAACCCAAAAGCAAACCAAGCCAAGCCTAACCGAACCAAGCAATGAAAATGCCAAATAAACCAAGTAAGGAGACATGAAATACGAGTCAAAATGTATACACGTACACCGAGATACGTAATACGAACCACGGGTATTACAAAGAGAAAGGACTAGGTCATCACAGATGGTAAGAATTGGGGGGAATAATACAGGTTATATAAATAAAAAGGTTAAGAGGGTTATTAATAATTTTTTAGGGGTAATTTGGTCCAAAAAAATTTATTTGAACGGAGAAGTTAACTGCTAACTGATGGAGGGTAGCAAATTACAACTCCGCAATAGTTATTATTGTAGTGCCCCAAAATTCGTGATACGTATTTGATACGTGTTCGTATTTCTGACCCATATTTCTCATTTTCTTTGATTAGTTAGTTGTGGTTTATTTTTATATTTAGCATTGTGGTTTAATTGTCATTTATTGTTCATGGATTTATTTTTATTAAGTGGAGCTTGGTTTTATTCGGATAGGAGAAGGATTGGGTTGGTTCGGCTTGGCTTGGTTTACTTGGTTCATCATGAACCAAGGTGAACCCCTACCTACCACCACCATCCTCATTTATTAACCCCACCCTCTTTCTCTCTCATCATTCACTCTTCTTTTTTCTCACCGTTGCTCTCCACCTACCAAGAGGTTTAGGCAAGTGCAATCTTGCTTCTTGAAGGATCTTAATTTTTATTGTTCCATTCTCTTCTTTATATGATTATAAGCCTCTTTAGAACTTGGAGTTTTTAATTTTGATGGATAGATTCTTCTAGATCTATCCATTTTAACTTTAAGTTCATGGAGTTTTCTTGGTTTTGATCTATTAAAACTTGTTATTTTCAAAAACTAATAGTTCCATGAGCAAGAGCACGAAATTTCGTGTGAATTTGGTTTTTGATTCACCTCATTTCGAGTTAAAATGAAGTTTTTATGGCCAAAACAAGTTTTTCTGAATTTTCATGTCGGCTGAAGAATGTGGGCTGGCGTAAAATGAGATTTTACGCAGGGAAGCTAGCGTAAAATCGAATTTTACGCAGGAAGGCTTGCGTAAAATGAAATTTTACGCTGGATTGTATTCAGAATGTGAAATTTTACGCTGGGAACCCTGAAATTGCATATTTTACGCTGGATTGTATCCAGAATGTAATATTTTACGCAGGGAACCGTGAAATTGCGTATTTTATGCTGGATATCATCCAGAATATAATATTTTACGCAAGGAACCCTGGAAATGCGTATTTTATGCTGGATATCATCCAGAATGTAATATTTTACGCAGGGAACCCTGAAATTGCGTATTTTATGCTGAATGGTACCCAGAATGTAAAATTTTACGCTGGAACCCTCTCCTTTTACATATTTTACGCAGAATTGAATTTTTTGGCATAAAAAGTGCACAGAATGACTGTTTTTGCCAAATTAAGCTATTTTCTAGCCATAATTTCGAAAAACTTAAAACATGAAAGTTTTAGATCTTTGTCTTGCCTTTCCGAATATCTCTGGAGCACCTCATTTTAAGTTCGTATGTGGAAGTTATGCCCCGTCTCCCTGAGCCGCATGATTCCTCCACAACTCTTGCACCCTATTTATATTTAGTTATTGCATACACGCTTATACCAGGTTAAATATTAATTTTAAATAATGACATGACATGATAGTGACCCGTCGTGGCGTACTCTTGACAGTGTATTTGACATGATATATATCTCGAATGCTGTTACGACGGCTAGCATGTCATGGCAGAATTGAATGGCCTGGACACCGTGGGTGAATGTATTTGTACTAAATGAACCGGTAATGTTTGCATCATGTCTAAGGCAGGGATCCCTGAGTACCACGGTCAGGGATACCTACAGTAATTGACAAAGGCTAATAAACTAGAATAATTCAGTAGATATGAAGAGATTCCCAGCTACAGGCAATCCCGTTATCTGGGCGCATTAAGTGGACTTGTAGACTACCGACGAGTAGGGCACATTTCCAGCACACAGTTGCGTGTTGCATTCTCCATAAACGGACATTCGACCTGGATAACCGGATGGTCTGCAGGGCTTGTGGCTATTGGGATAATCTTATTGCATCTTGCTAGTAACTAGGCCTGTGATAACCCTAGTTAGTTAAAAGTATCAAGCCGTACTCTTGATTGGCCGTGATTGATTGGATGAAGTTTATCCCAGCTTAGTCTTGTCCCGATCCTGTACAAGATTGTGACAAGACATGAATAATGAGGCTTGCCTTAACAATAACGATCGGGGGTCCAGTTCTGTTCAAGCGAAGGGTTACAACCCCGGTCCTTGTTTGGTTTAAGGGTTGTAACCTGGCTCCCGGAGCAGTTCTGTGTCCTCTCTTCGTTATTGTCTTATTGCAACCCCTTGCCACGCTCGTCATGTTTCACTTACTGTAGCAGCATGATTAATTATTTATATTGGCCTTAACAATAAAGATCAGTGGTCCAGTTCTGTTCAGGCGAAGGGTTACAACCCCGGTCCTTGTTTGGTTTAAGGGTTGTAATCTGGCTTTCGGAGCAGTTCTGTGTCCTCTCTTCGTTTATTGTCTTCACTGTACCAATAGTATTTGAAAGAGGTTTCTATTCAGGTGAAGGGCTGCAATCCCGATCCTTGTTTGGTTTAAGGTTTGTGATCCGACTGCTTGAATGGTTTCCTCGTACTCAATTTATTTATTATTATCTCTATTATTATTATGATCAGTTCTTTTATAAGCTCTCTTTAATATTATATTATGATATGCTGGTTTTAGTTCCTAAGTGAAGCCTCCTTTGTGGCACTTACTCTTTCTGGGGTCTGACCCAGCTGGTTTTGTATGGCCAGATATCGGAGCAGCCCCAGAGGATCTACCTAACCTCCAGCCAGATGGTAACCACCAGGCGTAACCATGGCAACGACAGGGTTTCTTTTTGTCCTCCTACTTTATTGTAAAATTATTCTTTTGAGGCGTTTAGCCGACGAGCACGTGTTAGCTCGATTGTACCTTTACTTACTGCCTGCCTATGGGCTATAACATGATTGACATATCCTAGGGTTGATCATGTACGACTGAACTCTTGCTAGTCTTGACAATTTTGTACGACTAGCTTCATGATCATCCAATATGTAATGTATGGGACGCCTTGCTATTATATATTTGGTGCTCTGACATCTTGTAAATATTATTGCTTGCCTGTGATTGAGACAATAGGCTTGTTCTTGACCATAAGAGACTGATGGATTGTAGTTAAACCCTCATATATCTAGACAGCCGTGACCGTATAGTGAGGTGGATTCTATTTCATTATACGTAGCTGGCTATGTATGCTCCCGCTCTCCAGTATTCTGGTTCTGGGGCATTACATGGTTTTAGTGGTGGCCCATGCAGGTCTTGTTAATCAAAAAATGTGAGGGTTTACCGGATAGATGTCTCAATCTATACTCGTATTTGATCTCCACTCGTATCTTCTCATCTCCTTGGATTCCTGACTTGATAACGTGATTGCATCATTGTTCTATCCTGGTCCTTCCTTAATATTCTCGATGTCATTGCTTCAGTGGCATCGTTCCTGTTGATCAGCCAGAAGAAGTTCGACCGGCAGACCAGCAACAGCAAGAAGATCAAGATCAGTCCTCAGCAGCCGCCTCCCGAGCCATGCCTTCTGGAGAACCAGTACCCCCAGTCCAGCCAGTTCAGCCAGCAGGGTCAGAGGATGGGGTCTTGATAGGGCTCATCCGTGAGTTGCTTGCGTCTCAGGATCGTCGAGTTGATGTCTTGCAGCAAGCAGTACAAGAAGCTGTGAGCGAAAATGGTCCTCGAGGGAATAGTGCGGTCAACAATTTCAAGCGCCTGAACCTTCCCTTCTTTGATGGCAGCGAGGATGCTATCGCTGCAGATGCCTGGCTATAGGACATTGAAGTTATCTTGGAGGCAGCCAGGATCCCTGAAGCAGAGAATGTGGCGGTGGTGCGCCTGCAGTTACTAGATCTAGCCTGCAGCTGGTGGGCTATGCAAGCAGCAAATTTGGGTACGCCTGTCATGTGGTCGGTATTCAGTGATATGTTCCAGAACAAATACTTCGACGCAGTAGCTAGATATGACCTGCAGGCCAGGTTTAGTAATCTCAGGCAGATGAGCAGGACGGTCGACGGATATGCGGTCGAGTTTTCAAGGTTGAGTCAGTTTGCTCCCACCTTGGTGGCAACCGAGCTAGACAGAGCACAGAGATTTTAGCAGGGGCTCTACTTGGAGATCATATTGGCAGTAGAGCAGTTCGAGCACAGAACTTTTGATCCCGTCTTGCGAGCAGCGAGGAGGCATGAGTACACTTCCCAAAGGATAGCGGACCGGACCGAAGATTGAAAGCGGTCTCACGACCAGATGAACCAATCCTCAGCACCGGCCCCAGCAGCCAGGGCCCTGACTATTGGAGCTACGAGGGCAAGTTCGGTTACTTCCTTACAGCATTCTGCCTCGACCTATTCCCAGCAGCAGAAGCAGAAGCGGCCTTTCGCAATCGGTTGTTCTCATTGCGGGAAACCCGAGCATGTTGTTACTGAGTGCCACAGAGCACAGGGATTGTGCTTGGTTTGTGGTTCGCCAGACCACATGATGGAATCTTGTCCGTTCAGAAACAGATCATCGTCGACAGTAACTAGTCCCTCGGTTATGGGACCAGCACCAGCACCAGAACAAGCTCCAGTTCACCAACCACAATAGCTCCCGTTCCCGGGTCCATTGCCGTCTCAGGCCCATGCCTTCCAGCAACAGAGGCCTCAGCAGTTCGCCCTGGCCCAGGCCCAGATCCAGAATCGGCAGAGAGGTATATGTGTCCTATTGTCTTGCTTTCCGTCGTCGTCATGCGGGACACATGTCATGATTCATGTATCCTAATTACAACAGTATATCCCGGGCCCGAGCCATGTCCTAGATCATTCGAAAACGATTATTGGTACCAACCTTTTCGTATGAGGAGAGGCCCGTGTCCCTGTTTGACCAAAGAGAGAGACCTCGAGCGCAAGACTATCAGTTTAGTTCGTGTTGCTTGAGTTCATCGCTCCTTGGAGAGTCAAACGTGGGAGTGTGAGGATGATATCCGATCACGTTATCCCAATCGGTTTGGCTCGTGAGGTGTAATATCTTTCTTATGCCTTGCACTTCGATTCCTTGCTTGTATGTATGATTGTATGATTGATTGGTAGCGTAGATTGCTTGCGATAGTATAGCTGTCCCGACATCTCTAGCCTCTTGATTAAATTTCGAGGACGGAATTCTTTTAAGGTGGGTAGGATGTAGTGTCCCAAAATTCGTGATACGTATTTTATACGTGTTCGTATTTCTGACCCGTATTTCTCATTTTCTTTGATTAGTTAGTTGTGGTTTATTTTCATATTTAGCATTGTGGTTTAATTGTCATTTATTGTTCATGGATTTATTTTTATTAAGTGGAGCTTGGTTTTATTCGGATAGGAGAAGGACTCGGTTGGTTCGGCTTGGCTTGGTTTACTTGGTTCATCATGAACCAAGGTGAACCCCTACCTACCACCACCATACTCATTTATTAACCCCACCCTCTTTCTCTCTCATCATTCACTCTTCTTTTTCCTCACCGTTGCTCTCCACCTACCAAGAGGTTTAGGCAAGTGCAATCTTGCTTCTTGAGGGATCTTAATTTTTATTGTTCCATTCTCTTCTTTATATGATTATAAGCCTCTTTAGAACTTGGAGTTTTTAATTTTGATGGATAGATTCTTCTAGATCTACATTTTAACTTTAAGTTCATGGAGTTTTCTTGGTTTTGATCTACTAAAACTTGTTATTTTTGAAAACTAATAGTTCCATGAGCAAGAGCACGAAATTTCGTGTGAATTTGGTTTTTGATTCACCTCATTTCGAGTTAAAATGAAGTTTTTATGGCCAAAACAAGTTTCTCTGAATTTTCATGTCGACTGAAGAATGTGGGCTGGCATAAAATGAGATTTTACGCAGGAAAGCTAGCGTAAAATCGAATTTTACGTAGGAAGGCTTGCGTAAAATAAAATTTTACGCTGGATTGTATCCAGAATGTAAAATTTTACGCTGGGAACCCTGAAATTGCGTATTTTACGCTGGATTGTATCCAGAATGTAATATTTTATGCAGGGAACCCTGAAATTGCGTATTTTACGCTGGATATCATCCAGAATGTAATATTTTACGTAGGGAACCCTGAAATTGCGTATTTTACGCTGGATATCATCCAGAATATAATATTTTATGCAGGGAACCCTGAAATTGCGTATTTTACGCTGAATGGTACCCAGAATGTAAAATTTTACGCTGGAACCCTCCCCTTTTACATATTTTACGCAGAATTGATTTTTTTGGCATAAAAAGTGCACAGAATGACTATTTTTGCCAAATTAAGCTATTTTCTAGCTATAATTTCGAAAAACTTAAAACATGAAAGTTTTAGATCTTTGTCTTGCCTTTCCGAATATCTCTGGAGCACCTCATTTTAAGTTCGTATGTGGAAGTTATGCCCCGTCTCCCTGAGCCGCATGATTCCTCCACAACTCTTGCACCCTGTTTATATTTAGTTATTGCATACACGCTTATACCAGGTTAAATATTAATTTTAAATAATGACATGACATGATAGTGACCCGTCGTGGCGCACTCTTGACAGTGTATTTGACATGATATATATCTCGAATGCTGTTGCGACGGCTAGCATGTCATGGCAGAATTGAATGGCCTGGACACCGTGGGTGAATGTGTTTGTACTAAATGAACCGGTAATGTTTGCATCATGTCTAAGGCAGGAATCCCTGAGTACCACGGTCAGGGATACCTACAATAATTGACTAAGGCTAATAAACTAGAATAATTCAGTAGACATAAAAAGATTTCCAGCTACAGGCAATCCCGTTATCTGGGCGCATTAAGTGGACTTGTAGCCTACCGACGAGTAGGGCACATTTCCAGCACACAGTTGCGTGTTGCATTCTCCATAAACGGACATTCGACCTGGATAACCGGATGGTCTGCAGGGCTTGTGGCTATTGGGATAATCTCATTGCATCTTGCTAGTAACTAGGCATGTGATAACCCTAGTTAGTTAAAAGTATCAAGCCGTACTCTTGATTGGCCGTGACTGATTGGATGGAGTTTATCCCAGCTTAGCCTTCTCCCGATCCTGTACAAGATTGTGACAGGACATGATTATTAAGGCTTGCCTTAACAATAACGATCGGGGGTCCAGTTCTGTTCAAGCGAAGGGTTACAACCCCGGTCCTTGTTTGGTTTAAGGGTTGTAACCTGGCTCCCGGAGCAGTTTTGTGTCCTCTCTTCGTTATTGTCTTATTGCAACCCCATGCCACGCTCGTCATGTTTCACTTACTGTAGCAGCATGATTAATTATTTATACTGGCCTTAACAATAAAGATCAGTGGTCCAGTTCTGTTCAGGCGAAGGGTTACAACCTCGGTCCTTGTTTGGTTTAAGGGTTGTAACCTGGCTCCCGGAGCAGTTCTGTGTCCTCTCTTCGTTTATTGTCTTCACTGTACCAATAGTATTTGAGACGGGTTTCTATTCAGGTGAAGGACTGCAACCCCGGTCCTTATTTGGTTTAAGGGTTGTGATCCGGCTGCTTGAATGGTTTTCTCGTACTCAATTTATTTAGTGTTATCTCTATTATTATTATGATCAATTCTTTTATAAGCTCTCTTTAATATTCTATTATGATATGCTGGTTTTAGTTCCTAAGTGAAGCCTCCTTTGTGGCACTTACTCTTTCTAGGGTCTGACCCAGCTGGTTTTGTATGGCCAGATATCGGAGCAGCCCCAGAGGATCTACCTAACCTCCAGCCAGATGGTGACCACCAGGCGTAACCCTGGCAACGAGTGGGTTTCTTTTTGTCCTCCCACTTTATTGTAAAATTATTCTTTTGAGACGTTTAGCCGACGAGCACGTGTTAGCTCGATTGCACCTTTACTTACTGTCTGCCTACGGGCTATAACATGATTGACATATCCTAGGGTTGATCATGTACGACTGAACTCTTGCTAGTCTTGACAATTTTGTACGACTAGCTTCATGATCATCCAATATATAATATATGGGACGCCTTGCTATTATATATTTGGTGCTCTGACATCTTGTAAATATTATTGCTTGCCTGTGATTGAGACAATAGGCTTGTTCTTGACCATAGGAGACTGATGGATTGTAGTTAAACTCTTATATATCTAGACAGCCGTGACCGTATAGTGAGGTGGATTCCATTTCATTATACGTAGCTGGCTATGTATGTCCCCGCTCTCCAGTATTCTGGTTCTGGAGTGTTACAATTATGTATCATTTGAAAAGTATAGATTATTAAGTTCTAAAACTTGAATAGTTAAGAGTATTTAGTTACAAAGCCAGAAATATAAGATAAAGATTAGATATCTAGCTATGCATTCTTCAACCAAACTCATAATATTAATAATGATGATGATAAGGGCGAAGACAAACACAAGATGTTGGGGAATAGGATGCATGTATAGCATTTTATTGCATTCATTATTTACTTGTGTAGACAAATGGGTCTAGAGAAATTAATAACCATCTAAGATATCAAGCAACATTCAGTTATGACGTATTATTGGGATCCAGTCTATAATGTCAAGGGGTAGAAGAGGAAGTATGGAGCATCCAGATATCCAAGTTGTTTTTCGGGAGCAAGGCTGCAGAATATTGGAGTTCCGATCAGAATTCTAAATTAGACTGAGCTGTGCTCAGTTTTTTTTATATAGATATGTTATGTTTTTTGTGGGACTACTTACCATGGGGGCTTGATATTAACAATCCAGATTTGTTACGAGGATGGCATAGGGACTAAGTTAGGGAGTCATAATGCTTATTAGGGTTTCCTAGTCCCTATATATATTGGAGGCTAAGGGGAGATTTTATTTTTATGATTTTTTTTAGGGCTCAAGGAGACTCCACCAAACTTCTATGAGATCATTCTCTTGCGCTTCAAATAAATGAAAGATTTGCAATGGTGATTCGTCCAGTTTTTCAAGGAGATCATCACCATTCGAACGGTAGACAACCATTGCTAGGTGTAGAGAGCACTTGTAAGGGTTGGGTTATTTGAACAATCTCATTATTTGTACCTTCATCTTGATAGGTTATATGTTGTGACATATACAAGTTCAAAATATTGAGTGCACATGAGAGTCACAAGCATCAAATGAGGACTTGATAGATGTTCGATAAGGTGTTTGTGATTAACAAGGCTTGTCGAGAAAGGTCTTCAAGAAGACTTGAGTAGAACGAAAGGATTTGGTTCGTCGATTCCATGATAATTGGTTAGTCTACCGGTGACAATTTGATATATGTATTTGAGTTTGGTTCCGAAAGGGATGTCAAGGATTATTGGATCAAGAGAGGTTTCAACAACTTAATATCGAAAAGAAGATCGTGAGTGCAGTCGACTCAAGAAATGGTGGATACATCACTATCTGCAGAACTTGGGAGAGTTATGGGCCTTCGACGTGTGCATCATGCATGGACCTATTGTCCTCGAGGATGCCAATTTATGGGAAAGATTTCATATTGAGCATGATGATGAACCGATTCAAGAGCTTCAATCTTGTGGAACCGTACCGTTCCTTTAGCCCGCGTAGCTAAGTGCGAGAAAGATATTCAAAACAAGAGGATAGTCTAGTGGAAGACATAAGTAGGAAGTACATAGCTAAGACTCATGGTGAGAGTGGTGGTTAAGGATTTGGTCTTGGTCAAGTCATTGATCTCTGTGAGATCCTATTGATTTAGGAGATGCTACGGTTGGCAGTAAGCGTCGACTTAGTGATCGAGCTGCTAGAGACGACATATGATATGGAATAACCCGAGGGATACAGGGTTGATGATGGAAAGGAGCCTGAACTCTATCTAGGGCATGGATATCTGATTGAGAAGTTTTGGGGAACAACACCCTCTTATCAGACTATTGGGGGAGTTTGTTGGAATCCGACCCTATGTTGAAGGTGGAAGAGAGAATATGGAGCATTTGAATATCCTAATTGTTTCTCGAGAGCAAGCTAGGCTGCAGAATTTTGGAGTTCATGCTGGAATTCGATTGGACCTAGCTGCTCAATTTGGTCATATATGTTATGTTTTATGTATGACCCACTAATTATGGGGACTTGATATGAAGGGTCCTAATTTATAATGAGGCTAACTTAGGGAATAAGTTAGGGATTCCTAGTGCTTGTTAGGATTTCTTATTCCCTATGTATTGGAGGCTAAAGGAAGATTTCCTTGTATGCTTTTTCAGAGCTCAAGGAGGCTCCACTAAACTTCTATAGGATTTATTCTCGTAGGCTCTTGTGCTTCAAAAAAGAATGATATATAAGATTCATCTACTCTATGAGGGAGTTTGTCACTGTCGGACAGTTGACAACCATTTCTAGGTGAAAGAACTTTGTAAGGGTTGGGTTAACTTGAGCGATCTCTTTGTTTTGTATATTAAATCTGAGAGGTTATCACTTGGGACAAAGGAACCGACATATACAATATTGTATTACAATATTTTTATTAAATATAATATTGCAATTTGTCCATCTGGCCATAGCCACCATAGCAAGTTTGATATTTGCTTGGCCTTGTGTAGCAAGTATGGTTGGTGTTTTCTTTCAAGGCTAGATAGTCGCATTGACATTCGCTGCGCACGTTTTTGAATCTCAAAAATAATGAGTACTAAGTTCACGATCTTAATTATTTTATAAGTAGTATTAGACTTCATATACATAGTTGGTCCTCCACAACTAATGAGATTGAACTTGTGTCGCTTTGAACCCCCATATATATTTTCTTTACTTGTACGATCCTTCAATCCTATCAGCTCATTTTTTTCAATATAGTGGTCATCTTTACTTGTACAATCCTTCAAGAGAGAAAGATTATACCGAAATAGATGACAAACGGGCAACAAGTTATGCCACCAGCTTTTTTGGATGGCAAAACCAATCCTCCTAAACACTACATCCATAGACCTGGGAGACATGACATTACTGTGCATAACTTTTTGGACTCTTACGAAGCTTCACAATGTCTGGTGCTAGAAAACCAAACGTGTTAAATGCGAACGGAATAAAAATGTGTTGATTGTCGGTGCACGCTTTTTCATGTTTGGACACTTTGGCTGAGGCCACTTTGAGAGCAGCTTGTCCCACAATAAAGCCTTCTCTCTCCAAGTCCACTAGTGGAGAAACTCCTGTTAGGTCCACACATGCATGCATGTTCCCCCTATCAATCCGTAAACTAGAACATCTGTCGGATCAGACAAGAAAGTTCACAGCTGCCTCTTTTTTTGCAAAAATTCTTGCACATCTAAGTACATCGAAAAGAACATCCCTGACAAGATTATGCCTGTATTTGAAACCAGAAAGCTCCTTACAATGAAATGCATGCTCCCCGAAGGTGTACAAACACACCTTACGACACACTGGACATGGCTCATCCATTGAAAATAGAGGAATCATGAGGCAGTACCTGAGGATAGTGCGATACTCCACTGTTGACATGTATTGGCCTAACCCGTCAATTATGGGATAGCCAAGAGAAAATTCTAAGCATGCGCTGCTTGTAGACATCCAAAAACCATTTTTTGCCTAGCGGTCATATCAAACTTGACTTCCATGTCCTGAATAAGTTTACTAAAAAGGGCACTCACCAAAGCATGTTAGACTTTAGGGGGGACGGTGTCCTTACTAGTAATCTTACTAAGATCGAAAGCAGGAATCGTAACACGAAGGTAGTCCACGGCAGTCTCGAAATCAGAGTCCATACCACGTATCCCACTGTCTCGCAAGATATGATCTTATAGCACCCAAGATTAGGACCTGGAGGCCACAAAAGCATACAATGAAGCCTCTATTGCCGAGTACAGCCCAAGGCCACCGACCCGAATAGGTAAAGAAGCCAGGGCCATTGAAAATCTCCAAAGAACTAGCCTCCGTAAATCATAATGTCCTCAATCGAACCTCATAACCCTTGGTCAAAACAAATGATGCCTCCTTCATGTATCTGGGTTGGCATGTCCTTACGCCAAAAAAATGTTTGGCAATACCCATGCAAGAGCGAAGTAAGAGGAGCTCACTCTGAGGATCACTCAACTGTAGGAGAAGATGCATCAACTCAACAGCCTTGATAGCTCTCTTCATTTCCAACCCCTCGATGAATCCATTATCTCTGCTAACAGCCCCTCCAAGCAACTTTACACCTAATGGTGGCCTCGCAATGTCCACAGGGAATAACCCCTCTCGAAGCTTCCTGCCGCGCGTCACACGATGGCCAAAAGAACTCAATTTTGTGGATGTTCAATTCAAGACCCCTTTCTGGACCAGTCTCACGAATGATTGGCAACTGCTTTGGCCACCTCCTCTGAATCCCCAATGACAGTCCCATCATCAAGATACCATGCATGGAGAAGAAGCTTGCAGTTGTCCTTGATTTTATGTATTAGTGGAAGTAACACATGATGTCACGACCCGCACCCTAGAGTAAGGGCACGAGACGTGGGTACGTCCAGCCTACGCCGCAGTGTCGGCGGTAGAACGCTGTCCAACTAGCAATATATCTCTAATCTGTTTATACTCCCTGAAAGGGGGTGACATAGCAGTAATAACTCAATCATAACTAAGGAAGAGATAGCACGATATGAAATAGAACTCAAGAAAATAAATAGATGAAAAGTAGTCTAAAATAATCCCAGCAATATTCAGAAGTACATGGTCTCAGATACAGATTAAAAGAATATATACAACTCTGAACTCCAAATAAAGTCTAGCTAAACATATCCCATGACTACATAAAGTAAGATAAGCCTAACTAATCTAGTCTAGGCAATCAGGGTGATATCCTCAGCTAGAGCTGGGTCCTCCTGAGGGTCCAGCTCGCAGGTGTCATCTAAGGCTGTCCCGTAGTAAGTATCCAGACCAGCCTCCTCCCCGTCCTCTGTAATATTTTAACAAGTCCAGTCAGGACAGGAGCGAGTTCAGTACATCTCAACAGTTCATAGTAGGTTAGAGGATATAATCATGCAGTAAAGTAAGATACAGGTACTGAAAAAAGTGCAGTATATAAACAGAGAGAGAAAGCTGTAATAGAAATATCTACTATAAATAGAGAACTAACATGTGACTAGTGAGTCAGAGTACAATATAGACATGTAAATGGCATAGGAGATTCTGATGCTACACTATGGAAGAGATTCTGATACTACACTACTTGGTTAGTATTCACATGTCTATTTCTACTCCCCCGCACCCCCAATCAGTACACAAGGATCCAACCAGGTTATGTTATGATACTATGTAAAGCCCCCGAAGGGTGATAAGCCCCCGAAGGGTGGTAAGCCTCCGAAAGGTGATAAGCCCCCGAAGGATAATACATAGTAGACCCATAAATGGGATATATTCCAGGAAGACTCTGTGATCATAAAAGTATATGTCACAAGTGATCGAAGAATCAACGAAGCATAGTGATACGCTATGTAAGTGAAACGCACAGAACCTAGAGTACCCGATGCTCCCTAAGGATAACATCTCAAGAAGGGATCCATATAGTACCAATCCGTGTGACCAACGTGACAGTACGAGTAAGGTAATCTACTGCAGAAAATAGTTCTAAGCAGGATATGAAATGATCAGAGAATGTACTCGCCTGTATCCGAGTGTCCAATATGAAAGGTACCGTCCGAGGATTGGTGTCTGGCTCCTAATCAGAATAGCACAAGTCACAACAAGCCTAAAATGGTAAAATGAAGTTCTACTATACATTCTACATGATTCTAGGTCAATCTAGGCCAAAGTCAACTCTTGGTCAACTCTGGTCAACCCTAGAAGTCAAACTAGGTCAACCAAGTCTAGACTAGGTCAAACTAGTCTACACTAGACTACATTAGTCTATACTAGGTCACTCAACCTACACTAGCTAGCACACAATACTACTAGGCTATCTAGACCAATTACACAAGTTATATGGCAACCCACATAATACCTATACAAGTTCATACATAGGTTATAGGCAATTAATAGGACATCACATATATTATACACATATATATAGCTCAACCCATATATGTATAGGTAACATTACATGTTTTATATATATATATACATACTATATACATAACTATATGAAGGCTATGGAATGTGTATATAGAGAGGGAGAGTGTACAAGTAACCTGTCAAGGAGTAGGTGATGTTGTGTGAATCATGAAGGCTGTGTGTGTCAATGCAAGGACTTGTGTGTGTGTGTGATAGAGTGGACAATACAATGTGTATGTGTGTGTTAAGGAGTGAGGGTAAAATGTATGTATGTATGACAGTATATAGGAAGGGAGAGAAATCAGTATACATATATCAAGGGACACGAACTCACATCAGGTTTTAGGAACTGGAAACAGTAAAATATTAATAGAGGACAATGTAAAAGAATGAATCAATGCAAAACAGTGGCATGACATGTAAATTCAACTCAGTTTTAATGAAACAGGGTATCTAATACACATTCAAAACCAATAACATTGAACCCTCAGTTTTCATGAGCCACACTCATCCATTGAATCCTAAATTCGACACACATAAAGTCTAAGTATATTAGAACCTAAATAGGAATTAAAAGCAATATTTGTACAGCATTAGATGGGTTAAAATAGGTGGCAAGGTTTATATTCAAAACTGGAAAAAAATGACAGGATATGACAGTTCAACCCAAAACCAACTGAGAACTTGGACTTTCAAGTCCTAAATTCAGTTATTGAACTCATTCACAGATCATAAATAAATATTCAACACATGAATCTAACAGTGACAGTAACATGTCCCTTTGTTAACATTAAATCTGGAAAAATATCATAAACCAATGTACAGTTCAAGTTATTCATTCAAAACCCATATTTCACCCAATCCTCAATGTAATCCACCCAAAATTGACTCATAACTAGACAACATATAGGATTATAGATTAGAGTTTATAAAACATACATTAATCAGTGATTAATAGGTTAATTTAGGTGTCCAAATGGGCATTTGAAAACAGAGAATTTTCCAGGAAACAAGTATCAGTAATCTTGGGTTAATGAGAAATCGAATAGGAAAATTAAGCTAATCATGAACCTAAAGGTTGGTAATTGAAAACAAACCATGTGCATAAACCCCACACATCCATTTCGTGTCACCCAAGGCCGGACACGACGTGTCCAATGCAAAGAACTCAAAAATCAACACACACAGTGCACTGTCAGTGCACTGTCTCGTGCACACGTGCACTTGTGTCGTGTGCACGACACAAGACTCAAGCGAGTATCTTGGTCATCCACATAGGTAGCCCACCTATAGGGCTACCTCATAGGACCATTGGCCAGTGCCCACAACGTGTCAGTGTCGGACACGAGGCCCGTATCAGTGGCAAAAATCAACAGTGCACTGCACAGGCTATTCCCTGTGCACAATTGATTCCTCCTTCGACATGACACAAAATCCAATGAAACTTGGAGAATGTCATGACAGACATTGCCCCTAGGTTTCTCTTGAATTTTGTGTCCTGAAACCCCGTGTCGTGTCCGCTACAGACCCCGTGTAGCAGGGGAACACTGTAGCTCGCGCGCGAGCGTGTGCACGCGCGTGTCCAAACGATAAATCCGACACGAAACGACACGAACACTACCACATGAGAACAGGACACAATGAGCAAGATTAAAACTAATATTCCTATTCAAAAATATCCTGAAAACTAGGTCGAAGGGTCCACTGGGGCATTTCGACAAACAGTCTAGGTCAGGGACTGATACGTGTCCAGAACGGACACGAAACCCAATAAAACTCGACACAAAGCCTATATAGACACTTGGGGACCCTTAGGGCTTCCTAATCATGAAGACAAATTGAAAATCCATGGAGAAATGACAAAGTTACCTATTGATGAACTTCCAATGAAAAATCCCTTTTGTGAGCTCCTTTCTTGGTATCCCAATCCAATCAAAACCACCTCAAACTGAAACAAATTTCCAATAACAGCAAGAACAATAATATTAGGATCTAATGCAACTAGTTTGGGGGAAAAAGGACCTACAATGGATTTTATATAGTTTTTTAAACATGGAGACTCACTTCTTTCTTTTCTTGAAATAATTTCCTAGGGAAGGAGGCTAGCCCTAGATTTTAGGAGGAGTTTTATAGTGGGGGAATCCCAATGCTATAGGTGGCCGGCCACATCTCCTAGGGATTAGGGTTTGCTAGTTTGGGCTTTGGGCCAAGTTACATAGGCTATGGTTTGATTGTTTTATTAATGGCTCTAAATCATAAGCCATGACTTATGTCTTTCTAATTTCTATTGCTAATTAGGTTCTAATGACCAAACCAAAGATTAGGCTAGGTTAGACTAGATTCATATATCCTAACAAGCTCATACTAACTAGGGTTAGCTCCTAGGTTGGTCTACAAGGGTCAACACTAGTCAAAGTCAACCTAGTCCAAACAATTCCAAAATAATTCCTAAAAATTCTCATAAATTCAAATAAATTCTAATAAATTTAAATTACCCCAAAAATAACAAAAATACCCTCATACTAGAAATGTGGTAGTGACAAATCTATCCTCCTTAAAAGAATTTCGTCCTCAAAATTGAAAGACGAAATACAACTGATGAGAAGGATAGAAAGCATACCTCACGGTCCAAAAAGATAAGGGTAGCGCTCGCGCATCTCATCCTTCCGCTCCCAGGTAGACTCTCCTAGAGAATGATGCCTCCATGCGATGCGTACCAAGGGTATCACCTGGTTCCTCAGAACCTTCTCCCGTCGATCCAGAATCTCCACTGGCTGCTCTGGATAGCTGAGAGAAGGCCCAACCTCTATCTCTGAATGATGGAGCACATGGCTAGGGTCAGCCACGTACCGTCTCAACTGTGATACATAAAATACATTGTGGTTCCCCACTAGTACAGGCGGCAAGTCTAGCCTGTATGCAACGTCACCGACTCTCCCGCTGATAACGAAAGGGCCGATGAAGCGCGGGCTAAGCTTCCCGCCTCCACCGAAATGTATCGTACCACGAGTCAGAGATATCCTCAAGAAAACCTGGTCTCCGACCTAATCACAAGCAAGGTCTCAATTAATTATAATAAACAAACATGATCAAAAATCACAAACAAGGAAACCTAAATCTAATCCTACTCTAATCTGTGCCTCAAACTCCAAGGGCCTCCGGTGGCTATCGGCCCAGTGCCGATGTCTGTCCTGCACCACGCGAAGTCTGTCCCTGATGAGCTTCACCTTTTCGGCCGCATCAACAACCATCTATGGCCCCAGTAA
Organism: Iris pallida; assembly: GCA_029216955.1. Classification (NCBI taxonomy): domain Eukaryota; kingdom Viridiplantae; phylum Streptophyta; class Magnoliopsida; order Asparagales; family Iridaceae; genus Iris; species Iris pallida. Next base: position 4,909,488 of record JANAVB010043220.1, read on the forward strand.
AGCTCGCTCACCAACATCATCCCAGGATAAGGGCGTACGGCACCTACGCCCGTACAGAGCCTCAAAAGGTGACATCTCAATGCTGGCCTGGAAACTATTGTTGTAGGCAAACTCCACCAAATAAAGATGATCCTCCCAGGAACCTCCAAAGTCTAGGACGTACGTCCGCAGCATATCTTCAAGAGTCTGAATAGTCCATTCTGACTGTCCGTCCGTCTGGGGGTGGTATGCAGTACTAAACTTGAGCTGAGTGCCCAAGCTGGTCTGCAGACTCCTCCAGAAATGGAAAGTAAAACGGCTATCCCGATCCGAGACGATGCTGACCGGAACTCCGTAAATCATGACTATCTGCCGCATATACAACTCCGTCAGCCTCTCTGTAGACGTACCCACCTTAAATGGCAAGAAGTGGGCCGATTTGGTCAACCTGTCAACGATGACCCAAATCGCGTCTTTTCTTCCTGGAGTACGCGGCAATCCTGATACGAAGTCCATAGTGATATGCTCCCATTTCCACTCGGGAATGGGCAGCGGCTGCAATAATCCACCGGGCCTCTGCCTCTCTGCCTTGACCTGCTGACGGACCAAACACCTAGCCACGAAGCGAGCCACCTTCCGCTTCATTCATGACCACCATACATGCTCCCGCAGATCTCGGTACATCTTGTTGGCACCCGGGTGTATAGAGTACTGAGATCTGTGGGCCTCCTGCATAACCTGCTCCATGAGATCTCCACTGGACACACATAACCTGGAACCGTGCCTCAAGGCACCATCCTCTGCAAGAGAAAACTCGCCCTCCAGCAATCCTGCTCGAACCTGCTCTCGGAGACACCGCAGAGCAACGTCCTCAAACTTTACTGACTTGATCCTCTCCACCAAATCTGACTGAATCTGCATCCCCCATAGCTGCATCTGCACTCCGGGCGCGATCACCTCAATCCCAAGGCTCTCCAAGTCGGCAAGCAAATGCCGATCCATGGTCAAACACATGGTTGTCGGATATCTACTCAAGGCATCGGCAACCACGTTGACCTTCCCTGGATGATACTGCAGTGCAATATCGAAGTCCTTCATCAACTCCAACCATCTGCGCTGCCTCATGTTCAACTCCTTCTGAGTGAACACATACTTTAAGCTCTTGTGATCTATGAAGATCTCCACCCTCTCACCATACAGATAATGCTTCCACAGCTTCAGAGCAAATATCACTGCTGCCAGCTCCAGGTCGTGGGTAGGATAGTTCTTCTCATAGGGACGTAATTGCCTGGAAGCATAGGCAATCACCTTCCCATGCTGCTGCAAGACACAACCCAGCCCCTTCCCTGAAGCACCACTATAAATAGTGAAACCACCTGATCCTGAAGGCAATGTCAGAATCGGAGCTATCGTAAGCCGCTTCTTCAACTCATCAAAAGCTGCCTGACACTCCTCTGACCAAATGAACTCAGCATCCTTCCGGGTCAACCGAGTCAACGGCTCTGCAATCCGGAAGAAATCCTGCACAAATCTCCGATAATATCCTGCCAGCCCCAGGAAACTCCTGATCTCTGCAACTGAAGTCGGCGCTGCCCATGCCTCAACTGCTACAATCTTCTTGGGATAAACTGAGATACCATCTCCAGTCACCACATGCCCCAAGAAGTCCACCCGATCCAAGAAGAACTCACATTTGGAGAGCTTTCCGTAAAGCTGCTCCTTCCTGAGAATCTCCAGCACTATCCTCAAATGCTCCTCGTGCTCTTCCTCAGTCTTGGAATATATCAAGATATCGTCAATAAACACCACCACAAACTGATCCAGATACTGGTGGAACACCTTGTTCATAAGGTTCATAAATACTGCTGGTGCATTGGTTAGCCCAAACGGCATAACCAAAAACTCGAACTGCCCGTACCGCGTCCTGAAAGCGGTCTTGGGAATATCCTCCCTCTTCACCTTCATCTGGTGATATCCTGACCTCAGATCAATCTTGGAAAATACCCGAGCTCCGCTCAACTGGTCAAATAGATCGTCGATCTGCGGCAGTGGGTATTTGTTCTTGATCGTGAGGTTATTGAGTGCCCTATAGTCAATACACATGCGTACTGACCCATCCTTCTTCGGCATGAACAACACTGGTGCACCCTTTGGCGACGAACTCGAGCGGATGAAGCCCTTGTCCTGTAGCTCATCCACCTGCTTCTTCAGCTCCACCAGCTCGATGTTGTTCACCCGATAGACATGCTGAGAGTTAGGCTCCGCTCCTGGAACCAAGTCTATCGAGAACTCTATGTCTCTGTCTGGTGGCAATCCCGGCAACTCCTCTGGGAAAACATCCATATAATCTGTTATCAAGGGGTTTGGAATCGTTTGCTCCTCGGTCGAGACTCCACAGAAGACTCCGCTGCTCTGCTCTGCCTGACATCTGGAGTACTCGAACTCTGGCTCCCCCGGTGCTCTGAAGAGAACTCTACCCCCTCTACAATCAATGCTATCGTGGTGCCTGCTCAACCAATCCATGCCTAGTACTATATCGTAGTTCGGCAATGGCATTACGAGCAGGCCCACCTCCAACTCACGGCCTCCTAAAACTACTCTCCGACCCTTACAAACATCACTCACGAGGATAATGCCACCCCCGGTCGTGATCTTGTAAGTCCTAGGCAACGATTCAGCTATGATACCGTGTCTAATCGCAAAAGATACTAATATGAAGCTATACGAAGCACCGAAATCGAATAATGCAAATGCTGGACTGGAGTCGAGAAGAATCAAACCTACAATCAGCTCTCCTATCACCTATGCATCTCCAGCTGCCATGGCGAAAGCTCGCCCCTGCTGGCCTTCCCTGGCCTGCTGCTGGTGCTGGACGAACCTCTGCTGCTGCGTCGGCAGGGCTGGTCCCCTCTGCTGGCCTGCTGGAGCCCTGGCTCCACCTTCCGGAGCTGCTCGTCCCATGCGGCACTCCCTCATTGGTGGTCAGCTGAACCACACACTAGACACTGGCCCAGCCTCTTCCGGCACTCATTGAAGACGTGCCCAGGCTTCTTGCAGTAGCCACAAGTACCACCCTGTCTCTGACCCTGCTGGTGCTGTCTCGGCTGCTGCTGCTGGTGAACTGGCCTCTGCTGGATCGGCTGCGGCTGAAACTGCCTCAGCTGCTGCTGCTGAAAATGGGGCCTCTTAGCCTGGCCTCCGCTGCTGCTGCTGCCTCCAACTGGGTCTCTCTTCCTCTTGAGCCTAAGCTCAAGATCATCCTCTGCTAGCAAAGCTCCTGTCAATATCTTCTCGAACGTGGCATCCCGGTTGCCCTTGGTCAAGGACTTGACCTCCTTGACTAGGCCCTTCCGGAACCTCTGAGCCTTCGCCGTCTCGCTCAAGCCCTCCACAAACCTGCCGAGGCGGCCAAGCTCCCCGACGTACTCCTCCACTGAGAGACTCCCCTGGACCAGGCTCTCAAACTGCGACTCCAAGGCTCTGAGTGCTGAATCTGGGAAGAACTTCTTCTTGAAGAAGCCCTTGAACTGCTCCCAAGTCTACCCCGGTACCCCCATCCTGGGGTCTGACTGATACCAGGTGCGAGCAACATCTCGCATCCGGCTAGCTGCGGCCTCGATCTGAAGGTCTGCTGGAATCATGGCCAAGCGAAAGATCTCCTCTATATGCTCGATCCACTCATCGACATATAGGATCCCCTCTGTCCCCAGAAAGTCTCTGGGGCTCATCTTCTGAAACTGCTCGATCCCCGGTGTCCTCGGCTGCTGTACCACTGGTCGAGCTGCGGCTGTCGTGACGGCCAACTCCATGCCTCTGTCCTGTCGAGCCTGCTGTCGGTCCATGAACTGCTAGAAATATGCGAACATCTGAGCTACGTCCACGTATCCTGGAGGCGGTGGCTGCTGAAAGGGATCCTCTGGAATGACCGGGTCCTGCCTCCGAGCCGGTGGATGCATACCTCCTGCTGCTACTGCCGAGGTCTCAATACGAGCTGAGGTGGCAGGAGCTGCAGTCCCCTGGCCTCGTCGTACTGGCTGAGAGGTAGCAGTCCCCTCTATAGCATCCTCATGAATGGCACGCTGCGATCGAGTCTCTACCATCCTGAAGATAGACAAATAAGAGTATCAATTTCTGAGAAAGAAGCGAAATAACAAAGGCAGACAATTATAATTCAAAGGATCAGCTGACAAAAAGGATTTAGATGGCAATAAAAGAAAATTTTCCTAAAGTGATTGAGTACCTTAAAATTAATGTCCTATATCCTACTGCAGGCTGTAGTGATACTCTAATTCGAATACCACTATACTTCTAGTCTAGACCTGCATGGGCCACCACTAAAAACGTGTCACGACCCGCACCCTAGAGTAAGGGCACGAGACGTAGGTACGTCCAGCCTACGCCGCAGTGTCGGCAGTAGAACGTTGTCCTAGGTCAACAATCAACTAGCAATATATCTCTAATCTGTTTATACTCCCCGAATGGGTGTGACATAGCAGTAATAACTCAATCACAACTAAGGAAGAGATAGCACGATATGAAATAGAACTCAAGGAAATAAATAGATGAAAAGTAGTCTAAGATAATCCCAACAATATCCAGAAGTACATAGTCTCAGATACAGATTGAAAGAATATATACAACTCTGAACTCCAAATAAAGTCTAGCTAAACATGTCCCATGACTACATAAAGAAAGATAAGCCTAACTAATCTAGTCTAGGCAATCGGGGTGATATCCTCAGCTAGAGCTGGGTCCTCCTGAGGGTCCAGCTCGCAGGTGTCATCTAAGGCTGCCCCGTAGTAAGTATCCAGACCAGTCTCCTCCTCGTCCTCTGTAATATTTTCAACAGGTCCAGTCAGGACAGGAGTGAGTACAGTACATCTCAACAGTTCATAATAGGTTAGAGGATATAATCATGCAGTAAAGTAAGATACAGGTACTGAAAGAAGTGCAGTATGTAAACAGAGAGAGAAAGCTGTAATAGAAATATCTACTATAAATAGAGAACTAACATGTGACTAGTAAGTCAGAGTACAATATAGACATGTAAATGGCATTGGAGATTCTGATGCTACACTATGGAAGAGATTCCGATACTACACTACTTGGATAGTATTCACATGTCTATTTCTACTCCCCCGTACCCCCAATCAGTACACAAGGATCCAACTAGGTTATGTTATGATACTATGTAAAGCCCCCGAAGGGTGATAAGTCCCCGAAGGGTGGTAAGCCTCCGAAAGGTGATAAACCCCCGAAGGGTGATACATAGTAGACCCATAAATGGGATAAGGATTCCAGAAAGACTCTGTGATCATAAGAGTATATGTCACAAGTGATCGAAGAATCAACGAAGCATAGTGATACGCTATGTAAGTGAAACGCACAAAACCTAGAGTACCCGATGCTCCCTAAGGAAAATATCTCAAGAAGGGATCCATATAGTACCAATCCGTGTGACCAACGTGACAGTACGAGTAAAGTAATCTACTACAGAAAATAATTCTAAGCAGGATATGAAATGATCAGAGAATGTACTCGCCTGTATCCGAGTGTCCAATATGAAAGGTACCGTCCGAGGATTGGTGTCTGGCTCCTAATCAGAATAGCACAAGTCACAACAAGCCTAAAATGGTAAAATGAAGTTCTATTATGCATTCTACATGATTCTAGGTCAATCTAGGCCAAAGTCAACTCTTGGTCAACTCTGGTCAACCCTAGAAGTCAAACTAGGTCAACCAAGTCTAGACTAGGTCAAACTAGTCTACACTAGACTACATTAGTCTATACTAGGTCACTCAACCTACACTAGCTAGCATACAACACTACTAGGCTATCTAGACCAATTACACAAGTTATATGGCAACCCACATAATACCTATACAAGTTCATACATAGGTTATAGGCAATTAATAGGACATCACATATATTATACACATATATATAGCTCAACCCATATATGTATAGGTAACATTACATGTTTTATATATATATACATACTATATACATAACTATATGAAGGCTATGGAATGTGTATATAGAGAGGGAGAGTGTACAAGTAAACTGTCAAGGAGTAGGTGATGTTGTGTGAATCATGAAGGCTGTGTGTGTCAATGCAAGGACTTGTGTGTGTGTGTGTGATAGATATCAAGGGACACGAACTCACATCAGGTTTTAGGAACTGGAAACAGTGAAATATTAATAGAGGACAATGTAAAAGAATGAATCAATGCAAAACAGTGGCATGGCATGTCAATTCAACTCAGTTTTAATAAAACAGTGTATCTAATACACATTCAAAACCAATAACATTGAACCCTCAGTTTTCATGAGCCACACTCATCCATTGAATCCTAAATTCGACACACATAAAGTCTAAGTATATTAGAACCTAAATAGGATTTAAAACCAATATTTGTACAGCATTAGATGGGTTAAAATAGGTGGCAAGGTTCATATTCAAAACTGGAAAAAAATGACAGGATATGACAGTTCAACCCAAAACCAACTGAGAACTTGGACTGTCAAGTCCTAAATTCAGTTATTGAACTCATTCACAGATCATAAATAAACAATCAACACATGAATCTAACAGTGACAGTAACATGTCCCTTTGTTAACATTAAATCTGGAAAAATATCATAAACCAATGTACAGTTCAAGTTATTCATTCAAAACCCATATTTCACCCAATCCTCAATGTAATCCACCCAAAATTGACTCATAACTAGACAACATATAGGAGTATAGATTAGAGTTTATAAAACATACATTAATCAGTGATTAACAGGTTAATTTAGGTGTCCAAATGGGCATTTGAAAACTGAGAATTTTCCAGGAAACAAGTATCAGTAATCTTGGGTTAATGAGAAATCGAATAGGAAAATTAAGCTAATCATGAACCTAAAAGGTTGGTAATTGAAAACAACCCATGTGCACAAACCCCACACATCCATTTCGTGTCACCCAAGGCCGGACACGGCGTGTCCAATGCAAAGAACCCAAAAACCAACACACACAGTGCACTGTCTCGTGCACACGTGCACTTGTGTCGTGTGCACGACACAAGACTCAAGCGAGTATCGTGGTCATCCACATAGGTAGCCCACCTATAGGGCTACCTCATAGGCCCATTGGCCAGTGCCCACAACGTGTCAGTATCGGACACGAGGCCCGTATCAGTGGCAGAAATCAACAGTGCACTGCACAGGCTATTCCCCGTGCACGATTGATTCCTCCTTCGACACGACACAAAATCCAATAAAACTTGGGGAATGTCATGACAGATATTGCCCCTAGGTTTCCCTTGAATTTTGTGTCCTGAAACCCCGTGTCGTGTCCGCTACAAACCCCGTGTAACAGGGGAACACTGTAGCTCGCGCGCGAGCGTGTGCACGCGCGTGTCCAAACGATAAATCCGACACGAAACGACACGAACACTACCACATGAGAACAGGACACAATGAGCAAGATTAAAACTAATATTCCTATTCAAAAATATCCTGGAAACTAGGTCGAAGGGTCCACTGGGGCATTTCGATAAACAGTCTAGGTCAGGGACTGATACGTGTCCAGAACGGACACGAAACCCAGTAAAACTCGACACGAAGCCTATACAGACACTTGGGGACCCTTAGGGCTTCCTAATCACGAAGACAAATTGAAAATCCATGGAGAAATGACAAAGTTACCTATTGATGAACTTCCAATGAAAAATCTCCTTTGTGAGCTCCTTTCTTGGTATCCCAATCCAATCAAAACCACCTCAAACTGAAACAAATTTCCAATAACAGCAAGAACAATAATATTAGGATCTAATGCAACTAGTTTGGGGAAAAAGGACCTACAATGGATTTTCTATAGTTTTTTAAACATGGAGACTCACCTCTTTCTTTTCTTGAAATAATTTTCTAGGGAAGGAGGCTAGCCCTAGATTTTAGGAGGGGTTTTATAGTGGGGGAATCCCAATGCTATAGGTGGCCGGCCACATCTCCTAGGGATTAGGGTTTGCTAGTTTGGGCTTTGGGCCAAGTTACATAGGCTATGGTTTGATTGTTTTATTAATGGCTCTAAATCATAAGCCATGACTTATGTCTTTCTAATTTCTATTGCTAATTAGGTTCTAATGACCAAACCAAAGATTAGGCTAGGTTAGACTAGAGTCATATATCCTAACCAAGCTCATACTAACTAGGGTTAGCTCCTAGGTTGGTCTACAAGGGTCAACACTAGTCAAAGTCAACCTAGTCCAAACAATTCCAAAATAATTCCTAAAAATTCCCATAAATTCAAATAAATTCTAATAAATTTAAATTACCCCAAAAATGACAAAAATACCCTCACACTAGAAATGTGGTAGTGACACATGAGCAAAAAGAAGCGGCCCCAGAGGGTCGTCTTGTTGTACTCCAGTGGCTGACAAGATATGTCCGTCTCTAAGGTACAACCTCGCTGCTTGACCATACAAAAACTCAATCCACAAAGAAATATATGGGCACCTCGTCTTTTTCGATATAGTGGTTAACTAACATGTACTTGAAGATTCAGTACTTGATATTCACTTTATTTGATAATACTTAAACAAACTATTAGTGTCTTATGATAATACATGAATGAATAATTAGCAAGAACTATAAATAATATTTAAGTGGCTTAAGGATGCAAATGCAAATTATTGTTCTAGGTAGGCTTATGTAGTCCATGCCCAATGGAAGATCTCCATATATTTTGGAAACATATATTCTAAATGTTGCATAGGCACATTACTATGACATAATTACCAGGCATGTGTTCTAAAAGATGATTCTCTCCTTAATATGTACTTGCTTTCCAACTTTGGAAAATACAGTGAGAGGGAATGAAGGTAAGTTTTGAAACCAAATAGTGATCCAGTCATTAGTGGCGCTTGTAGTGTGATTGATTGAACCTTTTACATGACCAAACTGTACACCAACTCTAAAGATTGACTTAATCCTTTTGACATATCCTCCACAGTACTTAAGGAAAAATTATATATATATAAAGGTTACATTCCTTATATATATATATATATATATATATATATATATATATATATATATATATATATATATATATATATATATATATATATATATATATATATATATATATATATATATATAAAAAGGTTAGATTCCTTATAAAAGAGAGAACTTTTAAGTTTTAAGAATCTAATTATTAGTGTCGACCCCATTGAAGAGGGGCTCAGGATTTTTTTTTTTTTGAAATCTCACTCACACATACAATTGGGAGATTCGAACCTTGCCGGTCCTTCCGGTGTCCGCTCTCATACCACTAGGCTAGAGAGCTCGGACAGGGGCTCAGAATTTTCAAGAGTGGGTCCTGGAGCTTGACACCGAAGGAGGAACAGAGCGAGTGGGAATGAGGAGGGGGAACACGTCGGCCGTGGTCACCCCCGCAGACCAAATATTATGTATGTATCACTTGTAGGAACTTTTCTAGAAGCTAGCTACTTGTTTATTCGGTTGTACCTAATTTTTATTGAGATAAAGAAAGTAACGAATCTAAAGAGTTCTGAATGGGGTGAGAACATTTGAGAATTGTGGTCGAACCCCACAATGATATATACGAGCTCATTGTATATATGTCCTCCTTGCCAGCAAGTGCTTTCAAACAGCTAGTATGACTGACCATGACATCTAGAACGTGTGTAAGCTATGCATCTTGCACGTTGAAGAAGATGAAAAGGAAATTCGATATAGCATTCAACATGACCGTCACAGTACGTAGGTTTGTGACGAAATGATAATGGTTAGTACTGTTGTGCATATATATATATATATATATATATATATATATATATATATATATATATATATATATATCAATCGGCTGATTTTGTATTGTGGAACAAATTTATGTTATACACGTTAGATTAGAATTGTATGATTGAAATTAAAATAACTTAAAAAGATGGTGGAGTCTACACCTTTTAATCTCAATCACTAAATTCTAATCCAATGCATAAAACATAGAATGGTTTTATAATACAAAATCAGCCGGTATATATATATATATATATATATATATATATATATATATATATCGGAGGTGATACGTTGTCCGTGGTTTGTAACCGCGGACATGACCGCCGGTCGATGTGGCGGACCCTCTGGTCCGGATGGATCTTGGGGGGCCAATAATTGTCTGCCACGTCGACCAACAGTCACGTCCGCGATCACAAACAGCAGACAAAATATCATTTTCGTATGTATATAGGTTCAAGAAAGATGGTATGCATGGCATTCTACTAGTAGTGTGGTTTGATCATCAGATTTCAAACTCCAACTGCTCTCATCTATAATAATAATAATAATAATAACAATATGGTGAAGAAGAAGACGACGATGTTGATGACGATGCAGAATGATAAGATCTATAATAAAGCATATAGCCGGCGTTATGATTGTAGTTGAGGGAACCACACTCTTAGGTGTCGTGCTAGCTTCTAGTTCTTAATCTTCTATCAAATGAGCTGTTAAGTTTAATTAAAAAACAATGGAAGTAAAAAAGAAGCTCAAGGGACATTCCATTCGGAGGACCTAACATATCCTTTATGATCTTTAATTGCTGTTATGTTGTGACTACAAGTGGACTGATTAGTCTCAAATATTCAGCTCCGTGTCGGTAAACAATAAGGCCTCGTTTGGTTCACGGATTCAAGGAATTCGGAAAGGAAACTTATTCCTTTTCTTTGTTTGGTAGCCACAAATTTAGGAAACACTTTCCTGACATGGAGAAAAATATGAGAAAAAATGATTCCTCTCATAACCCATGGGATTCATTTTCCCTCCTCCTTTCCCAACATTAATTACCAAACATTATGACAAAAATAGCCTTGATTTATTACACATTTTACCAATTAACTCTTCATTATAATTATGTTGACATTGAATATTGTTGGAACAATGATATATTTTTTTTTTCCTTTCCTACACTAACCAAACATAGGAAAGAAAATTTGATAGAAATTCTACTTTTCCAATTTTATGGAAAATACATAGAAATTGATTTTCTTTCCGTGAACCAAACGAGGCCTAAGTACACGTACACTTGGCATTCAGTTGCTTGAAGATTTAAGATATTTTAATGATATTGAATTTGAGCACATGAACAAATTCTTTCAAGATTTGCTATATATTTAGAAGGAAAATGCTAAGTTTACTACCAAATTCTTACAACCTTCTTACAACTACTCTCTTCTACCTCTTACACATGGGTCCCACCGGGTCCCACCACCACTCTCACCCCCCCTGCTACATGGGCTCCATCCGGCCCCACCATTTCTTCCCCTCCTCCAATCGAAGTCCGACACATGTTCGGTTGTAGGAAGTTTGTAAAATTTGGTTGTAGGCATAGCAAAGCTCTATTTAGAATGATGAGAATCACGGAATAACTCCTGGATTGAGACAGACTTCGTGATAGTGATGCTAACTTGTTCGTTTTCATCATGAGATTCTGTACGAAGGAAATTCCTTTTAAGGGTCTGTTTTGGAAACCTAGTTTTGTTGAACATAATTTTGACAAACAAAACCAAGATAAACCAAGTGTTTGGATATGAGAATTTGTTTTTTAAACAGTAAAGTGTTTATAAGACATGTAAAATTAAAAAAATTGTTTTGTCTGTTGAAATTATTATGGTACGGTCAAATTATTAATTATTAATATAAAACAGAACCCCGATAATGTCCAATATATGAGAAGGCCTCGCTAAAATATAGCTCAATTATTATTTATTTTTTCTTTAGATTTATGAATTTTATTTAGTTAAAAAATACATGTAATTGTTAGTACGTAAAACGAAAAATTATGTAGAGTTTTTGTTTGGTTAAATATTCATACAATGAAATAGTATAGTATATTGAACAATATACAATCTATATACTTCGAAAAATAAGTAGATTTTATGAATTTTACTTCGTTAAACAAATAGATAGAATTATTAGTTCGTAAAAGAGAAACTAAATACAATGTATAACATTTAAAAAAAATTCTTAATAAATTAATAAGCTATTAATTAATCAATAAATTACTTACTTATCGATTTTTCTTGGTCTCAAGGCTATTAGGTTTAATTTAATGGCTTACTTAGTTTTACACTATGTTTGGGAACATAGGAGGGGAGGGAGAGGAAAATTTGAGAGGAAGGAAAATTGAGGGAGAGGAAAGTTAACTTTACCTCTTCTTGTTTGGATGACCGAAAAATGAGGAGAGGAAAAGTAAAAAATTAACTTTTGTTTGTTTGTGGGAGATAGATAAAATTACTGATTTGTCCTTAACTTTTTCATGATTTTTAAAATAATCAATGATAGGAGTTAAACTCATCCGTAAGTTTTATTTATGAGGTGTCTCATAACGTGAGTTGTAGATTAACTAATCCAATAATATATATATGAAGTTAACTAATAAATAAATCTATAAGACACCTCATAAACAAAAGAAATCTTATATTTATGATTTTCTTTTGCTAGAGATATCTCAAAAATCATAAATATATATTTATGAGGTGTCTACAACCCACATTTATGATTTTTTTAAAGATTAACTATATACGTGGGTTGTATAATTTACGTATGTTAATCTAAAACTCTCATAAAAATAACAAACTAAAAATATTGGCACTTAACTAAATTTACCGTGTCTTTGCAACATAGTTCTTAGGCCACGAGCATAAGAAAACTATATTTGTTTCTGTTCCTGATCTTGTCACATTGTTCTTATGCCTCGTTTGGTGTTTAACCTATATATATATATATATATATATATATATATATATATATATATATATATATATATATATATATATAAAATATATATAGTCTATTAATATTATATTGAGTCTATTAATTTATCTTAAGCAAATATTGATTTTATCTACAACTCACGTATAAGACATCTCTCACGTATAAGATTTAAAAATTTAACAAACTACACAGAATTAACATACGTAAATTTAAACTTCCAAAAGAAGATTTAAAAATTTAACAAACTACACAGAAACTCCTATATTTTATAGAGACATATTTGTTTAATCTTGTGATAAGATAGTTTGTTAAATATTTGTTTAAACAAACTACACAGAAACTTCATGTACAGAAATTGACATAAGTTACATATTTGAACAAAATTTAAAATCAACAAGATTTAAAAATAGAACAAAATAAAAGGGATAAGATAGTTTGATTACCTGATATGTAGCAATCACAACAGATAATATTTTTGTGATATGTAAGCTGATAGGAGAGAAATATATATACTACTCGAAGAAAAAAATAAGAAAAAAGAATATGAACGGACAACCTAGAAAAAGAAAGAGAATTGATTGAGGGGTAATTGGGTAAATATTACCCAATTCCCTCAATCACGTACACTTTCCTCCCGGTTTTGGGAGGAAAATTTTTTGGTGGGGCCTACCAAAAATTTTCCTCCAGATTCCTCTCCTCCCATTTCTTTTCCCCCTTTCCAAACAACTTAGTTTCTAATTTTCCCTCCACTTTCCCCTCAAATTTTCCCCTCCCTCTATTTCCCCTCCTTCCCAAACGTAGTGTTAGGGTCTCACATATATATGGATATTAGGATTTGAGTCTCGAAACTGACCGATATTAAGATTTGGGTCTCGAATGAACATTGATTTCGAGATCCAAATTTTAACATCGGTCAATTTCTAGAGCCAAACCCTAATCGATGTATATGTGAGACACTAAAACTAAATAACCCTTAATTGTACTATTCCACCTCCATATGTCTAAGACTTCATTCAAATTAATATAATATAATTATATACAAGACTTAAATATAACAATATATAATCTAATCTAATCGAATTTAAAACAAAAGAATTACCCAAGTCCAATCTATAGTTTAAAATATATAAAAAATTAAATTTTAGAGTAAAGGAATTAAATTATAAATTTAAAATCGACTCTCAAGCGGGGCCTAAGGCCATCTCTAACCAAGTCCTCAAATCACCTATGCGAGAATTTTGTTCCCTCCAATCCAAACTAAAATTGAGAAAATTTTTGAGGATGGCGAGAACTTGTCCTCAAATTTGAGAAAAGGAGAGAAACAAAAATCATCAAATTTGAGGATCCAATATTTATGTCCATTTTATTCTATATTTTTAATTTATAAATATAATTAGTATAATAATTATACAATTAAAATGTTGTTTTTGAGATTAGAGTATAATATTGAATATTTTGTTATTAGTGTTTTTTTTTTCTCTATAAAATTTTAGAGAATTTTTGAATTCTCCACAAAATAGCAAAAAAATTGTTAGTTTTAAATTTATAATTTAATTCCTTTACTCTAAAATTTTAGTGAGTCACTTATCCGTCTACAAATTTTTAGAAAGTTTTGTTTCTTAATTTGTAAAACAATTATATTAATAACGTATAATAAAACAATCTATATGATTCTATTAAAATAATTATAAAAAAATAGTTTATGAAAAAATAGATAATAATTTTTTTTGAGATGTCCGATGATAATCACGGGACTTAGTGCATGATGTATTGCATGCCTGTTGGGTCCACTGCCCCCAACGTGGCTCGATCCACTGATCTTTCGTCACCCAGCCGGGATCTTATTCCTCTCCTCGGTAACCACAGGCACTCGAGCCACAATAAATAATAATAATTTATTGTTTGAGGATAAATGGGTTAGAGTTGTAAATTTTGAGGATAGAATAATATACAAATATTCTTTTTTAAGTCCTCAAATTAAAAAAAAAAAATTAAGAAGGGATTGAAGATGGCCTAAGAGCATCATTAGTAAGGCCCATCCCATTTTCTAGATTCTAGATTTAGAATGTAGGAGCTCATTTTGTAGAATAATAAGTTTCATCCCTGGTCCTAATTTCTACAATTTCGGTCCCAACCCATCCATGGGTGCTAAGGGTTGGGCCTCCCAATTTCTAGATTCTAGATTGTAGAAACTAGTTTTGTAGAATAGTAAGTTCCAATTTGGAGCCCAACTTTCTAGATTCTAAACTTTATATTATTTTTTTTCTACATTAAATTTTGACCACACAATTTTTGGTACCGGAGCTCACTTTATCATTTCTTACTATTTTCATACAAATCTAACCCATTCTACATTTACCTTTTTTTTGAAATTTTGGACTCCAAATTGCATTGGAGAGTGCCAACTACTAATGATGCTCTAAGAAGGCAGACCCAACTTGTCAGCCTCAACCCCCTAATCTGCCCTTGTCCATGCATGTTAATTAACTATAATTAGCCCTAGTTAATTGATATATATATTTTTATTTTTTATTTTTTTTGCTTTCTTCAAACTTTGAAGAATTTGGTAAGTTTTGGGGTGTGGCAAACAATCTGTCTGATTGATTGAAACCTTTACATGACCTAACTGCCCTCCAACTTAATGCCTGATTTGGTTAATTAACATATGCACTTTAGTTACCACATTAGAGCATCTCCAACCCCATTGTCTTGTTAAGTGTTGTGAGTCTTAGGTGGCTCCTATGTGGCATGAGCCACAAGACAATGTCTTGTTTATGTGGCAAAATTATATCTCAAAAGACAATGAGAAAAACTCTCTCCAATGCAAAAGTATTGAGAAGGCAATAAAAGTATTTTTTTTAAACTTCCAAGACAACTTTTAAGACAACTACTCATTTTCTTTCTTTTTTCTAATATTTTTTATTCATAATTGATGACATGGAAGAGAAGATATTGTCAAGTGCATTGTCTAGAACAAGACAATCAACTTCACAATGTCTTCTTTAATTTTTGCCACATAAGTTTCACAATTGACTTGACAATTGCATTGGAGAAGAACTTTTGAATAAAATTTTGTCATTCCTATGTGGCATTAACTTTTTTTTCCAAAGTCACAATAGGGTTGGAGATGCTCTTAGGCCTCGTTTGGTTCGCGGAATGGAAGGGAAAGAAAATCAATTCCTTGTCATTTCCTTTCCTTTGGGAAACTTTAATTCATATTGATTTTCCTTTCCGATGTTTGGCAATGCCAAAAAATTTGGAAAGGAAAGTGAATACTCCAATGTGGGAAAGTGATTCCTTCCTTTGATGGATGTAATCACTTTTCTCCATAATTTTTCTTCCATTGGAAATCACATTCCTTTCCTCCTCAATTCCTTGGACGTCCAAACATAGAAAAGTAATCACTTTCCTTTTCCAACCGGGAGATTCCGCCAACCAAACGAGGCCTTAGATTCAAGTTTTACGAATCTAAAGAAGGAATTTATCTGGAAACTTCATGTTGCCTATTTATTAATTTATAATGGGATTCTACCTAAGTTTTTTACTTTAACAATTGCGTAACAATTAAAGAATTAATAGACCTTTAAGACTTGAGTACATGGGTGATAGAGAGAACATTTTGGGGATTGTGTACTGTATAAGCATTAAGCAACGATTGGTGATTTGTCTTGTGATTTCCAACATGTGATGCGATGGTAATTAAAGAAAGATATATCCAGCCATAATTATATCAAGAACCTGTCCACAATAGAAATATATATTCTGTGGGCATGCCGGCTTGTTTTCTAACCACAATTAACTACTAATCTTCCTTTTGGCAACGAGGGAATGAGAATTTATTGATGTAACCTGTAAGTGCTTTTCTCAAGTTTCAAGGACAAAAGAAATCTTATGGAAACTCTATGGGGTCGATACTCACGTACTCGTCACTCACTGACATGTGGGTCATGCGAGCTATAGCTAACTGAAAGAAAACGATCAGTTTCTGATGTAGAACAAGTTTCAGACGAATTCCAGGACAGTCTTTGGGTCAAAATAAGTCAGCAGCTTTGCTTCAAGGTGTAATTAGTAAAGTTTTTTTTTTTTTTTCTGTGTTTTTATTTTCATATCTAATGATGTACTTCATCCTCGTATAAAAAATAGTTTATGCTATTTGCGTAAAACATTTTATTATTTGCTCTCTCTATAAAATAAATCAGCCCTACCACGTTGTTCGTCTGCGGGCTAGCCTGTTCATCACGTGTTGCGGCTCCATTGGCAGGTCAACCGACGTAGGATTCGTGTATACCCCTTGGGCTAATGGGGTGCGGCCATGCGGCGGACTGACCAGCCCGCTTGCGGACAAAATAATTTTTTTTCCAAAATAAATAGCTGAAATACAATTTGATATTCTCAACTATCACTGTTTTTGAACTTGATACCCCCAACTTTTATAGGTACTAACTTGATACTCCGAAAAAAAATTTGGACCAAATTGTTCCTTCTCTTCTCCTCCCAACCCTCTTACCCTCCCCTCTCTCTTCGACTATGGGTGGCAGCGGACGGCGGGGACGAGCATGCGACGGGCGCGGCGAGCGGGCGCACTGGACAGCGCACGAGCGGGTGCAGGACAGATCGTAGTGGCGCGCGGGACAGTGCGTAGGGGCACGCTGGACAGGACGCGGTGGCGTTCGGGGCAGCGGGCGGGGGTGCACGCGAGCGGGAGCTCGTGTTCGGGGTCGGATAAGGTGGGTCATCGGGGCCGGGTGTGGGTGAGTAGGTGGGTGGGGGGTTGGGGGGGGGGGGTAGTCGTCGGAGGGGGAGGGGGGCGGGATGGCCGCCGGGGGAGGGGAAGTGGGACGAAAGTAGCAGTCGGAGGAGGGTAGTTTAGGAATAAAAAAGAGAGTATCAAGTTAGAAATATAAGTTGAGATAAGGCATTAAGTTAGTACATATAAAAATTGAGGGTATCAAATTGAAAAAAAAAACAGTGATAGTTGAGGGAATCAAATTACAATTTGGACAAAATAAATAGATAAATTTGTTGTAACTAATAATATAATATAAAATATGCATATATTCTGAGAAAGTGTTGTCATGGTATATATCCAACTAACTTGGTTTCATACTGTTTTGGATATCGTATCGTTTACAAGACATATGATTAGCATTTGTTTTGTACTTTTCTGCAGGAATAGGATTGTTTGGCTGATTAAAAGTGCTTAGGTAGAGAATATGATTAGCGTTTGTTCGGTTTTTTTCTGCAAGAATAGAATTGTTTGACTATAATTGAAAGTGCTTAGCAAGCTTTCTAATCGTGTTTTATTTTTATTTATTATGAAGCTTGAGAATTTTTTAGTAGATATGATGAACTTTAAGGTTTGTTCTTCCAGTCACTTCGGTTCTGGCTCAATTTCTCAGCAGGATCTTGAAATTTCTTCCATAGAGAATAGAAAGAGCTTAGAAGACTAGGTTCACCTCACAGAGAGCAGCTGTTATTCTTCCCGTTAGTTTTTCCCTCTTGTGCTACAGTGCTAGGTCAAGTAGGCCTGGTAATGTACGGAAAACCATATTTGACCTATAGCAGAATTAAAGGAAGAGCGCTCCTACGTTGTCCCTTCAAGGATGTAATCGCACTGGACTGCGACTATATGACGGCCACCCATTAGCTTTTTGGTATAGAATGGACGGCTATATGGCGGCCAGCCATTGACTTCCTGGCATGAAATGGATCCAAACCAGCCGTAGAGTAGCCAGTATGAATGTCACGTCGCTACGGACGAGCGCGGGACCAAATATGCTTTTCCTTGAAGTATGAGAAAATCTCGCTAGTGGGTGGGGATATCAGCTGCATATTGATGTCCATCCAAATGAAGAATAAGAATGAATGAAAAAAAAAAAACAGGCAAATAAGATTTGTTAAATCGTGGTAGATTGACACATGAAGGGCCTTTCGGTTATATTTCCTTGACTTGTTCATGGCTTGCATGTGCTTGGCTGCTTTACTTCTTTCCTTTGGCCACCCAACCCTAAGGGTCCGTTTGGATTGAAGGTTAAGAGGGATAAGTAAAAAAAAAGTTAAGCGGAGAAAAAATAAAAGAGAAATTTTGAGTGACACCCCACTTTATTTTACCATATTTAAGGTGCACCTCACAAGTTTACACAAATATAAGTTACCTCCTACTTTTGACGGATTCCGTCATTTTTTAACGGTCAACTCTTTGACCCTTTTTTTTTTGACGAAAATGCCCTCTTCTCTACCCGAGCCCCCTCTCCAGGACATTCCCACTGCGCGCGTGCCTCCACCGGCTGCCGCCCACGTCCCGGCCCACCCCCTCCACCTTACCCCCCCCCCCCCCCCACCCCCCCCACACGTGCTGCCCGCCGCCCCCTCCACCTTATTTTTTCTTGTATTTCCAGGATGTTGTTTCCGCAGGGGACACAATTTTCGCACTATTGTGAAGTTCTTGGCCCATGACTATTCTCAGGACTGAGGAAGCTGTCTCTCTATTTTTGTACGAGCTCTCAAAATCTGAAGCTCTGTGTGGAAAGCTTAGCGCAGTTAATGGAGTAATTCTTATTTTAGTTGGGAAGTCAAGTAGTAACTCGGAATATGTTTTTTGACAGTCGAGAGTGCTGAAAATACATGGCAGGATCTGGTGGAGGGGGCGGCGGGTAGCACGTGGGGGGGGGGGGGGGGGTAAGGTGGAGGGGGTGGGCCGGGGCGTGGGCGGCAGCCGGTGGAGGCACGCGCGCAGTGGGAATGTCATGGAGATGGGGCTCGGGTAGAGAAGAGGGCATTTTCGTCAAAAAAAATGGGTCAAAAGAGTTGGCCGTTAAAGAATGACGGAATCCGTCAAAAGTGGGGGGTAACTTACATTTGTGTAAACTTGTGGGGTGCACCTTAAATATGGTAAAATAAAGTGGGGTGCCACTCAAAACTTCTCAAAATAAAATCATGTTTGGTTGAAAGGTGGAGTTTATGAGAGAGGGTTAAGTGGGGTTTATTTCATCCTCTTAATCAAAATTTTCAATCAAATTTAATATTATGACATATGTAATAAAGCTATTTTTGTAACTATCATATTTTTTTATTAATCCTCCACTCACTCAAAATTTTTAATCCAAGCAAAAGTTATTAAACCCCCCCCCCCCCCCCCCCCTCCTCCCCCCCCCCCTCCCCACTTAACTCTCATTACAATCCAAACAAGATTATATGTATTAACTCTACTCCCCCTCACTCTACTCCTCCTCCTCATTTAACCTCACCTAACTCTTCTTATTTTTTTCCCTCAATCCAAGCAGACCCTAAAAGTCTTTTGCACGTTGTTTCATAGATAGTTAAACTTCTACTTGATCTTGTATATCTTTTCAATACTTGTTTAGTTAAAACGGTGGAAATAAATTATTATTCTGTCGTTCGTTCCTTAATGACAAATAAATAAATAAAAAATTACTCAAATTTGAACCGAAAAATGGTGAGATATAGATACAAAAGATTGGAACCTGCTATTTGGACTGCCATTTACGTGACCGTCAATGGCCTGCGTGATGACCCTCCCATTGGCCCTCTGTTCCGAATTTTAAGGTATGGGCCCCGGTTCTAGCGGGCGGGGGAGGGGGGGAGGAAGGGAACTCTGCCACATAGGTGCGGTCATTGGACGAGCACGGGCCACTTCCTATGTGCCCACATACTGTATGCAACGATTGTGGTATATGCACCCACTGCAGCCTATGCGCCCACGTGAAGGACCAGCTCTCTGCATACTATACGACTGTCTCTTGCTGACGTGGATGGCGCATAAAGGATGGACCGTTTCAAATTCTGATTCCAATGAATCTGTCAGTGCGGATTTCGAGGAAAATCTCAACAGTCGTATCTTCCTGATAGGCTAGCTAAATACTATGCGCCCAAAGAAGAGGGACGTGCTATGCGCCCATTGCCTTGCGAGAAGACGATCCATGCTTCTTTCAAAGTATTTCGAACTTGTTCAACTGTCGAAAACTTTGAAGGGGGTCCTGTAGAAGCATGAAAATTTTTCAGCAAATATAGCTCCATACGCCCAAGACAAGTGAAGCTCCATGCGCCCAGTCAGTGTAACTCTATGCGCCCACTCAATAAAGTTCCATGCGCCCAGTCAGTGTAGCTCCATGCGCCCAGTCGGTGTAGCTCCATGCGCCCAAGACTAGCTCCTCCGAAAGGAGGGCGTATAGCCTGAGACATGGCTATGCGTCCAAGCCTGACTCAGTCAAAGCCATGATCAAAACGTGCACCGAAGCGCATGGCCACGTCAGTCTCCACGAGCAGTCGTGCACCGAAGCATGCGGCCACGTCAACACCACGACCAATCCACGATCTCGCAGCCTGTATATGCCTACACCCTATGCGCCCAAAGCAGGACTATGCGTCCACATAAGAACCAGCGTGTTTCCTCTTGTGGGCGCATAACATCATTCCAGCTCAAGAACGACTATAAAAGGGGGGCCTCACCTTTCTTTAAAACAAGAGAACAAAGAGCATTTCAAGAGCCAAATTGCTGCACTTCTTGCCAGTGAGCCGAGAGTTAGCAATTTTCTTAGGTTTTCTCTTACTTTTGTAATCGGAGTGTCAACGGAGTAAACGAGCAACTGCCGCTCGATCTCCATTGTTCCATTCTAGTCCAAAATTCTTTTTAGTACTCGGGGATCCTTAGCGCAGGATCTCTCAGGCGTACTCGATTTGTGGTGCCTTGCGCCAATAAAAGAAAAGACAGTGTTTTCTTCTTTTCTTTTTTTGTGTGTCCACACTAACAATCACCATCGAACCTCTGGAAAGGTTCCACTGACCGTTTTCGAAGAGATTGAAGAAACCCTCGTCATCTAACCATCCAACCGATACTAGGTTAAAAGGATATCAGGGACATGACGGACATTTTTAAGAATAAGAACTGCACCAGTCTTCGTCCTCACATGCATATCTCCAATGGTAACCGCATTCGACACATCTTTGTTGCCCATCTTCAATACTCCACAGTCGTATGTCGTGTAAGTGGTAAATAGTGCCCTATTGTGAGATACGTACGCTAAAGCACCCGAGTCCACCAGCCAAAAATTGTCATCGCAGGCAAGGTTCATGACAACCTCATACCTATAATGATCACATCATCTCCATGTGCCAAGGTCGTCGATGTAGTGTTCTCACTTTTCTTCCCTATCATATCCTATATTTTTCCAAAATATGTATATGACCGTATTTGGTGTTTATGGAGATTTTAAACTTTTGTATTATTTAAATTTTATTTTAATTCTGGATCTTGATTTGGTCAGGATTGTTGAGGCCTGGAACTTGGTTATTATCACAGTCGGTATTGTTTATTGAAATTTACGTTGCTAGCTTCATTATAGAATTTTTCCTATTATTGTTCTTGTTACCATTTATCACTATGCTTACTATCAACATCGTTATTATTAATTATATAAAAAAAATCTACCCCTACCTAACCCAACCCAAACTCTCCCTCTCCTGAGAACCAACCCCCCCAAATTCCTTTTCCTCTCTCTCTCTCTCTTCACTCAGCTCACCATCTCTCTCTCCCGACCACACTCACCCCCAGCCCTCTCTCTCCTCCCTCAACTCTCCTCTCTCCCGCTCACTCGGCCTCTCATCCCTCTCTCTCGCTCGCTGTCTCCCTCTCTTCTTCCGGCCTCCGTCGACCTCCGGCCGCCCCGAGCTCCCACCACCATCGTCGCCCCCATCTCCTCCACAGCAGCCGCCGCCACCACTTCAGCCACCACCGCCATAGCGACCACCCCCATCGTCGCCGTCGCTTCCCTCGCCGTGGTGGCCCCCGTCTTCAGCCCTCACAACCGTCGCCCTCGTCGTCGTCGTCGTCGTCGCTATCTTCTCCGGCCAGCGGGCGCAGCACCACCACCGCTGTCCTCCCTCCTCCGCCAGTAAGCCGTCCCGCCCCGACAACTCCTCTGCCCCCTCCTTTCTCTTCTTCTCCGGTGACCATCGCCGTCGCGGCTTGCACGTCGCCGCCGAGGGTTCCAGACCGCCACTCCTCTCTCATCTTCCTTGTTCTGTGTGCGCCTAGGGGCACGCTGCCTCGAGCAGCAGGACGCCTCGAGCCCCGCGCTGCTCGAGTTTCGTGTTGCCTCGATCCGCGTTCAGCCTCGTTATGTGTGCCCTCGTGTTCTGTGCCGTCTTCGGTGTGCGTGCTGTCTTGATCAGTGTGCTGCCTCGTGAAGTGTGCTGCCTCGAGTAGCGCACTCTCGTTCTTCGTGTTTCTCGGAATGCGTGCACCTCGGTGTATGTGCAGCCTCGATTTTGTGCACCTAGATTCACGCGCTACCTTGGGCAGCGGGATGCCTTAAGCCCTGTGCTGCCTCGGGCAACGTGCTATCTCGGTTTGCGCATTGCCTCATTTTCCGTGCCTCGGCCTTTGTGCCTATCTCGTGACCCGTGCCGTCCCGGTTTGCGTGCACGTACGAATTTACGTACCGTCTTGGTTTGCGTATCCCCTTGGACTCTGTACCGCATCGATTTGCGTGCATACGTCGACTTGTATGTCACATTGATTTGCGTGCTTTCTTGAATCTTGCTCCATCTCGATTTGCGTACATGCCTTGATTTATGTGTCGTGTTGATTCGTGCGCCATCCCGATATTCGAGTTTTCTTCGATCTACGTACGCGTCTCGATTTACGTGCACGTTGTCTCCTGTTCATCTCGATCCTCGAGTTATCTCGATTTTCGTGCGCGTCTCGATATACGTGTACGTCTCGGTTCACGTGTCCGTATCGATCCGTGTACCTCGGTTTTCGTGCCCGATCCCTGTACTGCTTGCGGGACCCACACGGTATAGCCTTCTGCCATCTCTTGTGATTATTCTATTATTTTATTATTTAATTCTAATAATTGTTTATTGTGTGTTCTGAGGATCTTGATTGGCGTGCTAGCTTGGATCGCGACTGTCGAAGACTTGCTTACCTAGCCGAGCCCTCTAGGCAAGTATCCCTTGCTCATCGACGGCTCTTGCCCTCTCTCCTGGAATTTTATTGCATTTAATTAATTTGTACTTGTAAATTGTATAACCATGATTAGTGTAGCCTAGTAGTAGAACTGTCATGATGATAACTTAGGATAGCTTGGTCCGATACCGGGATAGACCGTATCAAACAACTCGGATGGGTCATCCACACCTCCGAGGTCACGAGCACGACTCACTTGTAAGGATTGTCCCTGTATGCCCCGTATTCGACTCGCGGTCGGGTAACGGCTCTGGCTAACTACTCATGTGGCTGTGATTGTGCTTGGGTTAGAACTATAGACATGTGTTGTGGTGCGCCCTGCGAGGCGGTTATTTTATTATTATGCATGTTGGCTTGGCGTCCAGTACGCATTGTAGTGCTGCTGGAGGCCGAGACATTAGTGGTCTCGGGTTCGATTGATTTTCCAGTACGCCTCGTAGCGCTGCTGGAGGCCGGGGCTTAGTGTTCTCGGCTATCGACTTGTTCCCAGTACGCATCGTAGTGCTGCTGGTAGTTGAGACTTAGTGTTCTCAGTCTGCGATTCTGCGATTCCGCGGCGGGTTGCGCCGAGTGGATTTTAGCCCCAATTCGTAGGGTGCTCCCGTCCAGATTACAGAGGAGACTCTGCCGGATTTTTCCAGAATTCCCGGTTGAAAATTTTGTTCGAAGGATTGGGCAGAACCATTCCTTTGGTTTGCGGGACTGAACTCATACATGTTCTTCTTGGTATAGCATCCCTGATCTCATTGCCTGCTAGGTAGACTCCCGACTAGATTAGTCGCCTAGCGTCTTGACTTGTCTTGTCCGCCGAATTGTGTAAGGAGAGCGGTTCTACTCGGGTGATGATCTGCAACCCTGGTTCTTGTTTGGTTTAAGGGTTGTGGATATGATCTAGAGTGATTCACGCAATCCTTGCCTTTTCGACGGTATCATCCATTGGACTCTTGACCCGTGACCCTTCTTTTTAGATGGTGTTCTAGTTTAGTTTGTTATCCCATTGTCTGTCATGTCCGTCGGATTGTGTAAAGAGAGCGGTTCTACTTGGGTGAAGGTCTGCAACCCTGGTCCTTGTTTGGTTTAAGGGTTGTGAATCTGATCTAGAGTGGTTCACACAATCCTTGCCATCTTCCGACGGCGTTGATTAGTGTTGACCCATGTGTTGGGATTATGATCTGATTCGAGGATTGACTATGAGGGGATATGATATTGAGATAGTGATAATGGTAGACTAAGTGGATTCTTAGATAGTGTTGCTAGTTCTTTGGTGATGTTCTAATTTGATCAGATATGTCTTCGAGGACTTTTGGATTTTGGATACTGGTGCGAGTGTCTCGCGGAACGAGGAGAATATCGAGGGTATTATTATATGATTTTTACTCGACTTCCCAAACGTCCAAAATTGGGTACCTTTGTGTGTTCCGGTAGTTGGGGAACCTGATTTGATTGCTGTGTCTTGGTAGTTGAGGGGCTTGTTTTCTAGTGGCTTGTGATCATTGACTTGGAGGATTCTTGTGAGTCAGAGGGCCTAGCATTGTTAGGGGGATGAGCTTGGTATTTGGTGGTTGTCTTTATTGACGTGATATTCACTCCATCATGGATGGGAGACTCTTGATTGATTGATCTGGTGGATAGACCGACTGGATGATTGGAGCTCTAGGCTCCCATATATGCTTGAGATGTTATTATAAGTAGAGGTTCTAATCTTGTACTTGACCTGATATCCATGCCACTATGTGGGCAGATGACTTCTTGTGACTGACAGATTTGTCCTTGTCCCAGACATGACTACTTGTATCCGTGCTATAAGTCCAGCTTACCCTTTTGGGGTACTGGTCCTGACCTTGCACTGCGGTGTCCCTTGTCTACTGGCACTTTGAGGTGCTACTTCCATGATTATATGGCATTGCGATGCCATTTTGATATTCTAGCTATATTATATGGTTACCTGCACGGGTATCTGGTAGTTGGCATATAGTCTTAGCGTGGTTAGGATTGCTTGCTTGCTTGTTGCATAACACTAAGGATGGATCACAACTGGGACTATAGGTGCCGAGGTTGATTCTTACTTAGCGTTCTCATACTGAGGTACGACATCTAGGAGGATGATCGTGTGACCACGGCATGTGATTTCGGATAAGTGTATGGTTAATCTAGGCAACTTAAACTGGTAGAAGCATTGGGATGGAACGGAATTCCGAGATCGTGCATTACCAGTCTTATCCCAGACATTATTCATGACCTGCAGGCTGGCCGCCACGGATATTGTTACCATTCATACTAGTGGATGGCAATATCCGGCTACTTATGTACTATACATTATATACATGGCATGCTCGGCACGGTAGCCTTACGAGGGACCGGTGGTGACATGCAAAGCCCGGTGGCCTTACGAGGGATCGGTGCTCTTCTTACATGCTATACTTGGCCTCGCTAGTCCTGCTGGGACGACACGATCTGAGGATTCCCATACTTGCATTGTTGGGGTAACCCAACCTCCACATAGATAGCCGTAGACATTTGAGTGGCCGCTTATTCACCTAAATTGTATGGCTTGCTGTTTGCTAAGCTGGCTGGTACGTAACGCTGTCTCGGCTCAGTATTTCATTCCCTTGTTCTTGTTTGATATAGGGGTGGATTACTGTCCCGATGACAGACTACGATCTCCAGTTAGCGATGCAGGCATGAGTGTATGTTAGGATGATTGTGATGATTGTTGAGTTACTTTTTGGAATAACTGAGGAACATGGACTATCGTGGTGCATGATCCAACCCATGTTCTTGTTTGATTGTTGGGTTGGTTATTGTGCTACGATAGGCTATCGACCGAGGTTACGACCAGGATACTTTTAGTTGTTGGATTGTTATCGTGCGTTGGTACCGCACGATCTCTTACCTTCTCTTATTATTTATAGATGTCTTACTGTCATATTTTATCCTGCTGGCTTTTCTTCGTCCGTCCTTGAGCCTTCCTTTCTGGTACTTGCTACGGTTGGCCTGACCAACCCTGGATTGTTTCCAGATTTTCAGTGACCGACCCTGTGGATCTTCCAGACTCGACTTGGAGGATGTGCTTCAGTTCCCGACCATGCTAGGAACTGTGGGAAGGTATATTCGTCTACATTATTATTCCGTACTGTAGATTCCTGATTTTCATATGTGTATTTCCTGCTTTCCATATGATTATCTCTTTTACTTGCTACGATAGGCTATCGAATTTAGGCCATAGATTGATTGCATGCTAGGATACCCAGCAAGACTTGACAGCCGTCATCGCCGTATAGCGTATTCGTACCTTATACGGTGTAGCTGGCCTACGTCCGTCCTTGTATTCCGGTACTGGGACGTGACATTCCCCTTGTCGCCCTTCTTCTCTCTTTTTCAAGCAAAATAGTTCTGCTTGGTATGGCCCTTCTTGTCACAATGGTAATACTCCAAATTCTCATACCGACCCTTGGACTTGCCCCTGCTCTTGTTTCTGCCACCACCTGGACCCCTGCTTTTGCCCCTTCCGTGGCTCTTTAAAACTAGTGCCTCTGAGTGGGAGGATGTAGATGAAGTGCCCCGAGAACGTTTCTGTATCTCTTCATTCAATATCCAGCTCTTGGCAAACTCCAGACTGATACGCCTTCCGGAGCAGAAGCGATCAAAGATACTCGTGCGGTCTCCCATGAGTCTGACAATGTACATAGCAACCAAAGTTTCTGAACCTCGTCGTCGAACTTGACTTCTATCGAGGATAGATGGTCAACCACGCCGTGGAACTCACTCAAGTGATCCGTAATGGATGCACCATCTTTGTATTGCAGATCCATCATTATCCGGATCAGGAACAATTTATTTATCTCAAACTTCTTCGCATACAGAGATTCCAGCTTATCCCACAGTGTCCTCGCGTGCTCAATACTGGCAATGTGATTATACACGTTCTCATCAACGAACTGTCTTATGTACCCACACACCTGTATATGCTCAAAATTCCAGTCTCCTTCGAATTTATCACTAGACCTCTTAGAAGCAAATACTGGTATATGCAACTTCTTGACAAATAGCAAATCTTTCATCTTGCTCCTCCAATAGTGATAGTTGGTACCGTTCAGGTTTACCATGCACACCGGCTTCGCGTCCATCTCTACTCTCTAATTTAACTGTCAACTCCTGACACCTCTCTAAAACCAAAACTCTGGTACCGTTATGTTGGGAACGAAGCGCAAAACCGTTCTCCCAAATCAGGGAGTCTTGCAAAAGAATCGAGCAAAAGCACACAAACCAAAAATACCAAACACAAATCGCAGACACAGAGATTTTTGACGTGAAAATCTAGATGGAAAAAACCACGAGACGATCGGAGTCCAGCCCTGAATAACCTCCACTGATGGAATAAGGAGAATACACCCTCTACAAGCTCCTCCCGATCTAATCGGATCACCACAACTCATTTGAAAGGAAAATATGTTTGCAGACTCCGAAGAACAAGAAATGTCGAAAAATTATTCGAAACGATCTCTCCTTCACAATAGTCTTCAATACTTTCTCTCTCTCTCTCTCTCTCTCTATGTCTCTCTCTCTCTCTATGTCTCTCTCTCTAATATTGCAAAGCACTCTTGCTTACTTTTTGAAATATCTTTTAGTGTGAGGAAACACCTAGTATATATAGCCTCAAACTCACAACTAATTAAGATATTCTACTATACGTATGAATACTCAATCTAAACCATTGATGTATTCATATTATATATATAAATACACAATCCAACTCTATTGAGATATTCCTACTATATATAGAAATAACCAATCCAAATCTATTGAAATATTTCTATTATATATAGGAATACCCAATCCGACTCCGGGATATTTTTCACGTAGGTTGGGAACTCCACCCTCTCCAACATTAATGTGATCCTTCATTTGTTGCCATATAGGCATATATGATAGAAATAGAGCACCATTGGAGATTATTATTTTTGTTTGTGAAATTTTTATGTAGAAATTCTCATTTTATAAATTTCCATTGGAGATGGGCCTTATTTTTCTGAAAATTAAAAGAAGAAAAAAAAAAAATCTGTGTAGTTCCATTTTGTATGCGTCCCTCTTAGATTTTTTACCCCATCCAAACATCAAACATCACTTTTAAAAGCAATGTGCTTCTCTTTTATTCAGTACAAAAAGCATCAAGTATGGGTCGTGGCCTGTGGAACAAGATTTGTGCAAACTCATTACCATTCAATTGTTCAACCTTTTGTTGCTACACAAAAGCTACTGAATACCGGAAAAATCAAATTTGTATAAAGGACATTTATTTATTTATTTCGATGTATCATTACACTTTTGTTAAAAAAAAGTGTCTTGTATTTTTTCCCAAAAACCATTTACTGCACGCAAAACATGATTACTTCTTTTTCTTCTAAATTTCATTTTGTTTGGTTGTTAAATGTTTGATTCATCTCATTAATTGCACAAAAGCTATATAGTGAGTATTATTTCTTTCATTTATAATAATAATAAAAGTTGGAGATAGTGGACCTAAAAAATAAATACTGTAACGTGCACACAATTCTTTGCGTATCGTCGGACATATAAAAATAATTAATTTTTTTTTTTTACAAAGCATTAATCAAGAACAATAACCCACGAACGGCTATTGTGTTCTGTCTAGAGACTTGTTGCAGACTTAAGTTTCAAATAGAGTTGTATGTTGCTTCAGAAAATAAATGACAAATATATTTAGGTTAATGGTATCATCAAAATAATAATAATAATAATAATAATAATAATAATAATAATAATAATAATAATAATAATAAATAAAAATAAATAAAAAGAACTACTTACAAGAGGGTCTTGTTTCACAAGATTGGCAACAATATGTGGCAACAATATGTTCTTCAATAGAATTCTATGTTGCTTCAACAGATTGCTTCACAAGAACGGATGATGAGAGGAAATTGAGAGGAAAGGACTAAGGAGAGGGTGAATGGCTAATGGTTGGATACCACAAAATCTGAATAAATTAGTACCCTTTTTTATTGTCAAAATAAAAATAAATAATGAACCTTTCTTAAATAACACAATAATAACCTCAATCATTAGACTTGAGAATTTTTTGGATGTCCAAGACAAAAGCACTTTCTTAAAAAAACTGAAAAGTTCTTTTGAAAAAAATTAAAAAAAAAACAACCACTACACTAGATCCATTATGTTAAGTTGAACCATGCTCTTTTACTTAGAAAGTTCAAGTAAAAATCAACTATACTAGATAAATTATTACATTATGTTGTATGAACACTAATATTTAATATATTAAAAAAGGTTATATATATACAAGTATTTTTTTTTGGGACCATCATGGTCTGTGGGCCCTAGACAATCGCCCTGGTTGCCCTGGACCAGGGTTGGACTTGCAAATGAGTGTGCTCATTTGCTTATATATTAGAAGGTGTGCTCATTGGATAGACATCATCTATCTCTACTGTCTTCCACTATATAATGAGGCTTCAAAACGGCTCAAAAGTGAGCCGTTTAAGCCGTCATTATATCACGGTCCATTCTATTTTTTTTTAAATAAATTATGTAAACAAATGTTAAAAAAAGTTTAAAATTGTTATATATATATATATATATATATATATATATATATATATATATATATATGGGAAATCGAACTCAACCAAATAAGAAAAATACCTCTCACCTGAACCACATGAGTTAGAAGAGATATTTGACTATAATTGAATAATATCCTTATTATATATTATTATACGTGCAAAGTACGTGCATTTACTAGTAGATTATAAAGAGACTTAAAAATGGCTCAAAATGATGCCGTCTAAGCCATAATTACGTATATAATTGCATAATTTAGAAGAAGAATTTTTTTTTCTAAAATTTGTTGTTATCTAACAACATGATATTATCTAACTAAACATATCCAAAGTCCTAAAAATATATCTATAACAAATTATAATTAAAATATATTCAAATCACATTTAAACTATTTTAATATTATCTAACTAAACATATATCCAAGGTCCTAAAAATACATATGTAACAAATCATAACCAAAATATATTTAGATTATATTTAAACTATTTTAATATAATTTAAATTTTGAACTAATTTTACAGTTTAGATGGAAAAAAGAAATTTGGGTAGCTAAAAACGAGTGATTTTGATAAGAATTAAAGGTCCAATCTATACTATTATATAATTGGAATAGTAGGGGTATGGTTAATATATATTTCTAATAAAACTTTCTTATTTACAAGTTTCATTATTTACGGACAAAAATGTAATTTAGCTACCTATTAATTTAAACCTCCTAATAACTAACTAAAATGTGGTATAACCGCAATCTATCTCCTTCTCTCTCTCTTTCCTTTCCTCCGCTCTCTTTTTTTTCCTGCTCTTCTTTCTTTTTCTTTGCTGGTTTCTTCCAAACCAAGGTTAGTACTTTATTTTATACAAAAAATTGGTTGAATGTGTTCATGTTTCTTCATATACCTTTTTTATTTTGCTACATACTATGACTCCTATCTAAGATTTGTTTGTATTTTTAATAGCTTTTGGATATGGGAATGAGGATTGCTTTGTGAATAAAGTTGACATGAATGTTTCAGGTATTATTTATTTATCATGGTATAGTCCTTGCATATTTTGAACATGCAATTTAATAGAGTTTGTAAGTATGAAGGAACCATTGGGTTGAGGCTGAAGGTTGGGTTATCATGTCGGATTTTGAGAATGTAAGCCAATTATTTGAAACGATGTTTGTGTATAGTTAATATTAACGATATATTTGGCGTCAATAAATAATATAATGATATATTATTGTGACGTTGTGATACCTAACATAATTAACTTTGATTGAGTCTTATACTGTGTAGATAATACAACCACTGAGGCATGATTTAATTTTTTGTACGATCAGTACATGTTGTAATTAAATTTGAAAGAATGATATTTTTATTTCGTATAGTCACATGCATTTTATTTCAGAGAGATCACTAAACAATTCAACGAAATAAATATCATGATTATTGTTCAAAGTACTCCAAATTTTTATAAAGATTAATTGTACTATATTTGTCCAAGATGTTTCAATTTTGTTTATTTTGATCAATTTTCTAACTGTTCTCTCTTTTTATTTTTATTTTTATTTTTATTTTTATTATTTTGGTTTGTCTTCCACATGAAGAATAGAAAGAAGAGAAGAAAATAAAAATACCTAACAATATGCTTCAAATTTTTCAAATATTATTTTTGAAATTTTTTAAGTATAAGATTTAATATTATTCGAATTATTCACAATTTGATATTATTTGAGTTATGCACATTTAAAAAAATATTTAGTAGATCTTGATATAAAGATCTACCAAATTCAAATTTAAATATTATAGATATTTTGCTTTAAATAAATAAATAATGTGTTGCACATGCAATAAATTTAATATTTTTTTATTATTTATGTATCCATTTTTTTAAAATAATCTTATTCAAACAAATTTGTTTAGGATTTAAATTGTCAATGTTTGTAACTTATCGTTTATAATCATATTCAAACAAATTTTTTAAATTAGATTTTCGTGTTTAGTAAGTTTGTTTGATTGCTTTCTTTGTCAACTATCAACATTTCTAAAAGCAAAAGTTATATCAAAATATATTAATTTTTCAATTATTTTTGTTATGTTTTTTTGCTTTATAAAATAGTATAAATATTTGTAAAACGTGTTGCTCATGTATTGTATGTGCAATGTCACTAGATTATATAGATTATAATTATATTTTACGTTATGTTTACTACACAAATAATACTAACAATTGCACAACGCGTAACACACGTATATTATATTTTATATATATTTCTGTTTGTGCCCGGACACGTATTTGCTCCCACAAAACTAATCACATATGAGGTACTTGAGTTACTTATGTCTAATAAGTAATGAAATAAAACATATTTATTACCTTTTCTTCCATATAACCTCTTCAACTTTCTTTGTTTCATGCAGAACAATGCATGTTATCAATACCGGTGACTATCGACTGTTTATATGTAAGCAAGAGTTACCAGTCAAGTCA
Organism: Iris pallida; assembly: GCA_029216955.1. Lineage (NCBI taxonomy): Eukaryota > Viridiplantae > Streptophyta > Magnoliopsida > Asparagales > Iridaceae > Iris > Iris pallida. The sequence continues at coordinate 4,942,317 of JANAVB010043220.1, forward strand.
TGTTGATGACTACCTTTGCTTCCATATAACCTATTTAGATTTCCTTATTTATTGCAGGACAATACATGATGTCAATACCGGTGACTATCGACCATTTATATGTAAGCAATAGTTACATGTCAAGTCCTGTTGATGAAGATGCTGTCCGAAGACGCTAACAAATAACATTTCATTATAGCAATTTTTGTCAAGTGAGTTATTTTATATGGTGAAAGTAAATATTTATGTTCATTAAGTTTGGTAGAATATTTTCGTAATTAAATAAGATGATATCAACATTTCTAACATATTCAACTATCCTATCAGACAACACTAATTTAAAAAAAATAAAATTGATCTTACGTTATGTTTTCTACATTAAAGGGTGTGAACAATTGTGTGACACGTTGCACATGCATTTGCATGTGCCATGACACTAAGTATATTTGAAGTCTAGTTAGCTTCAGGTTTGGACATGAGCACAACTTGAGTGACAAAAATAATTTGTAAACACGAGAGTTACGGATTTGTAAACACGAGAGTTACGGGATTAGGTCACCAATAGAATCCCTAAATTTAAGACATTCACATTTCTAATTTTCAAAATAATTAACTTATTTCAATATTATATTACATATAGAGAGATGTTGGAGCTCGTTTAACCTTAACCATACCTAGCTAGATTTATTAACTACAAAACAAAAAAAAAAAACAAAAAACTACCTAGCTAGATTTTAATAATAGACAACAAAACGCGGTAAAATAGAAATGAAAAAATAACACAAAAACGTGGACTTCGAACCTGCACGGGCAGAGCCCCCGGCACATCCACTTAGTCGTTGACTGTTTAATGTTTCAGGCCTCTTAACCTTACTCTTCTAAATGATCAAAGAATATGACCACAGCTATTGTTCCATGAGACGTCCCTCTTCCACTCAACCACCATGTGGCACTTGATGATGATGTTATAAATGTTATAAAAATGTGTATAATAGAAATACTTATTCTTATCACATGGACTAGTTAGATTGCTACTATAAAAAGGAAAATGCTAAGTTTACTACCAAATTCTTACAACCTTCTTACAACTACTTTCTCCCACTCCTTACACATGGGTCCTACCGGGTCCCACCACCACTCTCACCCCCCCTGCTACATGGGCTCCACCCGGCCCCACCATTTTTTCCCCTCCTCCAATCGAAGCCCGACACGTGTCCGGTCGTAGAAAGGTTGCAAATTTTGGTTGTAGGCATAGCAAAGCTCCTATAAAAATGGAGCTTTTGTATTGCTACCACGTCATATCACATGGTATGTATCAATATTATAATAGTTATCACATGAGATGTAGTAATGATATACTTATGCAAGATGACTATCAGGGCCGGCCCGGAACATTTTGATGCCCAGGACGAAATACAAAATGATGCCCCTTCTTCAAAAAATATATTGGAAACAAAGTAACAAATCTTTTTTTGCATGATACAATAAATCAAAGTGAACCCTTTTAAACTGGGTCCTGATATATGCCAGCTAACCTTGAATTTTGTATCAGGAATATATTCTGGCAAAATGGCAATACTACTTTTGTAGTTTAAAAAAAAATCTCCTATGTAATATGTTATTTAACATTTCTTGTTTATATTTTTTCAGTACTAGGATTGAGATATAGGCTTGTTTGCCTAATTTATCAACAATGGAGAAAATCAAGAAACATAAGAAAAAACCAAAAATCAGGAGAACAAAAGTTAGAAGAGGAACAAAAGTTACAAAATATTTCAGTTTGAAAACCAAATCATTGTGAAATCTTAAGTGCAAAGATTACGGAAAGATATTAAACACTAGGAACAACGTATAATTTTAATTGTGAAATCTTAAGTGCAAAGATACACGAAAAGACTCATCGCCATCGGCTCATCGGTATTCAATACCAACGTGGGATCAATTATAACTCACAACACGTAGTATGCTAAATATACTATAGAAGCTGATTGAAACTTAGTTACTATAAAAATGTGTATAAATAGAGATAATACGAAAGGAGACCGAAGATCTAATACAAACAATATGTATCCTAATTTTTAAAAGATGCAAAATTTCAAGTCTGTGGTTGTGTATGTGCAAAGTAGATTATATGTAAATATAATGTTGGAACTTTTGAAAAATAAACTACATCAATAGAACCCCTCTTTGAAAAGACGGGGACAAAGAGAATATTGTCCTCGATTATTAACAACAGAGGGAACTCATAAAACATAATAAAGCCAACATCACGAGAAACAAAAGTTACAAAATATTTCAATTCTCAAAATGAAAGTCTTGCTAAAATATCAGGTTCAGATTAATACCTCCCTCTCACCTTTTCGTCTCCCCTTCGAGTCAAGGCTCAAGCAGACGCCAGGGAGAGAGAAAGAGAGAGAGAGAGAGAGAGAGAGAGAGAGAGAGAGAGAGAGGGTTTTCAGCAAGCTTGTCTGCCGCGTGGCCTTCTTCGCGTTGCGGAATCCTTGTGAAGGATTATAGGAGAAGAAATTGAAGAAAATTAGAAAATTAGTGTTTCAATTATAAGCAAAAGAGAGGTTGAAGAGAGAATTAAAATGAACAATTCAAAAAAAAAAACTTTTTGGTGGTCGTCTGGAATCGGAAGTGACGTGAAGAACTTTTTTTCCTCTAGAATGCAAAAATAAAATCTGAAGTGATGGGAATACTAGTTTTTTCTTTGAAATTAAAGAGTCGGATGTCTATCCAATTCCCATGCGCCATGCCCTATTTGTGGAATTACTATAATAATAATTTCTTGGAACCTTGTACTTTGAAGAAGAAATCAGAGTAACAATATTTTACAGAAATTTTACTGTACCGATATAATTTTATATAAAATTAACGAAAACGATAAAATTTATTGAATTTAGCGTCCACGATAGCATCCGACATTGCGTGTGTCGGAAAATTGGTCAAGCCCAATTTCCGACACACCGTTTGTCGGAAATTTGACTTCGTCAAATTTCCGACAAACCGTATGTCGGAAATTTGGCATGACCAAAATTTCTGACACACGCAATGTCGGAATTTCGTTTGGGTGGTTTTTTTCGTTGGTTCGATTTTCTGTAGTTGGGTTGGTTCAGAGGGAAAGAGTAAGTGCGGGTGTTGGTGGTTGGAGGGGAGTAAATTAGATCTGAGAAAAGGAGTAGGAAAAGTAGAAGAGAACAGAGAAGAAGAAGAAGAAGTAAGAAGGAGAAGTGAGAAGAAGAAGAAGAAGAAGGCAGCAGAAGAAGAAGAAGAAGAAGAAGAAGAAGAAGAAGAAGTCTTGGTTAGTAAATCTAATCTAGCATTTTATAATATCATTTTGTTAGTATTTTATATTATGATACTTTTAGCATTTTATATTAACTCTAATGATAACATCTAACCTAAGACAAATCTAAACCTAATCTAGATCCCAATCATAACCATTAAGACTAATCTAAACCACAATCCTAACCCTTAAGACTAATCTACATCCCAATCCTAACCCTTAAGACTAATCTACACCTAATTTAGACCCTAATTCTAACCCTTTAGACTAATCTACATCTAATCTAGATCCCAACCCTAACCTAAGCTAAATCTTTAACCTAACATTAACCCTAACATAATCCAAACCAATTTTCTAAGCTAAATCTTAACTTTAACCCTTTGACAACCATCTCCCTAACCCGTAACAAAACCCTAACCTAAGCTAAATCTTTAACCTAACATTAACCTTAACCCTAACCCGTAAACTAAACCATTAACCTTATCCAAACCATTTTCCTAATCCTAACCCTAATCTCAACCCGAACTTAACCCTAACATAATCCAAACCCTAATCATATATAAACCGAAACTCTAATCTATCATGCTCTTACATATGCGTTTTGACAACCATCTTTTTACAGATGGCTAGCCAAAACGACAGTTGTATACCGGGGGGACCAACTACAGATTTGATTAAGCAGCAACGTGAGTCGCACATATGTAGTCTGATATTTTCTGGAGAGGTATATTAAATTTTAATTGTGTTAGTCAATAAATTTTTGGAAATTGACTAGTGACCAAGAAGCTTTATTGCACGTATTTGGTTTTCATTACCTTGATCAAATACGTTTTCTACGTCACGATAGAGACTTGATTCTGAGTCTAGTGGAGCGCTGGTGGCCCGGACGAAATACGTTCCAGCTACCTTTTGGAGAAATGTCTATTGTGCTTAAAGATGTTGCAAATATTTTAGGTCTACCTATCACAGGTGAACCTATAATATTTGATGAGCAATTTTCTGCTGAGACAGCGATCATGACCTACCTAGGTGTGGAGGCACCCAAATTGAAAGGCAAAGGCCTAGTGTCGTATACATGGCTCCGGCAGAATTTTATGCACATAGATCGTATCGGTGACCAAGAAATATCAGTTGATGAGGAAAGGGTAAGTATTACATTTGTGGTTAATATTTGTGCACATAGATTATATATCAATTTAGTTTAGCTAATATAATGTTTGTCATATTCTGTTCAGGTCATTGCATGCACTAGAGCCTATTTAGCTAATATAATGTTTGTCATATTCTGTTCAGGTCATTGCCATAGTTCTTCCCAGGGGGCTGGCCAGGAGACTACCCAGGGGACTTCGCTGTGGCCCGGAGTGACAGATTGGTTCCAAGGCTATGGTTTGGATGGAGATTATTATACACAGATACTAACGACTCCATCAGCACCAGCACCAGCACCAGCACCCACGCAAGACGAAGGTAGTGATGCGTCCCAAGCGAGCGTAGTATTGTTAGATTATGTAAACTAAGAAATAAAATATTTCGATCAACTAAAAGAACTTGGGTTAAACCCCCTTGATACGCTAACCCATTTAGTACACCTCCAAGCGAGCATAGTATTGTTAGATTTCCATCCATATTGACAACAAGATGAACTTTCTGTAGGAAGAGAAGAGCTTCATCTTTCAACGAAATAGACTTGCCAAACTTCCTACTGAATGAGAGAGGTTGTGAAGTGAATGAGAGAGATATGGTGAAGTGAATGAGAGAGATGCTGTGAATTGGTTTGATACTTATAGATGGTGGTGGTTCAATATAGCCGTTGGAATTAGAACGTTACAATTGTAACGTTGAGAATTGTAACGTTAGAAACCAAGATAACCCATCTCAACCCAAAAAAAAAAACAACCAAACCCACCCAACCCAACTCCAACAAAGATAACCAACCAAAAAAAAACCAAACCCACCCAACCCCCAACAAAAATAACCAACCCAACCAAAAAAAAAAAAAAAAACCAAACCCAAACCCAAACTAACCCACCACCCAACTCAAACCGTAAACAATTTAAACCAAAAATTTAAATGCCCTATTTCAGCCATACCATATGTCGGAATTTAAACATATACATTTTTCCGACAATCCGCTTGTCGGATTTTAAACAGATCCATTTTTCCGACAGACAGTCTGTCGGATTTTATTGTTTGACCCAATTTCCTAAACTACTATCGTTTAAACAAATATTATTAAAATTATTATCGCTACAGTAAATTTTCTGAATATTTTATTATTTATTACTATTACTAACTTTAAACAAATTGGGGCCCCTTGGAATTTGGGGCCCAGGGCGCAAGCCCTGTCTGCCCCTCCTTCGGGCCTCCCCTGATGACTATCATATCTCGATTAAGAGTTATAGTATGGTAAGATTTGGGACCATTGGGTCGTCAAGGCTATATCCCAGATTGAGAAGTTTAGAGGCGAGCGATGGCTCGTGTCAAATTGATAGTAAGCATGAGATATGTGCGACTATATGCTGAGTAGTGATGTCATGGATGTTGATCTCAATTTTGGTCATGCGTTTGGTTGAGTCTAGAAGTTCTCGTAGATGCGTGGTTATTGGACAACTTGTGCAAAATATTTTGTTCCTCAAACGATCGTCGGGACACTAAGATAGATTCTGCCTAGAGGAAGGGGTATTGCGAGACTTTCAGCGATGGTGTGACCCAAACTAAAAGGAGGCATCGCAATACAGCCATTTCGGGACCTCCACACGACGTGGCACTGTCTTGCTAGAATATAGTTCAAGATAACTTGTGGTGCCAGTGGCCTTCCTATAGAGTTAGGCATTGTGCTAGCTTCTATATGGGTGTAGGTCTGTTGGCAAAGTCTGAAAGTAAATGGATGCACTACACACTGTACTTTATGAGCCTAACGTTTGTCTTCTACAGAGACATTCTCGTGACAATTTGAGTATAAAGGATTTTGACACACTTATTTGTCAGCGAATGGCGAGTGGTAAGTATTGGTAAGTTCTACCGTGTTGTGTGACACACTTATTTGTCAGCGAAACATGTATATTATGAAATGTAACTGATCATAAGACAAGATTAGAAAGACTACATAATGTTTCGTGTCCTCACTATATTTCAACGTGTTGGTTTTGTGGTATCGATGAGATGTCGTTATCTAGTACGCGTCGTACTGATACCCCCACCAGATTGTCTGCTGGGTACGAGGAGTAGCTCGGATGATGCTAAGACGAGGACTTTCTTGACGACTCGAGGCGAGAGGAAATTGAGAGGTAAGGAGAGAGAGAATGGCTAATGGTTGGATACCACAAAATCTGAATAAATTAGTACCCTTTTTGATTGTCAAAATAAAAATAAATAATGAACCTTTCTTAAATAACACACAATAATACCCTCGATCATTAGACTTAAGTTAAGATACCATAGATACAAATGAGCAGGCCCCTCCAAAGGTTTTTGGATGTCCAAGACAAAGGCACCTTCTAAGAAAACTGAAAAGTTCTTTGAAAAAAAAAAAAAAAAAAAACAAGACCACTACACTATATCCATTATGTTAAGTTGAACCCATGCCCTTTTTACTTAGAAAGTTTAAGTAAAAAATCAACTATATAGATGATTATATTATGTTGTATGAACACTAATATTTAACATATTAAAAAATATTGTATATGTACAAGTACTTTTTTTTGGACCCTCCTGGTCCGTGGGCCCTGGACAATCGCCTTGGTTGTCCCGGGTCAGGGTCGGCCTTACAAATGAGTGTGCTCATTTGCTTATATATTAGAAGGTGTGTTCATTGGATAGGCATCATCTATCTCTACTATACATTATAAAGAGACTTAAAAACGGCTCAAAATGAGATCGTCTAAGCCATAATTATATATAATTGCATAATTTAGAAGAAGAATTCGTTTTTATAAATTTTCGTTATTATCTAACAACATGGTATTATCTAACTAAACATATCCAAAGTCCTAAAAATATATCTTAACAAATAATAATTAAAACATATTCAAATTATATTTAAAATATTTTAATATTATCTAAATAAACATATATCCAAAGTTCTAAAAATATATCTATAACAAATCATAAATAAAATATATTTAAACTATTTTAATATAATTTAAATTTTCAACTAAGTTTTCGGCAATGGTAGAAGGGGAAAAAAATTTGGGTATCAATTACATTACTTAAAAACGAGAGATTTTGATAAAAATATATATTTGAAGTCTAGTTAGCTTCAGGTTTGGACATGAGCACAACTTGAGTGGCAAAAATAATTTGTAAACAAGAGAGTTAGGGGTTTGTAAACAGGAGAGTTAGGGGATTAGGTCACCAATAGGATCCCTAAATTTAAGACATTCGCATTTCTAATTTTCAAAATAATTAACTTATTTCAATATTATATTAAGACATTCACATGTCTAATAGTAAAAAAAAAAAAAAAAAAAAAAAAATATTACACAAAAAAAAACGTGGACGGCAGGATTCGAACCTGCGCGGGCAGAGCCCACATGATTTCTAGTCATGCCCGATAACCACTCCGGCACGTCCACCTGATGGTAGAATGTTCACCTATCTTTTGGTGAGTCTTATAAATGATCAAAATTAGTTATAAAATTGACCAGCCACCTATTGTTCCATGAGACGTCTCTCTTCCACTCTTGGTAATCAACCACCAACATGTGGCACTTGATGATGATGTTATAAAAATGTGTATAATAGAAATACTTGTTCTTATCACATAGACTAGTTAGATTGCTTGCTGCTATAAAAATGGAGCCTTTGTATTGCTACCACGTCATATCACATGGTATATATATCAATATTATAATAGTTATCACATGGTATATATATCAATATTATAATAGTTATCACATGAAATGTAGTAATAATAAACTTATGCAGAATAACTATCGTATCTCGATTCAGAGTTTATAGTATAGTAAGATTTGGAATCATTAGATCGCCAAAGACTACATTCCTGATTGAAAAGTTTAGAGGCGAGCGATGGCTCGTGTCAGATTGATAGTAAGTATGAGATATGTGCAGCTATATGCTGAGTAGTGATGCCATGGGTGTTGATCTCAATTTTGGTCATGATGCGTTTGGTTGAGTCTAGATATTCTCGTAAATGCGTGGTTATTGGACAACTTGTGCATAAGATTTTGTTCCTCGAACGATCGTCGGGGCACTGAGATAGATTCTGCCTAGGGGGAAGGAGTATTGTGATACTTTCAACGCTAGTGTGACCCGAACTAAAAGGAGGCATCGCAATACAGGCATTTTGGGCGAGGACGTATACCGACGGTACACCGATATCAACCACAAAAATAGTTCTGTGAAGATAATCGGCATACCGATGTATACCGACAGTACACCGATATCAAGCACAGAAATAGTTCTGTGAAGATAATCGACATACCGATGGCATACCGTGTATACTGACGGTACACCGATATCGATGCACAGAAATAGTTCTGTGAAGATAATCGGTATACCGATCGGTACCGTCGGAATTCCGTCTGCTTTCTTTTTTATTTTTGAATGGACGGATCTTAGCATTAAATGCTCCAACGGCTAGATTTATTACCGTTACTGTTCAGAACGGTACAACGACGGAATGTCGTTCCGTACCGATGGAATTCCGCCGGCTGTATGTTTAGAGCATTAATTAAATGATTAGCTCTCTTGGTGATCTATTTAAGATGGTTGTGTCTTCTCTTTTTAATCATCCACTTGAGACTTAAATTTTTTCAACTACCAAGAGCCTCACCATTACTACTCTATATAAAGCTTTAATTTGTCATCCAACCAAAAAGTGCTAGAGTAGTCAAGATTTGTAATCTTCGATCTTCAAAGTGTTGTAGAAGATCAAAAGCCTCATTTATTTCGTATTGAAGTTGACGAGCCTTCGGAGGAAAACACGTGTGTAAGAAGTTGACGAGACTTCGAAGAAAAACTCGTGTGTAAGAAGTTGATAAGCACTTCGGATCAAAACTCGTATTGAAGTTGACCAGTTCTTCGGATCCAAACTCGTGTGTAACTATTTACTCAAATAGTGGATTAAAACCGGAGAGAGTTCCAGGACTGGAGTTTCCCTTGGGAGGATACCAGGATACATCGAGTGTTTGAATATTTCTCTTTTATTATCGTTTATATTGCTTTTAATTGTTGATAATTATTTTATTACTCTATTCACCCCCCCTCTAGGGTTCTACAATTGGTATCAGAGCCTTGTCTCTTGATTTGGATTTACATCTTTAGAGAGATCCATGGTCACTAACCCTAGTACCAACTCATTCCATAATGAGGGACAGTTTATGTCACGACCCGCACCACAGTTTACAAATAGACCTCCTCTAATTGATAGAACTAAATATAACTATTGAAAAATTAGGATGGACATTTATTTGAAATCCCTAGACTACGATATATGGGATTGTGTCGTTAATGGTATTCCTACATGTTCCATGGTTATTGAGGAAGTAGTCTCAGAAACTCTTAGAGATAAAATTATCGAGAACGGTAAGAAGATTGCTAGTCGGGATACTAAGGCTATGAACGCTCTCTACTGTGCCCTCGATAGCAATGAATTCAATAGAATATCCATTTGCAAGACCTCCAATGAAATCTGGAGACTCTTGGAAGTCACTTATGAGGTAACCTCTCAAGTGAAGGAATCTAAGATTAGTAGACTCACTCAAGAATATGAATCTTTTAAAATGAAACAAGATGAGTCTATTACGATTATGTTTACTCAATTTTGTGATATCGTTAACCATCTCTCTTCTCTTGGCAAGGAATATCCCACTCATGAAAAGATTAGAAAGATTCTTCGGGAATTAACCAAAGGGTGGAATCCTAAAGCTACCGTCATCATTGAGGGAAACGATCTAACAACTATGAACCTTAAACCCTCATTGGAAAGCTTATGACTCACGCGCTGGACATGAAGGACCAAGAGGAATCTTCCGTTCAAGAAAAAGAGAAGGAGAAGACGAAGGAAAAGGAAAAGTCTCTTGCTCTCAAGACTACGAAGTCCTTTTCAAAAGATAGCTCCGATGATGGTGAATCGGACGATGAAGAAATAGCTCTCACTGCCAAACACTTCTAAAAGTTTCTCAAGTTCAAAAAAGCAAACCGTACAAGACAAGACAACGATGAAGAGCCCTCATGCTACAACTGCAGAAGAACCGGACACATCAAGTGAGACTGTCCCATGGCAAGAAAAGAGTCAAACAAATACAAAAAATCCAACAAAGGGAGCTCATCTTCCAGGAAATACGCCAATACTAGTATCTGGTGTGAGAGTGATGCTAGCGACTCAGACAACGACAAAGAATGCAGGCATAACGCAAACATTTGTCTCATGGCAACTGAGGTACACGATGACCTCTCAATGAATGCTCTTTCTTATAATGAATTAGAAAATGTCATTCTTGAATTACACAATGAACACAAGGTCATTAGAAATAAGTATAAAAAGTCTCTCAAAGAGAGTGATGCTCACAAACAAGAAGTAGAACGACTTTCCAACATTATTGTTGATATAAAAGAAAAATCTCCTACTTCTGACATGGATGAGATATAGTCTCTACGACTAAAACTCCAAGAATCACAAGACGTCATCAAGAAAAAGGACGTCGAAATTCAATCCCTCAAAGAAGGATATGAATTTTATATGCACAAGACACTTGCTGCAAATCAAAGAGAATATGCCACCTCTATCAAATAAAATGACCTTCTTGTAAATAGCAAGAAACAAGTGGATAGAGATATAGTTCACACTAAGGCACAAAGGCATATCACTCACAAGAACACTTCACATAGGTCATATCCTAATCAAATGCATACACAAAAAGGACCCTCTATAAAGAAAAATGTTTCTCATCATGCCTTCTACTATCACCACAACAATGTCAAAACTCCTCATCATACTAGAATTCTACATACACATAACACTCACTCACTCCCTTCTAGACCTATACCACCCAAGAACATGTGCCATTATTGTGGTCTCCTTGGACACACTTCTCATTATTGTCAAATGAGAAAATATGTTGACATGAAAATGTTTAAATGGGTTACTAAAACTAACAATCAAGGACCCAAATATTCTTGGGTACCAAAGTCTTCATCTTCAACTTGTGTTGTAGGTGAATCCTCCTTCGCATGCTAGGAGCAAATGGATTCTCGATAGCAGGTGCTCACGAAACATGACCGGTGATGTTTCACTATTTGCAACGCTATCAATGAAGAAAGAATGACACGTATTCTTTAGCAACAATCTAAAGGGGTACATCATAGGAAATGGTAATATCGGATCCCCTCCTTATATGTGCATTAAAAATGTTTGTTTTGTTACTAATCTAAATCATAACCTTCTTAGTATTAGCCATCTTACGGATAATGATTATAATATTAACTTTGTTAAACACAAGTGCTTCATCACCGATAGCACTAGTGGATCTACATTATATGAATATTAGAGAAAATAATATCTATGTTCTTTATATTGTTGAAAGTACTAATAATGACATGTGTCCAGTAGCAAAGAATGATGAAAGTTGGCTTTGGCATATGAGACTTAGACACGCCAACATGGACACCATCTTCCGACTTGCCACCAAGAAACTAGTTATAGGACTTCCAAGCATTCCTTTCAAGAAAGATATGGTATGTGGAGAATGTGAGAAAAGTAAGTTGACAAAATCTTCCTTCAAATCCATCAACTCGGTAAGTACTACTAGACCACTTCAACTTATTCGTATGGACCTCTTCAGTCCCAGTAGAGTGGCTAGTCTTGGTGATAAACTTTATGCTTTTGTTTTAGTCGATGATTTCTCGAGATTTACCTAGGTTATTTTTCTGCTATAAAAGTGAAAACTTTCATGAATTTGTTACTTTTAGTAAACGTGTTCAAAATGAGAAATGCATTATGATCAACAAAATTAGAAGTGATCATGGGAGAGAATTTGATAATGCTGATTTTAAAAGATTTTGTGAAAAGCATGGTTTGGGTCATGATTTTGCTTATCCTAGAACTCCATAACAAAATAGAGTTGTGGAGAGAAAGAATAGAACCCTTAGCGATATGACAAGGATCATGTTAAACCAATACAAGCTTCCCCAATACTTTTGGGCGGAAGTCGTTAATACGACATGTTATATTATAAATAGGGCCTTGATTCGACCTATTTCTAAGAAAACTCTATATGAGCTTTGGTTTGACAAAATTCCTTCTATTGAATATTTCAAAGTTTTTGGATGCAAATGTTTTATTTTGAACACCAAGGATAACCTAGGCAAATTTGAAGAAAAAGCCTATGAAGGCATGTTTCTTGGCTATTCTATACACAGCAAAGGTTTTCGTATTTTCAACAAAAGAAGTCTTGTTGTCGAAGAGTCAATAAATGTCTCTTTTGATGAACTTAACTCTTCTACATCCTCCTCCTCCAATGATGTTGAAGACATCTCTTTTGGCTTGAAAAACTCTTCTCTTGGAGATACTAGTACTCCTTCATCTAGCAATGAAGTTGAGACTACTCCACTTGAAGACTCTCCACCAATAGAGCATCCTCATGAGGATATTCCTAAAGAATGGAGATTTGTTCCCCATCATCCAAAGGAGCTTATTATTGGTGACCCCTCCTCACGGGTTAGCACTAGATCCGCTACACAGGATTATTGTGCAAATGTGGCTTTTATTTCCCAAATAGAGCCTAAAAATATTAATGATGCTTTCAATGATAAATTTTGGATGATTTCCATGCAAGAAGAGCTAAATTAATTTGAGCAAAACAATATTTTGGAACTTGTACCTAAGCCTCACAACTATCCCATTATTTGGGACAAAGTGGGTGTTTCGAAATAAGCATAATGAAGATGGTTTTGTCACTCGTAACAAAGCTCGATTGGTTGCTCAAGGCTATAACCAAGAGGAAGGCATTGACTATAAAGAGACCTACGCTCCGGTTGCTCGTCTTGAATCCATTCGAATGCTTTTCGCTTTTGCTTGTTGTAGAAGCATGAAATTTCAGGCGCATCTATAGGCCAGAATTCCTATGTGCTTAATACCATGCGGCTAACTCAAACATGCGCCAGGGAGTTCAAACAAAGTACTTGGCACAGCAAAGGACAGCAAAAGTATAGATATCAAAAGAAGCCTTTTTCATATGAAAGTCTAGTACATGTCTAAAAAAGCTTTACAAAGGAGAACTTCTAGAAAAAGAAAGATCCTAAAGCTACAGCCAGGCGCAGCAACTGCCATGCGCCCATGCCAGGAGCATCATCCGTCAGGCGTATCCCTCTGATGTCTCATTTAAACGCATCTTCTCTTTATTTTAGCACAGGAGCATCAGAGCAAATCAGCCCTTTTCTATCAGGAGGAGGAGCTCTCCTAGCCTAACAAGGAGTATGGCACGACGTCCCGGTCTTTGGAAGCAACAGGCACACTCGGCAGCCTGTGGAGCTTCAAGCATAATGAAAGACGGAGAGCGGCCGCCCCTATTTTTGAATGCAATAGGCACCATCGGCCTGTGTCGGGACTCGATGATATCAATATTTGGATGCAACAGACAATATCACGGAAGCTCAGAGCGACGGAAAGGCTGGGGCAACGCATCTTCACCCTCGAAAAGAGCTCGTCATCAAGACTTCTACAAAAACTGAGTTCGACAGTTCGCCAAGTCGGAGCTCTGGCCAAGTTCATCTTCATGTCGAAATGAAGAATGGAAGCAAAGCTTTCGTTCATGCGGCTATTTATAAGCACGGACAGCCTACACCCGAGTGCCAAATGGCCAACTTTCCAAATTCCATGCAATAAATTTGCATTAATAGCAAATGAATCTGTCTTCTCATATTTAGCTAAATCAAAGCCTCGAAGAACTCAACAGACGGGCCAAAGAGGATGAGACACCTGGCTGATGCGCCATCAACATCATGCGCTCCTGAGGGATGCGCCCAAATAGGCCAGAGACCCATGCGCCCAAAGGGGCACTAACCGATGCACCCTCTTCAAACTGATCACCATCAAGCATTTAATGCTGAATGACAAAGACGACAACGCATTCCAAGAGACGTCCAACCAGCAGTCCTTTACAGAAAATGAAGAGCCGCTGATGTCAGTACCATCATTACACATTAGGTCGGCAACAACTGCCACGTGGCCAATCGATCATTCGTACGCACCTCATGCCCATACGACCAGGAGACGGCGTGTGCCCCAGTAGTCATACGCCCCTTCAGCTCACTTCTGATCTTAAGCAACAGAAGACTAAGCTCTGCATGCGCCTCAAAAGCCATGTGCCTGGACTTGCTCATGACTCCTAAAAGTCATGAGACCAAGTTGCCTCCGCTGTGCCTGATCCTAGGCGCACCCTGATGCGAAGCTCTGCATGCGCCTCAAAAGTCATGCATCCAGACTTGTCTATAATGCCTAAAAATTATAGGACTAAGTCACCTCCATGCGCCCGATCATTGGTGCACCCCGACAGATCACTCTCCTCCAAAACTGAGATCTTTGAGCCACAGGCATACGCCACCCGTCCTTTGACTCAGTTCTATTCAAAGAATGGGTGCTAACCACCCAAGATCTCAGCAACAACTAAATCTCAGCAACTGCCACGTGTCAGCTCCTCCGCAGTCCAACGAAGCAGTTCGAACAGATTCTACTACAACTCGGGGTACATCGTCCATGCGCCCCCGCCAGCATCAGCCACATGGCGTTCCCACGTCCAGGTGCATCCGATATATGCACGCATGAGCAGCCAACCTGCTATCTATAAATAGAAGGATCACTCCTTCATGACAGACGGACACACACAAACAGAGAGAGAGAGAGATATATATATACAGACAAACTGTTATATCCATATATAGAGGCCAGAAGAGATACTTAATATCCACTTCTGCTCGCAACGCTCTGGCTGTTATGGTTATATACTAAAAGCATCACTTTTGTAGTAACCTTATTTCTTTAAATTTTGAATGAGAATCATATGAGCAAATGTTTGCATATTGTATTTATTGCAAGTGTTAATACAAATGTCTGATATTCTATATTGTAGATAATATGGTATGTGGTGTCACACAGAAGATCTTCTTATCAGTTTCCTATGGAGTATATAAATAGTTCACAACCTAGATGGACTTGGACAATCTATTGGAAAGGTTGTAGTGTAATCTGGTATTAGTCTATCTTGACTATAAGTTTACACTAGTACACTTTGTGTGTATTGAACAGGACCACTAGAGATTGTTTTCCTTTGTACTGACTACATAAGTGAACAAACACCTCTGTTATTATGGATGCATGTGCTCTTAATCCAGATATAATAACAGACATGAATATGCAGTGTGCATTACTTTGACTCATGAAAGAGTAAGATTCATTATGGGTCAACAACCTCTATAAATTGGGTAATAATATTGTATGTATGATGGATTGTTGATTATAAATGGAATTCAAGCCCGATACATCGGGTTGATAATGTACCCTTAAGGAGCTCATAAGGATTGTCATGTAAATCATGCAGGTAGATTATATCCGACATGAGAAATAAAGTTGAATGGTACTACTTAAAGATGAAAGATGGCGAATCAATATAGTTGTCAGTAACTTAATTTGATCGACGGATATTCGATATCTTAACATGGGGATCCAAACGAGCATATAATAAAAGGAGCCCACAAACATAATTTGGGATTAGGGAGGTAGTGCAACAATAGATCATTAGTGGACTGAGCTATTGTTAATGGGCCTGGATTGTGTGTTCGGGCTAAACATGGGATATCCAGATCTGTTAGGAGGCCTAACCCTAATTTTTCTTCATGGTCCGTGCCATAGCCTATATATATCCTCTATTCTCTGGCCGCCAAATGACTGATCAGAAATATGAAACTTTCTCTAAATTTGTGATTCACATAAGGAGAGAAAGAGAGGGTTGCCAAGAAGAAGAGAAGGTTGGGAGATCGTCGCTCACACGACATCCAACTCGAGGAAGGAATACGTGCAGAAGATCTTGCCGCTCGAGATTGCCAGAAACTACTTGTCTTCTTCCCACCGCAGGTATAATTCGTGAACACTAGTTTCGCCTATGAAGGGTTAGAACACGTATTAAATCTGTTTAACTTTCTATCGATCAATACGTACACCGAAGTAAGGGTCCTGGGAATCTCCAGTTCCATCAATTGGTATCAAAGCTACTTTAGATCTGCGTATTGATTGACTTGTCCATGTTGTCCAATAAAACCTACGTTGTGTAATAGTCGGTAGATGTAGATATATTCTAACTCGGTTTTGCAGGCATCTTAGATCCAACTATTATGGTCCAATGTATATTTTTGATTGTGTTGTTTAAACCATGGACATGTCGTGGATGTTGTTATTGTTGTGGATGTAATTAAAATCATGAGGGTTGATCATGCTTATTATTTTAATTTTTCAATCTAGATTATGTGTGAACTCCTTCAGGAGGCGTAGGATTGATGTAATTTTAATTATTTTTGATCAACCGTGATGGCAGTTGTCACTTTTCGTTCCCAGAATATGTATTTTAATATATATACTACTTTAATATATTTATTTAATATTTATCATGTATTATTCTGTATTTAAATTCCTGCTAATTAATTTCCTGCAATTTTACTTTCAGCATTTTCCATTATGCTTTGCTTTTGGATTCAACTTGGGTTGGTTTATTTTCGGCCATTGGATGGTTCAACTCTCCCCCACCTACCACCACTCTTTCATTTAAAGCCCCATTTCCTTTCTCTCTCTTCATTACTTCACCATTACTCTTCTTCTTCCTCTTCAACTCTCCCCCACCTACCTAGCCGCATAGGCAAGTGCCAACTTGTTTCTTGACGGATCTCCATTTTTGTTGTTCCATTGTCTTTCTCTCAAGATTCTTAGATACTTTAGTATTTAGTATTTACAATATTCATGGTTCATTTCATGTAGATTTAAGTTTAATGCATTTTCGAATTTCTTAGGTTTTGATCGAGTAACTTTGTTATTTTTCAAGTTTTGATGGTTCCATGTTTTAGAGAATTTCGTTCTACCCCATTTTGACCTATAGAAGTCCAGATTTGGACTTGGAATGAAGGATTTAGAGAGCGGGGAAGCAATGGCTTCCATGGTGTTGTTTGCAGAAACTCGGGGAAGAAGAACAGTCCTGGCCGCATGGAGCTCCTGGCCGCATGGCATTCCCAAGCCGCATGGCGCTTCTGGCCGCATGAACCATTTAGTTCTCGACCGCATGAACATATTATATTCTGACCCGCATGAGCGCATGAGTATCCTGGCCCCATGAAGTGCTGGCCGCATGAGTATCCTGGCCGCATGGAGTTTGAGCCACATAAGCTTAACATGTCAACCGCATAGGCGCATTACTTTCCTGGCCGCATGGCTTTAAGCCGCCGAGCCGCATGAACTTTATTTCAGCCGCATAAGGCATTGAACTTATCCAGCCGCATAAGGACCCGAGTCCTATTTTAGCCGCATAGGCGCATGCCTATTTTAGCCGCATAGGCGCACGTCTTCTCAGCCGCATGGGCTTATCTGCTCCCAGCCGCATAAGACTTTATAGCCCGAGCCGCATGAGACTTTATTCTTTTCAAGCCGCGTAAGGCTTGTGATTCTGAGCCGCATGGACTCAGTTCACTCGCAGCCGCATAGGCTCGTGCTATTCCAGCCGCATGAGATTTCACTGTTCCCACCGCATGAGTTTGAATCCCAGCCGCATGGGCTTAGGTTTCCTAGCCGCATATGCATATTTTACTCAGCCGCCTGAACCAATAAATTTCCGGCCGCATGAACTCTAGCCCATAATACCTTTGGGCTGATTCTTGTCCCGAATTGACATTGATTGACATTGATTAACATGGATTGTTATCTTAGCATTAATTAACATTGATTGTCACTTTGGTATTAATTAACATTAATTATTATCTTGATTAATGATTGATCATGCATTCCTAGTTGGAACTAAGAGACTGGCTAGTCGTCTTATTGAATTGAATGAATGGGACACATTCATACTAACTATGAACTTTAGTAATTGATTGGGCAATCCCGAATATTGGCATACAGGCACATGCAGGCTTCAATATTATTTATTTCTACAAAACAGCATGTGTACTTAATGGTCAAGGCATGGTTATTCCGTGGTTAGTTTCGATTATTGCATTACGCTATGTAAAACCTACAATCTAACCGCACGGGTGTCGTTGTAGAGTTGGGCATATTGAACTTTGTATGAAAATACTCATTCTGAATGACCATGATCCACGGCATGGGATTTTACTTAACATAGAGGCTATTAAGTTAAATAAAATAATAATAGCATGGAGAGAATGGATTCCCGAGTTCTTACATGGCAGCCCTCTTTGGGACTATTAGGTGCTCGACAGGCCGGCTGGTTCCCACAGATACTGCAAATCTGTCACACGGGCAGGGAGCGGTATCTGCTTATATTATTTATTATACATTATATATTAATGACGGGCGTCCCACTGGGACTCGTCTAATTCACGATTGGCACAATTGATTGATTGGGTAGACTAGCCTTGCTTGCACATAGTAAGAACTGAGGAATCCTTATTGCATATTTCCAAGGTAACTTGGGACTCACAGTAGCAAGCCGTAGGAGTTGAATGGCCAGTTAAATTGACTTGTTTGTGTATTGTACCTACTCTATTAACTAACTGAGATGATCAGAATGTCAGGATATGACTGGTCAACTTCTGTCCTTGTTTGGTTGGGAAGTCGGTTCGAAGTGTCGTGATATTATAAGAATCCCAGTAGCAAGCAGAGATCTATTTATCGTATTTTCTCTTATTACTGGTTCCAATTCCTCATATCATGCTTCCTTGCGGTACTTGCTATTAGAGGTCTAACCTCTCTGGTTTTGCATGGCCAGATTTAGAGCCGGTTCTCGAGGACTCAGCTTACTTCCACCTCCAAGATGATCAATACTAGAAGAATGATCGCAGGAGGACTCGAGTGGGTTCCTTACTTCCCCGCTTGTTTTGTTACTTACTTTATATTTTACCATTTGGCACCGACATGTTAGTCGGATCGTCTTGTACTTACTTTTACATAATCGTAATTAAGTTAGGCTGCATCTGATAAACAATTGTGTATACTTTGCTACATCATCTGGCTATGTTTTGTAAAGCCAGATATCAAGAACATTTTTGACTGAGTGTTTGGGATGCCTTACTGCTTTATCTTACATGTTCTCTATTTCTGCTTCTTGTTTGAATGATTGAGACAATAGATGTGAAGTGGCCATAGTGAGACTTTCATGTAGTATGCACCCCCTCGTCTTTTAGACAGCATTGATCATATTATACGGTATTCATCTACCCGTAATACGTAGCTGGCTGAGGCATTCCTCCGCTCTCTAGTATTCTGGTTCTGGGGCGTGATAGCAATGGTGGTTGTTTCTGACGTAGGACAAGATGCTGGTTTTAAGCAGTCGAGAGGCAAACAGATGATTTTCGATGAAGGAAACGACCGCCAAAACCTTTATATGTATATAAAAATCGGGGCGCTGCCCCGAACCCCGCGACCTGACCGGGCAGGTCGAACCCCGAATAGATCTGTGCAGCACCAGATTTTGGATTCGGATAGTTGAGGACGAAGCAGGAAAGATGACCATAATAGTTGGATATTTTTCTCTTATTTGTTGTCATTTTACTTTTTCTATTTATGCATGTTTATTATTGTGTGGATTTTTTTTTTGAAAAACTAAGCCTACATTAATAATGGACAACATGGACATAATATCAACTAGTAGGAAAATCCTCATTGTTAAATAATACGTGGGAGAAGATATTTATTTAGTATAAATTCTATGGTCTCCATTACTGGTTTGTAGGTGATGTAATTATACTTGCGCGTTGGCTTTAGTGCCTTCCTCCATATCGGATGAGTATAATTATGGAGTACAAGTACAAACTTTCTTAGGGATAATTGTAGAAAGTTACCTAGTATGTGTTCACTTCTCCATCTGAAGGAACTCATTACAAGGTAATGGACTTAGTATTAAGTAATGGTATACACTTAGATACAAATAATGGTATCCTCCCCATCGGAGTCACTGCTATTATTTGTATGACCAGAGCAAGACCAACATATTAATTTTATTTGTCATAAAGTTATGTTGACATGATAGTAAAATTAATAGGTAGTACCTACTTGAACAAAGTTGAATTTGTATATGTCCACACTATCGTGGCATGCTAAATTCATGATATTCAAGGTGTTGGTAAATTTCTATTTAATTAATTCAAAAAGTTTTTGCCCTACATAATTTTTATTTATGTGATTCTCAGGATTTCAAAAATGGGTTCTTTCAGTCCACTTATGGCGATTCTTAAAGAAAACAAACTTACTGGACCTAATTATATTGACTGAAAACATAATCTGGATATTGTCTTGACTGCTGAGGGATACAAATATGTACTTGTTGAGGAATAACCACCTAAGCCTGATGCTAACTCTGATGAAGAGGTTAAAGAGGCTTAAAAGAAGTGGAAAAAGGCAGATGAGATGGTACGGTGTTACATTCTGACATCTATGTCAAATGTACTGCAACATCAGCATCAGGCCATGGCCACGACTTATGACATGATGTATAACCTCAAAGAACTCTTTGTACATCAGAGTAGAGCAGCTAGGCAGTTTGCTATGAAGTGTTTGATGAATAAAAAAATGGCTGAGGGTACACCAGTAAGGGATCATGTTCTCAAGATGATGGGTCATCTGAATGAGATGAAGATCCTTGGAGCTGAAATCGATGGAGAATCCCAGGTCGATATCATTCTCGGGACTCTGCCTAAAGTTTTGACAATTTCTGTCTTAATTACAATATGAACAAAAGGTTGTATAGTTTGGCAGAACTTGCAAAAGAGCTACAGGATGCAGAATCTCTCTTTAGGCATAGTGGTCATGTTTTTGTTTCCAAAAAGGCTTCTACTTCTAAGCCAAAAGGCGGTAAGAAGAAGAATAACATTCAGAAACAGGCAAACTCAACAAAGAAGGTATATCTCATTTACTAGTAGTTGAAACATGTTTAGCGATGTTATCTATCAGCACCTGGTGCATAGATACAGGAGCCACTAATCATGTCTGCAATACATTGCAGGGGTTCCAGGAAACCAGACGGCTCAGTAATGGAGAGATATGCTTGTTCATAGGTGATGCTACAAAAGTAGCGGTCGTTGTATTAAGAGATGTTACTTTATCTTTTGGTAGAAATAAGTCTTTGACATTGAGAGATTGTCTTTATGCACCTTCACTTTGAAGGAATTTAGTTTCTATTTATATGTTAGTTAAGGATGGATATGCATTTTATTTTAATAACAATATTGTTATTAGAAAGAATAAACATTTTATCTGTTCTGGTGCATTGGTTGATAATTTGTATGTCATTAATCTTATTTTGCCCACACTACAACTTATGAAAATGAATAATATGTCATATAACTTAAATAAGAGAAAAGAACCTTCTTGCATGAACCTAACATATCTTTGGCACTTGCGATTGGGGCATATTAACCTAAGAAGGATTCAAGGACTGGTTGAAGATGGACCTTTGAGTTCATTGGAAGTGGAGGCACTACCAGTTTGTGAATCCTGCTTGAAAGGTAAAAAGACCAAAAGGCCTTTTACGGCAAAGGGGTATAGGGCCAAAGATGTGTTAGAATTGGTTCAATCTGATTTGTGTGGACCCATGACTATCCAAGCTAGAGGTGGCTTTGAATATTTGTCACATTTATTGACGATTATTCAAGGTATGGATACATTTATTTGATGTGCCGTAAGTCTGAGTGCTTTGAGAAATTCAAAGAGTACAAGACTGAAACGGAAAAATGTCATAGAAAATATATCAAGTCATTACGATCAGATCATGGTAGCGAGTACCTCTTTGTAGAGTTTAGGGATTATTTATCAGAGGCTGGGATTACATCCCAATTGACTACACCTGGAACGCCCCAGCAGAATGGTGTAGCCGAAAGAAGGAGTAGAACTCTTATGGAGATGGTTAGATCAATGATGAGTTATTCGGATTTACCAGATTCGTTTTGGGGATATGCCTTAGAGACTGCAGCTTATATTTTGAACTTGGTTCCTTCTAAGTCAGTACCACTTACTCCCACAAAGTTGTGGATTGGGCATAAGCCTAGTCTGAAACATGTTCGCATTTGGGATAGTCCAGCACATGTGGTAAATGGGAAAGCAGATAAATTGAAATCTCGTACAGAAGTACGCTTGTTTATAGGCTATCCAAGAGGAACGAAAGGAGGTTTATTTTATAGTCCTAAGGATCAGAAGGTCATTGTTAGCACCAATGTCCGATTCTTAGAGGAAGACTATGTGATGAACCATAAACTGTAACACCCAATCCCAAAATACTTAGGACTAGATACATAGACATGCCAGTTGCATACATACGAGTATATGAAATGCTCATATGTATACATAAGCTGTAAAATATAGAAAGCTATGACAAACTAAATCTCATCCACAAATATGAAGGTTTATGATTTAATCAAATAGTTATTTGTACAAACGTTGGGCGGAGACAAATCCACTACCAACTTAAGAGAAAGAAATATATAGTAATGACGGAAGGGTCGAGCGAAGCGATATACAATCCAATAGCTAGCATCGCGAAGGTAGATTGTAAACTATGGCCTTGGCTAGAGCACCTGTAAAAATCACAAAAAAACACACCTGGAGAAATCACCAGGTCCTCAAAGAGACGTAACGAGACACATAATATCATGCCATAAACTGGATAGTAAGAGCTCAACAGAAAAATGTATATGAGTCAGGGTTCCTAACCATTCTATGTGGAATAATGCACTTTAGAAGACAACGTTCTACGCAGGATCTTAGGTGTTCAGCATAGAGGGATAAAGAGTGGCAGTAGGTAGCGCTCATAAGAGACACTATCGACAATAGACAAAAAGTAGCGCTCATCCAAGTCACTATCGGCCCCGGGGCAGTAAGTAGCGCTCATACGAGACACTATCGTCCCAATTCTGTGTGTCCTGAACATATAGTACTTATGCTAATAACTATCTCCTCCCTCTCCATGATACTATACATGCGTCGTCTCCACGACACTGTTTAATCCTTAATAACTGCCAAGTCTTCAACACAAATCTATTAGCAGTCATATCCTAACGCACGGCCTGTACACACCAATGTACGGTCGGTACGCAAGTTCGAAGCTATATGCGACTCACAACTCACACACAACCCGTGGCACATCGTGACAATTTATGAGATGCTCTAAACATATGGTATTCCCTTAACTCTAAGCCAATTGCATAAAGTATAATAATTTGTATCTATATATAGTTTTGAAAGAACCACATTATATTTGCTAAAAATAAGAAAAATGCATGCATAATATTGAGCAAAAAATTTAAACAGTAAATGTAAGGTGTCTTGTCTGGTGTGTCGTCTGGTGTAGTGCGATGATCTAACAAGTCCAGTTTATTCGATAGCCATGTTTACTGAGTAGGGGTCAGAAGTCGGGAAGTAAGTAGGGATACGATTAGTCATGATCAGCTAAGATAATTGAAAGAATATGGAAATAATACATATGCAAATTTTAGAAAATATTTTATAATACTGGAAAGTGGATTTTTTAGGAAAAATACTTTTTAAGACTCAAAAATCTTTTTTTTTAATTAGGCAAAACTACGAATTTGTCAAATATGATATTTAGGCAAAAACTATATATTTTAATATTCCAAATATTAGATAAATATACAAAATTATTTAGGACAAATAACTTCTCTAAAATATTATAAAAATCTGCAATCATATATTTTAAGGTTTAATACTAACTTTCGAACTTGTAGGCCAAGCTACAAGTAAAATAAATAATTTTAGAAACTAATATGTATATGTAATTAATTACTTAAATCAGTAATAATACTATATTCATTACCCATAGATTAGTCTTCTGGTATTGGTAATATTAATAACTAAAAAATAATTAAACAAATAACCATTAATCACCTAGGACTAAGTGAAACAGAACTTAAAGAAAGAAAAAAAAATGGAGAGAGAGAAGAAGTTAAAGAAGGAGGAGGAGTGAAGACGAGAGAGAGAGAAGAAGGAGAGCGAGAGAAGAGAGAGGAAGGAGGGAGAGCGGCTTACCGTGGTAGAGATTGCGGAAGCCGGAGCTCCTCCGGGGGTGAGGGTCTGCGCCTGCATGGTGGCGTCTGGTATGGGCACTGTGACGGCACATCTAAGAGGTACGGCACTGGCATGTGGTGTAGCTGCGGCCACGACGGATACGGCAAGGATGCGCCGCTGCTTGCGGAGGCCGAGGTTCGACATGGAGAGGCAGCACGGCGAGGTAGGTGGGTTTTTGCTTTAGGGAATTTTGGTGATGGTGGTGATGCATGTGGTTGTCCGAAACTTTGGAGGAGACACGCGGTGGAGTCTGCACGTGCGACCGACGGTCGGAGGATGACCGGGGAGAGGCAAAGAGGAAGGAACAGAGGAACGAGATCGGAGGAGGAGAGTGAACATGCGGGCGACGGATGGTGAGCACCGCACGACGGAGCTGATGGGGCGGTCGCGATGGCGGAGGACTCGGCAGAGGAAGCTCGCTGGCGGGGTCAGCGTCTGTGTGGCCCTCGTCGGTACACGTCCAAGGTAGTACGAGCAATGTGGTGGCACGACGGATGCGATCAGGTAAGTGACAATTTTGTTTTTCTTTTGGTGGTAGCTGGAGTGATCGGGGCCGTAGTCGTCAATGGTGCGATAGTTTATCGAAATTTTGTGCGGGCGGCTGAGATGATCCGTCGGTGGGGATGGTTCTGGTTGTGATGATGGTGATGGCGGGGATAGGAGGTCGGCCAGGATGTTGGGGCGGTGCTGCCTGGGCTGCGGGTGGAGAACGATAGGGAGAGGGTGGCCGTAGCGGGGATCGGTGACAGCCCTGGTGGTAGCGTAGTTGTGTGTTGGTTATAGACGAGTCGGTGCTGTTGTTACGATGGCTACGATGTTGTCCATAGATGGTGGCAGTAATGGTGGTGCTGCCTCGGCCGGGATGGAGGCCAACGGCTGGTGGAAGATTAACGAGAGATTTTTGGTTCTCGGCTACGTCGGGTGTGTTTGACACAACTGATTGGTGTCCTGCGTGACACGACGATAGAGTTGGATTGTGTCCGGGGTTGTCGGACACGGGATGGAGAGATATTGTACACGTAGAAGAAGATATATTGGATGGAAAAAGACACAGACACGATGCACGTATTTCGGTTGTGGAAGAAATTGGGTTGTAGTATTTTGAGAAGAGCAAAAGAGCCTATCCTTATATATGAGGTGGGAGCTCTAATTGGATAAGGACTGGGATTGTTTAAATCCCGCATTAGATAAATCACCCTTTTTAATTTAAAGCGACTCGCTCATATCAAATCGTATAAAATAAAATCTTTTCCAAGAGAATTATAATTAATTAAATTTAAACCAAAATAATATTATAAAATACTTTTTCGAATAATAAAATATTAATATTAAATAAATTTCAAAAATAGAATTATATATATAAATTTAAATTTATGTACCTCGTATGCAATGAATATTTGCATAAAACCCCGTTTTCAAAATTACTAGTTATATAACTTTTCATGATGTAAAATAAAGATTTGAAAATTCCAATATGGCGCATTCTTACAACTTTACGCACTTAAAAATATTTATTATTTATTATTTATTATTTAAAAAAACCATGCTTCTAAATAAATTTTTTTTTTAAAAAATATGTACCTCGCACATATTTGCACTCGACGAGCCATACGAAAATACGAGCTCATAGGCGACGTTCAATACGACAAATTCGTACGCGACGTACAATACGACTATGCGACATACAAATACAAAGTAAAAATTAATACCAAATTTATTTTTATTTTAAAATTTCATAGTAGAAATTTAGGGGGTTTTACATCCTACCCAACTTAAAAGAATTTCGTCCTCGAAATTTAGGAAAAATTAGGATAGGTAGGGTTGAAGAGTTAGAAAGAGTTTTGTCATAAGAAAACCACGATTTAATACATCGGACGAGAGAAGAAATGATATTCAATAAATATTTTAAACGGTTAGAAGGTAGTTAATGCATGACAACCTATCAAGGTTTTAAAATCAATCAACACTACCTTTTTCCTATAGGCATGCAACCTTATAAATAGACAATAACTTCTTCGATCTCAGTTTTGAATCGTAACCCACTAGAATATTCATCATAATCCAAGATTCTTCAACGTTAGCGTTTTCCTTCAATTTTCTTAAAGCAGTACTTCCTTTCCTTTATTCGAAAATACTCTCAAACACTACGTAAATTCTTGAAGCGTAGTGATGTATATATCGACCTTCAAATGATGTTTTATTTAACTCACAAAAACAATTGATACCTTAAAATATTTTTCATACGCGATATCTCATAATTAGAAATATATATAGTAAGTCACGAAACTTTAATATGCAGTCTCCATCTCTCGACATATTCATATATTCTCTCGAGCTTCACCCTTCATGAAACTTTAGGCTCAATAAATCAATTTAGTCGAAAATATAGTCAATGTTACTTTAATATGAAGTTATATCGTAAAATCTTTGATAAGTCCAAACTTTTCATTTAATACTTCTCTAATACTCTACTTCCTACATATTTTCTCTCGTGCTAGTCCCTCTCGCCTAATTACCTTCAAAAAAAATCACCAAATTTAGTCGAAAATAGAATTTATCTCGCCTTGTTACGACCTTTGAATTTACCATCATCATATAGTTAAATTCCTAAATCATCAAGAGTTTAAAATTTTACACCCTTCTTGGAATATAATAACTTCAAACACCCCATCTATTATCTCATGAATTTCTTAATCAATAGATTTCCACTATGTACCAATTTGCCGATCAAGAAATCTACTCTCGTTAGTTCATAAAATGTACTCCGCCTAATAGGATTTTTAGTAAAATTTTACTTATGAATATTCAATCATCTCATTCACCCTTACCACTACTGTTCTAGGGATTTTCTATTCTAACCTCTTTCCAACCATAGGATGTCATGATCAAATTCATCTTCGAAGAATGAATCATAAAATGAACAAATTGCATAAACCACGGAGGAATCAAGGTGAACTATGAGTGAAGCAATTTAATCAGAAATGAGAAAAGTAAGGGTTGCTAATTTTGTATGGAGGGTAGAAGGGTGTTATGCGTGTAGAAGCATGAAAAAGAAGAGAAAAATGATCCATGCGGCCAAGGAGCCACATGCGGCTCAGGAGTCCCATGCGGCTCAAACACATAGGCAGCTCGAGTGGACTCCATGCGGCCCGCAGAGGGAAGCCACGTGTCTTTTTAGAACGGCTGTACCCAGCATCATTCAAACACAATTAATGCTCTGACGGCTGACAGCTGACAGCCCTGACGTAAAGTAGTCATGATGACTGACACAAGAGCACTATCTTCCTAGAGAACTGGAGAAAATCTTCACAGCTTCGAGGCAAGTTTATGCGGCCAGACTAGACGAGTTCACGCGGCCAGTGCAGAGAAACCTATGCGGTTCAATCATGAAGGTCCCCCATGCGGCTCGGCCATGAAAAAATCCATACGGCTCGGCCATGAAGACTCTCATACAGCTCGGCCATGAAGACCCCCATGCGGCTCGGTCATGAACATATTTATGCGGCTCGGTCATGACAACCTTCATGCGGTTCGAGTATAGAGAATATTCATGCGGCTCGGTCATGAAATCTTTCATGCGGCTCGGTAATGACGACCTTCATACGGCCCAAATATGAACGCTCCTCATGCGGCTCAGCAAGGATGACAGAACATGTGTCCTAAAGATAATCAAATTTTGGGTCAGATCCCAATAATTTGGGACACGTGACAAGAGAATGAATTAAATTGATTCATTTAGATTTACGGACATCAGCAAATCATCATGATGGAGATTTATTGCAATCAACATTAATTACTGACATGATATGGCATAATCCTCATTAAGGGCCCAGATCCTTCACGCTCAAGATTAATGGCCCAAATTGATCATTTACCAGGCCACCGCCACTTTGAGAATGGGCAATCATTGCAAACCCTAATGATGCCCCCACAATTATAAATAGCAAGGTGCCGTTCCCTTGCAAAAGGACGCTCCCCTAATAATCAGAGAAAAAAATACACAGAGATCAATCCAGAGAGAGAGAAGCCAGAAGAGCAATACGAGAAGAGCAAGAAGAGCATTTCTTCGCCAACGACAAGCATCTCGTCCAGGAGCCAAGGCTACGTCCGATCGTCCAAGGAGTAAGGCAGAGCTGCCGTCGCTTTTTCGAGCCTCTATCGTCACCCCTCCAGAATCAAAAATAAACAATTGTACTTAGATTGCTGTACGTAGGTTTTCGTCCCTAGGCTTTCTTTGTACAAGCGAGTTTGTAACGTGAAGTAAAAGTCCAGTCCTCCCATAAAACTGTTCTGCTCTTTTATATTTCATGGCAAACACGATGGCGACTCTGCTGGGGACAAACTTCTCTACGGCTGAGGAGTTGGTGACGTAGTCGGATGCAGCCAAGCTTGGCTCCATGCAACAGAAGATGGTCGTCCGTCTCGACCAACAGGCGTTTGAAGAAATGCTTTCCGACAAGAGCGCTGGCCTGGTCCAGAAGCAAGCCCGTACAAAGAAGGCCCGCAAGGAGTGGAGACCCCGATCATTCGTTCCTACTGAAGCTCTTGCAAAGATACCCTCTGTCGCTCAAGATGGCGGAGAAGACTCTCATGCAGCCCCACTTCAGACCATAGACGACTCTGCTGTCCCCAAGTCTGACAGAATAAAATATTATGATGCTGGACTTGCAGGGACAAATAGGAACTCTATGCGATCCGAGCCGCATAAGGGTACTAGCCGCATGGAGAAAGCTTATACGGCTACATCCGCCAGCCGCATGAAGAAAACTCATACGGCCACATCTGTCAGCTGTATAGCTTTTGCGGCTACAGTTGCCAACCGCATGGATGAAACTTATGCGGTTACTGAAGTCAATCGCTTGCAGAAAACCCATGCGGCCACAATCGCCAACCGCAAGCGGCCAGCCTGCACGGTCGTGACTCCTAGTCGCACAAGAACAACTCATCCGACAGCTAAAGACAGCCGCATGCAGACAGCCTGCACGGTTTCCAATCCTAGCCGTATAGCGTCTGTTCCACGCTTCTCTCGATTAGTCTGCGACCGTCTCTCATGCGGTCCTGACCCTGATGGTCCTCTGGATGATAAGCCAGACTCTGTAGTATTCAACTTGGACTCTTCCTATTACGCACCCGCAAGTGCTAAAAGAAAGAAGTCTAGGGCAGCGCGGGCTCATCAAGCCCAGTCAGCTGCCCCAACCTCTGATTATCGGAGCGTCTCGCTGATTATCACACGGGCCTCTAACGGGAAGTTGTATAAAGCTACTCGTACCCTGCCCCCTGCGGCCAATGGGCGGGATAGTCATCAAGCATCTCCCAATAACGAACGAAGGCAAGTATACGTGCTACTTTCGAATCAGGGAGGCCTACGCACTCGCATGCCCGGAATTCCCGAGCCAGCAAAGCAAGTGACTTGCGTGAGGCCATCCTCCACAAATGCAAGGAAAGAAAAAATGCATCGGGGTGCAAAGAGTCCTTCCACGGACGTCACTGCACCCAAGTCATCGTCAACTGCTGCTGCAATAGCACGACGATGCAAGAAGATCGGCAGTCTGTCTTTCAAAGACTGCAACAGCCATCTTCAGAAGACGAGGCACTACCCTTTGTCTCCTGCAACTCTGCTCGGAAAGTCCCCGCTGATGGAAGGGGAAAGAAGACGAATGTTCCCAGCCCGAAGATCTCAACCACTGCGACTAAAAGACTGTCGTCTAAGCGGGTGCCCACCACCAGAGTTTTCCAAGGTACTCGCTTTAAGATGAAATCTGCTACAGTGGAAGATTCGTCGTCCATAACGCAGGGGGTTGCTGGGGCTGGGGGTAGCACCCCTCCGAGCCTCCACAGCAATCCGATATTCCAAGAAAATGAGCCAGGGGAGACAACTCTCCCATCAGATACAGCAAACCTCGACGTCCCCGACGACATCCACAACTCCCAAGACGAGGCGAACTCGGAGACTGGGGTACTGTTCCTTCCTAGTCTGAATCAGAAGGGAACATACCCACATACCCCGATAACTTCTCACTACAGAGTACGATTCGGAGGGCGCTTCCTCTACCGCTCCGTCTATCTCTCCTCATGTGAAGACGGTATTCATGACAGACAGCAACTAAGGTGGTTCCAGTGATCGCCAGCGCATCGACAGTCTCGAAGCCATATTGCTTGCTTTGGTCAAATCTGTAGACGAGATTAAAGCGGCCCTTTCAACTCTACAAGGAGGGACGCCTGGCCAAACAAGTGCGGGTCCCGCGATCAATGCGGACTCGAATTCGGTGGCACCAAACCCGGGCAACAATCCTCCGGAAACAACGGCCCCCACCGTCGTGGACGAAGCACGCGAAGCAAAAAGAGAGGTCCAGGAGCTCCGAGCCATGTTCCACACTCGAGAAAACTCTCAAGATCTCAGAATACGGCAACCATACCCTGCTGCAAGGAGGGATGTTCCATTCCCACCAAGATATAAGCCGTTCAATATCAATCCTTATGATGGCAAGACCTCGGCAAGTCGGTACATCACTTACTTCGAGGTCACCACCGACCATCTGCCCCATGACGATGCCATTCTCACACGATTATTCATCAGGGCATTGAAAGGAGTCGCCTTGACTGGTATCGCAATCTGTCGGACAACTGCATCCACTCCTTCGCCGGCTTCAAGCGCATGTTCTTGGAAAGATTCTACGAAGTAGGGCAGGACATCACCATGTCCACCCTCATGGACGTCGTCCAAGGGAGAAAGAGCTGACAAGGAACTACCTCGAGCGGTTCTGCCAAACTGCCATAAAGTTGCCCTCTGGAAATCCAGATTCCTCCTTGATTGAAATTTGCCAAAAGAGACTCCTCCCAACAATCAGTCTCTGGATGGACGAAAGTCAATTCAAGGACTGGAAGACGTTCATCATCGGCGCCACAAGCGCCGAAGAACGATTGAAGAAGGCTTGCCAACTGGGATTGCACATCTCGGACGGAGAGAACAAGGGCAAGCGTCCCAACAACGATAATGGGGGTAGCTCCTCCAACAATCAGGACAGCAGAGGAAAGCAGGCTATGGTGGTCGACACGGCACAGAAACCTGAGCCAAAGCCGACAGACAAACAATGGCCGCAAATCACTTACTCCTTCGAAGATGGTCACGTCAAGCCCATCTTGGACATGCTCATACAAGGGGACAGAATTCAGCTTCCTCCACCAAGACGGGAACCGTGGCCGGCAGAGATGGAGAATCCAGAGTACTACCATTATTATCGCTACGTCTATCATGCTACACACGACTGCTACCAGCTGAAACGGTACATCCAAAACCTTATCGATTCGAACGCTTTGGCCATCGATTTCGAAGAGGTAACGGTGGCAGCCAATATGGTGTCGGCATAATTCGACAGCTTCTCTCCGACGGAAACTCAAGACGGGGTGGTCCCCATCCCTCTGGCGACAATGGAGATTGCTAATCTTCCACCTCCCCGAGATCAGGCTGCCGGTCTAGTGCCTCTCACCACATCACGAGGGGAGGTCATGTGGATCCATCCAGACTTGGTATCGGAAGTGAGTCGGCCCATATCGTTTTCTATCTGCAAGAAAAAGAATAGAAAAATCAGATCCTGCCGCACAATCTCGGCAGACATCGAAGAAGTTACAGTCGTCGTCACACGGTCTGGGGCGCAATCCCAACCTGTGGTTGACAATCCAGCTGAAGATCATCAACCCACTACAACTGATGCTCCGAAACTGGCTCAGCCTCCAACGACCGACAAGCCTAGGCCGAGGGAGACTCGCATCGACAAATCCCTCCGAAAAGAGGCAGCCCAAGGGCTGGAGAGGCCCTACAACTTCGACATCTTGGCACAATTGGCCAACACACCGGCCAAGTTGTCATTATACGAGCTCCTGAGACTCTCCAAGGATGTTCGTACGGCTTTGAGCGATGCACTCTAAAACTCTGACGTATACCTGGCACAAGTTAACCTCACGGAAGAAAACCCGCCTGCAGATCTCCAAGACAGCACCTGCACGGGAGCAATGCCCAACATCGTCTTCACTCCGTAGGACATGCTCATCAAAACTAATCTGTACGATCGCCCACTATACTAAACTGGATACATCGGCGACGTAAAGGTGGATCGGATGCACATTGATCCCGGCTCTTCCATAAGCATTATCTCGAAGGGTCTGCTACATCATCTCCGCATCCCAATGCATCGCCTGACGCCTACAAGTACCGCCATTAGCAGTTTCAATTCGGGCAGGAGCTACCCTATTGGGAAGATTCGTCTGAAGTATCAAATTGGCGACCTCCAATCAGAAGTCACCTGCTACGTTATCGATGCAGACACTTCTTACAACATCCTCTTGGGGTGCCCATGGATACACGATTATATGATCGTGCCTTCCACGCTGCACCAGTGTTTCAAATATGTCGACAAATACGGCTTCCTGAGGACGAAATTTGCTGATATCGATCCCTTCAAAGGGGTCGAATCTTACTACTCAGACTCCTGCCTGTACGAAAAATCAAAGAAGCATCTTGGTGAAGGAGATGCACAAGCTAGTACCGAGACAGCCACAGAATCAGAAGAGCCTCTGACGATCCACCTCCAAGCTCGCAAACTGGGCAGGTCTGTACCCCTTACCGCCACTCTGCATAAGGACGCAATCAGCCTCTCGGCACAAGAAGAGCAGATGATAATCCGGCTGCCAAGGTCTGGCCAAGTGCCAAGATCCACAACAGGGCCACTAACAATCAGACTGTCGAGAGTCGGTCAGCCCCAAATGGAGAAGCTCAATCCCTCCGACAAACCACTGACGATACGCCTTCCCAAGAAGGGTCGTCACCCCAAAACCAATCTTCATTAGCCAGAGTCTGACAGATGAAGAGCGAGAGTCGTTGCTCCAACTCGTCAAAGAGTATATCGATGTGTTCGCCTGGAGCTATAAAGATATGCCAGGATTGGACCCCGAGATCGTACTCTACAAACTCAATATTCGTCCGGTTGCAAAACCTGTCAAGCAACAGCAACGACGGTTCCGCCCCGATGTCATGAATGCTATTGAAGCCGAGGTCAACAAACTAATAGCCAGCAGCTTCATTCGCGAAGAGCAGCATCCAGACTGGGTAGCCAACATTGTACTAGTTTTCAAGAAGAACAGAAAGATCCGGATATACATTGACTTTCGGAATCTGAATAAGGCATGCCCTAAAGATAAATTCCCTCTTCCTATCACAGATATTATGATCGACAACACCTGCAGCTTCGAACACCGATTGGTACATATTGCTACACCGTTATGCCTTTCGGTTTAAGGAATGCTGGCGCTACTTACCAGAGAGCTATGAGCATCATCTTTAGAGACCACTTGCGCAAGACAGTGGAATGCTACGTCGACGACATTGCCGTCAAAAGCCGTTCGAAGGAAGATCATCTGCAAGATCTCAGGACAGTGTTCGACCTAATACGAGCACACAACTTAAAGATGAACCCTACGAAATCATTCTTGGGTGTCTCCGGCGGGAAATTCCTGGGTTTCGTCATCACTTCTCAAGGCATTCACATCGACCCCGAGAAAACAAAGGAAATCATGGAGATGGGTCCCCCGAAAAATCTCTGCGAACTCCGAGGCCTCTAAGGCAGGCTAGCTTACATCAGGAGATTCATCTCTAATCTCTCCGGACGATGTCAACCATTCACCCATCTTATGAAGAAGGGAGTCTCTTTCGTATGGGATGAGGAATGCCAGCGCGCTTTCGACAGCATCAAAGAATATTTGTCAAACCCCCCAGTCCTGGTAGCTCCTGTTGCTGGGAAGCCATTCCTGCTCTATGTACGAGCGATGAAATATTCTCTTGGTGCTCTGTTGGCACAAAACAATAATGTGGGCCACGAACAAGCTATATACTACCTCAGTTGGAAGATGATTGGGTCAGAATACTGATACATGGCCGTAGAGAAGGAATGCCTTGGTCTCGTTTTCGTAATCCAGAAGACGCGACACTACGTCACGGGAAAAACCATCCACGTGATATCGCGGATCAACCCCCTCAGGGTCCTCATGACCAAACCTGGGGCACTCAGCTATCGTCTTGCTACCTGGGCAATATTACTATCACCATACCACATGATCTTCGTCCCGCAAAAGGCTGTTAAAGGACAGGCTCTGGCAGACTTTCTAGCAGTCCATCCAGGTTCGGAGATGACTAGGGTATATGAAGAGATACCGAACGAGGTCACCAGTTCAAATGCAGTCTCCCATGATGCCATCTGGCGAATGTTCTTCGACGGTGCTTCGATAACTGGACCCAAAGGCAACATCATCGCTGGAGTTGGAGTGGTGCTGATTTCTCCCTCCGGCTTGGTGATCAATCGGGCCTACTCACTCACAGAGCCCTGTTCAAATAATGTGTCAGAGTACAATGCCTTGGTCATTGGCCTCCGACTTGTAAAGGAGCTGGGGGTAGAGTATCTTGAAGCATACGACGACTACAGTTAATCGTCAATCAGATCCGGGGGTCGTACGAGGTCCGCCACGAAGACATGATCCCGTATCATCGAATAGCAATCGACATCATCTCGTCTCTAGGAGGATTCTTCATAGAATATGTTCCCAGACTCCAGAATATTGAGGCTGATGCCCTAGCTGGTTTGGCCACTTTTCTAGCTGTGCCAAATTACGCCCGTCATCAGGTCGATATAATAGGCCGTGAACTGGTCTGTCCTAAGGATAACGTTCGAGGCATGGAAAGCTACTCTGCCCTTTCAGTCGACGAAGCACCAGACTGGAGACAGCCCTTCATCGACTTCGTAGTATACGACATCCTGCCAGAGAATCCGAAGGAAGCTACTTCTATCAGAAGATGTTCTCTCAGATTTTTCTATGATAGGGAGACGAAAATATTGTATCGTCGATCCTATGATGGGTTGCTGCTTCAGTGTCTATCAAATACAGAAGCCAAGGAAATCGTGTGCGAGGCCCATGATGGTGTCTGCGGAGCCCATCAACCTGGTCCGAAATTGCAAGACCGCCTTCGCCGAATGGGCTATTACTGGCCCACGATGGTTGCAGACGCAATAGATTATGCATGAAAGTGCAAAGCCTGCCAAATTCATGCCGACTTCATCCACCAGCCATCTGAATTCCTATATCCGACTGTGGCCTCCTGGCCATTCGAAGCATGGGATATGGACATCGTCGGCCCAATTACCCCGCCTTCGTCCAGAGGACACCGATTCATACTCGCAATCACCGATTACTTCTCCAAATGGGCGAAAGCCATCCCATTGGCAGAGGTGAAAACTTCAAACGTGATCAGCTTCCTTAAGCATCATGTCATCTACCGCTTTGGACTGTCCCAAAGGATTATTTACGATAATGGGCCACAGTTCGCAAGCCATGCATTTTTTCGGTTCTGCGACAAGCACCGAATTCAGAACATTGCTTCGACACCCTACAACCCAGCAGCCAACGGGTTAGCAGAAGCATTCAACAAAACCATAATCAAGCTACCAAGAAATTCGTGTCCTCTAACAAGCGCGACTAGAACGAGAAGCTCGACGAATGCTTATGGACGTATCGCACCACAGTTCGAACAGCCACCGGGAATACACCATTTTCCCTGGTGTACGGGAGTGAGGCAGTCCCCCCATTAGAGACTCAGATCCCCTCACTCCGCGTCGCCCTCACACATAAGTTGACGACAGACGAAAACCACCATCGCCGACTACAGGAATTGGAGGCCCTAGACGAGAAACGCCTGTTAGCTCAACAGCGAATCAAACTATATCAGGCCAGAATCTCTGGAGCTTTCAACAAGAAGGTCAAGGTCAGAACATTCCAAGTAGGCGATCTCGTTCTGGCGGTTCGGAGGCCGATGGTTATGACGCATAAAACCGCCGATAAATTCCAACCAAAATGGGAAGGCTCGTTCATCATCGAAGCTGTATTCTCCAACGCCGCCTACCGCCTCGCAAAACAAAATGGAGACTTGCTCATGTTGCCCATCAACGGTAAGTTTCTGAAGAAGTATTATGTCTGAAATAAAATCCTCGAGACATCTCAGATTGTCGAGTTATGTACCTCTCCGTACCATTGAACTTACATTCTGGTTCCATACATAGAGTCATGTACCCGCTGGTACCTCTGAACTCATTCCTATATTTTCTAATCATACGAGTCATGTACCTGCTGGTACCTCTGAACTCATTCTCACATTTTCCAGTCATAAGAGTTATGTACCCGCTGGTACCGCTGAACACATACTCACATTTTCCAGATCAACGAGTCACGTACCCGCTCGTACCGCTGAACTCACACTCACCATTCTCTAGATTCTCGAGTCATGTACCCTCTCGTGCCGCTGAACTCACATCCACAACATCCCAGATTATCGAGTCATGTGCCCGCTGGTGCCACTGAACTCACACTTTCACAATATCGAGTCATGTACCCGCTGGTGCCTCTAAACTCACATCCCGGTCACTCTTTCAGATAGTAAGTTATGTATGATCATACCTCTGAACTTTCTTCCTATAAGAGATCCTCCCTCATGATCCACTACCCGTACTCCCAGTGCACAAAAAGGGTAACGGGTCCACAAACTTCCAAAACGACCATGTCGATGCTACCTCTGAGTCGTTTCACTTCCGCCAAAAACAAATCACCCCTACATAAAACTTCCATGTCCTCATTACCTCTGAGTCGTTTTATGTACCCCCTCTTCATTGAGCCCACTCCTGCCATGTCCTCATTACCTCTGCGTGGGAAGGCTCCGTAGAACAAACCTTCATACTTGCCATGTCCTCATTACCTCTGAGTAAGTATGTCGGTTCCCTTTCAACCTATTATTTGTCACGCCCCAGAACCAGAATACTGGAGAGCGGGGGCAGACATAGCCAGCTACGTATATTAAAATAGAATACATCTCAACTATACGGTCACGGCTGTCTAGATATGAGGGTTTACTACAAGCCAGCAGTCTCTTAAGGTCAAGCCTGTTGTCTCAATCTCAAGCAATTAACAGAGTTACAAGATATTAGAGCATCAAATATATATATATAAGGCGTCCCAAATGTTACATATTGGATGATCATGAAGCTAGTCGTACAAAATGATAGGACTAGCAAGAGTTCAGTCATACATGATCAACCCTAGGATTTGTTAATCATGTTTACAGCCCGTAGGCAGACAGTAAGTAAATGTGCATCGAGCTAACAGGTGCTCGTCGGCTAAATGCCTCAAAAGAATAAATTTACATATAAGTGGGTGAAACAAAAAGGAAAACCCACTCTTGGCCCGGGTTCCGTCTAGTTGTCACCATTGGGCTGGAAGCTCGGTAGATCCTCGGGAGCTGCTCCGAAATTTGGCCACACAAAACCAGCTGGATCAAACCCCAGAAAGAGCAAGTGCCACAAAGGAGGCCACAAATAAGGACAAAAGCCAGCACATCAGAACACAAAGAATAAAAGAAGTACAAGTAGTAAAGTACACAGGGCGATGAACGACTAGGGACGTAGAACCATTCCGGGAGCCAGGTTACAATCCTTAAACCAAACAAGGACCGGGATTGTAACCCTTCACCTGAATAGCTCTCTGTCTCTACTCATTTATCGTTAAGATAAGTAAAACAAAACATGCTCAGGAGATAGCAGGTACTGGAGCTAGACAAGACTTGGACAAGGCTGGACACCATCCATTCACAATCGGCCAAACAAGTACTACGGCTTACTACTTTAACTAACTAGGGTTATCACAAGCCTAATTACTAACAAGATGCAAGTGAGAATTCCAGTCCCAAGCCCTGCAGACTATCCAGTTATCCTTTCGCGGGTTGAGAGTTATAGGTGGGTACACTGCCCGGGAGACAAATGTACCCTTAGGTGACTTAGAGGGTGCAACACATGACAGTGTGCTGGAAATGTGCTCTACTCGTCGGCAAGCTACAAGTCCATTAAAGCGCCCAGATAACGAGATTGCCTGTGACTGGGAATTCTCCATGTTCTAGTTTGATCTAATCATTAGCCTAATCCAATTTAGCGTGAGTCCCTGGCCGTGGTACCCAGGAAGTCACGTCCTAGACATGATGCGAGACAAGACAAGTGGATTGTACAAGCAAGCAAGCAGGAATACCCACGGTGTCAAGTTGATTATACGCGTCAAGTTACAAGTTACAAGTCAAGTCAGGAGTGCGCCGCCACGGGCCACTATCAAGTTATCAAGATAATTCATGTCAGGGTACTGTCAGGAGTGCGCCACTACGGGCCACTATCAAGTCAGGTTGGTCATGTCAGGAGTGCACCACTACGGGTCACTGTCGTGTTATGTAGTTCTTTTTCATGCCATGCCATGTACAATAGTCATTCCAAACATATTAAATAAAATACCAATATATATAGGACTATAGAAGAGCCAAGCTTAAAGAAATAACCAAAACTCCAAAAGCCAATAGATTGCACAAGGGGTCAGGGAGTTGGATTGCGCAGGTGTCAGTTGTGCAGGGTGCCAAGTGCGCAGGAGCACAGGGCACAGGGGCAGATTGCGCATGAACAGACTACGCAGAAGTGAACTGCGCATAGGTGGATTACGCAGGAACAGACTGCACAGAAGTCAACTGCGCATGGGTGGATTACGTAGGGGTTACTTTGCGCATGGCTGGCTTGCGCATGGATGGCTTGCGCCAGCGCAATCCAGCACAGCGCAAAGCACTGGCTGAGGTCATGCGCAATCGGCCCTGCGCTAAAGAGCACAGGCCGGGGGTGTGCAATCGGCCATGCGCTAAAGAGCGCAAGGCAGAGGGGTGTTCTTCCTGGCCGAGAGCAGGTCCAAGAACACCAAGAACTTCAATTCTTCATAACTTTGTCAAATTAAAACCAAATCTAGATTTTCAAAGTTCTAACTTGAGTAAAATCGAATTCTCTTCCATATGGAAGCATCAAAACATGCAAAAATCGAAGTTTAATAGATCAAAACCAAGGATTTTCGAAAATGGTTAAAACCTAGATCTAGAAGAATGAAAGCTCCAAATCACAAAATGTCAAGTTCTAAAGTTGTTCTCCATGGCCTAATCTAGTTAATGGACAAATAAAAAGTGGTGATTATTTGATAGCAAGGTGCACTTGCCTATAGGTTGGGGAGTTGTGTGGAAGAAGGAAGAAGAAGAAGTAGAAAGAAATTAATAGAGTTTTTTATGGAGGAGAGAGAAAAGGTTGGTAGGTTTTAATGAGGGTGGTTGTGATGGAATGGAGGTGGAGAATAGGCTAAGGTGTTCCACTCATGATGAACCAAACCAAATCAAACCAACTCCACAAAATAAAACCAAGCCATGGTCCAAACCCATTTACGAGAAACCAAAATCCGCAAGTCGAGAAAATAAAATACGTGCCAAAATCAAATTACGAGTACTAATACGAAATACAGGAAATGGGGGTGACAACTCTACCCACCTTCAAAGAATTCTGTCCTCGGAATTTAATCAAGGAGCTAGAGATTTCCACGACAAGCTATACTAAGCACAGATAAGCTACACTAAGCAGTTCAATCATACAATCATACAATACAAGCAAGGAAAGGGAAAGCGTAAGGCATAAGAAAGACATTATACCTCACGACTCAAACAGGTAGGGATATCGCGATCGGATGTCGTCCTCACGCTCCCACGTTGACTCACCTAGAGAGTGATGACCCCAAGCAACACGAACTAAGTTAATAGTCTTGTTCTTGAGCGTCTTTTCTCTCCGGTCCAATATAGACACGGGCCTCTCCTCATACGAAAGGTTGGTACCAACAACCAATTCCGAATGATTTAGGATATGGCTAGGGTCCGGGATGTACCGTCTTAATTGGGATACATGGAATACATCATGCACCTCACTTAGCGACGGCGGAAGAGCGAGACGATAGAACACATCGCCTACTCGCTCTAGAATATCGAACGGCCCTATATACCTAGGACTAAGCTTTCCCCGTACGCCAAAACGAATGACGCCGCGGGTAGGCGAGATCCTAAGGAATACATGGTCATCGACGGCGAATTCTAAGGGACGCCGATGAGCATCGGCCCAATGGCGCTGGCGATCCTGAGCAACTCGGAGGTGATCTCTGACTTTCCTGACCACTTCAACCGTCTGAGAAATCAGTTCTGGACCGAGCATCTGCCTCTCTCCGACATCGTCCCATGCTAACGGGGATCTGTACTTCCTACCATACAGAGCCTCGAAGGGTGCCATCTGGATACTGGCCTGAAAACTATTGTTGTACGAGAATTCCACCAGGTGCAGGTGATCCTCCCATGAACCACCGAAGTCAAGGGTACACGACCGTAACATATCTTTAAGAGTTTGTATAGTACGCTCTGACTGCCCATCTGTCTGCGGATGATACGCTGAGCTGAACTTGAGACGAGTCCCCAAACTTTGATGAAGACTGCGCCAGAAGTGCGATGTGAATCTCGTATCCCTGTCTGATACTATGCTGACTGGCACTCCGTGAAGTCGGACGATCTGCCTGAGATACATCTCTGCTAGCTGCACCGTCGACTGTCCAACTCTAAATGGAAGAATGTGTGCCACCTTGGTAAGCCTGTCTACAATGACCCAAATAGCATATCTGCCTGCCGGAGATCTGGGTAACCCAGTCACGAAATCCATGGTTATGTGTTCCCATTTCCATTCTGGGATCGGTAAAGGTTGAAGAAGTCCAGCTGGCCTCTGATGTTCAGCCTTGACTTGTTGGCAAACCAAACATCGAGAGACATACCGGGCTATCTCTCCCTTCATACCATTCCACCAAAAGTGTTGACGAATATATCTGTACATCTTCGTGCTGCCTGGGTGGATGGAATACTGCGAACTGTGAGCCTCTGCCATGACTTCCTGTCTGATATCTCCACTGGGTACACAAAGACGCGTGCCGTGTCGAAGTGTACCATCCTCATGAATACATAACTCTGGCCTTCTCTCTGCCTCGCACTCTGCTCTGAGCCGCTGAATCTTAGAATCGGTTAACTGTGCTGTCCGGATCCTCTCAACTATGGTGGACTGAATCTGTAGGCTGGCCATCAAGGCCACATTGGAAGGAAGAACCACTTTAATTCCCATCTTCTGAAGATCCGACAATAACTTTGGTTGCGCCGTCAGGAAATAAACTCCGGCTCTCCGGCTCAACGCATCTGCTACAACGTTGGCCTTCCCTGGATGATACTGCAAATCCACATCGTAGTCCACCAGTAGCTCGAGCCATCTTCTCTACCGCATATTAAGATCCTTCTGGATGAAAACATACTTCAGGCTCTTATGATCAGTAAAGATCTCCACTCTATCTCCGTACAAGTAGTGCCTCCACAACTTAAGTGCAAACACTACTGCTGCTAGCTCCAAGTCGTGGGTCGGGTAATTCTTCTCATGATCACGGAGTTGACGTGACGCATAAGCAATTACCTTCCCATGCTGCATCAAAACACATCCCAATCCTCTGTCTGAAGCGTCGCAATAAACTGTGAATCCTCCGGTCCCATCTGGAAGGGTAAGAATGGGAGCCGTTATCAAACCTCGCTTCAACTTCTCAAATGATTCCTGACATTCTGCTGTCCAAACGAACGGCACATCCTTGCGGGTTAACTGGGTCATCGGCGCTGAAATCCTTGCAAAATTAGAGACGAACCGCCGGTAGTAGCCGGCCAATCCAAAAAAGCTGCGAACTTCTGCCACTGAGCTGGGTACTGGCCATGCCTCGATAGCCACAATCTTCTGGGGATCCACTTCCACTCCTCCTCTGGTAATGATGTGACCCAAGTAAGAAATGCGATCGAGCCAGAACTCGTATTTACTGAACTTGGCGTACAACTGGTGCTCTCTGAGAATCTGGAGGACAACTCTGAGATGCTGCTCGTGCTCTGCTTCACTCTTGCTGTAGACCAGGATGTCATCAAGGAATACTATCACAAACTAATCTAAGTAAGGCATAAAAATACGGTTCATGAGGTCCATGAACACTGCCGGCGCATTGGTCGCTCCAAAGGGCATAACTAGAAACTCCCAATGTCCGTACCTAGATCTGAACGCCGTCTTCGGGATGTCCTGCTCTCTGACTCTGATCTGATGGTATCCTGACCGTAAGTCTATCTTCGAGAACACTGAAGCCCCTCTGAGTTGATCAAATAAGTCATCTATCCTCGGGAGAGGATATCTGTTCTTGATTGTCACTGAGTTCAGGGTACGATAATCAACACATAGCCTGGACGTACCATCCTTTTTTTTTACAAGAAGCATCGGGACTCCCCAAGGCGATCCACTAGCACGAATGAATCCCTTGGTTCTAAGTTCTTCAATCATCTTGTACAAAATCTCTAACTCTGAAGGCGCCATTCTGTAGACTCGCTCTGATACTGGTGCTGTCCCGGGAATCAAGTCAATGGTGAACTCGATCTTCCGCTCTAGTGGCATCCCTGGAAGTTCCTCTGGAAAGACATCTGAAAACTCTTCAACTATCCGGGGCAACTGCACTGCTGCTACTGCCATCCGCAATACTGGAGGAGAAGGCTCCACGGCGCCTCTGGAAAATGAAAACTCTGGCTCTCCGGGAATACTAAAGACAACTCTGCCAACATGACAGTCTATCCTAGCATAATGGTTCCTCAACCAATC
Organism: Iris pallida; assembly: GCA_029216955.1. Classification (NCBI taxonomy): domain Eukaryota; kingdom Viridiplantae; phylum Streptophyta; class Magnoliopsida; order Asparagales; family Iridaceae; genus Iris; species Iris pallida. Next base: position 4,985,455 of record JANAVB010043220.1, read on the forward strand.
CATGCCTAGGACTACATCATAGTCTGCCATAGGGAACTCTATGAGCCTAGCGGGAAACTCTCTACCGCTAACTACGATCCGACACAAAAAAAACACTCGATCTACTCCCACAAGACCATTACCAGTAAGTATATTGAGTCTCACTGATAATGACTCGGGCTCCAATCCTATCCGTGTCGCGAATCGTGCAGACATGAATGAATGCGATGCACCAGAATCAAATAATACAGATGCTGGAAAAGTGTTGACGAGAATAGTACCTGCCACTACCTCACCTGGTGCAACTTCTTCTTCCATGGTCATCATCATAGCCTGACCTCTAGCTGTGGGTCCTCTCTGCTGGAAACCCCTCTGTCGGTTCTGTGCTGGAGCCTGGGTAAACTGCTGCTGGTTCTGCTGCTGAAAGGCCTGGGCCTGGGGCAACAATGGCCTCGGGTACTGCTGTTGCTGCTGCTGCTGGACTGGAACTGGGGCTGGTCCTCTCACCGAAGAACTAGAAAGGTTGGATGATGATGGACCTCCCCTATTCGGGCAGGTCCCTATCTGGTAGTCTGCTCCTCCACAAGCCAGGCACAATCTCTGTGCCCTACGACACTCTGCCACTACATGGCCCGGCTTCCCGCAATGCGAACATCCTACCGCGGAAGACTGCTTCTGCTTCTGCTGCTGCGGGTACGTCGGGGTCGAATGCTGAACCGACGTCACTGAGGCCGCCCGCCTCGGAGTTCCAATGGTTATACCCCTAGCTGCCGGGGCTGGAGCTGAAGATTGGTGCACCTGGTTGTGGGACCGCTTCCTGCCTCCGGTCCTGTCTACAATTCTCCGAGAGGTATACTCATGCCTCCTTGCTGCCTTCAACACTGCATCGAACGTCTGGTGCTCGAACTGCTCCACAGCCAATAATATCTCTAAGTGCAGCCCTTGCTGGAACCGCTGAGCCCTATCGAACTCGGTAGCCACCAGAGTGGGGGCGAACCTACTCAGCCTGGAAAACTCGATCGCATAGCCATCGACCGTTCTGTCTCCTTGCTTCAAGTTGGTGAACCGGGTCTGCAGGTCGTACCGTGCCACCGCATCGAAGTACTTTGTCTGGAACCTCTCTCTGAACGTCGCCCAAGTGACTGGTGCCGCTAACCCCATGGCCTGAGCTGTCCACCAATCGCGAGCCAAGTCTAACAACTGTAGGCATACCACCGCCACCTTCTCATTCTCAGGTGTCCTAGATGCTTCTAGAACCACCTCGGTATCCTGAAGCCAAGCGTCCGCGGCAATCGTATCTTCACTGTCGTCAAAGAAGGGAGGGTTCAAGCGCTTGAAACTGTTGGCCGCCTGATTCCCTTGGGGACCTCCTCGGTTTAGTGCATCATGAACTTCCTGGTGCAAGGCGTCGCCTCGACGATCTTGGGATGCAAGCAGTTCTCTGATAAGTCCTACCAAAGGTCCCTCATCCTGTCTAGCTGGTTGAACGGGCGGAGCTGCCTGAACTGGAGGTACTGAGCCTCCGGAAAGCATAACTTGAGAGGACGACATAGGGAACAATAAGGTCCGGGTGTAATGCCGCTGAAGAGGACGACATAGGGAACAATAAGGTCCGGGTGTAATGCCGCTGGGGTGCTTGTCGAGCTTCCTCTGGCTGGTTGGCAGGTCCGGGTGTAATGCCGCTGAAGAAGACGACATAGGGAACAATAAGGAAAGGACCAGGACAGATCAATGATACAAGCAATGTGATCAGGTCGAGATTCTCAGGGATTTAAAGATATGAGCAGAGATCAAGGACGAATATTGATTGAGACATCTATTCGATAAACCCTCACATTTCTTGAATGCCAAGACCTGCATGGGCCATCACTTTATTTGTACCCACAACCGGAGTACGACAAGGATAATAGGTCCACAAATGTCCTCTGTTGACCACAAATGTCCTCTGTTGACCACAAATGTCCTCTGATGACCACAAATGTCCTCAGTCGACCACAGATGCTGTACTGGGTCTTCAGTACACGCCCATCTCTTTTCTATCATGCCTGGGAGCCCAGTTGCTCCCTGGCATTCTCTCGAATACCAAAAACTTCTATAGTTATCTCATCGCGAAGTTGTTCTAGGTATTCCTCTCCAAAACTTATTACTCGTACCTAAAACCAAGGTACGCCCAGGGTAACAGGTCCACAAATAATTCCCCAGCAGGTTCAATTCCACAAGCGCCACGAGTACAAGAAAGAGAAGATGAGTTGAAACATGCTCATTTATTCAGAATTCAAAGTGCTACATCATTTGGGATCACATCCCTTACAAAATGAAAACGAAAAAAAAGAGCAAAAGAAAACAGAAAACCGATCACTGCTCCGGGGCACATAGCGCCGTGAGGCGGTCCGTCAGCAAGGCAACCGACCGCTCAAACCTCTGTTTAGCTCGACGCTCCGCTTCTTGGGTCAGCACCGCCGCGTCCTCCAGATGAGCGTGATCTTGCCAGTTGTCCTCAAATTTCTTGAAAGCCCGCTCCAGGTTAACAGAAGATCGGAAAACCTTTTCGGCCTCCCGAACGATTGACTCATGTTCCGCATGAGCAGCCTTCAGCTCCGACTCTAGGAAGGCCAATTCCTTCTGAAGTGCGAGAATCCGCTCCTTTGTGTCAGCTATTCCACAAGAAGCAGCCTCTTTCCGAGCCCTACAAGCTTGACTTCGATGACCCAGCCTGTCTTACGAAGCGGAAAGCTTGTCAAGGTCCCCCTTCACAACTGGTCCGGGAGTGTCTCGAGCGAGATTTATCCAATCCCGAGCGGCAATAAGGAAGCCCCGCTCCCGTTCAATCGCAGCAGGCAAGTCAGCCTGCCGTAACACCAGTATTCGGGTCACGAGCTGATCAGCCTCTGCCAACTTGGGCTCCAGGAGCGCAGCCAACCCCACCCCGCCAGAAAGAGTCTTCAAAGTTTCAATCTGACCCCGAGCGCACCGCAGGGACAGAGAAAAAGGGATCCCCCGTTCTACGGCAGCATCTACGCCCCTCTTTAAATGGCGATAGAAGCTGTCAACCACATCCTGCGACACCTCGTCCAGAGCCTCCGAAGAAGTCGGCGTCAACGGGAGTGTAGCTGGAAACACTGAGGAATACGTGGCAAAAAGCTCATGCGGCCAAAATAGCCCATGCGGCTCAGAGAATTACGCAGTTGAGGTAATCATACGGTTGGTCAAATCCATGCGGCTAGGACAGAATACATCCATGCGGCTCTGGCGTAATCATGCTTCTTATTCAGAGTATTTCAATTTTGTAAATTGAAAACTTTGAAGGGGGTCTTGTAGAAGCATGAAAAAGAAGAGAAAAATGATCCATGCGGCCAAGGAGCCGCATGCGGCTCAGGAGTCCCATGCGGCTCAAACACATAAGCAGCTCGAGTGGACTCCATGCGGCTCGCAGAGGGAAGCCACGTGTCTTTTTAGAACGGCTGTACCCAGCATCATTCAAACACAATTAATGCTCTGACGGCTGACAGCTGACAGCTGACAGCCCTGACGTAAAGTAGTCATGATGACTGACACAAGAGCACTATCTTCATAGGGAACTGGAGAAAATCTTCACTGTTTCGAGGCAAGTTTATGCGGCCAGACTAGACGAGTTCACGCGGCCAGTGCAGAGAAACCTATGCGGTTCAATCATGAAGGTCCCCCATGCGGCTCGGCCATAAAGAAATCCATGTGGCTCGGCCATGAAGACTCTCATACAGCTCGACCATGAAGACCCCCATGCGGCTCGATCATGAACATATTCATGCGGCTCAGTCATGACAACCTTCATGCGGTTCGAGTATAGAGACTATTCATGCGGCTCAGTCATGAAATCTTTCATGTGGCTCGGTCATGACGACCTTCATGCAGCCCAAATATGAACGCTCCTCATGCAGCTCAACAAGGATGACAGGACACGTGTCCTAAAGATAATCAAATTTTGGGTCAGATCCCAATAATTTGGGACACGTGGCAAGAGAATGAATTAAATTGATTCATTTAGATTTACGGACATCAGCAAATCATCATGATGGGGATTTATTGCAATGAACATTAATTACTGACATGATATGGCATAATCCTCATTAAGGGCCCAGATCCTTCACGCTCAAGATTAATGGCCCAGATTGATCATTTACCAGGCCGCCGCCACTTTGAGAATGGGCAATCATTGCAAACCCTAATGATGCCCCCCACTATTATAAATAGCAAGGTGTCATTCCCTTGCAAAAGGAAGCTCCCCCAATGATCAGAGAGAAAAAAATACACAGAGATCAATACTGAGAGAGAGAAGCCAGAAGAGCAATACGAGGAGAGCAAGAAGAGCATTTCTTCGCCAACGACAAGCATCCCGTCACAGGAGCCAGGGCTACGTCCGATCGTCCAAGGAGTAAAGCAGAGCTGCCGTCGCTTTTCCGAGCCTCTATAGTCACCCTCCAGAATAAAAAATAAACAATTGTACTTAGATTGCTGTACCTAGGTTTACGTCTCTAGGTTTTCTTTGTACAAGCGAGTTTGTAACGTGAAGTAAAAGTCCAGTCCTCCCATAAAACTGTTCTGCTCTTTTATATTTCATGGCAAACAATACGAAAGTAAATCAAGGTAAGGTATGAAAATTTAAGCAATCAATATAAAGCACAAAGTTAAGCATTTAAGGAATCACATCATATATTGGGTCGAAAGTTTTGAGTTGAGGTTGAGTCCCTATCTGTAGTCGTGAAATATTTAGCTAACATGGTAATGATTATAGTTTAGTCTCTATGACCCGAAAGTCGTATCATAAAAATAGAGCACAAGAGAACGTATTTTAGTGGGACATGATATATCTATATGAAGGTGAGCTCGTCTAGGTCTTGCATATGAGATTTGTTGGAAGGTAACAGCTGGTCTCGTACTCCGAATATCAATGTCACGGTAAGGCACACAAAAAGATCTAAAATAAAAAGTGGGAGTTCATATGGTGATATTTATGCAAAAATCGATCCAGTTAAAGCACAAAATAAAAGTAATTAAGGAATCTAGTAAAATAAGTGGGGGACATGATTTCTAGAGAAAAGGTACCCTTCTAGGTTGGGGTATGATCAAGGAATGGTTCTTAATCCTTTCCAAGTGTCAAATGATTAGAAGATCACAAAAAAAGGGGCTAGATTTGAGGGAAAGTTGAGCAAGTCAAGTGAATATATAGTCACATGGCTTGGTCGATGACTAACTATACTTGTGTATGTACCACTATCATGGTCATGGGAGATATGGCAACTAATAGGGTATACTTATATCTCATTAAGGTGAACCCGTGCCTATCTTGGTTTCTTATCAACACAAGTCTAAACTTCTAATTTTTCGAGCTTCCTTAACAATTCTCAATGTGATTCTCAAATTAATTTACCAAAATTATTTTATGTCGCTAAGTATAATCATACTTTAAAATTTTACTTCCTTCAATAATTCTGTAGTACCCCTTTAGATTATTGTTAACACCTTTCCTCTCCTTTTGTTTCCAGTATATCATAAGTATTTCTAAAACCTTCAAAATAAAAAATTTTGTTTTCTCTATCTTATAGAATCTATTGGTCCTTTCGTGAATACCTCCCAACAATCTCAGATTAACCTTTATCATAACACCAATAAATTGTTCCCCAAAGTTTTTTTAATGTTATCAATCCAACTTCAAACTCAAAATAATCTTATCAACCAATCATCAAATATAAATTTGAAATTTGAAATTTTCTTCAATCGATTTCATATCTTCCAAAATATTTTAAACCAAAATTTTTTTACTATCATCCTTCAAACTCAAAATTAAATAAACTTGTAAATCGTACCACTAAATTTAAAAATCTTAAGCTATTTCTTATATCAATTTCATACTAAAATAAATCGTAACTATTTCACAAAAATTAACATTTTGTTTTCTCAATTTATCAATCCTTTAGTAGTATCAAAATAAAATCCATCTCTACTACTCAACTTAGAATTTATTAACCCTTAAGATCATACTTTAGGAAACATAAATGCTTTTATACACAAATAGGACCTCAATGCATTCTAATTGTCAATGTAATCCTTCTAGCCATGTGTTTAACCTATGGACATATACAAGTGTAGTCATTTTACTAAGCACAAAACTAAGAATTTACGGTAGGAGTCAAGCAAGATGCAAATCAAGGAGGTCGAACGAGAGTTCAAAATTTGAAGTCAAGAAAGAATGTCAAGTAGGTGGATGAGATTCTAGACTCTAATCCTATATGCAGGCACACATCGGTACAATAACGTAACCGAAGTGATAAATTTGACCTGCATGGGCCACCACAAAAACATGTAACGCCCCAGTCCCAAAATACTTAGGACTAGATACGTAGACATGCCAGCTGCATACATACGAGTATATAAAATGCTCGTATGTATATATAAGCTGTAAAATATAGAAAGTCATGACAAACTAAATCTCATCCATAAATATGAAGGTTTATGATATAATCAAACAGTTATTTGTACAAACGTTGGGCGGAGACAAAACCACTACCAACTAAAGAGAGAGAAATATATAGCAATGACGGAAGGGTCGAGCAAAGCGATAGACAATCCAAGGGCTAGCATCGGAAAAGTAGATTGTAAACTATGGCATTGGCTAGAGCACCTGCAAAAATTACAAAAAAAACACACCTGTAGAAATCACCAGGTCCTCAGAGGGACGTAACAAGACACATAATATCATGCCATAAACTGAATAGTAAGAGCTCAACAGAAAAATGTATATGAGTAAAGGTTCCTAACCATTCTATATGGAATAATACACTTTAGAAGGCAACGTTCTATGCAGGAGCTTAGGTGTTCAGCATAGAGGGATAAAGAGTGGCAGTAGGTAGCGCTCATAAGAGACATTATCGGCCATGGGCAGAAAGTAGCGCTCATCCGAGTCACTATCGGCCTCGGGGCAGTAAGTAGCGCTCATACGAGACACTATTGGCCCAATTATGTGTGTACTGAACATGTAGCTCCTACGCTAATAACTGTCTCCTCCCTCTCCATGATACTATACATGCATCGTCTCCATGACACTACACTACCAAAATACGCTCATTTAGCGACGGAGGTTTAGCGACGGAATTATTCCGTCGGTATTAGCGACGGGTTCGTGGCCGCTCAGCGACTGATTACCGACCACAAACATTTGCCATTTTTTATTTTAATTTTAGGGGCAGGAAAGGTCGCACATCCGTCGCTAGTGTGTCGGTGTTATAGCGACGGATATTCGGTCGTCGCCACGTAGTCGTTTATTTGGCGGGAATTGTGTATATAATTGGCGGAACATATCTTCGACTACGTAGCGACGGATATTCAGTCGGATAATCAATAATAGCGACTACCTGGCGACGGATATTTCTTAGTCGCGATTCCGTCGCTAAATTAGCGTTCCAGACTTAAATGAAAAGGCGGGGAGAACTTTTGGCATTCCCCCCAAATTCAATCTCTCTCCTCTCTCTCTCTCTTTCTCTCTCTGTCTCTCTCTCTCGTGCGGCTTCGTGAACGGCGACGGCGTCCTCTCCTCTCTCTCTCCCGAAGGTAATCTTCTCTCTCTCTCTCTCTCTCTCTCTCTCTCTCTGTGTCGCGGTGTCGACGTAGGGACAGCGGGGGCGGCGGGCTTGGGGACATTCGGGCTTGGGGCGGGGGCGTCGGGGGCTGGGCGGCTGGCTTGGGGCGGGGGCGTCGGGGGCTGGGCGGCTGGCTTGGGGCGGGGGCGGCGGGCTTGGGGACATTCGGGCTTGGGGCGGGGGCGTCGGGGGCTGGGCGGCTGGCTTGGGACGGGGGCATCGGGGGATGGGCGGCTGGCATGGGGCGGGGGGGGCGGGCTTGGGGACATTCGGGCTTGGGGCGGGGGCGTCGGGGGCTGGGCGGCTGGCTTGGGGCGGGGGAGTCGGGGGCTGGGCGACGGGCTTGGGGCGGGGGCATCGGAGGCTGTACGGCGGGCTTGGGGCGGGGGCGTCGGAGGCTGTGCGGCGGGCTTGGGGCGGCGGGCTTTGGTCGGGGGCGGCAGGGGGCTTTGCTTATCAAATTCATCTAATTTATATATTGGCTAAATAATGTGTTATCCATATTGGGTGTTATCCATTAGTTTGGTGGTGTTTGGATTAGTAAATGTGAATATGGCATTTGGGTTCATGGTGTATATGTTCACTGTGTCAAGGATAGTGCGAGTTCTTCATCTGCATAAGTCAGTGTTTGGGTTCATGGTCTATACATCTAACTGTGATATACATATATATATATGTGCCTATTATAATTAGCATGCAGGACGGCTTGGGGTGTAATGTGTGATTGTAGACATGGTAGGAATTATAGGTAATTAACGCTAGTGTGACTAGACTAAGGTAGTGCTCGCTAGATAATAAGGACACTCTAGTATCCTAACCAAGTTAATTTAGACTAGATATTTAGGATATAGCTCCCATATCCTAGAAGTGGACTCTTGCAATTTAGAAATAGATAGATTGACTTTGTTTGGTATCGGTATCGCACTATCGGTATCGGTATCGGTATCGCACTATCGGTCAAGGTTCACAATCATCGAAATCGGTTTCGGACTATTCTTATGAGTATTGGTATCGGCGATATCGGTAGTATCGGCGGTATCGTATCGGAGCATCGGACTTTGGTATCGGAAAACAAATAATTATTAATAAATTATTTACATTTAAAAACATATATTTTATACATGTAGGCATAATTTTAAGTATTTTAGCGTTATTTCTTAGTAGTTTTGAAATTATATGAAATAGTAGTCACCTTTACCGATTGGTTTTGCTGAATTGATCGGAACAAAGACCCCCATATATAGTCGGTATCGGTCAATATTTGGTATCGGTCGGTATCGGATCGGAACATGCCAAACCGTATCGGTATCTGCCGTATCGGATCGGTATCGGCCGATACTTTAAACCATGCTATCGGTATCGAACTATCGTTACAAGGAAGTCAGGGGAACGAGGATGTAGAAAGTTGCCGCTTCTGTAATGCGGATCGTTACAAGGAAGTCAGGGAAAAAGGAATGTCAACTAGAAAACGACGTCCTTACAAGTATATGCATTAGTTGTCGATCACGAAGCGCTTGCAGAGGATGTATATGTCTCAGAATATAGCAGAACACATGACGTGGCACAACGAAGAACGCACAAAGGACGATGGAGAATTGTCACATCCTTCGGATGGAGAGGCATGGAAATATTTCTATTTTTGCCATCCGGATTTTGCTGCAGAGCCCAGAAATATACGCATGGGGCTATGTTCTGATGGATTCGCCCCTTTCGGGCAGTCGGGATCTCAATACACCTGCTGGCCGGTCATTCTGACCCCTTACAATCTGCCACCATGGATGTGTATGAAGACTCCTTATATGTTCTTGACAGCTATCATACCGGGTCCCAAAAATCCGACGAAGAATATCGATATATATTTACAGCCGTTGGTGGATGAGCTAAAACAGCTGTGGGAGATCGACGTCACGACGTATGATATTTCCAGGAAATAGAACTTTCAGATGAGAGCTTCACTGATGTGGACAATCAATGATTTTTCCCGCATACGGTCTGCTGTCGGGATGGAGTACTCACGGCACCATGTCTTATCCGATATGCATGTAAAATAGTAAGGCGTTCCGCCTTAAGCATGGAGGAAAAACTTCTTTTTTTGATTGTCATCGTCAATTTCTGCCCGCGAGTCATCCTTGGAGAAAGAACAAGGACGCATTCAGAGCTGGAAAATAAGAATTTTCTCATCCGCCTGCCAGATTGTCGGGATACGATATTTGGGAAGATGTAAAGGATTTTCCCACTGTAATGGAAGATCCATCGAACAATCGTGTCGATGGGTTCGGACAAACCCATAACTGGACCAAACGGAGTATCTTCTGGGACTTGCCTTATTGGAAAGATAATCTTATAAGGCATAATCTTGATGTTATGCATATCGAAAAGAATGTGTTCGATAATGTCTTCAATACCGTCATGGACATTAAAGGAAAGACGAAGGACAATCCAAAAGCAAGACAAGACATTGTCGAGATATGCAAGCGTCCTTATCTGAACTTGATACAAAGGGGAGCTGCTGGACAATTAAGTAAGCCGATAGCACAATACACATTGAGCAAAGAAGATAGATTAATAATCTGCAAGTGGGTATCTACTTTAAGATTTCCCGACGGCTATGTGTCGAATTTGTCTAGATGCGTTGACCTCAATAAACGCAAGCTAACGGGAATGAAGAGTCATGACTGCCACGTGTTTATGGAAAGATTACTGTCCATTGCTTTGAAAGAGTTGTTGCCTTCTGCTGTATGGGTTCCGTTGGCCGAACTATCAATATTTTTTAGGGATATCTGTTCAACTAAGTTGACTGTGCAACACATGGTTGAACTTGAGGAGAAGATTATCTTAACAATTTGCAAGTTGGAGAAAATATTTCCTCCTGGCTTCTTCGACAGCATGGAACATCTACCGATTCATCTAGCATACGAAGCCCGTGTCGGTGCATCTGTTCATTATCGATGGATGTACCCATTTGAAAGGTACATAAATATCGATATAATTTAAGCTGAATTTCTATTTATTTTAAAATTCTTTCTTAATTCTCAAGATAATTGTCTCTGTAGATACCTACACCATCTAAAGAAGAAAGTTGGCAACAAAGCTCATGTAGAGGCTTCGATATGCGAAGCATATCTTATCGAAGAGGTTTCAAACTTCTGCTCCATTTATTTCGATACTCATGTTAAAACAAATCGAAATAGACCTCAAAGGAATGACGAGGACGTTGAGGATGGAGGAATATTCAATGTAAGGGGCAAGCCTGTTGGGGCTAGTAAAAGACGGTGGTTGACAGACGACGAGTATGATGCCGCTCACCGATATGTCTTGTTAAACTGTGACATACAAGAAGTGAGAGATTTGGAGAAGTAAGTCAGTACACTAAATATCGTTATAATCTCGAATTTGATGAAGTAAGTGACTACACTTATATATTCTTATTTTCTCTAATAGTGTATTTAGAGATGAAATCAAAATAAGAAGACCCGATATTACCGATGAGGGACTTCAAAGAGAGGTTGATTGTACATTTCCGTCATGGTTTCGCAAATACGTAAGTAACTATGCATTATAATTGAGATTATTAATATATAATCTGAAACATTTAAATTATAAATATTTGTTTACAGGTTTTATTGCCTGAAACAACACTCACTCATGAGAGTGTTCGTTATCTGGCACTGGGACCGAAGAAGCAAATAAAGACTTGGCCAGGCTATGTCGTTAATGGCTTCAGGTTTAAGTCAACTCAGAATGCTATAAATGTCGAATTTATCAATGACGGCATGAATACCAAGGATTCCGGGGTTTGCATAAGAGGCACCGTCTATGACGACGAGCCGGACTTTGACTATTATGGAGTGCTTCGGGATATTGTAGATTTACAATATACTGGCCCACATGATATGCATATTGTGATGTTCAAATGTGAGTGGTTCGATACGACACCAAATATCGGTTGGAGAATCGATAAACAATTTAGATTCGTCGATATAAATTATCGCAGGAGGTATAGAGGGTCCGATACATTTGCAATAACAAATCAGGCTGTTCAAGTGTGCTATACAAGCTACCCAAGGCATCGTAGAGATCGATTTGACTGGTGGGCAGTATGCAAGATTAAATCTAGAAATACATTCAACGTTGGAGACCCAGCATACCAAGAGGACCAGATCAAAAAGTCCCAATACTTGGGACAACACTCAGATACAATGGATGTTGAAGATATTGTTGAAGAAAATAGAGGGGAGGAAGAGGTTGATACACAAGACTTAGCTGTCAACCAGGGGAGAAAGAGGCGTCTTGTCCCAAATTTTAAGGCAGAAGAAGAAGAAGAAGAAGAAGAAGAAGAAGAATTTGATGGGGATGAGGATACAGATGAAATCGACGATGAAGATAAGGATGAGGATGAGGATGAGGAGGATGATGATGAAGACGAGGCCGAGGATGAGAACGAAGACGATAATTAGGTTAAATATTGTTTTTTTCATTCGATTATTTACTTATTGCAGATGGCACTCCTAGTCTTTTTCGTCGCGGCGGCACTTGTCTCCCTACTGGTGGTATGTATATTTTAGTTTAGTTTTTTATATCCATTTACACTTTCATATTATTAATTATGTTTATGTGTTCTATTTACAGGTCATGAAGGCTGGTCGTGGTCGTGGTGCTGGTCGTGGTGGTGGTGGTGGTGGTGCGGGTCGTGGTCGTGGTCGTACTGGTGCTGGTGGTCGTGGTCGCGTTCAGAGTTCCCGGGATATGACCACATCGAGCGAGCCCGACCCGGAGAGTACCCTGGGCACAGACGCATCCCGCCCTCGATCGACCACTTCATCGAGGCATCAGTCCGAATCTGCTAGCGGATCCGATCCGCTATCAGAACCACCAGCAGCGGATCCACCAGGGGATGCCCCAGTTACTGCACAGTAGGCCCCAGAGTATCCCCATACTCGGTTCCATCCGGTTACTGGAGAGTACATACGCGGACCCGCGGATCCTCCGATGGCACCAGAGAGGCCGAGAGGCGAGTTCCGACGAGAGCTATGGCCCGCGGGGACCTCGTAAGTAAATTTAAGTTAATTTATTAAATTTCTTTTATTTATTCAAGTTAATAATCCAGTCATTTCTTCTTTGTAGGTTTTTTCCGTTTAATGTTGGCAGGGCCCTTGGAGAAATTATCAGGGCTAACTTCCACGGTCCTTACCTCAACTTTACGTCGGTGCCCCCAACCGAGCAGTACATCTGGCTCGACGAGTTGAGGGTATATATCTATATTTTTTTGGTTAAGTCTATGTGATTCTTTAATCAACCATTTTGTAAATTACCTGATAATTGATTTTCTGTGTTAGAGAACGTACTGGTGGCCTCCCCATCGCGAGGAGGGGATCCGCAGGACCTACCGAAGCGCATGCTCGAAGAAGATACGGGATATGATTCATGACCTAAAGATGGGGCATACGAGGCCGAATTGGATCCGACAGGACTATTATGAGGACCTCTTAGGCATGATGGATAACCCTGCATACAAGGAGAAATCGGCGAAGGCGAAGGTGAACCGATCTGCCGCGGGCCTTCATACGGGGGGATCAAGGTCTCACGCAGCGACACTTGCAGATCTGGTGAGCAACCGTAAATTTATTTCACTATCGAATTAGGTATTATTAATTAAAGGAGTTAATTAGTTTATACGCAAATTTCGTATGCAGGCCCAACGGGCGGTGAAGGAGGGAAGGGCGCCAGAATCGGTCACCATGCACGACGTCTTCCAGCATACGCACAAAAGACGGAAGGACGGGAGCTTCGTCGACGAGAGGGCCAAGGAGACTGATGTAAGTACTTATGATTATGAGATTAACGTTAGAATTAAAAATATTCGGACTATAACTTAGGTAAACTTAGGATTCACACTTAACTTAGTGAAACATAGGATTTAGATTACAACTTAGGTAAATCTTATAATATAAACACATTCATTTGATAGGCTGCGTATCGTGAGGCCCTTAGTCGGGCTCAGTTACCTGACACCGAGGATGTCGGTAAAATGACGCCCTTCCGGACGCCCTCTTCTTTGGCCGCTCGGAACGACTTGTTCGTAGATACCGTCGGCGGCTTTAAGAAAGGGTACCTGTACGGAGTCGGCTCCCTAGGGCCATTGCATATGGCAACGCAGAGATTTCCACCGACACCGCCTCCTCCCGTGGCCCGGGCAGACGATGATGTTAGGTCGTAGCTTACGCAGCTGCACGAGGCGGTGTCGTCCTTGTGGGAGCAATTTGCCACGCACTTTCTGCCTGCGTCTGCTGCTGCCGGGGTGTCTGCTGCTGCCGGTACATCTGCTGATGGTGCTCGTCCATCTTATACTGGTCCGTCGACTGCAGGTGTCGGTTCGTCTTCCGTGGGCCACCTTTCTTTCAACCCTGAAGCCCCTGTGCTACCGCCTACGGCTGTGACGGCACTCCTAGATCTCATGTCCGCAGAGTAGCTTCGCCGACTTCTGAGCACTGTCTACGACGCCTTGCCTCCGTACCTTGTGGAGAAGTATATGCGTCGGTCGAATACTGGAACGGACAATCGACCTCCTCCTTCTTAAAATGTTGTATTAAGAAAATTTGGATTATTTGTGAGAGCTTTGAACTAATTGTGCTATAATCGGCTTATAGCACCGGATATTATGTTACTCTTTAGGATAATTGATATTTATTTTCTATTAATTTGGTTTGGTCTGTGATTCTTGGATAATTGGTCGTATGTGCATATTTGGTCTATGTAATTTTTGGATAATTGGTGTGCATTATATATTTGGTCTGTGTGATTGTTGGATAATTGGTGTGCATTATATATTGGTTTGGTTTATGCATATATTTGTGAACAGGGAAAGTGTTGCCAAATTTTTTTCCCAAAAAACCCAGTTAGCGACGGACTAGTGACCGTTTAGCGACTGATATTCCCAGTTGCCGACGGGTTTTCGACGGATAATCCGTCGCTATCTGGAGTTTTTAAACTGTTAGCAGTCAGCGACGGGTTATCGACGGATCATCCGTCGGCAACATTCTGGTGGTATAAGCTTCGACGGAACAGCGACGGAAAGGTCGTCGCCCGGGCGACGGATAACCAGCCGCTAAGTCGTCGCTGTATTTGGCGACGGATTAGCGACTGGTTAACCGTCGCCATGGTTCTGGAAATGCATGACATTTTCAGAACCATGGCGACGGATAATCAGTCAGTAATCCGTCGCTGTTGAGTCGCGGTAGCGACGGGTCCGCGACGACTATTTCGTCGCCATGGTGCTGGAAATACCAAGCATTTCCAGAACCTGATCGACGGATAGTCCGTCATAAAACCGTCGCAAATCCGTCGTTAATTACCGACGGATACCGACGGCATAACGACGGATAGATACGATCTGATACGCTGTTACGATGGGTTACCGACGGAAAGTTACGTCGCTATTTCCTACACAGTTCAATACTTAATAGTTGAAATGGACGGAAATCCGTCGGGAACGTGTCGCTAAGTCTTCGTATTGTAACGTCGACTATCCGTCGCTAATCCGTCACGTGACGAAAACTTAGCGACGGAAGGTTATTAGCGACGAGCTGATTGCCGACGGATGTTTTTGGCCAATATCCGTCGGTACTCGGTCGCTAATTGTAATTACCGTCGTCTTAGCGACGGATGTGGCCGTCGCTAAAACGATAAATTTTGGTAGTGCTATTTAATCCTTAATAACTGTAAAGTCTTCTACACAAATCTATTAGTAGTCATATCCTAACGCATGACCTGTACGCACCGATGTACAGTCGTTACGCAAGTTCGAAGCTATGTGCAACTCACAACTCACACACAACCCGTAGCACATCGTGACAGTTTATGAGATACTCTAAACATATGGTCGTCCCTTAACTCTAAGCCAATTGCATAAAGTATAATAATTTGTATCTATATATAGTTTTGAAAGAACCACATTATATTTGCTAAAAATAAGAAAACGGCAAGCATGATATTGAGCAAGAAATTTAAACAGTAAAGACAAGGTGTCTTGCCTGGTGTGTCGCCTGGTGTAGTGCAATGATATAACAAGTCCAGTTTGTCCGATAGCCATGTTTACTGAGTAGGGGTCAGAAGTCGGAAAGGAAGTAGGGATACAATTAGTCATGATCAGCTAAGATAATTGAAAGAATATGAAAATAATACATATGAAAATATTAGAAAATATTTTATAATACTGAAAACTGGATTTTTTTTATTAGTACAAATAAGTTTTAGGAAAAATACATTTTAAGACTCAAAAATCATTTTTTTTAATTAGGCAAAACTACGAGTTTATCAAATATGATTTCTAGGCAAAATATATATTTTAATATTCCAAATATTAGATAAATATACAAAATTATTTAGGACTAATAACTTTTCTAAAACATCATAGAAATCTGCAATCATATATTTAGGGTTTAATACTAACTTTCGAACTTGTAGGCCAAGATACCAGTAAAATAAATATTTTTAGAAACTAATGTGTATATGTAATTAATTACTTAAATCAGTAATAATACTATATTCATTACCCATAGATTAGTCTTCTGGTATTGGTAATATTAATAACTAATAAAATAATTAAACAAATAACCATTAATCACCTAGGACTAAGTGAAACAGATCTTAAAGAAAGAAAAAAAAATGGAGAGAGAGAAGAAGTTAAAGAAGGAGGAGGAGTGAAGATGAGAGAGAGAGAAGGAGAGCAGGAGAAGAGAGAGAAAGGAGGGAGAGCAGCTTACCGTGGTGGAGATTGCGGAGGCCAGAGCTCCTCCGGGGGTGAGGGTCTGTGCCTGCGTGGTGGAGTCTGGCATGGGCGCTGTGACGGCGCATCTAAGAGGCACGGCGCTGGCCGGTGGTGCAGCTGCGGCCACGGCGGATACGGCGAGGATGCGCCGCTGCTTACGGAGGCCGGGGTTCGACATGGAGAGGCGGCATGGCGAGATAGGTGGGTTTGTGTTTTGGGGAATTTCTGTGATGGTGGTGATGCATGTGGTTGTCCGAAACTTTGGAGGAGACATGCGGTGGAGGCTGCACGCGCGGACGACGGTTGGAGGATGACCGGGGCGAGGAAGAGAGGAAGGAACGGAGGAACGAGATCGGCGGAGGGGAGTGAACGTGCGGGCGGCGGATGGTGAGTACCGCACAGCGGAGCTTATGGGGCAGTCGCGATGGCGGAGGACTCGGCAGAGGAAGCTCGCTGGCGGGGTCAGCTTCTGTGCGGCCCTCGTCGGTGCACGTCCAAGGCGGTGCGAGCACTGTGGTGGCACGGCGGATGCGGTCAGGTAAGTGGAAATTTTGTTTTTCTTTTGGTGGTAACTGGAGTGATCGGGGCCGCAGTCGTCAATGGTGCGCTGGTTTGTCGAAATTTTGTGCAGGAGGCTGAGATGATCCGTCGGTGGGGGTGGTTCTGGTTGTGATGACGGTGATGGCGGGGACAAGAGGTCGGCCAGGATGATGGAGCGGTGCTGCCTGGGCTGCGGGTGGAGAACGATAGGGAGAAGCCCTGGTGGTGGCGTAGTTGTGTGTTGGCTGTAGACGAGTCGGTGCTGTTGTTGCGATGGCTACGGTGCTGTCCATAGATGGTGGCAGTAATGGTGGTGCTGCCTCGACCGGGATGGAGGCCGATGGCTGGTAGGAGATTAACAATAGATTTTTGGATTCTCGGCTGCGTCGGGTGTGTCTGACACAACTGAGTTGGTGTCCTACGTGACACGGCGATAGAGTTGGATTGTGTCCGGGGTTGTCGGACACGGGATGGAGAGATATTGTATATGTAGAAGAAGATGATATCTTGGATGGGAAAAGACATAGACACGATGCACTTATTTCGGTTGTGGGAGAAATTGGGTTGAGGTATTTTGAGAAGAGCAAAAGAGCCTCTCCTTATATAGGAGGTGGGAGCTCTAATTGGATAAGGACTTGGATTGTTTAAATCCCCCATTAGATAAATCACCAGTTTTAATTTAAAGCAACTCGATCATATCAAATCGTATAAAATAAAATCTTTTTCAAGAGAATTATAATTAATTAAATTTAAACCAAAACAATATTTTGAAATACTTTTTCGAATAATAAAATATTAATATTAAATAAATTTCAAAAATATAATTATATATATTTAAATTTATGTACCTCGTATGCAATGAATATTTGCATAAAATCTCATTTTCAAAATTACTATTTATATAACTTTTCATGATGTAAAATAAAGATTTGAAAATTCTAATATGACGCATTATTACAACTTTACGCACTTAAAAATATTTATTATTTATTATTTATAAAAACCCATGATTCTAAATAAAAATATTTTTATAAAAATATGTACCTCGCACATATTCGCACTCGACGAGCCATACGAAAATATGAGCTCATACGCGACGTTCAATACAACAAATTCGTACGCGACGTACAATACGACTATGCGACGTACAAATACAAAGTAAAAATTAATACCAAATTTATTTATTTTTAAAATTCATAGTAGAAATTTAGGGGGTTTTACATAAACCCATAAGTAGAGTTGTTCTAAAAGAACTGAGAGGTGAGACACCAAGTACTTCAGTACCAACAGTACAAGAGGATGAACCACAAATAACTACACAACGTGTCACAAATTTTACACAACCGATAGTGCCACGTCATAGTGGGAGGGTTGTGATACAACCTGATAGATATATGTTCTTGGGAGAGTCGTCAGACTTCATCCCTGAGGAACAAGATTATGATCCCTGTACCTACAATGAAGCACTCCAAGATAAAGATGCAGAGTCTTGACAAAAAGTAATGATATCTGAAATAGAATCTACGGATTCTAATCAGGTCTGGGAGCTTGTAGAACCACCCGTTGGTATAAAAGTCATTGGATGCAAGTGGGTTTATAAGAGAAAAAGATGATCAGACGGTAAGGTTCAAACCTTTAAAGCTCGGCTTGTAGCAAAAGGTTTTACTCAAAGAGAGGGTATCGATTATGAGAAAAGCTTTTCTCCAGTAGCCATGCTTAAGTCTATCCGAATTCTTTTATCTATTGCAGCTCATCTCGATTATGAGAATTGGCAAATGGATGTCAAGACAGCTTTCTTTAATGGAAGGCTTGAGGAAGACATCTATATGAAGCAACCAGACGGGTTCATTGAAAAGGGCCAAGAGCATCTTGTTTGTAAGCTCAAGAAGTCCATTTATGGACTTAAGCAAGCTTCCAGATCTTGGAACATATGTTTTGATCAGGTGAAAAAATCCTATGGATTTGATCAATGTCAGGATGAATCATGTGTATATAGAAAGTGTGACGAAAATATGGTGGTGTTCCTAGCACTTTATGTGGATGGCATCTTGCTTATTGGAAATAATGTGAAGGTGTTATCTGACGTAAGGATATGGTTATCCAAACAGTTTGATATGAAGGACTTGGGAGAAGTAGGTCACATCCTTAGGAAAAAAGTTCTACGAGATCGCAAGAAAAGGATGTTGGGCTTATCCCAAGCTTCCTATATCGATATTGTACTAACTCGTTTTAGTATGCAAAATTTTAAGAAAGGTTTCTAACGTTTTAGACATAGAATTGCTCTATCAAAGGAGCAGTGTCCGAGGACACCTAAAGAGATGGAGAATATGAAAGCAGTTCCTTATGATTCAGCAATAGGAAGCTTAATGTATGCAATGCTATGTACGAGACCAGATATCTACTTTGTCGTAGGCATGGTCAACAGATATCAGTCTAACCCAGGACAAGAGCACTGGACTGTCGTAAAACATATTTTAAAGTACCTGAAAAGGACTAAAGTGTATATGCTAGTTTACCAGGCAGATAGTTTAGTTCCTTTGGGGTATACAGACTCAAATTTTCAGTCAGATAGGGATTCCAGGAAATCTACCTCAGGTTATGTGTTTACTTTGGAAAGTGGAGCCATTATGTGGAGGAGTATCAAAGAAAAATGTATTGCTAATTCCACCATGGAAGTCGAGTATGTGGCAGCCTCTGAGGCAGCCAAAGAAGCGGTTTGGCTCAGAAACTTTCTATTGGACTTGGATGTGGTACCTAGTTTGACTAAGTATATTACACTTTATTGTAATAATAGTGGTACAGTTGCAAACTCGAAGGAACCACGAGCCCATAAGACAGGTAAACACATTGAGCGCAAGTACCACCTGATACGAGATTTCGTAAAAAAAGAGAAGTTGTTGTAATCAAGATAGCATCAGCCGACAACCTAGTTGATCCCTTTACAAAGAGCTTACCAGCTAAGGCTTTTGATAGTCATGTTGAGGGAATGGGAGTCAAATGTGTAGCAGCATGGCTTTAAGTATAAGTGAAAGATTTGTAACAGTATACTGAAAAGCAATGCTTCGAGTATAAGTGGGAGATTGTTAGGGTTATATACTAAAAACATCACTTTTGTAATAACCTTATTTTCTTAAATTTTGAATGAGAATCATATGGGCAAATGTTTGCATATTGTATTTGTTGCAAGTGTTAATGCAAATGTCTGATATTCTATATTGTAGTAACATTGGATGTATGATGGGTTGTTGACTATAAATTGGGTAATAACATTGTAGTAACCTCTATGAATTGGGTAATAACATTGTATGTATGATGGGTTGTTGACTATAAATGGAATCCATGTCCCGATATATTGGGTTGATGATGTCCCCTTAAGAAGCTAAAAAGGATTGTCATGTAAACCCTGCAGGTGAATTATATCTGACATGACAAATAAAGTTAAGCGGTACTACTTAAGGATAAAAGATGTCGAATCAATATAGTTGTCAGTAAATTAATTTGATCAACGGACAATCGATATCTTAACATGGGGAGCCAAACGAGCATATAATAAAAGGAGCCCAAAAACATAATTTGGGATTAGGGAGGTAGTGCAATAATAGCTCATTAGTGGACCGAGCTATTGTTAATGGACCTGGATTGTGTGTTCGGACTGAACACCGGATATCCAGATCCGTTAGGAGGCCTAATCCTAATTTTTCCTCATAGTCTATGTCGTAGCCTATATATATCCTCTATTCTCTGGCCGCCAAATAACTGATCAGAAATATGAAGCTTTCTCTAAATTCGCGATTCACGTAAGGAGAGAAAGAGAGGGCTGCCAAGGAGAAGAGAAGGTTGGAAGATCGTCGCCTACACGACGTCCAACTTGAGGAAGAAATACCTGCAGAAGATCTTGGGGTCGTCTATCAACCCCTTGACCAATTTATTTATTTATTTATTTATTAAATTAAAACCCATCCTTTATTGTCCCATTTATTAATATGTATTATACTTGATTTTCTTTACTTAAAATAGCAAAGGAGGACCTAATAGGAAATAGTGAAATTGTAGGGCCCCTAGCGCAAATGTCACTTATTCAAACTTTTTTTAAAACCGAACTCTCAAACCTACTAGTTTGAATTCAAATTGAATTCGAATTAGTCACAGATAGGATCAAATCGAAATTCCTCTTATCTCCTCAAAATTTTTGATCGATCATTAGTGCATTTATATATGAGGGAATTGTGGTCGAACCTCTGCAAAACCCTAGAAACCATTTTTCCCCTGTCGCAAAAGGAGGAGGAAGAGCAGTCTAGCCTTGTTTTCAACCAGGTAAACCTCCACTCTTTGTCCCGATTAGTAATTGTTGAACCTGGGTGTTAGTCTATTTTGTCTTCAACTGTAGTATAGGTGTTCATGTTTTTGCCTAGGAGATGATAGAAGGTCCATATTGAACGGTTCTACATGAATTGAGTTATATTAGTATGGTGGTGTATTATGAATTAGAGGAGTGTATAATGGTGAACCTACCTTTCCTGTAATCAGCAACATTATAGGATGCAACCTAGGTGGCCTAAGGTTGAGAGGGAGATGTCGTATCCCCTGTATCCATCGGGTACTGGCTTGTGTCGAGTCTAATCAGATTCTTGTACCAGTCTAGAAAAAGGGGGTAATGATCGAATAGGAAGGGTACCAATGGATAAATATACTAGGAGGATTAGTAATGAAGATAGAGAGTACCATTGGCTGAAACACAACTCAGTAGGGACTGAGTCTGAATGCAGAGAGCCTTGAGTACCAGTGCCTATACGATAGAAAGAGGGGTACCTACCTAACCTACCTAAGATGATCTCTGCAGTCCAAACAATTGACCACTATCTACCTATAAGCCTGAACTTGGGCTACTTCTTTTACTGACATGTTTATTTCCATGTAACCTTTGCATCAGAACCTAACCTCTATTCCAAGGCAATCAACTATCTAATGGACTACTATGTTGTCCCCTATAAATTGAGCTTAACAAGTCTTGGAGTTACCCCTGTTCATTTTAGCATTAAACTGTGTCAGCTCACACAGGGTACACATGGGAGTATGCACATGCTTCATAACAAATGGACAAGGCCATATGGATATCAGGATAACACAGGGTCCTTAGGATATGGATGAACACTTTCATATGTACTCTATTGTACTACTCGGGTACCAACAGTAAGGAAATACCCCAGGTGATGCAGTCCCATAGATACTATGTTTGGTATATCCCATACCCAGGTGATCATGTCACAAACGACTAGGATCCAATGTATATTTCTGATATAGAAACCATAGGATTATACAGGGATATGAAATATGTGGTACAGGACTATGGGAGGAGGAGTAACCCCTATAAACTTCTTGTTGTTCAGTTCCCTTGTAGGTTTGGGTTTAATTCAGTCCTACTCTATGTTTAAGAGTGTATTGGGAGCAGGGGATCCTGAGAAGACCCTTGCATTGCTGCATCAAGGCATGATACCAACATCCTAAACCTCTGTATCAAGTTGGACACCTGGACATGTTGCATGACTGAATCAATTGATACAAATATAGAACAGTCGGGACCCATAGAGTCTCTGAACTGATTCGACTGATACAAATTATATGGTCTGCTTTGTTCCATGTGACTTGGATTATGGATAGAGCATTGGTCTAAATTGTATTAAGAGACTGAAGATTGATTCTTATATGAATTATTTTATACTGAAGTCCAATGAATAGTCCCATGTTCTACCTAATGTTTAGGTTCTTCTTTGTGGCAGACTCAGTATTTTCCTATTTCCACTGAACTAGAAGATCAACAACTGGCTTTCCCCTCCTTTGCACCAATTTCCTTTCTAGAATCTACTCTGGCTCCTGCAGTGTTGCTTCATCTTGCTGAGGTATTCCTTCCTGAACTGAATCCCTCTCACTATTGTGCTTCTTTAATTGGAAACATGGAACACTGGGTGCAACTGAGCTTCATTGGGCAGCAGCTTATAGGCTACTAGTCCCACTCTTGATTTGGTAAGAACCATAGTACCTAGCTGAAAGCTTCTGGGGTCTCCTATGTGCTATAGTGATCTGTCTGTAAGGCTGAACTCACAGATAAACCCAATCCCTTACATCAAACTCTCTTTAGTCCTATAAAAATCTGCATATTTCTTCATTCTATCTATAGCCAAGCTTAAGTTTCCTTTAAGAGCAGTAGAGCATTATCTCTTGATACTAAAGCTTCAGCCACTGTCTTGTCCTTAGCAGAGTCTGACAAATAGGTGAGTAGGTTAGGAGGTGCCCTACCATAGACTGTTTCAAAGGGGGTCTTTTTGGTAGATGAATGCCAGTTAGTGTTAACCAATAATCTGCCCATTTGATTAATATGCTATATATATTCAATTCAGTTAAATTGTCCTGCATATAGGTTATGCCTAGTAAAGTATCAGAGTCTGACCAGATCACCTATATGGCATAGCTCAGCTAGTAAATTGTACTAGAGGGGAAATAACAATTTCACACTGTTTGGGTCAGAACAGTTACCAAGTATTTTAACTTACAAATTATTCCAAGAGGAGGCCAATGGGACTGGTCAGTAAATCAGCATTATAGTATAACTAGTTGATTGAGATTTGGTGTTACAGGAAAAAGGAAATCTACTTGGTTGATATGGGTTCACTCCACAGTTCAAGTCCTAATCCTAGTTCAGTCCAAATCGAATGATTAGTCCACTCTACAAATCTCAAGTCCCTATCCAGGCATTGTCCTGCAGTTACTTAGTTGTATTGTCCCAAGATTTCACCCAGGTATTAGTTGTTTCAATGTACTAGTTAGCCTTCCTGGAAGGAATGTGGGTCCCTTGATTAATATAATATAAATAGGAATGTACATATGGGTGTATATGGGTAGACAGGGAGGAAGTGATGCATTCCAGTAAAGATAGGATAAGAGAACAAATAAAAGACCTAGAAAGTAAGTATATGCATATAGCTTTATTAATGAATTGATTCATACAACAGGTTACTTGGATCTCGGTACGGACACTCGATCCGTGACAGCAGCTCAGGACCTAAGGCAAGTATACCTTGCCTTCCTCTACAGTTTTACTTACATGCATTTTCTTTCATTTTTTAATCTTTGATTGTTTGTGGACATGTGCTCTTCGTGTTATATTCTGTTGAGTTGTTTTTATTGCATATAGCCATGTTCACGTTTGATCTTGTGGTTCATACTTGGAGTTTCTCACCAGTACTTTGTTTGAGTCGTGTCATAGAACGACTGTGCGTAGTGAACTGCTAAACCTTTAATTATCATTTTACACAACCAGAGAGTCCACACATGGGACGAGGGTTGATCAGTGCACCAGAGAGTTCACACTCAGGACGAGGGTTTTTGTCGTGTTTATTGGCACCATAGAGTCCACACTCAGGACGAGGGTTGACCAATTGCACCAGAGAATCCACACACGGGACGAGGGTGTTTTGCCGTGAGCTAACCAGATAGTCCACACTCGGGACGAGGGTTAGTGCTTAGTTCAAACCCGTGAGTCCATACTCGGGATGAGGGTTTGGTTCTTCTATTGATCTCGTGTTCATTGTTCACTCGGCAGTTAATTTATGCGTAGTTGTTCTAGTGTTCGTGTGTTCGTGTTCGTGTTCATAGCCATTTGTCGTGTTCTTATTTTTCTTGTTTATTTTCTTGTACATGATAAAACTGTTAGATAGACATGTATATTATGTATCTTGCTATGTCCTCTGAGGACCTGATGATCTCTTCAGGTTAGCCGAATTTGAGTCAGGAGCAGACAAGCGGGTTTGAGTCAGCGTCAGACCACGGTGCCTTGCAGTTGAGGTTGTCTTGATTAGCAGTTTGTACTCAGTTAGTTATTTTATGTATTTTTCTATTTTCCGTCTATTGGTAGTAGATTTGTGTCCACCGGACGTGACATTAATTCTTGGATAAATTCAGTTATATTCATTATTGCTTAGTTTCATGGATATTCATTGCTCTTGGTTGTGTCTTGATTATTTATGTGGATGAGATATAGATTTTCCGTGATTCTAGATTCAGTGACTTGTGAGTTATAGACAGTGTTCTACCGCTGATACTGCGGCGTAGGGCTTGAACATGCTTCGTATCCGAAATGCGGGTGCAGGTCGTGACAAGTTTTTTTGGTGGCCTATGCGGGTCTACGTTAATCACTTCGGTTACGTCACTGTACCGTCGTGAGCCTGCAAATAGGATTAGACCCATAGGATCTCATCCACGTGTCTTGACTCCTTTTTGATCTCGATTCGTGATTATTCATTAATTTCTCGATTTGCATCCTACTTGAAAATTTTTCAACAGCTAAAGTATTTTCCTTTGTTACAGATAAGATGGACTCTCAAGATAGGAACAACGCTTTCCTGAACACTCCATCGATTGCAGGAGGCTTCTTCTCGTACATGACCCCGCCAACACAAGGAGGCTAGCTCACTCATATAGGCAATCAGCCGCAGCTCTCGAGATTTCGCAAAGATGACATTCCACCACCTCCGCAGTTTCCTCCGCAGACTCCACCACCAGCACCTGTTCTGCCTCCAGGAACTGTCCCACTACCAGCACAAATTCTACATCCAGTACCAGCCATGCGTCCAGCACCAGCAATGTATTCCGCATTTGCCATGCATCCACCGTCGGCGATGTATCCAGCCCCGACTATGTATCCAGCACCTATTATGCCTCCGCCATCGGCACTGGACAATGTTACACTCTTGGGGATCTTCCAGCAACAAGCCAACATATTTTGTGACATCTTGAGGAAGGCTCTTCAGATTAGAGATGCTCCGCGACAGCGCCCTAGAACTTCCAAGAACTTCATGGACCTCAGGCCCAGAGAGTTCCATGGGACAGAAGGAATTATGTACGCTGACGAGTGGTTGGAGAACGTTGAACGATACCTGAAGATGGCCCGAGTCCCAGAAGATCTGAAGATCGAGTCAGCTAGTGGACAGCTTTTCGACATCGCACGAACGTGGTATCAAGGTGAGCCACGATATTCTGCTCCAGAAGTAACTTGGGAGGAATTCAAGCGATTGTTCAAGAAGAAATTCTATTCATACGTAGCACAAGAGGCGTTGGTGAGTCAGTTCGAGCACCTAGTGCAAGGCAACCACACAGTCGACGAGTGCACGTCATAGTTTTCTCGCCTCAGCCGTTTCGCGGAGAACTTGGTCAGCACCCCTGAAGACAAGGCACGATGATTCAGGAAGGGACTTTCTCACAAGATTCGTCTAGCCATCGTCACCAATCGAGCCGCCACTTACGAGGAGATTCTAGAGGTCGTCCAAGCTGTAGAAGAAGAGCTGAGTCACAAGCCGAAGAGGAATCGAGACGCATTCGGAGGAGGCAACAACCAATCAGCACTAGCAAAATGCTACAACATTTCTGAGAAGACCACAAACAGCAGCATCATCAGCAACCACGAGCAGCCCCACAACAAGTTCAAGATGTTTCTACCTGCCAGTATTGCAAAAAGAGAGGCCAGGTCCAAGAAAACTGGCGAAGATGGTTAAGGTTGTGCTATACTTGTGGATCCAACCAGCACCAATCTCAAGATTGCCCGAAGAAGAACACGACTACACCACCACTACCGGTCGTACAGGGAGGACAAGCTTATGCCATGATCACGGAGGATGCGATAACACCACAGGGAGCAGCTGGTGAGAATTTTCAGTAGATATCGACAGTAGTATAGATAGGTCTATATTAGACTTTGATTTAAGAGCAATTGCATTTCTTTATTAGCGGTTTGTTCTAGACTATTCATTCTAGTGGATCACAGCTCCTTAAATTTCGAGGACGAAATTTGTTTAAGGGGGGTAGAGTTGTCAACCCCTTGACCAAATTTTTTTCTTATTTATTAAATTAAAACCCATCCTTTATTGTCCCATTTATTAATATGTATTATACTTGATTTTCTTTACATAAAATAACAAAGGAGGACCTAATAGGAAATAGTGAAATTGTAGGGCCCTTAGCGCAAATGTCACTTATTCAAACTTCTTTTAAAACCGAACTCTCAAACCTACTGGTTTGAATTCAAATTGAATTCGAATTAGTCACAGATAGGATCAAATCGAAATTTCTCTTATCTCCTCAAAATTTTTGATCGATCATTAGTGTATTTATATATGAGGGAATTATGGTCGACCCTCTGCAAAACCCTAGAAACCATTTTTCCCCTGTCGCAAGAGGAGGAGGAAGAGCAGTCTAGTCTAGTTTTCAACCAGGTAAACCTCCACTCTTTGTCCCGATTAGTAATTGTTGAACCTGGGTGTTAGTCTATTTTGTCTTCAACTGTAGTATAGGTGTTCGTGTTTATGTCTAGGAGATGATAGAAGGTCCATATCGAACGGTTCTACATGAATTAAGTTATATTAGTATGGTGGTATATTATGAATTAGAGGAGTGTATAATGGTGAACCTACCTTTCCTGTCAACAGCAACATTATAGGATGCAACCTAGGTGGCCTACGATTAAGAGTGAGATGTCGTGTCCCCTGTATCCATCAGGTACTGGCTTGTGTCGAGTCTAATCAGATTCTTGTACCAGTCTAGAAAAATAGGGTAATGATCGAATAGGAAGGGTACCAATGGATAAATATACCAGGAGGATTAGTAATGGAGATAGAGAGTACCATTGGCTGATACACAACTCAGTAGGGACTGAGTCTGAATGCAGGGAGTCTTGAGTACCAGTGCCTATACGATAGAAAGAGGGGTACCTACCTAACCTACCTGAGATGATCTCTGCAGTCCAAACAATTGACCACTATCTACCTATAAGCCTAAACCTGGGCTACTTCTTTTACTGACTTGTTTATTTCCATGTAACCTTTGCATGAGAACCTAACTTCTATTCCAAGGCAATCAACTATCTACTACTATGTTGTCCCCTATAAATCGAGCTTAACATGTCATGGAGTTACACCTAATCATTTTAGCATTAAATTGTGTCAGCTCACACAGGGTACACATGGGAGTATGCACATGCTTCACAACAAATAGATAAGGCCATATGGATATCAGGATAACACAGGGTCCTTAGGATATGGATGAATACTTTCATATGTACTCTATTGTACCACTCGGGTACCAACAGTAAGGAAATACCCCAGGTGATGCAGTCCCATAGATACTATGTTGGGTATATCCCATATCCAGGTGATCCTGTCACAAACGACTAGGATCCAATGTATATTTCTGATATAGAAACCATGAGATTATACAGGGATATGAGATATGTGGTACAGGACTATGGGAGGAGGAGTAACCCCTATAAACTTCTTGTTGTTCAGTTCCCTTGTAGGTTTGGGTTCAATTCAGTCCTACTCTATGTTTAGGAGTGTATTGGGAGCAGGAGATCCTGAGAAGACCCTTGCATTGCTGCATCAAGGCATGATACCAACATCCTAAACCTCTGCATCAAGTTGGACACTTGGACATGTTGCATGACTGAATCAATTGATACAAATATAGAACAGTCGGGACCTATAGAGTCTCTGGACTGATTCGACTGATAAAAATTATATGCTCTGCTGTGTTCCCTGTGACTTGGATTATGGATAGCGCATTGGTCTAAATTGCATTTAGAGACTGAATACTGATTCTTATATGAATTATTTTATATTGAAGTCCAATGAATAGTCCCCAGTTCTACCTAATGTTTAAGTTCTTTTTTGTGGCAGACTCAGTAGTTCCCTATTTCCACTGAACTAGAAGATCAACAGCTGGCTTTCCCCTCCTTTGCACCAATCTCCTTTCTAGAATCCACTCTGGCTCCTGCAGTGCTGCTTCATCTTGCTGAGGTATTCCTCTATGAACTGAATCCCTCTCACTATTGTGCTTCTTTAATTGAGAAACATGGAACACTAGGTGCAACTGAGCTTTATTAGGCAGCAGCTTATAGGCTACTAGTCCCACTCTTGCTTTGGTAAGAACCATAGTACCTAGCTGAAAGCTTCTGGGGTCTCCTATGTGCTATAGTGATCTGTCTGTAAGGCTGAACTCACAGATAAACCCAATCCCTTACTTCAAACTCTCTTTAGTCCTATGAAAATCTGTATATTTCTTCATTCTATCTCTAGCCAAGCTTAAGTTTCCTTTAAGAGCGGTAGAGCATTATCTCTTGATACTAAAGCTTCAGCCACTGTCTTGTCCTTAGCAGAGTCTGACAAATAGGTGAGTAGGTTAGGATGTGCCCTACCATAGACTGTTTCAAAGGGGGTCTTTTTGGTAGATGAATGCCAGTTAGTGTTAACCAATAATCTGCCCATTTGATTAATATGCTATATATATTCAATTCAGTTAAATTGTCCTGCATATAGGTCTTGCCTAGTGAAGTATCAGAGTCTGACCAGATCACCTATATGGCATAGCTCAGCTAGTAAATTGTACTAGAGGGGAAATAACAATTTCACACTGTTTGGGTCAGAACAGTTACCAAGTATTTTAACTTACAAATTATTCCAAGAGGAGGCCAATGGCACTGGTCAGTAAATCAGCATTATAGTATAACTAGTTGATTGAGATTTGGTGTTACAGGAAAAAGGAAATCTACTTGGTTGATATGGGTTCACTCCACAGTTCAAGTCCTAATCCTAGTTCAGTCCAAATCGAATGATTAGTCCACTCTACCAATCTCAAGTCCCTATCCAGGCATTGTCCTGCAGTTACTTAGTTGTATTGTTCCAAGATTTCACACAGGTATTAGTTGTTTCAATGTACCAGTTAGCCTTCCTGGAAGGAATGTGGGTCCCTTGATTAATACAATATAAATAGAAATGTACATATGGGTGTATATGGGTAGACAGGAAGGAAGTGATGCATTCCAGTAAAGATAGGATAAGAGAACAAATAAAAGACCTAGAAAGTAAGTATATGCATATAGCTTTATTAATGAATTGATTCATACAACAGGTTACTTGGATCTCGGTACGGACACTAGACCCGTGACAGCAGCTCAGGACCTAAGGCAAGTATACCATGTCTTCCTCTACAGTTTTACTTACATGTATTTCCTTTCATTTTTTCGTCTTTGATTGTTTGTGGACATGTGCTCTTCGTGTTATATTCTGTTGAATTATTTTTATTGCATATAGCCGTGTTCATGTTTGGTCTTGTGGTTCATACTTGGAGTTTCTCACTAGTACTTTGCTTGAGTCGTGTCATAGAACGAGTGCGTGTAGTGAACTACTAAACCTTTGATTATCGTTTTACACAACCAGAGAGTCCACACTCGAGACGAGGGTTGATCAGTACACCAGAGAGTCCACACTCGGGACAAGGGTGTTTGTCGTGTTCATTGGCACAAGAGAGTCCATACTCGGGACGAGGGTTGACCAATTGCACCAGAGAGTCTACACACGGGACGAGGGTATTTTGCCGTGAGCTAACCAGAGAGTCCATACTCGGGACGAGGGTTAGTGCTTAGTTCAAAGCCGTGAGTCCACACTCAAGATGAGGGTTTGGTTCTTCCATTGATCTCGTGTTTATTGTTCACTCGGCAGTTCATTTATGCGTAGTTGTTCTAGTGTTCGTGTGTTCGTGTTCGTGTTCGTGTTCATAGCCATTTGTCGTGTTCTTGTTTTTCTTGTTTATTTTCTTGCACATAATAAAACTGTTAGATAGGCATGTATATTATATATCTTGCTATGTCCTCTGAGGACCTGATGATCTCTTCAGGTTAGCCAAGTTTGAGTCAGGAGCAGACAAGTGGGTTTGTGTCAGCGTCAGACCACGGTGCCTTGTAGTTGAGGTTGTCTTGATTAGCAGTTTGTACTCAGTTAGTTATTTCATGTATTTCTCTATTTTTCGTCTATTTGTAGTAGATTTGTGTCCACTGGACGTGACATTGATTCTTGGATACATTCAGTTATATTCATTATTGCTTAGTTTCATGGATATTCTTTAATCTTGGTTGTGTTTTGATTATTTATGTGGATGAGATATAGATTTTTTGTGATTCTAGATTCAGTGACTTGTGAGTTATAGACAGCGTTCTTCCGTCGACACTACGGCGTAGGCTGGACTTGGACACGCTTCGTATCCGAAATACGGTTGCAGATCGTGTCATCGTTCGTTCGAGATTGCCAGGAACTACTTGTCTTCTTCCTACCGGAGTTATAATTCGTAAACCCTAGTTTTTGCCTATGAAGGGTTAAAACACGTATTAAATATGTTTAACTTTCTATCATCAATACGCACACCGAAGTAAGGGTCCTAGAAATCTCCAGTTCCATCACCGGCATCCAGAGCAACCCTGACCTTTAGAGAGTTTAAGATCGTCGTCAGATCGTTAATGGAGTCAATGTATTACCACTTGCTCCATCGACACAGTGCCCAGATAAAAATAAAAGTGTACTCCTAGGACTACATCTAAGTCCTATATTGTACTCTATGGCCTCAAGTAAGCTCCTCGTGCTTGGTATGAGCGCCTTAGCGCTTTTCTTATTTCTTATAATTTTTCCAAGGGCAGAGTTGACACAACACTTTTTATTAAATCTCTTAATAGCACACTTCTATTAGTGCAAATTTATGTTGATAATATTATTTTTGGATCTACTAACAAGACACTATGTGAAGAATTTGTCAAAGTTATGTAGTATGAATTTGAAATGAGTATGATGAGAGAATTATCATTCTTTCTTGGATTACAAATCAAGCAAGGACCAAACGGCACTTTCATCAATCAAGCTAAATATACGAAGGATCTCCTCAAAAGCTTTGAGCTCGACAAATCCAAATCAATGAGAACTCCTATGGCCACAACAGCAAAGCTTGATCATGATGAGAATGGTATTTTCGTTGACATTCGTAAGTATCGAGTATGATCGGTAGCTTATTTTACTTAACTGCTAGTCGTCCTGACATTATGTTTAGTGTTTGTCTTTGTGCATGATACTAAGCAAACCTCAAACAATCACACTTATGTGTCGTTAAGCGCATTTTTTGATATCTCAAAGGCACCATAAACGTGGGACTTTGGTATCCGAAATCTTCATCCTTTGAGCTTGTAGGCTACTCGGATACAGATTTTGTCGGATGCAAGATTGATCGGAAAAGAACTAGCGACACTTGTCAATTTCTTGGAAAATCTTTGGTATCTTGGTTTAGTAAGAAACAAAATTATGTAGCTCTTTCCACCACTGAAGCTGAATACATTGCGGCTGGATGTTGTTGTGCACAAATTCTTTGGATGACACAAACACTTGTAGGCTTGTCACTCACGCACCATGCACATTGAGATTAGACACCATTTTCTTCGTAACCATCAATAAAATGGGGACATTCATCTTGAATTTATTGATATTACTTATCAACTGGCGGATATCTTCACAAAGCCTCTCCCGGAGGATCGGTTTGTATTTCTTTGCCAAGAATTGGGCATTCTTAATCTTGACTCCTAGTTTCTCTATTCAACGAAATACCGACGGAATTCTGCGGAACACCGCCGATATACCGATATCTGTTCAACAGAATAGTTCTATTCATTCAATCAGCATACCGACAGGAACCGTCCGGAACTCCGATGGAATACCGTTTTCGGTGAAGCCTGCCAAACGCTGTACTTTACTCCTTAATGGGCCCCACCAAATCTCCTTTTTCATCTCACCTATCCCTTCAAATCCTTTTCCTTAACTCCCTCACATCCTTTCATATCCCTTTCATTTATTACCTTCCATCTTTTCACCAACCTCACATCTAATCACATCCATTCACACATCAAATCCTCCTTTAAAACCCATCTTTTTACTTCTCTTCAAACTCTTCCACTTGCCAACATTTCCACTTATATTAAACCTCTCTCCTTCTTTCTCCTCCTTCCACTTCATTCCACACACATACAACTCTTGCCTCTACCAGTCTCTTCCACCTAAAATTGTTGCTTTTCACCATAGCCCATGCCAAGCGGCCGTGTTCTTCCTCCTCTTCCAATCCATTCATGTCGGTACCCCTTCCGAATTGTGCCTACGAACACAAAATTTTCAAATCCAGTTTTGTTGCTGATGCTTGGTTCCAATCCTTTGAACACCATCCAGTGTTCGAGGGAAGGCCGATCAACTGAAATATCTTTTCCGGCCATCTCCCGCTATTCCAGTTTGTGGGACTGTCAAAACTTCTGAGCTGTCAAATTCCAGTGTATCATGCTGCAGTTTGTCTGTTCTACTGCAATCTCGTCCCCGATTTGGCCAACAATGCGATCGAAACTCTCGTCAATGATTGCCACTTTCGCCTCACCGCCCGCGATCTCGCTGAGATTCTCGACATTCCAAATTGAAGGGATGCTCTTCCTGCTCTCACCGATCTGAATCCTACCGCCAATGTATCGTTTAAAGAATTTTATGGCATTATTTGCAAAGGCCCTGACGCTCCTCCCATTCCAGCACTTTCCAAGCAATTAGAGCCATTTTATTACGAACTACATTGCATCATCTACTACTCCTTGACTCCCAAGTCCGACAACTACGATACCATCACATGCGACGCCGTTGTTTGCATGTATTATCTCTATGCCAAGAAGACTTAGTCCTTCGCAAAAACTCTGTTGAATGCCTTTTCCTCGATTCACTCTGCGGGACGGCGTACCCTCAGTTACGGAATGTTCATCATGCTAATCCTGGAAGCCAAAGGTGTGGACCTCAGTCTTTGCCACACGAATGGTGCTCCTTCTTTCTTGGTTGTCTTGCGCTATTCTGCTACTGGTCAATCATCTCGCTCAGCCCGTCCATCTAGCTCTGAGATCGCTGTTGATGCTCCTTCTGACCCTCCTTTCTATTGTCGTTATATGCCTCTCACTCAGCATTATTTTGACATGCGCATGGCCCAGGCTGAGGAGCAGATGAGGACCAACACCATAGGCCTTGGCAACCTAATCCAGAGTCGCATACATGACCAGTGCTACTTCATTCAGCGAACTCTT
Organism: Iris pallida; assembly: GCA_029216955.1. Taxonomy (NCBI): domain Eukaryota; kingdom Viridiplantae; phylum Streptophyta; class Magnoliopsida; order Asparagales; family Iridaceae; genus Iris; species Iris pallida. The sequence continues at coordinate 5,019,308 of JANAVB010043220.1, forward strand.
CAGGACCATAATGCTTATCTTGATCCAGACCTTCAGGATCGCAACTTTCATGCATCACATTTCTCTGATCCTAATACCTACATATTTATGTATCCTGATGGCATTGATATGTTTGGGGCTTTCCAAGGGAACCCGGGTGATGATGGTGATGATCCGACGGATCAATAAAACTCCGATCTCTGTTGGTGATGGTCTAATAAGTAGTGGTGTCGGTGTCAAAGTCTGTCTTTACAGGTTTGTTTGTTGTCCTGTGCGGTCCTTCAGGACCTTTTGTTTCATGATAAGTTGTTAGTGGTGTCTCCCGATCGGGATATTTTATCTTATAAGTCTCAGTCCTGTATCAGTCTTAAACAAGCATGTACTCTCAATTTTTTAATCTAATATATGCATGGCCTTGTTCATCCTCTTATGTCTGCACTTCTTTTTCATATATTCCACCATCTTTGAATAACTGACAAAGGGGAAGAAAATGTGTTGAGGGGGAGTAATCTAGCTACGGGGGAGATACTCTCTAAAACCACAATAATACATTCTTTTTGTCAATTATCAAAATGGGAGAGATTGTTGGCACATTAATTTTGATAACTTTAACTGCATCTTCGTATTTTAGTTTTCTTTAGCTTTTTAGCAAACAGATATACCATCAAGCTTCCCAAAGGCTGCTACAAAAAGATTATTTTATCAAAGCCACTCATTAAGCTGGATTCGCGACTGGTTAGCGACGAGTTAGCGACGGATATTGCGTATCAGACACTCTCTGATACGTGTTTACCGACCATTTAGCGACAAATTCGCGACGGATATTGCGTATCAGATACTCTCTGATACGCAATTACCAACCATTTGAGCGACGGATAAGGTCGTCGCTAAGGCGATGTGTTATTAACTTTCTGATATGTGCTTTGACGAAAATCCGTCGGTAATTCGTCGCGAGATGTACGAGTATGGTTGAAGGAAATCCGTCGCAAAATCGTCGCTAGGCGACAACTTGGCGACGAATTGTTTTTAGCGACGAGTCTTATCCCGACGGATGTTTTTGCCCAAAATTCATCGGCCATCCTTCGGTATTACCATTTACCGACAGCCAGGCGACGGATAAGGCCGTCGCTAAAGCGATAAATTTTGGTAGTGGCCACATGGAAGACTTACGGATTGACTTAAAGCAAGACTGGAGAGAAGCCACCGCATACTCAAAGCCTGCACTCAAAGATTCAAGGTCCTAGAGTATGTACTAGGTCTAGGACATACTATGAAACGCTTAAGGTGGATGACAAACCAAAAGCCATTACAAAATATCTTTCGAAAATCACTTGATATATATCTAACGAAAGACCGACGGTATACCGATAGGCACCGACGGTATACCAATTTCTTATATAGAATTAGTTCCGTGAAGATAAACGGTATACCGATGGCATACCATTTTTATACCGACGGTATACCGATTTCTTAAACAGAAATTGTTCTGTGAAGATAATCGGCATACCGACGTATACCGACGGTACACCGACATCAACCACAGAAATAGTTCTGTGAAGATAATCGGCATACCGATGTATACCGAGGGTACACCGATATCAAGCACAAAAATAATTTTGTAAAGATAATTCGCATACTGATGGCATATCGTGTATACCGACGGTACACCGATATCAATGCACAAAATAGTTCTGTGAAGATAATCGGTATACTGATGGTATACCGAACGGTACCGCCGGAATTCCGTCTGCTTTTTTTAATTTTTGAATGGACAGATCTTAGCATTAAATGCTCCAACGGCTAGATTTATTACCATTACTGTTCAGAACGGTACACCGACGGAATGTCATTCCGTACCGACGTAATTTCATCAGTTGTATGTTTGGTGCATTAAATGACTAGCTCTCTTGGTGATCTATTTAAGGTGGTTGTGTCTTCTCTTTTTAAATCATCCACTTGAGCCTTAAATTTTCTCAACTACCAAGAGCCTCACCATTATTACTCTATCTAAAGCTTTAATTTGTTATCCAACCAAAAAGTGCTAGAGTATTCAAGAGTTGTAATCTTCGATCTTCAAAGTGTTGTAGAAGATCAAAAGCCTCCTTTCTTTCTTATTGAAGTTGACGAGCCTTTGGAGGAAAACCTGTATGTAAGAAGTTGACGAGCCTTAGGAGGAAAACTCATGTGTAAGAAGTTAACAAGCTCTTCGGATCCAAACTCGCGTTGAAGTTGACGAGTTCTTCGGATCCAAACTCGGGTGTAACTATTTACTCAAATAGTGGATTAAAGCCAGAGAGAGTTCCGGGACTGGAGTGCCCCTTGGGAGGATACTAGGATACATCGAGTGTTTGAATCTCTCTCTTTTATTATCGTTTAAATTGCTTTTAATTGTTGGTAATTATTTTATTACCCTATTCACTCCCCTCTAGGGTTCTACAAATTTTTTTACGTAATATCATGTTGCATTAACTTTGTATCTTAGTTGTTCAATCGAAAACGATGCTTGCCTCGTACGAGGGGAACTTATAATAATAGTCTTGCATGACATCACGTCATGCGAGGACGTTCGGTTCTATGTAACCGAGGCGTAATATGGACTCCGTTGGCTGAGTTATCTATATTTTTTAGATATTTGTGTTCAAGCAAGTTAACAATGCAACATATGATTGAACTTAAAAAGAAGATTATATTGACAATGTACAAGTTAAAGACTCAATTTTATTATGACTACAATTACATTACAATGAATTAAACGTAATCTCAGTCTTGTACGATCTTTGACCTTGGATCCGGCTATGAACTCCCCTCCCCAAAGCCATTGGTATAATAGAGATACAAAATGGCTACTATTTTGATTTTTGTTTGATAGTTTCGGAGTAGAATAACTTAGTTTCTAATTTTATCCCGAATTTCATTTTCAAACCTTTAGCAAATTGTTTTTCAGTTGATGTGCTCAGTCCTTTTTTTATTTGTTTTTATATATTATCTTTTGAATTTAGTGTGTATAAAATAATAATAAAAAGGTTTGTCTTTAACTTTTTTTACCCTAATAATTGAGTCCTCGTTCTATCCTAGCGTATTAAGGTTTATATAACAAGAAAATATTATGATTGTTTAATTACATATTAGAACCCAATCAAAGGTATTTTTATTCCAAAAAAATAATAACCCAATGGTTGAGGCCTTTAAGAGCATCTCCAATAGAAGAAGGTTAAAAATGCATCTTGCATCGCAAGTTTATAATGAGTAAATAAATTTACAATGGGTTGCAGTGAATAATAGAAAATAGGTTGGGGTGCGTTTGATCTATTTTTTCTCCCTCATTTCTCATCATTTTCAAAGTCAAAATGGGTTAGACCATCATGAAACTGTTGGAAAATAAACTTGATTTGTTGAGCCTAACAAATCTTGTTAATCCACTACCATTGGGCTTTGACCATTAGGCCTATTTTAGTTTTGAGTTTTGTCCATGTTCTAGGAACTTCTTTACCTAGAAAGTTCATGAAAAATATCTATGTTCATAAAAAATATCTATGTTCTAGAGATATCTTAATATTAATTGTAAAAGAGTCTAGAATGATTTTACACTATATTTAATAAGTGTGTAGACTCTTTCAAGAGCCCTATAAAAAAGGGGTGCTCTCCGCTCATTTTGTATACAACAAAAATTAAGAAGCTTAGTGCTATTATAAAATTTCTTCTCTTCCATTCTTCTCTTCCACCAAATCTTCTCTCTATAATTTTCTCTCACTCCAAATTTGCTCCTCCTAGCTAGTTGGTCCACCACAATTCCAACAAAGTGGTATCAGAGCGAGGTGGTTCGAGGTCGAAGATGGCAAGCGAGATGACTCCCTTCCAAGTTCTCGTCCTCAACAAGAGCAACTATGCCAATTAGAGCATCAAGATGAAGGCTTTGCTAGGAGCACAAGATGCATGGGAGGTCGTCGAACAATGTTATAATAAGCAACAAGATGAGGCTCCATTATCTCAAGCTCAAAAGGAGTTGTTGAAATCTTCAAAAAAAAGAGGGACAAGAAAGCTTTCTTTCTCATCTACCAAGCCGTGGATGATGATGCATTCGAGTTGATTTCAAGTGCAACAACCTCTAAAGAAGCATGGGAGAAACTTCAAATTTCTTGCAAAGGAGAGGAGAAAGTGATGAAAGTACGCCTCCAAACTTTATGAGATGAATTTGAAGCTTTACATATGAAAGAGTCCGAAACTATTCCAGACTACTTTGCTAGAGTTTTAACCATTGTTAATCAAATGAAAAGAAATGGTGAAAGCATGACCAACACTCGAGTGATGGAGAAAATTCTTCGCTCTTTGCTTCCACAATTTGAGCATATCGTAGTAACTATTGAAGAAACTAAAGACTTGGAGACCATGACTATTGAGCAACTTAAGGCTCACTGTAAGACTATGAAGAAAGGAAAAAGAAAAAGCAAGATACATTGGAGCAAGTCCTTCAAACAAAGCTCACTTTCAAGGAGAAAGAAGAAAGCTTCACCAATCAAAGAAGTCAAAGAGGTCACGGTCGAGTTCGTGGTCGTGGAAGTGAGAAAAGAACTCATTACAAGACATTCATCAATGGAGAAAGAGGCAAAATTTATCCCACAAGAGGACGTGGAAGAGGAAGCTTCACAAGAAAAGATGCAATCCAAAGGTATAATAAATCTCAAGTTGAATGTTATAATTGTCATAAACTTGGACATTATGCATCGGATTGTAGAAACACAACTAAAAATGTTGAAGGAGAAGCAAGCATGGAGAAGCAAGCATGGAGAAGAAATACAAGAGAACTCAACTCTATTGTTGGCACACAAAGGAGAAGCAAGCATGGAGAAGAATACTTGGTACCTTGACATCGGTGCAAGCAACCATATGTGTGGAAGCAAAAGCATGTTCGTCGAGCTTGATGAGTCCATTGGCGGCAATGTCACCTTCGGAGATGAATCCAAAATACCGGTGAAAGGAAAAGGTAAAATTTTAATACGCTTGAAAGATGGAAGGCATCAATTTATTTCCAATGTCTATTATGTCCCAAATATGAAAAATAATATTTTGAGCATGGGACAACTCTTAGAGAAAGGGTATGATATCCACTTGAGAGATCGTAGCCTTTCAATAAAAGATCAAAGAAATAATTTGATTGCCAAAGTGCCAATGACAAGAACTAGAATGTTCTTGGTAAATATTCAAAATGATCTGGCAATGTGCTTAAAGGCATGCTATGGAGATACTTCTTGGCTTTGGCACTTAAAATTTGGATATTTGAATTTTGGAGGACTAAAATTATTGTCTACAAAATCAATGGTGAGAGGTTTGCCTTCCATCAAACATTTGAATCAATTATGTGAAGGATGCTTGCTTGGGAAGCAATTTAGAAAAAGCTTTCCCAAGGAGGCCACCACAAGAGCCAATGAGCCCTTGCAACTTGTGCACACTGATATATGTGAGCCAATCAAACCTTGCTCCTACAGCAAGAATAGATATTTTCTTCTTCTTATTGATGATTACTCTAGAAAGACTTGGGTGTATTTCTTAAAACAAAAATCGGAGACATTTAGTGCATTTAAAAAGTTCAAAGCACTTGTTGAAAAAGAAAGTAGCCATAAAATTAAGGCTCTGAGGTCCGATAGAGGAGGCAAATTTACATTCATGAATTTAATAAATATTGTGAAGAAAATGAAATTTGTCGTCTTCTAACGGTTCCGAGATCCCCCCAACAAAATGGAGTGGCTGAAAAAAAGAATAGAACTATTCTTGACATGGCTCGGAGCATGTTAAAAAGCAAGAAAATGTCCAAAGAATTTTGGACGAAAGCCGTCGATTGTGCCGTCTACTTATCCAACCGCTCTCCTACAAGAAGCGTATGGGGAAGGACACCACAAGAAGCATGGAGTGGAAGAAAGCCCGGCGTATCTCATCTCAAGGTGTTCGGAAGCATTGCATATGCACATGTACCGGATGAAAAAAGATCCAAGATTGATGACAAGAGTGAGAAGTTTGTCTTCATCGGCTATGACTCAATTTCCAAAGGTTACAAGCTCTACAATCCAAGCAACAAGAAGATTGTTATTAGTAGAGACGTGAAGTTTGATGAAGAAAGCTCGTGGCAATGGGATGTCCAAGAATCAAGTTATGACTTGGTTCCTCTCATGGAAGAAGATAATGAAAAGCAAGTACATGAAGGAGCACAAGAGCCTATCCCACATGCGTCGCCACCACCATCTCAAGAAGACTCTCCACCATCATCCTCGGAAGGAAGAAGAGTCCCACACATGAGAAGCCTACAAGAAGTATATGAGGTAACTAAAAATCAAAATGACCTAACACTTTTTTGCCTTTTTGCCGATTGTGAACCAATAGATTTTGAAGAAGCTACACAAAACAAGAAATGGAGAGATGCTATGGATGAAGAAATCAAAACTATCTTGAAGAACAACACTTGGGAGCTAGCGACACTTTCGAAAGGGCAAAAGTCAATTGGAGTCAAGTGGGTATACAAGGCTAAGAAGAATGCTAAATGAGAAGTTGAGAGGTACAAGGCAAGATTAGTTGCAAAAGGCTACAAGCAAAGAGCAGGCATCGACTATGATGAGGTATTTGCTCCCGTTGCTCAATTGGAGACTATATAAGGTTGATAATTTCTTTAGCGACTCAAAATTGGAAACTTAACCAAATGGACGTGAAATCGACTTTCCTAAATGGTACTCTTGAAGAAGAAGTCTATGTGGAGCAACCCATGGACGACGAGGTAAAAGGACAAGAAGATAAAGTCTTAAAATTGAAAAAAGCCTTGTATGGCTTAAAGCAAGCACCAAGGGCATGGTATAATAGAATTGACAAATATTTCCAAGATAATAACTTTGTTAAATGTCCACATGAACATGCCCTCTATGTTAAAATGTACGGGAATGGAGATATTTTGCTTGTTTGCTTGTATGTGGATGATTTGATATTCACAGGAAATAGCCCAAAGTTATTTGAAGAATTCAAGAGAGCTATGACAAAGGAGTTCGAGATGACCGACATCGGCCTTATGTCCTTCTACCTTGGTATCGAAGTAAAGCAAAGCGAAGATGGTGTCTTCATCTCCCAAGAAAGCTATGCAAAAGATGTCCTTAAGAAGATCAACATGAGTGATTGTAAGCCCATAAGCACGCCCGTGGAATGTGGAATCAAGTTGTCAAAGCACGAAGAAGGCGGAAGAGTTGATCATACACTTTTCAAAAGTCTTGTTGGAAGCTTGCTACTTGACATGTACAAGACCAGATATCCTATATGGAGTTGGACTCATTAGCCGCTATATGGAATCACCAACAACTACCCATTTGAAGACCTCCAAGAGGATTCTTCGCTACATCAAAGGTACACTTGACTATGGCCTACTTTACTCATCTTTCAATAATTTCAAGCTGTTCGGATATAGCGATAGTGATTGGGCTGGAGACTTTGATGATCGAAAGAGTACTAGTGGATTCGCATTTCTTATGGGAGATACTGCTTTTACATGGAATTCAAAGAAGCAATCAATTATGACACTCTCAACATGTGAGGCCGAATATGTCGCCGCTACTTCATGTGTTTGTCATGCAATTTGGCTTAGAAGTATAATGAAGGAGCTTCACATGCCACAAGAGGAGCCAACGGAGATCTATGTCGATAATAGTTCGGCTATTGCTTTGGCGAAGAATTCGGTCTTCCATGATAGAAGCAAACACATCGACACAAGGTATCACTACATAAGAGAATGTATTGCAAGGAAGGAAGTGCAAATGAAGTATGTAAAATCTCAAGACCAAGTTGCCGACATCTTCACCAATCCACTTAAACAAGATGCATTTTTCAAGTTAAGAAGACTACTTGGAGTTACAAATCAAGTTTAAGGGGGAGTGTTGGAAAATAAACTTAATTTGTTGAGCCCAACAAATCTTGTCAATCTACTACCACTGGGCTTTGACCATTAGGCCCATTTTAGTTTTGATTTTTGTCCATATTCTAGGAACTTCTTTACCTAGAATTAAAGTTCATAAAAATATCTATGTTCATAAAAAATATATGTTCTAGAGATATCTTAATATTAATTGTAAAAGAGTCTAGAATTATTTCATACTATATTTAATAAGTGTGTAGACTCTTCCAAGAGCCCTATAAAAAGGGGGTGCTCTCCCCTCATTTTGCACACAACAAAAATTAAGAAGCTTAGTGCTATTATAAAAAAATTTCTTTTCCATTCTTCTCTTCCACCAAATCTTCTCTCTATAATTTTCTCCCACTCCAAATTTGCTCCTCCTAGCTAGTTGGTCCACCACAATTCCAACAGAAACTCTAATTAAGCTTTACTATTCTACAAAATGAGTTCTTATATTATGAATATAAAAATTCTCTGGCCCATGATGCATGTAACGTGTACATGCATTACAAGCAAGTACAAAAGATTGTTGAAAAAAATTAATTATAAATAATGTTGTTCCATAGAATTGAATCCACCCGGTTAAAGAAAAGGCCTCCCACCTTAACCACATGAGTTAGAGATATTTGACTATAATTAAATAATATTACGTAGTAAAATACTTAGTTAGACTTTATTTATTTTTTAATTTTTAATTATGTGAGTATATACATATGGCTTAGACGGCTAGCCATTTTTAAGCCTCCTTATAAAAAATACAGATACGAAAGTTTGAATTTGTGGATGAGTAAATAATTTTTTATTTGTAGATAAATATACTTTTAGCTAGCTAAGAAAATATTACACCAAAAAATTAGTGATAAAGGATAATTCAATTATATATTAGTACACATGAATGAATCTTAAAATCTTTACAATACAATAGTACACTGTACACCAATCTTCAATTTTCTACCTCTAATGGACAAAAAAAATTCACCTACAACAATGTGTACTGAATATAATTATGGGGGAATATCCAAATAAACATTTTTTTCATCACCCATATCATTCCAAAGATGTACGTACTATGACCTGCTGACAAAATTGTGTGATGAATCAATCCATGCATTTAGTAATCACCATCCATGTATCATCCTCAGCCATCATAGATCTCCCATTGCCAGGTTTCCAGAAGTTCTTGTCAAAATATGTTATGTTCAATTTGTTCCTGGAGCAATCTTTCTTCTTCTTCTTCTTCTTCTTCTTCTTCTTCTTCTTAACAACTCACAAAACTGTAGGTAGAAACCTCCGAAGGTCGACCACCATCACTGAAACATCATCCCTGGTCCCCCTACGGCACGACATGTCGACGAGCTCCTTGCAGGACTTCATCGAGCTTCCGTTCCTCGACACCACATCCACTGCCTCCTGATCGGTGACCTGAAAAATCCGATTCAAGTTCGATAAGATACTAAGTTAATTTGCCAGAGAATTCTCAAATGCAGAAAACACATTATATTGTGTGTGCGAACGAACGAACGTACCTTCTCCCACAGACCATCAGAAGCAATTATTAAGGAGTGGCATTCCGGGGTCAGTCGAAGCTTGTTCGTCTCGGGCTCGGAGATGATCCACTCCTTCAAGTTGGAGTCTCCGAACGACCTCGACACAGCTAGCGAGTCCTGGACCCTCCATACTTGGTTGCGACAATGCACGTAACCTCCCTGCTTCCAATCAAGCCCAAAGAGTAATTAATATTTCAGTACGATATATATATACTTAGTCTATATACATGCACGTGTGTCTATTAATTAATTTTTTTCTATGCTTGAAAAGAGCTAAAGACTCCAGAAGAACAAACTATATTTTCTTTTTTAAAAAAAAATAATTAGTAAAGTTACGTAAGAACATATTTGTAAGAAAAAAAAAATTCACGAAGAAGCTATTTCATAAAATATAGTAGTATGGATATGTCAACAATTGTGATGGATTCAAGTCAAGAATTGTGATCCCTCCAAATTGTTCATCCAAATCATCTCTCCTTACGTGGCAGCTGACGTGGCATGTTGATGTGGCAGCTAACATAGCATATATATAATTAAAATTAATATTAACATTAACATTAAAATTAATATTATTATTATCTTTAATATTAATATTAAAATTAACATGAAAAAATGGGTAATTAATTTTTTGGGTTAAAATTTGCTTATGTCATATGATACATAATATTATTTAGTATGCCACGTCAACCGCCACATAAGGAGGGATGGTTTGGAGGGACAATTTGGAGATACGATAGCATTATTGCGGGAGGTGGGGAACTCACCAAGCTCTCGATGCGGTTCCGTTCGTCTTCTCTGCCCGGACGGTGGTCGGTGGTCAAGGCAACGGCGACTCCTTTCTTGCTCATGACTGCTCTGCAATCGCCCGCGTTTGCTACATGCAACACGCCGTCCTTCAGCAGTGCCGTAGCCGCGCACGCTCCGCTGCTTACGCCCTAATTCCAAGAAATTACACCACTTATTGGTTTTTGCCATCTAATGTATTAGCTAATGAAAACAAACTGATCAATGCATGCATGGCGAGTTCACGTTATGAATGATCAATTGCTATTGATCAAAACGAAATTTTTCACGTGTGAAAGCAAATATACATATATTGATATATTTGGAGTCCTTGCCCATGTCATGTTTGATGATTATATATTTCATTCAAACAATTGAAGGTTTTTCGACAATAAAATATATAGCAAGAGTTGGTCTGCCAATTAAGACCAAATCTTCATATTGACACATGTGGAAAGAAATATATAATTTGTTTAACAATATTCAATTAATGAGTGATTAGTTTGAAGCATTCAATTCAAATGTACTCAGATGAATGATGCATACCTTGCTAAGAAACTCTCTGTCTGTGGTCATATAGCCTAGTTTAATTGCATTCTCTATATTGTCGACGTCTCCTCCTCCTCCTCCTCCTCCTCCCTCAGCGAGAATTCTTATTATATTCGCTCCCAACTTCTGAGAGACGTAGTCCACAGCCGCCCTGCCGCCGTGCCCATCGAACACTCCGAAGAACGCCTGAACGATTCAAAGAAATGACGAGGAACGTTAATTAATTGGTGCACGCGCACGGTCAATGTTTTCACAATGAATATTCTGCAGATCATACTATAATATATCTATATACAAACAGATTGAGACATACAAGGGCGGAACCAGAAATTCAAGTTAGAATTGACTGTAGTGGATTAGAGTGGACTAAGTGTTCGCTGATTTATAGAAGAAAAAAAAAATCAAAAACAACTATATATATATGATAAAGAAAAGAAAAAAAAATTTGGGGTGGGTAGGTACGCCCTTGAAGACATGGTCAATAATGTTTTCCATGTGACGGTACCACAAAGGAGAACAAATAGTTGAAGTGCATCCATCTAGTTTTTGTGTATCTATGGATAGTATGCATACATCAGTACTGTTGAACTCTTCAATTACTTGGTCTGATCAAGACTTGTGTTGAGGTACTACCCAACAAAGTTGCATACTTTAATTTTATACATCTCAAGATAACTAAATAAGATCTATAATCATAAGAGAAGTCTAACCACAACAAAGTTCTTTGACTCGGCTATTGCATTAAATTTTTTTCTCCATTCAGCTACGTTAAGGGTCATGTCTTCTGTAACACCGACTAAAACCATATCCCTTTACGAATGTTTAACGGCTCGTTTAGGCTTTTCTTTAATCTTTTGGTTCCTCCTTATCGGTCGGTCAAACTAGCTCAGACAATTTCTCTCATGATCTTGTCCTCAGTTGTGCTACCTCTAATTTCAAATCCATCCAAAATTAACCTAGCTAGTATTTTCAGGATTAATTCACAGAAATTAAAAGTGTATCAATGATTTTTGCATGCATGCGTTCATATATATATATATATATATGTAACATACATGTGCATACCTGCTTGGGATCGCCATTGATATCAGTCATAACCCCATATCCATCCTCCATGACGTGCCTCTTCCCTTTCCTACCGAACAAGCAGTAGTCGCTCCCCTCGACCTCCACCTCCCTCTCGCCCACAGCCACATCCTTCGCTCCGAAGCCGACGGAAGCGACCAACGGTATCACGATCCTCGAGGGCCTCCTCTTCGCCTTCTTCACTTCGGCGGCCGCCTCGACCTTCGTCGTCGTCGACGTAGTCGTAGTCGTAGCCGTACGTTTGTCATCCGAATTATTGGCAGTGACATCTAGCTCTGCCTTGTAGAAAAGGAGGCCGCCGCCGTCGTCCGCCGGAGCTCGTGGTGGCTTGGTATCGGCCAGCAGGTTGGTCAGGACCTTCCGGGAGACGTAGAATAGATGTACGAGGAACGACATGAGAATCCATATGAAATCAACTTCATGGTCGACCATTTCTTTTCTTGGTCCGTACGTAGAATAAAATGAATGCAGCTAGCTAGCTAGCTAGGAATATTTGTTGTTGTTGTTGTTGTTGTTGTTGTTGTTGTTCTATGTTTGGGAAGGAGGAGGAGAATAGCTTTTATATACATAGAGAGAGAGAGAGAGAAAGGAAGGATAGCGAGGGAGTTGACTAGTCAACACGAAGGTTTCCATGGGAAGCAAAGCTGAGGTCGGCAATGAAGGGAAGGTACCGTTGGAATTGGTCGCTTTTAAGTGAATGGAAAGAGAGAGTTCTTTGTTGTCATTTTTGTTTTGTTGGCCCAATTAATTATTTGTGTGTTCAAATTGTTACTTTCGTTTCCGGACGGCTAGAGGAGTTTTTATTTTATTTTTTACTTTTCTTTTTTTCTAGACATGATGATGATAAACTTGGTCAGTCAGTTTTGGAATGTTTTGAATGGTTCCAATGTGGGCATGGAACTCTTCATCCGCAGGGCCGGCCAGGGTCCTCTACAATACATGGAATCTATCAATATATTCCAAACAATTGTATTGAAAATTATGAAAGGTGTTTACTTTGACTTTGATTTTATCTGATATATCAAGTCATATTAACATGCTCACTTTATTAAAAAATTTCTCCTAGATTACCGTAATTTGTTGGACATTGTACATTCACCCTTTACATTTTTCATCCTACATTAGCACATATTTTTCACCCTACATTAACCTGCTCACTTACATTTTCCACCCGGCTGCTATAACCTTGCTGGTAACGACATGTCATCAAGTAATCCGTTTACTTTATTAACTCTAATGTTTATCTCAATAACAGAGGACCCATGTATTGTAGAAGACAGTGATTGCAAATACTTTTCTTTTTCTTTTTTAATGTCTGATGCTCACTTGCTTTTTTTTTAACGCATGCTGCTAACGTATGTTGTTGTTCAGTAAGTATTTTTTTTTTTTTTTTGATTTTAAAAACATGTTGCTTACTAATTAATTTATTTATTTTTGATTTTTTAATGCATGTTGCTCACTAATTTATTTAATTTTTTAACGCATACTTCACTCATTAAAATATTTTTATTTTGTTTTTTGTTTTAAGTTGTATTGAATGCCTACTGCTCACTTTTTAAAAAAAATCTGTTACGGTTTTTTAACGATAATATTTTTTTACTTTTCTAATGATAATATTTTCAAAGAGAACGAATTTTTTTTATTGTGACATTTTGTCATATTAACCATCTTTCTAATATTTACAGTATTTTTAATATCATTTTGCAACGTATATTCAAATTCTTACGTTCATTTTAATATCATTTATCGAAAATTTAAGCAAATATCATAATTTTGACTTTTAATGAATATCATAAACCCACTATCCTATTGAGAAAAATATTAAAGCATGGTCAATCTAATCTCAATATCATTTATTCATTTAATATTAAAACATAAATGAAAATTACAACTAAATAAATGTTAAATTGAAAAATAAATGTTAATTATAACTTTTCAAATGTTAATTATAACTTTCCAAATGTTAATTTTAATTTTCAGATTAAAAGTTTAATTTAAATTGAAAAATAAATGTTAATTATAACTTTCCAAATGTTAATTTTAATTTTCAGATTAAAAGTTTAATTTAAATTAAAAAATAAATGTTAATTATAACTTTCCAAATTTTAATTTGAATTTTTATTTTAATTTTTATTTTAATTTTAATTTTAATTTTATTTTAAAATTTAAATTTTGCCATGTAATTAATAGGAATTAGCGGTACTAAAAGAAATCATGATAATATTAATATTCATTTTTCACAAGAGATTTTTGCACATTTGGGTCAAACCGACCGGCACCGCATCGAACCATACCAATCCGAACCGATTGGCTATTATTCGAACTGATGATCTGGTAACATTAATGATAATTCTAATGTTAATTTTAATATTAGTTTCAATATTAATATAAATTTTTATTTATTTAACTATTTTTTAGTTGTAAATTTAATTTTTATTTTTATTTTTATTTTTATTTTTAAAATTTGTCACGTGATCAATTGGATTTAGGGGTGTGCACATATGGGTCAAACCGACCGCATTGAACCGAACCAAACTTGTACCACAAATTAAATGGGGCTTTAGCTCGAGGTCGGTTAGTGTTCATCTAAACTCGTACGCTAAAACTAGTCGAGCTCGATCATTTCGCGTGTGTAATCGAACCGAGTTCAAACATCATTTTTAATTTGAGTACGTACTAGCATGTAACAGTGATACGTGTTAATGGTAGTTATTAATAAAAGAAACTATTGAAATAAAAACTTGTTGATTTGATCAATTAAATTAGAGGGTTTTGCATATATGAGCCAAACCGGCCGCATCGAACTATATCAATCCGAACCGATGGACTATCAATCGAACAGATGGTCTCGTAACATTAATGTTAATATTAATATTAGTTTCAACATTAATGTAAAAGAAATCATGATAATATTAATATTCATTTTTTTACAAGAAATTTTTTAATTAAATTTTAACTATTTTTGTTTGGAAATTTAAATTTAATTTTAATTTTAAATCAAATTTTAATTTTAATTTTAATTTTAATTTTAATTTTAATTTTAATTTTAATTTTAATTTTAATTTCAATTTCAATTTTAAAATTTGTAACGTGATCAATTGGATTTAGGGGTATGCGCATATGGGTCAAACCAACCGCATCAAATCGAACCAAACTTGGACCACAAATTAAATTGGACTAACAAATAATCTACTAGCAAAGAATCTACTAGTCGTTTGAAAAGTTATCGTGATTAACAATGTTAAGGAGGAACAGTCCGTGAAGAGACTGTTGAAGAAGGAACACTTGAGGAACATTGTATTATTTAGAAAATATTTCTTAACACCGGAGATGGTGGAGGAGGAGGAGAGGAGGGGACAGGTGACGGCGACAGCGACGGTGGAGTTGCAGTCCACTACCGGCCAGGTGACGGAGATGGCGACGACGACGGTGGATTGTTATTCTTCAAAATATTGAATGTAGCAAGACAGCAAATTAAATCAATCCAATATGAGTTAATTTAGGGTATTTTGTGAATTTTTATCAGCTTAAAGAGAAAGTAAATATGAGTTAATTTAGGGTGTTCATTAAAAAAATTGAAGTCAAGAATGACCAACACTAGCAAATTACCAGGAGGTCAAAAGTCAAAAACTGTATTAAATGATGTTCCCTACTCTATTAATAGTCCAAAAAACTCATTTAATAAGAATCATTGGATCAACAACCAATGATTCAGATTTGGAATGTATCGATATAAATTTTTAGATGTTTGTTTTGAATAATTTTCCATATATATATAATATATATATATATATATATATATATATATATATATATATATATATATATATATATATATATATATATATATATATATATATATATATACATATATATATATATATATATATATATAGAATTAGTATGTACTATGGTCCTTTTTTAATATAAAATAATTATGGTGTAATGGTTATTATGTTAGACTTTCACACTATATGTCTTAGTTTTAATTTTTGCTAGCAACATTTTTATAATTTATTTTGGAAAAATTTATGAAATGTCCAAAAATTGTAAAAGTTTTATGTAAAATCCACCGCAAAATAACATTTCATCGCGTGCCCAGAATTAACGATGAATACATAAAGCGGGTTCTGAATGACCTTTTTTTCCCTTCTAATTTATTGAAAAAAACACCCGAACCCTACTCTTCAAAAAAAGTGTTTCGATTCTCTTTTTTTTTCATACGCTGCTCAATTTCGAATCTAGGTTTTTTCCTCCAAAATCTTCAAACCTTCCTCTCCATTCGCAATCTTCACACCATGTCGGCATCACTGACAGTATCATCACCGGCAGCATCACCAGTTAGAGAAGATATACCAGTTGTGGAGAAAATGAAGACAGTTGCAGAAAATCCAAAAGGGAATGACGAAAAACCATGAAAACGGATAACTAAGAAAGTTGCACATAAGAAAAAGGAAAACGATGCTAAGCAACAAGAAGTGCAAAAAGAATGCATAATTTTAAGTTATGTTCATGATTCTGTATAAAAACACGGAGAATGGCATTCTCCGTTTTAAAATGCATGAGAATGTTCATTTTCCATATTAAATTACAGGAGAATGTCATTCTCCATGTAATTTAAATCAAGAATGTCATTCTCCATGTTAAATTACACGGAGGATGCCATTCTCAGTGTTAAAACGCATGAGAATGTTCATTCTCCGTGTTAAATTACACGGAGGATGCCATTCTCCGTAATTTTAACACGGAGAATGACATTTTCCGTTTTAATTACACGAAAAATGGCATCCTCCGTGTTAAAACGCATGAGAATGACGTTCATTATCCGTGTCAAATTACACGGAGAAAACCATTCTCCGTGTAATATAGCACGGAGAATGCCATTCTCCGTGTTAAATTACACGGAGAATAGCATTCTCATGCGTTAAAACGCATGAGAATGACCATTCTCTATTTTAAATTACACGGATGATTCCATTCTCCGTGTTAAATTACACGGATAATGGAATTCTTTGTGTTAAAACGCATGAGAATGATTATTCTCCGTGTATAAAAATGGAGAATATCATTCTCCGTGTTAAATTACACGAAGAATGTCATTCTCCGTGTATAAAAACACGGAGAATATCATTCTCCTTGTTAAATTACACGAACAATGATATTCTCCGTGTTAAAACGCATAGGAATGACTATTCTCCGTATAATTTAACACGAAGAATGTCATTCTCTATTTTAAATTACACGGAGAATGGTCATTTCCAGTATTAAAACGCATGAGAATGACCATTCTATGTTTTAAATTACACGTTTAATGGCATTCTCCGTGTATAAAAACGGAGAATATCATTCTCCGTGTTAAATTACTCGGAGAATGCCATTCTCCGTGTATAAAAACACGAAGAATGTCATTCTCCTTGTTAAATTACACGGATAATGATATTCTCCGTGTTAAAACACATAAGAATGACTATTCTTCGTGCAATTTAACACGGAGAATGTCACTCTCCGTTTTAAATTACACGGAGAATGGTCATTCCCAGTGTTAAAACGCATGAGAATGACCATTCTCCGTTTTAAATTACACGTTTAATGGCATTCTCCGTGTGTGAGGGGTGGTGGGACTTTGCATTTTCCTTAATGACTGTCTTTGAACAACTCTTAATTGCCACCTTCTTTATTGGAGGAAGTTAAGGAGTTTGTGGCATGGCATCCACTTGTAACGAATCTATTAAATGAGATTCATTATGCTGACTATTAGGTTCATCTGCATTTATTAGCCAATATGGCCTATAAAAAGGGGTTTCTTGAGGAGCAAACTCCATCATCTTCATAGCATTCCCATTATGCACGACCCTGACTTAGCGTTAAGAGGACCCTGGCCTGGCATCAGTTGGCTATTGGCTGTAGATCTCTTCGTTCAAAGTAGTTATGTTCTTGTAGAAGAACACGTAGTAGTGAATCTCGAGATGCATTGGAACACCTTGTTCGAACCTGAACAACATCTTGGCAGTCCTCGTACTTTGTCGAAAAGTTGGACGTCATGCTATGCCCTTCTCAGTAACGGTCTAGCAGCCCATTATGCTTGAAGAGCCACAGGTTGTGCTCTGCCCTGTGGAGGAATATGCTTCGATGGAGATCAATCTTCTAGTATGTGCACCAAGAAGAATAAGGGTTGCACTTGTGTGAAGATTAACCCCATTCTAGACTTCTTTAGGCCTTTCTGAATCTGTAATAGATCCTTTGTAGAAGAACAATTGAGTCTTTGTAACAGATCCTTTGTAGAAGAACAGTATGAGTCTTTTTGAATCTATAATAGATCCTATGTAGACATATCAATAAAAGAACTTCTTTCTATACCTTATGTTTGAATTTTATTTTTCTGTGTCTGTATCTTTTGTAACATTTGCGGTGTCTTCTATAATAAAATCATGGAGAATGGTCATTCTCCGTGTAATAATGACGGAGAATGGCCATTCTCCGTCACTCTTACACGGAGAATGGTCATTCTCCGTGTTAAATAACACGGAGAGTGTCCATTATGCAGTCAAAAAACTGGAAACAGTACATATAACAGACTTCAAAATAGCACCATTGATATCAAAAAGGTAAGAAATGTGTTAAAAAAGAAGAAGAAGAAATGTAAGAAATGTATTCAAAAAATGACCATTTTCCGTTTGGATGACGAAGAATGGTCATTCTCCGTGTTAATACCACGGTACTTTCATAGGTGACACGGCATGAAATTAGGTCTCTCTTGAAACAAAGATTAACTAAACAACTTGAATCCATTTCTGTCACCCTCACTTTTTCCAGTTAGGGGTAAAATGGTAATTTTCCATTTTATAATATTTTTGGAAATTTTATTTCATGAATATTATTATTTAATTATTATAGGAGTCGGGTTCGAATTTCATCGCATTCCGATTTAATTCGGGACCCCGGTGAATTTCGACTTGAGCTGTAATTAGCCTGTTAGCTAACCATGGCCCACCACACTAAAAATTAGGGTTTAAGAGTTTGGACTAGTTTCCCATGAGTAATTTAGTTTAATTATGATTTTTATTTATTTTTAGCAACTTCCTAAACCTAATTTGGAATTTATTTAATATTAGGCTTAGGGAGGGGCAAACTTGTAATTTACAAGTGCCCCTCACCCACCATGCTTGCTTGGCCGGCCATGACAGCCCCCCCCCCCCCCCCCCCCTCTCTTCCTTCACCACTAAGTCACACACTCTCTCTCTCTTCCAAATTACTTTCTTCTCAAAGCCTCCTTATTCCTCTTCAACCTACAAATTAGGTAAGCTTTAATCTCTCCTTTTAATCTTCTTTTTCATTAAGTTCTTTCACATTAAATGGAGAGGAGGAGATTCTCTTCCATTTGCCCACAAATTTGTAGATTTTTCCTAGAAAAATAGGTTAAGGATTATTTAGGATTTAATCATTTGTGAGGGGTATATATATATATATATATATATATATATATATATATATATATATATACATGTGTATTATGTGTGTATATTTATTTATGTATTTGTGTGTGTGTAGAGGAGGGTGATTTTGTGTCATGGGGATGGTGGTGTTGGGAGAGTGATGTGTGTGTGTTGTGTTGTGTGAGGATGTGTGTGTGTGTTTATATATATATATATATGGATATGTATGTATATATATATATATATATATATATATATATATATATATATAGTTATGTGAGTGTGTATATATATAGATATGAGTGTATTTATATATATACATGGATGTGTGTATATGGATGTGTGTGTGTTATCTATATATTAGATGGGATGGATAGATATCTAGATAGATTTTAGATAGATATCTAGTTATATATATATATATATATATATATATATATATATATATATATATATATATATATATATATATATATATATATATATGAAGTGTATATATATAGGGAGATAGAAGAGAATAAGAAGAAGAAGAATAAGACCAGCAACAACAGCAGCAGCAGCAGCCAAAGCTGCTGCCAGGACTGAACAGCCCCCCCCCCCTCCCCCCCCCCCCCCCCCCCCCACCTTGGTTTAAGGCCTATAAACCCCCCCCCCCCTTTTCACCTAGTATATGTATATATATATAGATATATATATATGTATTATATATGGTTGGAATCGTAGAGAAGAGTAGAAAAAGATTATGGAATGAGAAGTTAGAAAAGGATTTGAGGTTGGGAGGAAAGATTGAAAGAAGTTGGAAGAATAGGAAAAAGGCTAGAATAGAAAAAGGGAAAAACCGAGTTAGAGGGCGAAACGGAGCTCGGAGTATCCGATTGAGTTGAAACTTGGCGTGGGGCATGAATACGTGATTTAGATTTTGCGGGTAAGCTTCCGGATGGAATTCGGGGTTGTAGGGCGCCCGTATCGTGCCGTATCGGTGCGTATCTTGAAATATTCAAGATTTTGACAACGGGCCGTATCATGGACCGAATGTCCACGTTACCTAGGTATTTTGGTAGATATTATATGTATAGGCTAGTATCATACTACCCTAGGGAGATCGGGTCAAAATACCAAGCGTAGGTAGGCTAACTGGATAGTTGTCGAAGCTAGAATTTTACCCTTTTTAAGGGTAAAATAGGATATTGGCCTACGGCCAAGATATGAGTTTCGAAGTCCAAGATTGTAGTGCTCCGTCCCTACATCGTGCCCCGTCTCCGTCCACGGGTGCGCGAGAAAGGAACACTGTCGCTATCGATTCGGTCGGGACCGATAGGTCGGAATCGGATGAGTCGATCGAACGGGAACGGTTGAATTAAGATCCATTCCACGTTATGGAATGGCTTCTTCGGAACCAAGTCCCATATTCAGCGGGTTGCGCCTCGAGGATTGGCTCTGCGGCTGAGTCGGAAGAGACCTCCCGTTGCTCTGGTTTTCATGCCGCACTTGAATTGGCTTTGGCTTTCGTTTTCGTGAATGCTTTCGATGGGTTTTCGTGACGCGTTTTCGAGCTCGCATTCATATCGAAATTCCTTGAAATACACAGTGTTCTAATCAGTTGCTTATGCGATTGCAGGTGATCGTGTAGGCGACGACAGCGCAACCAACCGGTCGCTCGCTTGAAGCAAGCCTAAGGCGAGTGGCTGACCTCCTTTGCCCCGTCCCTCTACTTCAACTCAATATGTGAAGTAAATAAAAAGCTTGTCATAATAATGTAGAATCAATGAAATCGTGCCACGATACTTCATGAAACACTTGTTAACGAACTGTCGGTTTTGGAAATCAAAAACATGCTTCCCTATGCAATTATACTTGGTCTATGCAAACCAATGAATGAATCAATTAATGTTTATCGCAACGATACGACTAAATGACCAAATCAACTAAGCTCAAAGGAAAACGGTCATTGGACAACTTGTCGACAAGGTGTAGTTTCCTCGAACGGTTACCTAGGCCAAGGGACCGATTCGGCCCGGGGGGAACGAGTGTATAGTAAGCGCCAGCCCTTCATCGGCGCGAGTTATGCGGGAACTTTCGCACAGGGCTCGCTACCCGACGCGAAAGGGTCGCCGTCTAACTCAGCTATATGTCCGCGATGGCTTGAAATTGCCAGTGGCCTCCACACCCTTCACTCTGCTTAACAAACGCACATGGCACGGGATGATTTTGATAGTTGCTCAATGTTATACAATTTTATATGCTTGCCGCAAAACATGTTAGCATGCAAACCGAACAGGATGGTTAGAAAGATCATTGAACTAGCTAGCTAACATGTTTACAAATTTCTTGAATCAAATGCAGAGCTTGGATTTAATTAGCCATTCGCCAGTACATGTGTATCGTGCTGATCCTCGCTCTTCGCAGGTCCCGCGAACCAGGAAGGACGCGCCAACTGGCTCGGCGACGTTCGTGACTTTTGTAGCTTCGGCCGTGCGTCGAAGACTCTCTTTCAGCGACTCTACTTTTGAAGGCTCTCGACAGTCCAAGAAAAATGACTCAGCGTCCCTCCCATCCAGGTCAATGGAGTACTTGTGAATATTGAGGGATGTGTGCAATGTATGGAACGGCTATCTCATCGGCACTCTTTTGTAATCGAGTCATGTTGTAGCCCGCGCGGCAAAGAGTCTTGTATCGGAGTCTGTAAAAAGATGTTCATTATCAATAAAGATCAAGTTTCCTTTAATTATTGTGTGTATCAATTTGTCTGCGTACTCTCTTAGATCTCGTGTCTCGGATTACCTTATGACTAGGCCTTGTGCGAGCGCAAATTAGGTTCGCACGGCATCACGCCCGGGGGACGACTATCGATTCGACGGAATCGGGACGTGACATAATGGTATCAGAGCACGGCTTTACGTCCTTGGCCTCCAGTGTCGAGTTCTAGTCTCCAACCGTTGACCTCGTGTCGATGAGAAGAGTTGTTCCATACGCTGAACCCAGGACATTTTCTGAAACTAACGAGAGTTGCCTTTCCTTTTCCCTGCAGTTACGGGAGCTCAGGCAGAAGACGAGACGAGCGCTTCCAGCGGCTCGAGTGCTTCTGGACCCGAGCATTCCGTCAACCCAACGGGAATGACGCCTACTGTAGCCGGACCTTCCGGCGACCCGATGCAACGTATGCTGCAAATGCTTGAAATGCAGCAACGTCAAAACGAGCTCCATCATCAGCAAGCGGAGGCTCGTCAGGCTCAATTTGAGAATCGGTTCGAGGCTCAATTCATGCTGCAGTAGCTGAATACCCTCCAACAGATCGTACAATCGGTCGTCGGCAACAACAACTCAACGATGACACCTGCCGTGACCCAGCATGCGGTTCGATCCAACGAAGCTGAACCAGAGGCGCCCGTGCTTTCACCTGCAGCACCGAGAAGTTCTAACTTCGACGTGTCAAAATTCACGAAAAGCTGTCGCACTTCCTTCAACGGCACAGAAGATCCCGCGGTGGCGATCGACTGGCTGGAGGAGCTGGAAGATAAGTTCGAGCTTCTGGGTGTCGAGGACTCAAAGAAAGTCGCGTGTGCTCAACTTCTACTTCGAATGAACGCACACGATTGGTGGGCTGTGCAGAAGCGGGCAATTCGACGTAAAGACGAGACGGCGGCGATCTCATGGGCGACATTCAAAAAGGCGTTCGAGACTGAATATCTTTCCGCAGCCGTGCGACAGGAGAAAGAAGATGAGTTCATGCAGTTAAAGCAGGGCAATATGACGGTACGACAATATGCGGCCAAATTCAACAAACTGGCCAAATTTGCTGGGGACATCCTACCTACCACCGCCAGCCGAGCTCGACGATTCGAAGTGGGCCTGCGTTCAACCATCCGTGCGCATGTTTCGGTGGCCGAATACAAAACCATGGGCGAGGCACTCAACCACGCCATCCGTCTGGAGTCCGAGTATCCTCCTACTACTACCGGCGCTGTTCACTTTAATAACAAACGCCATAGTAATGCGGGAGGCAACAACGCACACAAGCGTCAAAATCGTGGCAACGGAGGCGGCAACCAGACGAAGGATCGAGTGGTCTGCACTTTCTGTGCCAAGGAGGGACACTTGATCAGCGAGTGCCGACTGAAGAACGGTACGTGCCTCGGGTGCGGCCGAGCCGACCATACCGTACGCGACTGCCCGAAGAAGAACCGAGGCCAAGCACCTCGGGCTCCACCGACCGCACCCCAGAATGGCCAAGACCGTCGCCCTAATGCTCAGGGCCGTGTCTACGCCATGACCCGAGACGAAGTGTTCGCATCTGACACAGTCGTGACAAGTATACTGCAATTCAATAATAAACCTGCTCGTGTATTGTTTGATTCAGGTGCCACGCATAGTTTTATATCGGCGAACTTTGCCGCCGAGCACAATTTTCCCCTGACACCGCTCGGTCTTGAGCTTACTGTTAACATACCGTCGGGCATGCCACTAGCTGCGATTTAGTCTGCGGAGGCGGAATCATCTGTATAGGTGGTCAAAAGGTCAGTCTCGATGCGATAGTTCTAAATATAAAGGACTACGATATCATTCTGGGGATGGATTGGCTTGGTCCGTGCAACGCAACCATAGACTGCGCCGAAAAGAAAGTCACATTCCGCATACCGGAAGTGCCTGAATTCTGCTACTCGTGTGGTGAGGCGTCGCCGACCTGCATGGTGATCTCTGCAATATCTGCTCGATGGATGCTGTATTCCGGGTGCGAAGGCTATCTAGCTTCCGTTCAAGACATGCGACAGGATGGTGCAAACGCGGATCAGACCGACGTTGTGGCAGAATTCCCCGATGTGTTCCCGGACGGGCTGCCCGGCATGCCGCCCGATCGAGAGATTGAGTTCACCATCGATACCTTCCCCGACACTCGACCGATCTCGAAGGCCCCATACAGAATGGCCCCTGCAGAGCTTAAAGAACTCAAGGTGCAGTTACAGGAATTGCTCGACAAGGGATTCATCCGACCCAGCGTCTCGCCATGGGGAGCGCCCGTACTGTTTGTCAAGAAGAAGGACGGCTCTATGCGTCTTTGTATCGACTACCGCGAGCTGAATAAAGCCACCGTCCGGAACAAATACCCCCTGCCCCGCATAGATGATCTGTTTGATCAACTCCAAGGTGCCACGGTGTTCTCTAAAATTGATTTGCGTTCGGGTTACCATCAACTCAAGATCAAGCCGGACGATGTGCCGAAGTCTGCCTTCCGTACTCGATATGGCCATTACGAGTTCCTGGTAATGCCGTTCGGCCTAACGAACGCCCCTGCTGCTTTTATGGATTTAATGAATCGGGTGTTCCGCCCATTCCTCGACAAGTTCGTAGTAGTCTTTATCGACGATATACTCGTCTACTCGAAGAATCGGCAGCAACACACTGAGCATCTGCGGACCGTGCTTCAGACCCTTCGAGAAAACCAACTATATGCGAAGCGAAGCAAATATGAATTTTGGCTTAGCAGCGTCTCATTCCTCGGACACATCATTTCTGCTGAAGGCATTGCGGTCGACCCAAAGAAAGTTGAAGCCGTTGTCGATTGGAAACGGCCAGCGTCCGTCGGCGAGATTCGAAGTTTCCTTGGCTTAGCGGGATACTACCGACGCTTCGTGAAAGACTTCGCGAAGATCGCATCGCCTCTGACTCGCCTCACCCAGAAAGGAGTCGCATTCGAATGGTCGGACGACTGCGAAGCTGCATTCCAAGAGTTGAAGCAACGGCTCGTCTCGGCCCCGATACTCGCACTTCCAGAAGGGACAGAGGGTTTCCAGATATTCAGCGACGCGTCCGGTCAGGGCTTGGGGTGTGTGCTGATGCAACAGAACAAGGTGATATCTTTTGCTTTCCGACAGCTAAAGCCGCACGAGAAAAATTATCCCACGCACGACCTGGAGTTAGCGGCGATTGTGTTTGCGTTGAAATTGTGGCGCCACTATCTCTATGGTGTGGCGTGCACGATCTATACCGATTACAAGAGCCTCAAGTATCTATTCACGCAGAAGGAGCTGAACTTGCGGCAAAGGCGTTGGCTGGAACTAATCAAGGATTACGACTTGACTATCGACTACACGCCGGGAAAGGGAAATGTTGTGGCAGACGCTTTGAGTCGGAAGTACATTGCCTCGTTATCTATTGACCCCCGACTACTACGCGACCTTGAAGAGATGGGCATCGAGCTCCGAGTCAGATTCCGGAACGTGCAGTTGGCAAAGTTACAGTTAGAGCCGAGCTTGCTGAATAAGATCAAGACCGCTCAGACGGACGATTCGTACCTGAAGAAAGTGCGAGAGCTAATTTTGACAGGCAGAACGACCGACTTTGCGGAAGACGAAACCGACGTGCTTCGATTGAAGGGTAGGCTATGCGTTCCGGACGATTCAGAACTCAGAAAGGAGATCCTGTCGGAGGCACACTATGCGAAATATACTTTGCATCCAGGCAGTACCAAGATGTATAAGACCTCCGCACGACCTTTTGGTGGCACGGAATGAAGAGAGATGTGGCGCTCTTCGTGTCGCAATGCATGGCCTGTCAGCAGGTGAAAGCTGAGCATCAGCGACCGGGCGGGGAGATGCAGAACCTCGCTATTCCCGAGTGGAAATGGGATCATGTCACTATGGATTTTATTGTTGGCCTGCCGAAGACACCACGGGAGAATGACGCCATCTGGGTCATCGTCGATCGATTAACCAAGTCAGCGCACTTTATCGCCATCAAAGTTACTTGGAGCGTTGATCGCCTGGCGCAGATTTATCTTGACGAGATAGTTCGGCTGCACGGAGTTCCAGTATCCATCGTCTCTGATCGGGATTCATGATTCATGTCGCGATTCTGGAGTAGCCTTCAGTCGGCGCTGGGAACCAAGTTGTAGTTCAGCTCAGCTTACCATCCTCAGACCGACGGCCAAACGGAGCGGGTCAACCAGATTCTCGAAGACATGCTACGGCTCTGCGCAATTGACTTCAAATCAAGTTGGGACGTCCACCTACCGTTGGCGGAATTTGCATACAACAATAGCTACCAATCCAGCATCCAAATGGCGCCGTATGAAGCTTTGTACGGCCGGAAGTGCAGATCGCCCATTTGCTGGGATGAAGTCGGGGAACGGCAGATATTCAGCCCGGAGCTGGTGGAACAGACTGTGGAAAAGGTCAAGCTCATTCGGGAAAGATTAAAGACCGCACAGAGTCGCCAGAAAAGCTATACGGACATTCATCGTCGACCACTCGAGTTTCAAGTAGGCGATCACGTATTTCTCAAAGTGTCGCCCATGCGGGGAGTTAGTCGGTTCGGCGCGAAGGGAAAGTTGAGTCCGAGATTCGTCGGGCCGTTTGAAAAACTTGAACGGGTCGCGCCAGTGGCCTACAAAATCGCCCTACCGCCGGCGCTTGAAGGTGTACACAACGTCTTCCACGTCTCTCAGTTGCGGAAGTACGTGCACGACCCTAGCCACGTGGTAGATTTTGGCCAGCTGGAGCTAAAGTCAGACTTATCCTACGTTGAAGAAACAGTGCAAATCTTAGAACGCAAGGATAAGTTGCTGCGAAATCGAGCGATCCCTCTCGTCTGCGTCCTCTGGAAGAACCACTCGGTCGAAGAGTCGACGTGGGAGCTTGAATCGGAGATGAAGGATAAATTCCCTTCATTGTTATCACAGAGGTAGGTTCCATCTTTAAGTTTCGAGGACGAAACTTTTTATTAGTTGGTTATGGTGTAGTGCTCCGTCCCTACATCGTGTCCCGTCTCCGTCCACGGGGTGCGCGAGAAAGGAACACTGTCGCTATCGATTCGGTCGGGACCGATAGGTCGGAATCGGCCGAGTCGATCGAACGGGAACGGTTGAATTAAGATCCATTCCACGTTATGGAATGGCTTCTTCGGAACCAAGTCCCATATTCAGCGGGTTGCGCCTCGAGGATTGGCTCTGCGGCTGAGTCGGGAGAGACCTCCCGTTGCTCTAGTTTTCATGCCGCACTTGAATTGGCTTTGGCTTTCGTTTTCGTGAATGCTTTCGATGGGTTTTCGTGACGCATTTTCGAGCTCGCATTCATATCGAAATTCCTTGAAATACACAGTGTTCTAATCAGTTGCTTATGCGATTGCAGGTGATCGCGTAGGCGACGACAGCGCAACCAACCGGTCGCTCGCTTGAAGCAAGCCTAAGGCGAGTGGCTGACCTCCTTCGCCCCGTCCCTCTACTTCAACTCAATATGTGAAGTAAATAAAAAGCTTGTCATAATAATGTAGAATCAATGAAATCGTGCCACGATACTTCATGAAACACTTGTTAACGAACTGCCGGTTTTGGAAATCGAAAACATGCTTCCCTATGCAATTATACTTGGTCTATGCAAACCAATGAATGAATCAATTAATGTTTATCGCAACGATACGGCTAAATGACCAAATCAACTAAGCTCAAAGGAAAACGGTCATTGGACAACTTGTCGACAAGGTGTAGTTTCCTCGAACTGTTACCTAGGCCAAGGGACCGATTCGGCCCGGGAGGAACGAGTGTATAGTAAGCGCCAGCCCTTCATCGGCGCGAGTTATGCGGGAACTTTCGCACAGGGCTCGCTACCCGACGCGAAAGGGTCGCCGTCTAACTCAGCTATATGTCCGCGATGGCTTGAAATTGCCAGTGGCCTCTACACCCTTCACACTGCTTAACAAACGCACATGGCACGGGATGATTTTGATAGTTGCTCAATGTTATACAATTTCATATGTTTGCCGCAAAACATGTTAACATGCAAACCGAACAGGATGGTTAGAAAGATCATTGAACTAGCTAGCTAACATGTTTACAAATTTCTTGAATCAAATGCAGAGCTTGGATTTAATTAGCCATTCGCCAGTACATGTGTATCGTGCTGATCCTCGCTCTTTGCAGGTCCCGCGAACCAGGAAGGACGCGCCAACTAGCTCGGCGACGTTCGTGACTTTTGTAGCTTCGGCCGTGCGTCGAAGACTCTCTTTCAGCGACTCTACTTTTGAAGGCTCTCGACAGTCCAAGAAAAATAACTCAGCGTCCCTCCCATCCAGGTAAATAGAGTACTTGTGAATATTGAGGGATATGTGCAATGTATGGAACGGCTATCTCATCGGCACTCTTTTGTAATCGAGTCATGTTGTAGCCCGCGCGGCAAAGAGTCTTGTATCGGAGTCTGTAAAAAGATGTTCATTATCAATAAAGATCAAGTTTCCTTTAATTATTGTGTGTATCAATTTGTCTGCGTACTCTCTTAGATCTCGTGTCTCGGATTACCTTATGACTAGGCCTTGTGCGAGTGCAAATTAGGTTCGCACGGCATCACGCCCGGGGGACGACTATCGATTCGACGGAATCGGGGCGTGACAAAGATGGACTTGGATATGGGTTGTAGAGGTTGGTAATAGTTAGAAATAGTCGCCTAGACCTAGTCATGACCCCGGTTGACCACGGTTGATTTTTTGGACCAAAAGTCAACTATGGGTCAACACTTTACCCAAATTAGTCCCAATTTCTATTAGACTTGTGTAGTTGACCAAAAGTCAACTATTAGTCACCATTGACCTAGGGTTGACCATGGTTGACCTAGAGTTGACCAGAGTTGACCAGAGTTGACCAGTTGACCAAAAGTCAACTGTAGGCCAACTCTTGATCCCGTTTGACTTCCTTCGACTTGTTTTGACCCGTGATGCCGGGTATGATCTAGGATTGACTTGGTTAGGCTTAGATTGACTTGATATAACTTGATTTGACCTAGATTGACTTGACAGGACTTAGTGTGACTCAGTGAGACCTAGTTTGACCTAGATTGCATATCATTCATTGTAAATCATTCCTAAACTTTGTTTAAACCTAAATTAACTTACAGTATCTCATATTTAGGTCTTCTGATACCGCTCTGAGCATTGATATACCATACAGCTCAGGACAGCAGGCGAGTACATTCACTGATAGTTTTCATTGTCTTGATATCTGCTATATCCGATTCAGTTGTAGTGTCTTACTTGATTCCTGACACGATGGTTCACGGACTAGTATATGTCGGATCCTGTCATGAGATGTTGTTCCCGGGTTACTTGGTATATTGGTACATGACTCGACTTGTTACTTGTACTTGTATAGACATGGACTTGGGAGTGGGCTGATCACCTGCTTTTGAATCCCGTGTCATGACGTGTTATGTCCGGATCCTTTATACTATTCGGGGATGGAGAATTATTAGTGGTTGTGTGATCAAATTCCCACATTGTTCTACTGTATACATTGTTCATAGCTATACCCTCGCCTCACGACGGGTAAAGCCTGACCCTACATCGTTCATAGCTTTCCATGGTGACCGGCCTTACCGTTCTATTGTACTCATTGTTCATAGCCGGTCGGATGGAAAGCCTGATCATGTTTCCCAAGCCGATCACATAACGCTCTAATAATTCAAATCACATTTTATATTTACTTTATCTTATCGTATATCCTGCTCTGTTCTACATTCAGTATTTTCTCACCATGCCATGATATACAGTTACTCACATGCTCTACTTGCCTTTATATTGTACCTTGATTGGAGACTAAGTTCTGCTCGGGAGAAGAGTTACAACCCCGGTCCTTGTTTGGTTTAAGGGTTGTAACTCGGCTTCCGAACGGTTCTCAAGTTTTCATATATCTTTGTCTTGTAGTTCATTATACTGTCTCTTATAGAATTTATTAATTCACATGGAACTGCTGTTAGTGTTTGTACTTGCTCATTTTCCTGACAGGATACCGTTATGATATATTACAGATGACTCTGAGGCGGACTGCTCGACCTATTATGGGCTCGAGTCAGATGGAGTAGCCTTAGATCGTGGCCTTATAGTAGAGCCACTAGATTTTGTACTTCCAGAGTAGTGTAGGTTAGCTAGGTTTGTCTGGACTGCGATCCAGCTAGCTTATCAGACTGTAGTTCTATATTCTATTTTGATACCCTGTGATGTATATATCTGGGCTTGTATTGGACTCTGCACTTATTTACTCTTTCATCTATCATATGTCTTTCCTCTGAGCTATCTACCTTAGTTTTATTCTGTGATTGAGACTGTATTGTTATGTCACCTCCATTCGGAGAGTATATACTGTACAGGTACATTTTAACTGTTAGTCGTAGGTATTTACAGACCCTATATACAGCGTTCTACCGCCGATACTGCGGCGTAGGCTGGACGTAACCACGTGCTCGTGCCCCTCTTCAGGGTGCGGGTCGTGACACGTTTTTGTGGTGGCCCATGCAGGTCTCGTGTCGCAATTAGTGCGATCTCGTAATGGTGCTCGACTTAGAGTACTAATTACGAGCCTGCGATTAGGACGTAGGACCTAGGATATGATAGGAGTTTCTCAATCACACCTAGGAAAACTTTCGATCTTTTGATTATCATGATTACTCCCCTTGTATTAAATTAACTGTCCTTCTTTGATAATCTACTCATGTGCCATATTGATCTCTTTGTTTCAATTCGTCTCCAGGATGACGAAGACGCACCCGCAGGCCACTGGATCGAGTAGTTTGCCTGAGAGATCTGATCAGGCAGAGGAGGAGGTTCACGAGACTGCCCCCAGTGATTCTACTATTCTGGAGACCCAGGCAGTTGCACAGGGAGGTCTACCACCTCCACCCCAGAGGGTTACGGTCGTTGTTCCGGAGATACTGCCGCCATCACCACCGGTACCGACGGATACGCATCACATGTTCCTTCTCCTTCAGCAGATGATGGAGACACAGCGGGCCCAGGCAGAGGCGTCGTAGCGCCAGTCGGAGGTGTCACACCGACAGATCGAGATGCTGAGGCAGAGTATGGAGAACTCGCATCAGCTTGCCCTAGCAGCAGTAGAGAGAGTGGCACCGGGTACGGTACAGGGCCCTACTGGCCAGCAGCCGTACCAGCAGCAGTCCAGGCCGGGGACAGTATTGAACTTCAGGAAGATGAGCTCCAGGGACTTCACAGGCACGGAGGGCATCCTCTATGCAGACGACTGGCTAGAGGATGTACAGCGGAGCATGGAGCTGGCAGAGCTTCCTAGAGCGCTTTGGGTTTCGGCCGCAGCCGGCCGATTCTTTGACATTGCGCTGACATGGTACCGCACGGATCCTCGTACGTCGGTGAGAGGGCTGACTTGGGAGAACTTCCGGAGGCTCTTCAAGGAGAAGTTCTTCCCGGATGTGGCTCTTACAGCATTGGAGGGCCAGTTCGTGGGTCTAGTGCAGGGGAACTCATCGGTGGACGAGTATGCAGCTGAGTTCTTCCGCCTTAGCAGGTTTGCTCCCGATATGATCCAGGATGAGGGGCAGAAGGCTCGTAAGTTCCGCAGGGGACTTATTCATGCAGTGCGCACCCGCACCTCAGGTCGCCGTGACGCGACGTTCGATCAGATATTGATGGACGCGCAGATCGCAGAGGAGGACTTCGTCCTTAAGCCGAAGAGGAGCGGAGATACTATGGGGGCGAGTTCCAGTGCGGGACCGGCCAAGCGCCCCCACATTCAGCAGCAGCAGCAGAGGCCGTTTCAGCAGCAGCCTCTGTTGCAGATTCAGTAGGCACCAGCGCGTGCCCAGCAGCACCAGGGACAGGGCCAGAGGCAGGCCATCCAGTGTGCCTTCTGCAAGAAGATGGGGCACACCCGAGAGGATTGTAGGATGAAACAGGGAGTTTGTTTATTCTGTGGAGCTCCAGACCACCAGGTGAAGAACTGTGCGGCCCGTACAGCCAGACAGGCAGGCCAGGACGGAGTGCAGCAGGCTAGAGGAGGCCAGCAAGCGCGTGTTTTCGCCATGACAGTTGAGCCCACTCAGGCAAGTAGCAGAGCAGATAGCAGGTTCCAATCTTTTGATCTCCTTTTCGCATTTGTCTTCTTATAAACTGTCTTGAAATTCGATTCTATCTGTTCTTTGATCGTTGGATGAAAATTATTCTTGTGATGTGATTTCCATCTGAGATAAGTCGTAAGGGCTAGGACACCTCGATTATGAGATTTTAGAAACCTCTAGGGTCATGCTAGCAGGCAGAGTGAGGACTTATAGTCGGATTATGGACGTATTTTTCGGATGTGAGAATTTAAGGTTTTCGCTGCCAAGCTAGCGGCAATACGAAAATTTTAAATACCATAATTCTAGAGGTATGTACCTTAGTCGGGGACTCTGTGATTATCGTAGCCTTGCTCACTGGCATGACGGAGATTCTGAGTATCATGATGATTGGACAGATGCATACGATTATCGAACTGCATGATTTTTTCTGTGTTTACTTTTTTCAATTTTTGGAGGATGAATTCTTTTAAGGTGGATAGACTTATAGCACCCAGTTTCTATTTGAGAATAATTTTAAATTTTATCATTTTAGTCATTTAATTCATGCTTTGATTTTTGCGATTTTAAACCATTTTAAATTTTAAGCCATGACTTGTGATGTTGATAATTTACTATTGTTTGGTTTCAATTTCGAGGACGAAATTTTTTTAAGGTGGATAGACTTGTCACCCTCACTTTTTTCAGTTAGGGGTAAAATGGTAATTTTCCATTTTATAATATTTTTGGGAATTTTATTTCATGAATATTATTATTTAATTATTATAGGAGTCGGGTTCGAATTTCATCGCATTCCGAGTTAATTCGGGACCCCGGTAAATTTCGACTTGAGCTGTAATTAGCCTGTTAGCTAACCATGGCCCACCACACTAAAAATTAGGGTTTAAGAGTTTGGACTAGTTCCCCATGAGTAATTTAGTTTAATTATGATTTTTATTTATTTTTAGCAACTTCCAAAACCTAATTTGGAATTTATTTAATATTAGGCTTAGGGAGGGGCAAACTTGTAATTTACAAGTGCCCCTCACCCACCATGCTTGCTTGGCCGGCCATGACAGCCCCCCAGCCCCCCCCCCCCCCCCCCCCCCCCCCCCCTCCCTCTTCCTTCACCACTAAGTCACACACTCTCTCTCTCTCTCTTCCAAATTACTTTCTTCTCAAAGCCTCCTTCTTCCTCTTCAACCTACAAATTAGGTAAGCTTTAATCTCTCCTTTTAATCTTCTTTTTCATTAAGTTCTTTCACATTAAATGGAGAGGAGGAGATTCTCTTCCATTTGCCCACAAATTTGTAGATTTTCCCTAGAAAAATAGGTTAAGGATTATTTAGGATTTAATCATTTGTGAGGGGTATATATATATATATATACATATATATATATATATATATATACATGTGTATTTATGTGTGTATATTTATTTATGTATTTGTGTGTGTGTAGAGGAGGGTGATTTTGTGTCATGGGGATGGTGGTGTTGGGAGAGTGATGTGTGTGTGTTGTGTTGTGTGAGGATGTGTGTGTGTGTGTTTATATATATATATATATATATATATATATATATATATATATATATATATATATACATATATATATATATATATATATATACATATATATATGTGAGTGTGTATATATATAGATATGAGTGTATTTATATATATACATGGATGTGTGTATATGGATGTGTGTGTGTTATCTATATATTTAGATGGGATGGATAGATATCTAGATAGATTTTAGATAGATATCTAGTTATATATATATATATATATATATATATATATATATATATATATATATATATATATATATATATATATATATATATATATATATATATATGAAGTGTATATATATAGGGAGATACAAGAGAAGAAGAAGAAGAAGAATAAGACCACCAACAACAGCAGCAGCAGCAGCCAAAGCTGCTGCCAGGACTGAACAGCCCCCCCCCCCCCCCCCCCCCCCCCCCCACCTTGGTTTAAGGCCTATAAACCCCCCCCCCCTTCACCTAGTATATGTATATATATATAGATATATATATATATATGTATTATATATGGTTGGAATCGTAGAGAAGAGTAGAAAAAGATTATGGAATGAGAAGTTAGAAAAGGATTTGAGGTTGGGAGGAAAGATTGAAAGAAGTTGGAAGAATAGAAAAAAGGCTAGAATAGAAAAAGGGAAAAATCGAGTTAGAGGGCGAAACGGAGCTCGGAGTATCCGATTGAGTTGAAACTTGGCGTGGGGCATGAATACGTGATTTAGATTTTACGAGTAAGCTTCCGGATGGAATTCGGGGTTGTAGGGCGCCCGTATCGCGCCGTATCGGTGCGTATCTTGAAATATTCAAGATTTTGACAACGGGCCGTATCATGGACCGAATGTCCACGTTACCTAGGTATTTTGGTAGATATTATATGTATAGGCTAGTATCATACTACCCTAGGGAGATCGGGTCAAAATACCAAGCGTAGGTAGGCTAACTGGATAGTTGCCAAAGCTAGAATTTTACCCTTTTTAAGGGTAAAATAGGATATTGGCCTACGGCCAAGATATGAGTTTCGAAGTCCAAGATGGACTTGGATATGGGTTGTAGAGGTTGGTAATAGTTAGAAATAGTCGCCTAGACCTAGTCATGACCCCGGTTGACCACGGTTGACTTTTTGGACCAAAAGTCAACTATGGGTCAACACTTTACCCAAATTAGTCCCAATTTCCATTAGACTTGTGTAGTTGACCAAAAGTCAACTATTAGTCACCATTGACCTAGGGTTGACCATGGTTGACCTAGAGTTGACTAGAGTTGACCAGAGTTGACCAGTTGACCAAAAGTCAACTGTAGGCCAACTCTTGATCCCGTTTGACTTCCTTCGACTTGTTTTGACCCGTGATGCCTGGTATGACCTAGGATTGACTTGGTTAGGCTTAGATTGACTTGATATAACTTGATTTGACCTAGATTGACTTGACAGGACTTAGTGTGACTCAGTGAGACCTAGTTTGACCTAGATTGCATATCATTCATTGTAAATCATTCCTAAATTTGTTTAAACCTAAATTAACTTACAGTATCTCATATTTAGGTCTTCTGATACCGCTCTGAGCATTGATATACCATACAGCTCAGGACAGCAGGCGAGTACATTCACTGATAGTTTTCATTGTCTTGATATCTGCTATATCCGATTCAGTTGTAGTGTCTTACTTGATTCCTGACACGATGGTTCACGGACTAGTATATGTCGGATCCTGTCATGAGATGTTGTTCCCGGGTTACTTGGTATATTGGTACATGACTCGACTTGTTACTTGTACTTGTATAGACATGGACTTGGGAGTGGGCTGATCACCTGCTTTTGAATCCCGTGTCATGACGTGTTATGTCCGGATCCTTTATACTATTCGGGGATGGAGAATTATTAGTGGTTGTGTGATCAAATTCCCACATTATTCTACTGTATACATTGTTCATAGCTATACCCTCGCCTCACGACGGGTAAAGCCTGACCCTACATCGTTCATAGCTTTCCATGGTGACCGGCCTTACCGTTCTATTGTACTCATTGTTCATAGCCGGTCGGATGGAAAGCCTGATCATGTTTCCCAAGCCGATCACATAACGCTCTAATAATTCAAATCACATTTTATATTTACTTTATCTTATCGTATATCCTGCTCTGTTCTACATTCAGTATTTTCTCACCATGCCATGATATACAGTTACTCACATGCTCTACTTGCCATTATATTGTACCTTGATTGGAGACTAAGTTCTGCTCGGGAGAAGAGTTACAACCCCGGTCCTTGTTTGGTTTAAGGGTTGTAACTCGGCTTCCGAACGGTTCTCAAGTTTTCATATATCTTTGTCTTGTAGTTCATTATACTGTCTCTTATAGAATTTATTAATTCACATGGAACTGCTGTTAGTATTTGTACTTGCTCATTTTCCTGACAGGATACCGTTATGATATATTACAGATGACTCTGAGGCAGACTGCTCGACCTATTATGGGCTCGAGTCAGATGGAGTAGCCTTAGATCGTGGCCTTATAGTAGAGCCACTAGATTTTGTACTTCCAGAGTAGTGTAGGTTAGCTAGGTTTGTCTGGACTGCGATCCAGCTAGCTTATCAGACTGTAGTTCTATATTCTATTTTGATACCCTGTGATGTATATATCTGGGCTTGTATTGGACTCTGCACTTATTTACTCTTTCATCTATCATATGTCTTTCCTCTGAGCTATCTACCTTAGTTTTATTCTGTGATTGAGACTGTATTGTTATGTCACCTCCATTCGGAGAGTATATACTGTACAGGTACATTTTAACTGTTAGTCGTAGGCATTTACAGATCCTATATACAGCGTTCTACCGCCGATACTGCGGCGTAGGCTGGACGTAACCACGTGCTCGTGCCCCTCTTCAGGGTGCGGGTCGTGACACGTTTTTATGGTGGCCCATGCAGGTCTCGTGTCGCAATTAGTACGATCTCGTAATGGTGCTCGACTTAGAGTACTAATTACGAGCCTGCGATTAGGACGTAGGACCTAGGATATGATAGGAGTTTCTCAATCACACCTAGGAAAACTTTCGATCTTTTGATTATCATGATTACTCCCCTTGTATTAAATTAACTGTCCTTCTTTGATAATCTACTCATGTGCCATATTGATCTCTTTGTTTCAATTCGTCTCCAGGATGACGAAGACGCACCCGCAGGCCACTGGATCGAGTAGTTTGCCTGAGAGATCTGATCAGGCAGAGGAGGAGGTTCACGAGACTGCCCCCAGTGATTCTACTATTCTGGATACCCAGGCAGTTGCACAGGGAGGTCTACCACCTCCACCCCAGAGGGTTACGGCCGTTGTTCCGGAGATACTGCCGCCATCACCACCGGTACCGACGGATACGCATCACATGTTCCTTCTCCTTCAGCAGATGATGGAGACACAGCGGGCCCAGGCAGAGGCGTCGCAGCGCCAGTCGGAGGCGTCACACTGACAGATCGAGATGCTGAGGCAGAGTATGGAGAACTCGCATCAGCTTGCCCTAGCAGCAGTAGAGAGAGTGGCACCGGGTACGGTGCAGGGCCCTACTGGCCAGCAGCCGTACCAGCAGCAGTCCAGGCCGGGGACAGTATTGGACTTCAGGAAGATGAGCTCCAGGGACTTCACAGGCACGGAGGGCATCCTCTATGCAGACGACTGGCTAGAGGATGTACAGCGGAGCATGGAGCTGGCAGAGCTTCCTAGAGCGCTTTGGGTTTCGGCCGCAGCCGGCCGATTCTTCGACATTGCGCTGACATGGTACCGCACGGATCCTCGTGCGTCGGTGAGAGGGCTGACTTGGGAGAACTTCCGGAGGCTCTTCAAGGAGAAGTTCTTCCCGGACGTGGCCCTTACAGCATTGGAGGGCCAGTTCGTGGGTCTAGTGCAGGGGAACTCATCGGTGGACGAGTATGCAGCTGAGTTCTTCCGCCTTAGCAGGTTTGCTCCCGATATGATCCAGGATGAGGGGCAGAAGGCTCGTAAGTTCCGCAGGGGACTTATTCATGCAGTGCGCACCCGCACCTCAGGTCGCCGTGACGCGACGTTCGATCAGATATTGATGGACGCGCAGATCGCAGAGGAGGACTTCGGCCTCAAGCCGAAGAGGAGCGGAGATACTATGGGGGCGAGTTTCAGTGCGGGACCGGCCAAGCGCCCCCACATTACCGACGTTTCTGGCTGGTCGTGGAAATGTTAGTCGCTGATCTTCTAAACGTCGCCAAACGTCGCAATTACCGACGTTTACCGACGTATTTGTACGTCGGTATAATGCCGACGTCTACCGTCGTGTCGTCGGTGGCTTTGCGACGTAATATATCGTGTCGCTACGCGTCGGTAAATTTATCGACGAATTACCGTCGAGTCGTCGGTGGTTTAGTGACATGTTCAAAGTCGCTAAACGTCGATAAATCCTGAGAATTCCTGGGGATGGTTACCGACGTGCACCGACGTTTACCGACGTCCTCCGACATATATTAACGTCGCTAAACGTCGGTACCCTGGATAATATCGCTTATCTACCGACGTTTACCGACGCAAAATTACGTCGGAGGACGTCGGTAAACGTCGCTAAATCTACAAAAAAAATAAAAATAAATAAAATACAGAATGTCAATTTCTCTCTGCAGTTTAAAAAGCTAACCATTTCTCACTGTAGAATAGGATCCAAACAATCACAGAATGTCCATTTCTCACTGTACACAGGTTTCAGTCCCTATAACCAAGTCTACAACAATCACACAATGTCCAGTTCTCAGAATGTCCATTTCTTACTGTACACAGATTTCAGTCCCTATAAGCAAGTCTACAACAATATCACTTCACAATACGAAGCATTGTCGACTACTTTCCAACGATACTAATCCGAAATGGTATATAATAATCCAACACGGCCGATACCTATCGGATATGACCGATACCAAGTCGATAAGGCCAATATGAATCCTAGCTATACGGTCGATACATATCGGATAGGACGATACCAATTCGCTAAGACCAATACCAACCGATATGGCCCATACCAAAACGATAGATCGATACCAATCCAATACGGTCAATACTTATAAGTACCTACGGTCCAGGAGGTTGATCCGCTAGTACATCCATGTACGATCAACGAAGTAACGATCCATTTCAATTTGGATGTGAAAATCTGTATCGTAAGACAAACTAAACATAATCAGTTCTATTTCACATGCTTAATTGCCAAGTATGGGAACGAATGGCTCAGAACACAACCCAAAATTCATTCTAGCATAAATTAGTGTGAATCATCTATGTTATGTACATATGGTGTAGTATATGTTCTTATCGTATCTAGTATCTGAAGAATGTAACAGAATCAAGATGAACTCACATAATGTAATACTAAGACATCATCTACTACTATATAAGATATAGTGATAGGTTGTCGTATCATCATTGCCGAGGGATGAGGGTCGGAGGACAGTCAACTTTATCTACGGATACATAGTTTCTGTCTCGCCAGTCGAATGGATTAATTGCCAAGTATGGGAACGAATGGCTCAGAACACAACCCAAAATTCATTCTAGCATACATTAGTGTGAATCATCTATGTTCTATACATATGGTGTAGTATATGTTCTTATCGTATCTAGTATCTGAAGAATGTAACAGAATCAAGATGAACTCACATAATGTAATACTAAGACATCATCTACTAGTATATAAGATATAGTGATAGGTTGTCGTATCATCATTGCCGAGGGATGAGGGTCGAAGGACGTCGGTAAACGTCGGTAAACGTCGCTAAATCTGCAAAAAAAAATATAAAAAATACAGAATATCCATTTCTTCCTGCAGTTTAAAAAGATAACCATTTCTCACTGTAGAATAGGATCCAAACAATCACAGAATGTCCATTTCTCGTTGTACACAGGTTTCAGTCCCTATAACCAAGTCTACAACAATCACACAAAATATGGAAACGAATGGCTCAGAACACAACCCAAAATTTATTCTAGCATACATTAGTGTGAATCATCTATGTTCTGTACATATGGTGTAGTATATGTTCTTATCGTATCTAGTATCTGAAGAATGTAACAGAATCAAGATGAACTCACATAATGTAATACTAAGACATCATCTACTACTATATAAGATAAAGTGATAGGTTGTCGTATCATCATTGCCGAGGGATGAGGGTCGGAGGACAAATACCGCTCGAGTGAGCCAAAGGCATGCAGCCATTTCCCTTCCTCCATTCACCCTCTCGCTCTCTCACGCTATCAACGTCACAACTTTTCCACCTCAAGTTCTGATCAAACATTTTCCTTCTCCTCTCCTCCACCATGGCTCTGAACCCATCTGCTCCTCCCTACTTCCCTTCTTCTTATTTGACTCTCTCAGCCACATATGATATCCAGCTCAAGTGTAGAGTCGGGGGAGAAGAAGTGGACAGGAAGAGGAGGGGGAAGCAGCACAACCGGCGGTATGACCCGGAGGAATTACAGAGGTTTTCTTCAAATCCGTAGGAGAACTATAAGGATATTTTTTTTTACAACATGTCACCTTGTCAAAGACCCTTAATGTGAATATCATGTTACCGCGGTGTCGGAAGACTAACATGTCCCACAACCAATATGGGATGAGCACGGATACTTTGACAAAGGAGACCACCATGCTGTCAGGAACCTCTCACTCGAGCTCTACACCAAGGATGTCCACTTGAGCTCCGGGGCAAAGTTTTAGCTCGGAGCAAGAATCTGTTGAGGGAGCACATCCACCATGCCGTCAGAAAAAAAATATTAACGGTGAGAGACCCATCTGAGTAGGACGTATACTCTGATAATATCTCCTCCAACACTCAATCCCACTACTGATATAATTCTTGTAAAGGTGATCTCTCAGAGTATACGTCCTACTCAGATGGATCTCTCAGAGTATCCTCTCTGGTTGGTTGTCGTATCATCATTGCCGAGGGATGAGGGTCGGAGGACAGTCGACTTTATCTACGGATACATAGTTTCTGCCTCGCCAGTCGAATGGCTGTAGGGACTATGTCCTGATCACCATGTCGTAGTCCAATACAATCCAGAGATTGACACAGTACTAATTCATATATGTAGTCCAATACAAATAGTCTAATACAAAAACAACCCAATACAAATAGTCCAATACAAATAAGTACTAATAGCTAATGAGAACCACGCTGCTCACGCAAACGCTCAGTGATACGATCACGCAACCACCTCAAAAAAGCGAGATCTTTGGCGTGAGGAGAGATGTCGTCCCTTGCAAGTGTTGCACGAATAGAACTCCCGGTCTCACTAGCTACCGGTGCTGGATGAATAGAATTCCCGGTCTCACTAGCAACCGGTGCCACTTCCTTCTTAACTGTAGGAGGAGCCACCTCAGCATTCACTATTTTCCTCGAAAGACGTACCGCTCCTCGGGTCATGGGTGCCATCTGGTAAGATCGATAGTCACAAATAATATAATTGTAACATAAACAAGTTAAAGGAACCATCATGTAATTTGAGTACATTTTCGAAAGCAGAGGGATGAGGGTCGGATGACAGTCAACTTTATCTACGACTACATAGTTTCTGCCTCGCCAGTCGAATGGCTGCAGGGACTATGTCCTGATCACCATGTCGTACCGTAGATTAATGCAAATGGAGCTGGAGCTGGAGCCAAAATACAGTTGGTACTAACCTCAATAGAACAAACACTCTCACAGCTCAAAATACTAACACATGCTCACGCCTTACTCTTGTGACACTCCCTTTCAAACACAGACATACACCTATATGTTCCCTTACACATGTTGCCATGTTATCTGTAAAAATAGGAAACCCTTGTTGTCTATAATAAGACACAATTCTACAAAGAGAACCATACTGTAGAACTCACACTTTAAGACAATAGATGAAGGACGACTTGTATGGAGGATCGATAGGGTTGAGCGATGTCATTTTATTCTACAAAGAGAACCATACTGTAGAACTCATACTATAGAACTCACACTTTAACACAATTCTACAAAGAGTTGTCATAGGGTGTTGAGCGATGTCATTTTATTCTTTTCTTCTTCTTCTTCTTGGGATTTTTGAGTATTGGATCTTGAGACATATATAGCTAGAGCTTACGAAGAATGGAGTACCATACTTCAACAAATAGATGTTGACTAATTGGTTCATATACTTGTTGTCTAAAATAAGTGTAGGAATGTTGCAAGGTGAAATAATGTATCAAACACTATATCGAAATCCAAACCCAATATGCAAATCCAAATTAATACGAAAATACACAAGTGTATGTAGGGGATTAAGTGTACAGAGATGAAATACATATATATGCATGCTTGGGGATGTCCACGTGTCCAACAAATGGACAAAAAGTATCCAAAACCTCACGAACACACTGTATCAGTGAACACATGGTCGTAGTGTGTCTCCGTGTCCATTTTGGACACGAAAAATACCTCAATTAGGGTTAGGGTTTACCTTCAGTCTCCTCGCGGTGGTGGAGGAGGAGGAGGAGGACAAGTTCGGTGGTGGAGGAGGAGGGGATTAAGTGTACAGAGGTGAAATACATATATGTACAAGCTTGGGAGTGTCCACGTGTCCAACAAATGGACACAAAGTGTCCAAAATCTCACGAACACACTGTATCAGTGAACACATGGTCGTAATGTGTCTCCGTGTCCATTTTGGACACGAAAAACACCTCAATTAGGGTTAGGGTTTACCTTCAGTCTCCTCGCGGTGGTGGAGGAGGAGGAGGAGGAGGATCTCGCGGTGGAGGAGGAGAAGGGGCTCGCGGTGGAGGAGGAGGATGAGCGGCGCCGGAGGGAAGGGGGTCGGGCTGTCGTCGAGGTCGGGGAAGAGGGGCGGGAACAAAAAATTTGGGGAGAGGGAGAAATGAAAAGTCGAACCGAGGAAACCCTATTTAGCGGAAGTTAGCGACGTCCGTAAATACGTCGCAAAGCGTCGGCCTTCCTTTAATATTCGACGACGTCTTATTCTTTGCGACGCTAAACGTCGCTGAACTAATAAAACTGGCGACGTTTTCCGACAAATCAACGACGTTGGTTTTTATTACACTAAAGGTAGTCGTAATATGTCGCTGTTTGTCGCTATCAGCGACGTATTGTGACGCATACTTTTGGAGTCGCTAAAACCAAAAATATTAGCGACGTTTTAAGTCGGTGTCGCTAATTTCGTCGATGATATGATTTATTTTGGTAGTGTTTGTAAATACATAGCATCTAAAGGGAATCTTGAAATATTTAACGTGGAATTATATAATTCTGGACATTTCATAAA
The DNA here is from genome assembly GCA_029216955.1 of Iris pallida. Lineage (NCBI taxonomy): Eukaryota > Viridiplantae > Streptophyta > Magnoliopsida > Asparagales > Iridaceae > Iris > Iris pallida. Next base: position 5,062,289 of record JANAVB010043220.1, read on the forward strand.
AGCCATCCTGCGGGTGGATTTTTCATACAATCCAACCCCGAAATTGGGTTTCTCAACAATTTCCAGATTTATTTTTATTTCAATCTTTAATCTTTTCTATATTATATATGGGTTCCATTTTGAAAGTTTGTCTATGACTTTCATGAACTCAGGACTAGCCATGCTCATCCGCAATTAATTAGAATCGTGAAAATGTAGATTTCTTCCTAGTTCTAGTCTTTCGCCATATGATCCGAACCAATCCAATCCATGTATGAAAAAAATTGTGCATTTTTAGTTTTTTTTTAATTCAATTTTAGAACTTATCACTCTTGTCTTATAAATTGTTTGTTAAATTGTAAGTGGACAAAGATTTAATTTGATGAAATTCATATAAGAAACAAGCGTGTTTGATAAGGATAAAAGATTAGTAAAATTAACAAAAAAGTATATTATAATAATTAATTTAACAAATAGAGATAAATGGTAGTTATAATTAATTAATATTAATTAAAAATGGTTAACTAACTAATTATTCAAATTGTACATTAAATAAATAAAATAACTTAATTACTAATAATTAATCATTAGATAATTCAAAAAAAAAAATTCAGTCCAAATCTAGGAAGTACATACACACAAAAACTATCATCTTGTCGTGTTGGACATATATCAAAAATTTAGCAAATACCTAATAATGTCTTTCATGTCCTTATTTTTTCGTGTCGTATCGTGTCGGATTCGTGATCATGCAAAACAAAGTCCAAATCGAAATACAAATATTAATATAAATAGATTTTACTATACCTAAAATTAATTAAGAATAAAAAGGTCATATTTACGATAATAACTCAATATTAATTAATTGTTGATTATTTATTTGTTGGTTTAATTTTAGATTAGTATTAACTAAATATTGAAAATAAAATGATAGAAAGGAAAAAAATATCTACCAGTTCTCTTTAGGGGTGAGCAATAAACGGTTTAAAACCGTAAACCGAACCGAACCGAACCGTATTTGATATTCGGTTCGGTTTTTTTTAAATAGGTTCGAAATTCGGTTTGGGTTTTAAAAAAATATGGTTTTCGGTTCGGTTCACGGTTTTTGGTTTCGGTCAGTGAACCGAACCGAAAACCGAATATAGGGATTAATTATACAGAAAGCAAAATTACTCATATACCCTTTCTACTATATAACATACTTAACCCTACTTTCTCTTTCATCCGTTTCATTTCTCCGCCGCTAGCTGTCGAGCCCTCTCTTCTCTCTCTCCCATTTCCCAAACCGAGCCCTCTTTTCTCTCTCTCCCAAGCCAAAAAAAAACTAGGGTTTCAGATCTCTTTGCTCTCCTCACGTTCTTCTCCTTTTCCAGCCAAGAAAAACTGGTTTGGATCATCTAAGTTAGATGATCCAAACTTGGGTCTCCTTCCTCTCTCCCTAGCACAGATATATAGGAATATTTGTATATGTAAATCTTATGTATTTTTTAAATTTATGCCATAGCAGATCCCATAAAATTATTCAAGTTTTGACCTGGCACAGAAAATCGAACCGACCGAAAACCGAACCAGTTTATTTCGGTTCGGTTTTGTTCGGTTTTTTAGAAACGGTTCGGTTTACGGTTTTGGTATATACGGTTCTCGGTTTTTTTCGGTTTTCACAAAATCGGATCGGTTTGAACCGAATCGAACCGTTGCTCACCCCTAGTTCTCTTCCCACATCCGGGTGGGATAAGAGGATGTGGGATAGTTGTACTGCTGTTGCTTGCTTAATTTAGTCGCTCCAATATCATTGTGTGAGGTGGGCCGACCCGGACCAAGTGTTGACCGAGTTTGACTGGATTTTGGTCGGACCGAGCTCAGATCGGATGGAGAATCGGGTCGGGCTCAGATCGAATGGAGAATCGGGCCGAGCCGGTTTGGATTGAAAAAATCCAAATCCAGTCCGGACCAAGGCCAGATCTTGGGTGGGCCGGGCTGAATCGGGCCTGGGCTAGGACGGTTCAAGGTTGGATCCGAACCGACCCGGTTTTAAAAAAAAACATATATATATATATATATATATATATATATATATATATATATATATATATATATATATATATATATATATATAAAATTGAAATTTGTAAAATTGTAACACACAAAATTTAAGTCCAAATTTATTTGCATAATTTGAAAGTTAATAACACAATTAGTGACTCATACAAGATTTTATTAATGACTCATATTAATATTACTAGTACATAAGTTGCAATTAATGACTCATAACAAGAATACTAGATATCCACACAAATTTTTAGTTGTCTGCGTAGATTCCATGTTCTATAGCCATATATGGTTCCATTTGATTCGTTTTCTACAATGCAAACATTCAACAAGAATTTTAATGGAGTATCTTCTTTCTGGATTGCCACTTTCATGCTTATTGTAAACTTTGCTGAAATGATGCTAAATGTTCGAATTTGATTTCAACTTTTCTTGCGGTGCGTGTTGAGGTTGCAGTACGGATTGCGATTACCGATCTTATGGTTGTCATGGTAGTTGATCATTATTCATGATATTACCTTTTACACTATGTTGTTTGTAAATATCGTAAGATGAAAGAAATTTTGTTGTGATTAATTTTGAATTTTATGGCCTTTTTGTAGAAATTTTTGGGTGTAAAATTACCCCTAATATCCTAAAATTATAGTTATTATAAGAATATTTTTAATCATATTTAGAAAAATGACCAAAATGTCCTTAAAACGATCAAAACAGCCTCAAAATGAGGGCATTTCGGTCCTTTTGAACTTCAAACGATCACCAAAAAAAAAAGTTTCAAGATCGGGCCGGCCGACCGGGGTTTAACCGGTCCAGACTCGCGGTCAAACCGGACCGGGCCGAACTACCGGTTCGACAAGCCGAATCTAACCCGGACCCGCGGAGTGCTCAGACGAGCCGGTCCGGATCATTGACCGGACTCGAGGCAGCCCAGACTGGGTTTAACCGACCGGGCCGGGGCCGGTAACCGGGCCGCCCATCCCATCTCACACCATGACTCCAATATGGACATCCACAATGATTCTATCACTCACTTGCAAACATAGCATTCGAAGCTTCCTTCCTGTATGCTCCGCATAGCAGCTAAAGGTTACGCGCATTCGTAGCGCGTATCATAGTACTGAGCTATTGATTGGAGTCCTTGCATGGAACGGATAGTGATGGGAGGAGGTCACATGAATGTTTCTATGTAATTTCCTTCTAGGAAAAGTCGGTCCAATTGCTCAGCCGCAATAAGAAGCTGCATGCATATGTGGGTTAATTTCCTAGAATTAGGGCATCTCCAACCCTATCGTCTTGTTTTGTGTTGTGAATCCTATGTGGCATGAGACATAAGACAGTGTCTTTCCTATGTGGCAAGATGACATTCACACAAGACAATGAGATAAAAATATGTTCTCCAATGCAAAAGTTTGAGAAGACAATAAAATTACTTTTTTTCAACTTCCAAGACAACTTTTTCACTTCTTCTTTTATATATATTTTTTTATTCATAATTGATGATGTTGACATAAAGTCATTGTGAAGTACATTGTCTAGATCTAGACAACAAATTTTACATTCTTCTTGTCATGTCATTGCCATGTCAACTTCACAATTTATTTCACATTTGCATTAGAGAAGTACTTTTGAAAAAAAATATTTGTCATTCCTATGTGAAAACCATTTTTTCCAAACTCAGAATAGGGTTGGAGATGCTCTTAAGCATATGGAAACTTGAGGAGCTCATGTTAGAGGACCTACTCTATTCGTAGCCTATAATACTAAACCAACCAAGCAAACTCTCTTAAGGCCTCGTTTGGTTGACCGAATGGAAAGGAAACAAAATTTATCCTTTTTTTCGTCTTTTTTTTTTCTTTTTTTTTTCTTTTGAAAATTTTAATTCTAATTAAAAAAAAAAATGGTGTTTGAAACTATCAAAAAAATTAGAAGAGAATGTAAATACTTAGAGAAGGAAATTAAATATTTGGGTTGGTAGAGGAAACCATTTCTTTTCTATTTTTCTTTCTTTTGAAAAATAATTTCTTATTTACTTATTTTTGTTGCATCCAAACGTCTAAAAGTAATAATTTTTCTATCTTGATTCTGTGACCAAAAAAAGACACAGAATTAGTACAACGGCCACAAGCAATTTTCTCTCTACTACAAACTTGCTCACCCACACTTCGTCTACTCAACACACCCCTCTAGTATGTGCTAGGATTTGTTGCAGCTAAATCGATGCACAACCAATTGATTCCAAATATTTTTTTTTTTAAGATGTCCAGCGATATCCGTGAGAATTTTGTACACACTGTATTGATGTCTGATGGTCCCACTATCTTCTAACTTTTATCAAATAAATGGAAGAAATAATATGCTTGCATAGATCGATCCATTGATCTTCTACCACCCAGTTAGAATCTTATTCCTCTTCTCGGTAACCACAAAAATCACTCGAGTTCCGTACTGTTAGGTGCTCTTTTATATGATGCAACGGACAGAAAGTGTAAAAATAACGTTTTATTTGGTAAAAGTAAAATAGGTATGTTTTCAGCTTCTTCTATGAAAAATGACTTATCGTTTGTTGTCACTAAATAGATAATACTTTATTTTGGAAGTGAGCATATTCACACTCACACTTCTTTGTTTGGACGTCTATAAAAAGAGGTAGAAAAGTAATAATAAAAATATATATACGTTATAACAATAACAAAACTAATTAATTATCTAACAAAATTAATAGTTATTTATTCATAGTAATTGTTTAGCTTTTTAATTTAAATTAATAATTAATTCCTTTATTTCACTAAGCGTAGTCAATTCTTTTCCTTAATAATAGTGTTTGTTGTTGATGATGTGTTTATTTTTGTAATGAAATGAACAGCAATAATGTTTTGTTCATGGTGAACTCTTCTAACTACATTTGGACGAAAGTTGCTTAAAATATGAACTTATGAAGTTGGGATGCCAACTTGAACAATGAAAAGTTAATGTGCTAAAAATATCCAAACGCTATAGTTGAAGTGCCACTAAAACTAGCCTTTAAAACTTATTATTACTTTAAATATTAAATACTTTTAAATCACTAAATATTAAATATTAAGTATCAATTAAATACTAATTAGTAACAAAATACTTATTATATAATAATTATTTAAAAATTATAATTATTAACAAAATAATAGAAAGAAATATTATTAAATTATTATAAATTAGTCGGAAGTAATTATTAAATTTAAATGCCAAAAAAAAAATATTTAAAGTTTAATATTTAGCATTGATAATTATTTATTAACACTAAGTACTTATACTAATTATTTAGCTTCTCAAAAATTAATATTTAATATTAACAAAATTTTATACTTTAATTTAAAAAAAAAATCAAAATAAAAATGTCACTTCCGTTCCATTTCATTAAAAAGTGGGTAGGAAGACGTCTTTTCCGTATAAGATAAAATGGGACACAAGTTTGAAAATAAATTCATGTTGAACCAAATAGGTGAACCGTAAAAGTTGTATCCACTTTTACAGTCTTCTGTCCACTTTCAAAGAACAATACAAACAGCCACTTACAGCAACAAAAAGTTACAAGCAACCATTCCACATTCACCATTCCAAACTACTAGAAATCCTGCCATATCATTTACCAGGAAAAATGTGTAGAAAAGTCTGAAGTCTGAGTAGCGTAGGCTTCGACGTTGATCATTTTGAGCTGGTTTCTATTTACCCAAGGATTCAGTACTGGAATAATTCAAATGAGTGATATAATCTAAGAAAATATACCTTAGATTGTAACGAAGACGATTAACCCAACAGCGGGTCCAAGTGAAGTGAGGATCTTCCTCAATTGAATGCTACAGCCATTTTAGTATTTCCCAACCATTCAAACAGGCGCAAGGAATTAGCAAAACAATTCCCCAACAAAGGAAAAATGTGAAAACTGAGGAACGGCGACTCATCAAAGTATTCAAAATTAACCAGTTTGTTCAACATGCTGTTTTTGCCAAAAGAAACTGCAAATTACATATATTTGAACCGAAGTCACGGAGCCGAAGCGTTGAAAGAAAATACAGTATGCTATCTTCCAAACCAGGATCAATCCGGCGACTGTAAACCCTTTTAAGCTGCTGGCCCCATTTACAAAGATAAAATTACTGTAAGGCACTAGATCTTCGAAGAAGTCTCCCAGCTTAAAACTAGATTCGCTCGACTGAGTTTCGGGAAGAACATTCAAGCTGATTCTCTTCAATCAAGAAGATTCTTGATTCGGGCTTTCAAAGGCTCTACCACCTTAGGCAAAAGGACGTGCCTCATAACAGTACGATACTCCAAGGTGGATAGAACTAGAAGATCCCTAAACTAACATTCCTCGTCCACTATAATTGTTGCACCTTCCGCTCCTACTCCAACATCCATTAAGGAAGCCATATCATCATCCAATAGTTGCGGAAATGGTGATCCCTGCCAAAAAGATTCTTAACACCGGTGTTAAAAGTACCAAGTGGTCGATTCTTACAAATTAAACTTGTGTTGAATCTTTATACTAATTATACATGATAACTGTCATACCACCAAACATGGGCGGAGCTAGAATAGGGCAAGCGGGGTCATATGACCCCACTATATACACACACGCTATATATATATATATATATATATATATATATATATATATATATACTAGCATATGTGCACGTGCCTTACACGTATTTTAGTATTCTTTTAATTAACTTAGAAAGACTCTTTAGGAAGACCAAAGGGTAGTCTTTCTAATTATTAAGTTAACTTTATTAAAATTAATGAACAATTTTTACTTAGTATAGACATGCAAGGGTATTTTCGAAATTTAAAATTTTCACCATCTAAGTTTTCCTATATATATATATATATATATATATATATATATATAGTGTGCGTGTGTGTCAAAAGAGGGGGTCTCTTTTCATACCGTTTCTCTCTCTGAGTCTTTCTCAACCGTGCATCTCTCTCTCTCTCTTCCTCTCTCCTGTCGTGCCGCACCTCTCCCCTATCGCGCCTCTCTCTCCGTTAGTTATCATGTAACACCTCTAAATATATTTAACTTTTGTCCCAGTTTTTTTAAATAATCCATCCCCGAATTTATTCATGTCCTAATTGATTTTGTCCTTATTTGCTCTTAAGATGGAATGCAACTGTTTGCGAGTATAATATTCTTCGATTAAGAAAATATGAAAAATATGAAGTCAAAGTAAATTAGTGATTTTGTCCTAATTGATTTTGTCCTTTTTAATCTTGTTTTTATTTAAGGAAAAAAAATATTTAATCATCATAAGGCCCTATGATGACACAATGTTCATGACAAAAATTATAGGATTCAAGTATGGATTTTAAGATACACTGAATCTCCTCGATCAAATGGTCAAAATTGATCAAAAAGACCTTGCATGACCTGACTAGAATGACATTAAAGTTTAAGATTCTGATTAGTGTTATAAATGTTTACTTTAATGCCAATGGTACTTTGAGCTGAATGGAAAGAAAAAAAAAATGAGCAGCTACAAAAGGAAAAACTAGAATAGACCACCAAGGTTAGGTATAGAAAATAGAATTTTGTGACTAATTTATGCAATTTTTTCTTTATATTATTATAATTTGTTTGGATAAAAAATTTACTAGTCGACTTTGATATTGTTGTACCCAAATCCTGGTTACGCCATTGCCACCAAATATCAGCTGCAAGTATGAAGCACAACTGAACATATAAAAAGGATTTGCTTGATTCAGAAGAGTTTTTATATGGAATTTACTAAGGTCCGGATCTATTGTTTTAGTTGACAAACAAAATTGAAGCACAACCAAAACTTCCACTTCTGCAAATTATAAATGTCTACATATGGCAATCACTTCAAATGTGTATGTGATCAAAGGGACCGATCAAAGGGACCAATCATCATTAAATCAATAGAAGTCTAGTTTTAAAAGGGTTTCTTTTGCATATGAGTCCTTGAATCTACCCAAGTTTACACAAGTCCCTCCAGATCTTAGTAATTGCTTAGAAGTCTCCAAAACTACTACAAATTGAGTTATGAGTCCCATGGTTAACCCATGAAAAATGGGAATATTCCGGTAAATTAGGAAAAAGATATGGACTTTTTGTCCCTCCCTGTGAGTCTCCTTTCTCCATACTCACCCTCCCCCCTCCCCATTGTTTCTGCATGTGAGCACGAGTAGGCAAGGAGGAGGAGAGAGAGGGAGGGGGGGACATCGAGGAGGGGAGGAGTGTGATCGGTTTAGACTTTAAGGGAAGGAAAATGAGGAATGGTTCTTAGGGTCGAGGTAGAAAAAGGAACCGGTAGTCATCAGTTTAGAATGGGAGAGGAGAAATGGAGTATGGAGGTGGAGGGAAGAGAGGAATTGGTGTTAATGGGCTTATAGAGCTAGGGAGTGGAAGAGAAGGATATATGAAAGATGCTATGTTCTAAAAGGCGGCTGCCTAGGCGCTAGGCGTTCGTCCGATGCCCGCTTAGGTGCCCGCCTAGTCCCTATGACGCCCAACTATGCATGTTTTGGATTTTATGGATTTTTTTTCCTACAATTCTTAGTAAAAATTTTTGGATACTTATTATTTTTTTGTACCGCCTAGATCTAGGCGGCCGCCTACTAGCTCCTAACGCTTTTCACAGCCTTGGAAAGATGTGATAGGAGGGAGGAAGAAGAAGGATATATATATATATATATATATTATTTTTTATTTTTTGAAGCAATGGGTAATTGTGGCAAACTCGCCTCCACTGGGGCTCGAACTCTGACCACTTGGGCCGCATGCATCTCTCTTAACCACTAGCATATAGGTCATTTGCATATATATATATATATATATATATATATATATATATTTTTATTTTATTTTTTTTATATATATATATATATATTACGTTGGGTCTGGTTAGCTTTTGGCTAACATAGAAGGAGGGAATAACTCAATTGTTGGAAACTTGGGGGACTTCCACACAATTAAAAGATCTTGGCGACTTGTGTAAAAAAAAATGTGATAGATTTTGGAATTACATAACTTAAAACAAAAAAGCATACCTCTTCTTGAAGAAACAGTCTCAGCTTTAATCCTTTCAACTTAAAAAAGCTCTCACAGAGTACCTTCAGCTTGCCAACCTAATATGGATCCCATATGAAATGAAACAGTATAAAAATGAATCGACACATACAACCAAAAAAAGGAAAAACAAAAAACAAATAAGAATATATGCATAAAGTGAAATTAACATATGGCTTAATGTACAATATGCTGCTTATTCATAATATCACATTGTAGAAAAATTTCAACTTAATCATAAGTTCTTGGTATCCTCAAACAAACTATTAACGTAAGCATGTCTCTCCTTGCTGATTATACCAATTTTGAAATAGTAATTTTACATCTTGATCTACTACCCATTTTTAACTTCGTGCCCTTTTATCACATTAATCATCCCAGATCATTTCCGGATATGTTTCTATGCAAACTGATCATCGATTTTGCATCTAATGTAGCTTTCTCAATCTCAAACTACTATGACTAATCTACATCCCACGCTCTACTCAAGCTGACTGCTAATACCGCGATCATCTACCTTCCTCAATCTATACTTTGAATATAGAAATAAATACAGTAACCTCCCCCCACCCATGTTTCATGGGTATTACAGAGACCACCCATATTTTTGAAAATAATTACATGGACCACCCTTCTGCTTTATGTTTTATTTTTAAAATAAGGGTGGTTAGTGTTATAACTCTTTATAGAAATATAAAACATAGGAATGGTCCGTGTAACTAGTTTCAAAATAAGGGTGGTCCATGTAATAAGTATAAAATATAGGAGCCGGTAACGTAAATTACCCTTGAATATATATATATATATATATATATTGTGTGTCAACAAGTAGATTCCGAAAACCAGGTTGAAGGTTTAAATCTTCCGGACGCGTTATGCACTTAAATATTAAAGGAGATGAACCGAAAGATTCAGGTAGCGGTTGATTGAGATCGAACCTAGAATAGCAACCAAGATCGTGGTACCAACGGTCAACATGAATAAAGTGCGATAGAGATCGGTACGAATAGTAGATCCAGGGGTTTTATCAGACATAAAATCGTAGCTGAGTGCCAAACCCAGACACACTCGGGAGTGATATACGTAATAAAAGACCCGAGCTTAAGCCGGTTATATATATATATATATATATATATATATATATATATATATATATATATATATATAGGAAAGAAGATAATTGTGGTGAACGCTCCAACCGGGAATCGATCCCCTGACCACTCGAGTCGCATGCCTCACCACTACCACTAGACTAGAGGATATATATATATATATATTGGAAGAATGGTAATTTTATTGAATATTCAACAATTACATCTCTAATACACATTAAAGCATGGTATTAACATCAAACTCAATGTTATGCAGGATACCCAATTGGATAGTGTGCAAGCCATCGAAAGTATGCTTGTTACGTTCCTTCGAGATGTGCCACGATGTAGCCGATAGTCTGATCCGAGCTTCACTGAACCACCTGCTGTCCCTCCCACACTGCTGAGAAATTACTTCTAATTGGTTATTCATTCCTCTATCTGCCATTCCCTGGATGTGTAGTATACTGCATTGTTGTAGCCATTAACTCCCACGTGAAAGCACAGTGGAAGAACAAATGAGTGTATGATTCTTCTCTTTGTTGACATAGCTTGCATTCGTGACTAATCATTTGAATACCAAATCGTACAAGTCGGTCATCGTTAGAGTTTTAAGCATGTGATACTGCAACTTCATTGCCACCTTCCTCATCAAAATGAACTCCACATTGGCTACCGTCAGACCCTGTGACTGAATACTCTTATAAGCCCGCTTGAATTCAAATTTGCCAGTCGCAGATAAATCCAGCACCATTCGTCAACTTCTATGCTAGTGTCAATCTGTACATTACTAATGAGAGCAACATATTGCAGACCTATGGGGTGGTCCCTCAAATACCACTGACCCTCCTGGATTAGTGTGCTTAAAGATTCATTCCTCCCTATATGAGTACATAGGATTGGGCAACCAATCCTATCTACGATGCTCAAGTGATCAAGCCACCGGTCTTTCATAAATGGGTGTTCCTCCCTTTTCCGAATCAACGAGAGATCAGAAGTATATATTATATATATACAAAAAAAATATAGACACACATACAAAGGGTCGGATTGAAACAAAGTGGCAGGTATATCGACTTATTGTCTGGATATGTTTTGCCCGACCCTACTAGAATCTAACGTTTGGGCCAAATAAATATTATGGAGTGTACTTAAAAATACATTCCATTCTTAATCTAGTGTATAAATGAATCTTAGTAAAAGGAAGCCATGTTGGTTATCACAGTGTTCTAAAAATCGACCTAAGCGGCCGTTTAGGCGCTGTTTGACCTCCCAACGCACCGAAACCCCCTAGTCGGCCGACCTAGGCATCAGTTCGGGTCTGTTCGGCACCTAGGCAGCCCTGTTCGGCTAGGTGGAATTTTCAAATTTTCAAAAAAAAAAAATTCAGATTTCAAAAAAATTACAATTTTTTTTATAATTTTCAAAAAAATTCAATAAATTCAATAAAAATTCACAATTCAAATTTCTAAATAAAAAAAAAATTTGTGTGGCCGCCTAGGCAGCCTAGGCGCTAAGCGGCCCTCCGCCGCACCGATTATGCCTTAGCGAAATCTATAACACTGGTTATCATATAAAGGGTTAATGTCAAGTTGTTACCCAGTACTAATATTTTAAGCAGCTCTAGGCGCTCCTATGCGACTTGCCTCACCTTATCACATGGGAGCGTCTAGCCTTGCCCGGAGAAGAAATGTGTCATTTGGACAGCTTCTCAGATTTTCTTTTCGTAACACATTTTATCACTTGTGTAGCTTATGTTAGGTTATCCAAAACTGTCATATATTCCTAAAAACTCATCAAACTTGAATTTTTAGAAAATAAACTAAATAAAGAGTCAAAACAATACCAAATTACTAATAAAAAACAACAAAATAACTTAACAATATCACAAATAGTCTATGAAACATAACATTAAGTTTAAAAATAATAACATCACAGATAAATCATTATGATAGAAGACAAATTGTTCAAATGAAAAAACAAATATAATATAATCAATGAGTCAATATTTCACATTCCTAAATGACTTGATGAATCTTTTTTTATGTCTATTTAGTTAGTAATTTATAGTGTTAAAACTTTAAAAAAAAAAACTATTTTTGGGGCTTTAAAACTTAATCCTACAACTTTAAAAGCCAATAAAGCAAACAAGTCCATAAAACTTATAAAAAAAAATCCAAACAAAGCCCAAAAAACTGCATAAAACACCCAACAAGGCTCGCCTAATCTCACATTTCTCTCCTAGGTGTCGCCTAAAGAAGATATGTCGCCTGCCTTTGGATTAAGCAGTAAAATATTGCCTCTCGCCTTTTGGGTACCTAGGCACGCCTGGACGACACCTTTTACAACATTGTCCGGTACCAAAACTCATTGTTCTAAAAGGCGGTCTAGGCGGCCGCCTAAACGGCGCCTAGTGTCCGCCTAATGCCCACTTAAACCCCTTTATGTCCGACTATGTATGTTTTGGGATTTTATGGACTTCTTCTACAATTTTCAGTATTTTTTTGGATTTTATTTATTTATTTTTGAACCGCCTAGATCTAGGCGGCCACCTAGGCGAGCTAGGTGCTAGGCGGCTAGTGCCCGCTTCACAACCTTGCCAAAACTTCTAACATCTTTTGGAGTTTTGTCGTGTCTCCATAGTTGACCATATTTTGTTGGGTGAAAGATTGGATGATAATGTTAAGGGCAGGGTCAAAAAAGTGTTTTCACATAGGGTGCCCCGTACCTGTGTTTTGGTGCAACTGTTAAAAGAATTCAAAGCGAAAGAAAAAGGAAGCTACTTGTGTTAAAGGAACTCAAAACTATTTCTAATAAATGACAGTGCTTAATTTGTATGAGTAAGCACATATGGAAATTTTATATTCATTACATTCATATGTGGAAACTTTATATTCATTATTGTTAGACCGCCTTGACCCCTCCCCACCCCTCCCCTCTAATTGTAGACCCCACCGCCCCACCCAGCACCCTGCCCAATACAACATAGACACCATATGATACTAGTATCAAGATAAAGGCGATACAACTCTAACACTTATTTTAAAATTACTAGATCTCCATTTATAGATAATACAAACTGACAACGGCGTGGTAACTAGATCAGTGTACTTTACATTCTCAAGCTTGTTTTCTTAGCATCTCTCTTTACTTGGGAACCCACATAACATATTGCTATCTTGTACTTGAAACTACCTGATCTAAATTTCAATATAAATAGGGATTAAAAGATTATTACTTAACAATCGAGTGAGGAACACATACAGTAGTGGTAGGCGGCAATTTTCTTGTCAAAGGTGATTTTTCTCCCATGGAAACTCCCACACATTTCAAGGTAATACCTGCATATACATTATACATAGGGAAACAAAATCTATTACAGATGAAATAATCACTTGGGATATGACTAAACACGGTATTTGTAAACATACAAAGAAGTCCATAACCCATTTTTTGGGGGCCTGCTGGTCCCGTGGATGGCTTCTCATCAGCAATTCCATGCAAAGCTTTAAGCTCAGCAAATCTGCATTTTAAGCATTATATAAAGGATAAGGAACTTTCAGATGGCATAGGGACAGTACGAGTGCTTGAACAAAAACTCATTAACTATGTATGAAAAATCAGGTGAACTTAGAGGTACACAAGAACCAAAAAAAAAAAACTGAGTCATAAGAAGAAAAAAAAATCTACAACCTTTTGGTACTTATTTGATGATTAAACCTGTTTCCATCACATAATCTATTGTAATTAACTTTCAGGAGAGGGTAACAACATGATTTTCAGCAGCAAAAGCTTATCCATGAAATGAAACCATTTTGTGTTTAATAACATCTTGGTTTTGAATATATGAGTGCTTCTCATATATTGTTTCTCATCATCAATTCCATGCAAAGCTTTAAGCTCAGCAAATCTGCATTTTAAGCATTATATAAAGGATAAGGAACTTTTCAGATGGCATAGGGACAGTATGAGTGATTGAACAAAAACTCATTAACTATGAAAAATCAGGTGAACTTAGAGGTACACAAGAACAAAAAAAAACACTCAATCGTAAGGGAAAAAAATCTACAACCTTTTGGTTCTTATTTGCTGATTAAACCTGTTTCCATCTCATAGTCTATTGTAATTAACTTTCAGGAGAGGGTAACAACATGATTTTCAGCAGCAAAAGCTTATCCATGAAATGAAACCATTTTGTATTTAATAACATCTTGGTTTTGGAATATATGTTGTATGTGATGTTGGTGTAGATACTACATACACTGGAAGTGGGACAAGCATTTATAATCAGATAATAAGTTACCGCTCATGTATATGCCTATTACACAGATAGAAACTGCAAATAGTAAAAGTATCAAGCATCCAGGCAATGAATTAATTTACCTAGGATTCGATTGTTTGATCTCCTCTGGATTGTTGGATTGCAACTTAGCCATAACAAGACGGACATACCTGCAGTGGATCAGGACAAGGTTTTAATTGCTCATGGTGAAATACTTCAATGCAAATATATGAAATACTTCAAAATATAACTAACAAAATACTTCAAATGCAACTATGTTTTGGCATATGCAATGCTGCAAGTAGTTGCATTGTACTCAACAGAATAGTAGTTTAGAACCGCAGTAAGAGCAAAGGTCTTGAAATTATATGGTCAATAACACAAACCTTGTTATGAGTCAATAGAGAGAGAGAAAAGACAAGCATATTAAACATAAGTGCTTGATGTGGAAATCAGAGAGTATCATAAAAAGGTAGTTTTAGGTGTCAGATAGATCAGAGCAGCTTGATGTGGAAACCAGAGAGTATCTCTGAAATCCTTCAGAAATTGTGATATGCCACAGAAACCAACAAGTTCCGGAGGAACTCTTTTTTGTCGATCCAAAACAAGGATAAAGCCTCTTGAATCTTTTGGGAAGAGAAGGTATTCCATATATGGCTCTGATAAAGAAAATTATCACTAGAAGCACATACAAGATCCACCATTCTCCCAAAAAAAAAAAAACTGTCAAACAAATTTAATATTATGAATTATCTTCAATCAGTTCACAAAGATGAAACATAAGCAGTTGACTGCTAAAATCTTGCATTTCACACCAAAAGTTGGGCAGTCCAATGGTTGGGACATTTGGTATGGGAAGTCCTTGGTTCGGAACTTCGAGACCCAGTGAGGCAGTAGTGACTGGTCCACCAACCTCAAAAAAAAAAAATGCATTTCACAAAATCTAGCAGGAAAGGTCTGTAAAAGTCAAGTCCATAACATTTGGTAGCAAACCACACAGATTAAGATAACAATGAGTTTACTCGGTGTCTAGATTCAAAGGATTGCTCACACATGTACAGACAGTTAATAGAATATGTATAGTAGACAGTTATATGTACACCAAACAGAAGCTCTACTATTATTCCTGAAAAGGAAATGACCAACCCACTATCTAAATAGAATGCAGCCTTTGTTCCAATCGTATCATTATTCATTAATCCATTTGGAAAGTGTTATCTATAACAAAATTAAGTTAGATGCCCTTCAAGGGTTAGACTATACTAATGAAAGTCATTTTGTATCAAAAGATGGATTAGGCCTGCCATTACCATATAAAACTACCTATATCTTAGGTAGTCTACGTATCCAGAAAATAGGTGACCTCAGCTTTTGAGTATGAATACAAATGGTGGCTTGGTAGCACTCAGTTTGATACACCATTTTGGGATAGTGACAATTGATATTTCAACATTATGTTTACTTAGAGGCTCTGCTCGGGATATCTCCGTTATGACCGGCATGTCAGATAGTATAAAGGTATCAAAGGCAAACCGGTACGGTTTGCTTAACTGGTTTGAAAAAAAGGGTAATTGAACCATATAGGCTTGGAGTATACCGAGTATATAGAACAATGTTATATAAAGCACTTTTCATTGTAGACTCGAGTCACGTCCATGGTTGGTTATATATTATTAGCAATAACTTGGCCGATTAATTGCAATTACAAGGACACTTGAAATTTTTGATTAACCGGCTACCCAATAATCTATTAATCAATATATTACTCGATCTATTAATCATCCATATCCTTTTTTAGCATTTATATTGTTGCATATATTGATTGACCTTCCATTAAACCTTTTTTAGCATATATTGGTTGACCTTCCATTCTCTTTTCTCTTCTCCTTTGTAAAACAATTGACTTTTGACCGTGTTGCTCAATTATATATATATATATATATATATATATATATATATATATATATGAGGGGGGATCAGATCCACCCCCTGTTCAGTCCACCCTATTATCACCCCTACCATATCCGTTGGATTAGTTTAAAAAAGGATTCAGATTAAATCTGTATAAGAGATAGATACCAAAAATAAAAGAGAATAAATCTTTCCTTACACTAAACAAGAGAGAGAAAAAGAAACAAGAAGAAAAAAAAACATTGCTGCTTCTCTTCTTCTCCTTCTCCGCCTCCCGCTCAGTCTCGCTCTGCCTCCGCTCCTCCCTCCGCTTCACTGAAGCAAAGATAATTGCATAGATAATTGATGGGAAGGAATGTGAATACCCAAAGCATTTGCATGCCACGAGAACATGGACAATAATGGGAAAAGAAAAAGAAAAAACCTCAGTTGGAAGTAGAAAGCATCAATGGCTCCAGTGAATGCAAATCCCCTAAAATTCCATGTTAGTTGCATGTATGGTGTACGACTAACATTTTCGGTACGACCGCAGAAGACTTTGCTCAATATCAAATAATGCAATTTGATCCCAACTACTTAGACACCACAAGGGCCACACCGTATCATCATGCACCCCTCAAAGCTTCAGATCCTCCAAACTTTAATGGAACTTTGATTGATAGCTAATATACAAAAGCACCAACCAACCTAAGTCTCCAGCACTACAAAGCTAAGCTAAAGTGTTACATGAATAAAGTATCATTGTATAGGTCATCATTGAACATCGTCGTATCTTGTCTCTAAGGGCCCGTTTGGTAAACCGTATTTGGAGGTGAGATTTGGATTTTATGGATTTTAAGCCAAATTCATGGAACTTATGTTTGGTTGGAGTTGGATTTGGATATGAAAAGTGGGTACCAAATCCAAATTTTGGATTTGGAAGAATGAAAGTTGGATTTTATTTAAATTTTTTTATTGTTTTATCAAATATTTAATTAATACTAATCAATAAATAAACAAATAATAATTAAAAATTAACTAATAATTAGTTATTATTTTATATATAATTTTAATTCTTAATTAATATAAATACGTACATCACTTAAATAATTAATTATTAATAACGAATTTTATTAATTAATAATTTATCATAATCAAATTAATAATTGATTAATTGATTAATTATAATTATAATATTGATTAATAATTTATTAATTTATAATTTTATTTTAATATTTCATAATAATCTTAATTAATAATTTATACCTTTATTAATCTAATCATAACTATAATTTTAATTAACAATTTATAAATAAATATTTAATTATAATCTTAATTGATAATTTATTAGTCTTAATTATAATTTAATTATAAATTATAAATTACTATTTATGATAATCTTAATTAATAATATATTAATCATAATTAACACCGAATTTAATAATTTAATAGTTAATACATTATTAAAATTTTAATTAATAATTTATTAACCGTCATTATAATCTTAATTAATAATTTATTAATCATAACTATAATTATAATTATAATAATTAAATAATAATTTATTTATTTACTATTTATTATTTATTATTTTATTATCATAATCATAAATTCTAATTATAGTTTACCAAATCATATGTTTGGTTGGAGTTGGATTTGGATTTGAATTTGAATTTTGGATTTCCAAATCCAAACCCAAATTTTATTAATTTATAATTTTATTTTAATATTTTATAATAATCTTAATTAATAATTTATACCTTTATTAATCTAATCATAACTATAATTTTAATTAACAATTTATAAATAAATATTTAATTACAATCTTAATTGATAATTTATTAGTCTTAATTATAATCTTAATTATAAATTATAAATTACTATTTATGATAATCTTAATTAATAATATATTAATCATAATTAACACTGAATTTAATAATTTAATAGTTAATACATTATTAAAATTTTAATTAATAATTTATTAACCGTCATTATAATCTTAATTAATAATTTATTAATCATAACTATTATCATAATTATAATAATAAATTATTTATTAATCATAACTATAATTATAATTATAATAATTAAATAATTATTTATTTATTTATTATTTTATTATCATAATCATAAATTATAATTATAGTTTACCAAATCATATGTTTGGTTGGAGTTGGATTTAGATTTGAATTTGAATTTTGGATTTCCAAATCCAAACCCAAATTCTTGTTACCAAACAAGCCCAGACAGGAAGTTGTGTTCTTTCTTTTTTGGAGCGGAGGAGCAAGGGCGGAGCGGGAGGCGGAAGAGCGGAGGCCTAGCGGAAGGAGCATGATGGAAGCTCATTCTCTATCTTGTTTAATTTTGTACGGAGTTTTTAATTTATTTTCCTCTTATCTTTGATATATTTCTTATTTTATTTTATTTTTCATAGATTTAATCTGAACCGTTTTTTAAATCTCATCTAACGAATATGATAGGGATGATAATTGGGTGGACAAGATAGGGGGTGAATCTGATCTTACCTCTCTCTCTCTCTCTCTCTCTCTCTCTCTCTCTTATATATATATATATATTTTTTTTTCTCTCTCTCTTATATATATATATATATATATATATATATATGAATCTGATCCTACCTAAACCTTAAATATTCAACTTCCATCGCAAGAGGGATTATCGGATGAGACACCCAGTGATTGAAGAAGAGCATCAGAGGATGCAACTGTGGAAACCAGAAAAACAACTGAAGAGGTCTGATTCTGGATGCAAATCATGCAACCAGCAAAAACCAACCAAACTGTGACCAAAGCTTTGCACCGTGTGATCTGGTGGGGATGGAAAAAGAAGCAGTTTGCTGCAGACAGCCAACGGGCCAATTCAGGTGGATAAGCAGATTGGAAGGCACTAGTGAAAAGAGGAGCTTGTTCTCAAGTTTAAGCTGTTCTTTTTTCCTACGACATAACATAGAAGATTTTTTGGGTTATTCTGTTTTATTAGAGCCTTGTCTTCTCGATGTAGGATTTTAAGAGCAGAAGTTTAGAGAGTTCTACATTTTAAAGAAGTCTGCTAATATTGTGATCATTCCACACCACAAGAATGTGTTGGAATATATATAGTCCGAGGGTTGTGGCCTAGTTGTCACGTCCTGATTTCGTGGAATCGATGTCCCCCGGACGTAATGTCGTGCGAACCTAGGTTGCGATCGCACATGGCATAGTCATAAGGTAATCCGAAACACATCTAAGAGAGAGCGCAGACAAATTGAACAACACATTGAGACAGAGAAACTTTGCATTTTATTCATAATAGACATCATTTACAGACTCTATTAGAATTGTGCCGCACGGACTTTACAACATGACTCGATTACAAAAGAAGTGCCGATGAGATAGTCGTTCCATACATACATCCCTCATTTACAACAAAAGTATTCCAGCCACCTGGATTGGAGGGAGGCCGAGATAAGTTTCGTGGACTGTTGTAGAGAGTCTTCAAAAGTGATGCGACGGGAGTCTTCAACGCGCGGTCGAAGCTTCAAAACACGAACGTCGCCTTGGTCAGTTGGCGTGTTCTTCTTGATTCCTAGCACCTGTGAAGAGCGAGTGTCAGTACGATCACATGTACTGGCGAGTGGCTAATTAAATCCAAGCTCTGCATTTAGTTCAAGCAGTTTTATAAAACATGTTAGCTATTTGATGATCTTTCTAACCATCCTGATCGATTTGCATATTAACATGTTTTGAGGCAAGCATTCGATAGATACATAGCATATTAGGATAAATCTTATCCACGGCCGAGCTTGTCGTTGCGACGTAACTTACCATGTCCTTCCCTGACAGATTTATATCGAGACTTATAATTTATATACAAGTGTAGGTCACTGGCAATTCAAGCCATCCTGGACGTATAGCCTGGTCGAGACGACACCCCTTTTAGCGCGGGTAGCTAGCCCCGCTGAAAGTCCACAATGACCCGTGCTTGCATCCAGCACAGCTATCTTGCATTCCTCCTAGGCCGAAACGGTCCCGTGGCCCCGAGTTGCCGTTCGAGGAAGCGAAACCTTGTGTACAAGTTGTTCATGGCCGTGCTAGTCTAAAATTAGCTTTTCAAGTATGGTCTACGAAATCTTCGAGAGTTAGCCAATTTTCAACGTGTGTCACCTTATCGTTGCAACATTCGTTATAGCAGTTTGATGCCGAAACTATTTTTGCAGATCATGAAATAATTCTCTCTTTTCTAGAACCTTATATTTTCTCTTTTTTGTGTGAAACATTTTCAGAGTAAATTACTCTAATTGATGCAGTTATTCCAAGTTACCTTTAGCAAGTGTTTCGTGAAGAATCGTGCCTCAATTCATTGATTCTACACTATGGTGACAAGCATTGTCTTTGTGTTTCATGATTGATTTTGAAACAGAGGGTCGAGACGAAGGAGGTCAGCCACTCACCTTAGTCTTTGCTTCAAGCGAAACCTTGTGTACAAGTTGTTCATGGCCGTGCTAGTCTAAAATTAACTTTTGAAGTATGGTCTACGAAATCTTTGAGAGTTAGCCAATTTTCAACGTGTGTCACCTTATCGTTGCAACATTCGTTATAGCAGTTTGATGCCGAAACTATTTTTGCAGATCATGAAATAATTCTCTCTTTTCTAGAACCTTATATTTTCTCTTTTTTGTGTGAAACATTTTCAGAATAAATTACTCTAATTGATGCAGTTATTCCAAGTTACCTTTAGCAAGTGTTTCGTGAAGAATCGTGCCTCAATTCATTGATTCTACACTATGGTGACAAGCATTGCCTTTGTGTTTCATGATTGATTTTGAAACAGAGGGTCGAGACGAAGGAGGTCAGTCACTCACCTTAGTCTTTGCTTCAAGCGAGGGACTGGTTGGCTGCGCTTAGACATCGCCTACGCGATCACCTGCAATCGCATAAGCAACTGATTAGAACACTGTGTTATTCAAGAAATTTGATACAAATGCGAAGTTCGAAAACGCAAGCTATGAAAACCATCGAAAACATTCACGAAAACGCATTCACGAAAACCAAAACCAAAGCCAAAGCAAGTACGACATGAAAAGCAGAGCAACGGGAGGTCTCTCCCGACTCAGCCGCAGAGCCAGTCCTCGAGACGCAATCCGCTGAATATGGGAGTTGATTCTGAAGAACCCTTTCCATAACGAGAAAATGATCTTAATTCAATCGTTTCCGTTCGACCGATTCCGATCTATCGGTCCCAACTGAATCGGTAGCGACAGTGTTCCTTTCTCGCGCACCCCGAGGACGGAAACGGGGCACTACACTAGTGGTTGCAACAAGGGGCTCCCATGGGGAAGATCGTGGTTCGAGTTCCCACTTGGGTGTCGGCTGGGTGGTTGTGTGCCACGGGCATAGGGGTGCAACTCGGGTGAGCTAAACCCGAGCCCGATCAGAATAACCCATTAATGGGTTGGGTTAGAGTTAAAGATACTCAGGTTCGGACTTGGGTTAAAATATTGGAACCCGATTAAAAATTGGGTTGGGCTCGGGTTTATGTGTCAGGTTACCCGAAGAACCTGAAACCCGACTTATATATATATATATATATATATATATATATATATATAGTTTTTTCATACTTCTTAAATAAAAAGTTTAAATCCTAATTTTGTTCCACCCAAACTCTTTAACTCCTTATCCTAAATCTTATTTTAGTTTGTATTTTGTAATGGTCAAGACTTGATTGCTATTTGATTATGTGTTTAATATTATTTTGTTTAAAACTATTTCAAATATTATATTAGAGCCCGATAAATCCGATGAACCCGACCCAATCCGAGCCCAACCTGATCCTCCGGACTTGGTCTTAGGCTTCATATCTTGAACTCGAGGTCGGGTCGCACTTGGGCTCGGGCTAGACTTATGATTCATCGGGTTGGGCTCGAATTGAGCTCAAGCCCGACACAACCTGCCCGATTTGCACCCCTACACGGGCGTGCCAAGACTACTTGGAAGGGCGGCTCCATGTTGAGCACTCTGGATTGTAGACCCCACTCCGTAAGAGGGGGGACTCCCTGTTGAACACTCTGGGTTGTAGACCCCAACCCTCTCGGGTTGGCTGGATGGTTGTGCCACGAGCCCGAGGGGGCCAAGGATGGACACACACAAAAATATGTATATATGTATGGAAGAAGGTAATTTTTATTCTGGCACGAAGGTCTACAATCACAACCCGAAGGCTAGATCCCGGCTCGAAGGCCTCCTCCACGAGCATCGCACTTGCATTGCACCGCACCTATCCAGACCGCATCCCGTCCGCTCCAGGCTGCACCGCACCTACCTCACTTTAATTATAACATCAAATAATTTAAAGTGCTTCCCCGTTGCTCGAACCTGCAACCTCTATAGGGGGGATATGCCCCACTCTAACCACTTGAGCTACAGGTTCTTGGCTATATATACAATGAACCAATTCACTAGGTGTCTTGTTATTTAAACTTAATCAACGAATAATCCAAAGGGTAGCTCTTGGATTCTAAGAATTGTATTCATTGAATTAAGTGCTAAAGGTGTTTCTTTATTTTGTCGCCTTCAAACTTATGAATGACGTTTGCGTCCAAAGGGCATCTGTTGGGCTCCAAAAGGTCTCTTGATTATGTAGAGATGTGCGCAAACCAAGAGACCTGTTAGAATCCATAGATTTTGTCGAAATGCCTAAAAGGTTGTAAAACTGTTTCTCTTCACTTGATTTTATCCCAAGACTACTTAATACTAGATTGTGTGATTGTTCTCATGCTATTCTCTCAATAAAATTTAGTTTTCAATTGCTTCACTTGATTCTTTAATACTTCCCATAATTAACCTATTCTGCCTAATTAATGATGGACAGAGATTTCCAAAGGTAAGCATGAAAATGTATAAAACAGGATCCTGGCTAACGATGTTATCCCCATGGTTTGGAGATAGGTACAAAATCAGTAACAAAGATGATTTGAGAACTATCTTTCTAGGCCGAAGATTTCCAAAGGTAAGCATGGAATATGGACATAAATAGGATCCTGGCCATCGATGTTATCCCCATCGTTTGGAGGACATAAATAGGATCCTGGCTATCGATGTTATCCCCATCGTTTGGAGGTAGGTACGAAATCAGTAACAAAGATGATTTGAGAACTATCTTTCTAAATACTTTAAATACAAAAAATGAAAAATGAAGATTTAAGAATATATCTTTAAATACTTTAGACAAGAAGAAGATGAAAAAAAGGAAGGTACTAAATGGACAACAAAAAAGGAAGCTTGCGATCTATACGTATCTCTTTAGTACGGATTCAAATTAAGTTGTGGGAAGGGCACAGGTTAGAACTCCGGGCAAAGGGAGGGTTTAATACACCGATTTGGCAGTCCCCGGTTTACTAATCCACTTAATACATTTTGTTGTTTGGATGCCTTAATACAGAATAAAGCCTCTAATACCAACTTTAACCTGTTGCAAAAGATGCCTTTAAGTTTGTAAAGATAAACCCACCAGATTGCTTGAAATCAACAAGTAATGAAACTGTACTGTGATAATATGCTGCAACAGTATAGCCAACAAAACAGCACCTTGAAACAGACTCATTACTTAATGAAAAGAAAGTGAAGCTAAGAACAACCTTACTGCCTACGTTCCTAACAAGTTCCAACTATTGATGCTCTCGCTAAAGTATTATATTGATCTGCATCTCAATTGATCAGTTCCAAGCTGGACAAGTTTGACATATATGCACTAGTTTGACGGGGAATGTTGAATGCATATCCTAACAAATTGATCTTTATTTATGACCTACTAGTTCTGTTATAGGTTCTACTGACTACTTATCTTAGTTTTGTTATTTGTTTATTATTAGCTGTTTGTGATTGCATTCAAACTATTTGAATGAGTGAGCATTGTGATCAACACATCAGTTCCCTTACTGTTTCTCATTTTCTTTTCCATTTCTTCATGTTCAGTGCCTATTTGGGAGTATAAGACATATATGCTTAAAACAATTGTGACTGCCTATTTGGACAGTAACTGCTGAGCGACAGATCTAAGCCCATAGGTGGCTACCCAATTGTACATCCATGGTAGATGCTTCGCATTATTCACCTACTATTATATTACTCTCTGTCAAGAATATTATCATGTTCTTAGCTTTAGTTACCTTAGACTACAAAACCATAATGATACGCAACAGGTTTCTGGAAGACCTCTCTCTTGGTGGCCATTACTGCCCTTACCAACTAATGGAGGGTTCAACCAATTTCCTAGCTGACTGTCATCTGTTGGTCAATCTTTACATATCTTTACATACAATCTTCTTGTGTTCTTTCCCCCAAATGACCTAAAAAGTACTTCATATGATGAATGTGCTTTGAGACTTGCCTTTATCAAAAAGAAAATAGGATACTAACACTACAAGTTTGGAGTTATATATTTATCCTTTCCAAGAAATTTGACAACAAAGCTATGAAATTGTTGGGAGAAACATCAAATAACCAATTAAAAGAGTAACTCACCGAATTTCTGACTCCTTCCGCTCACGTGGGCTTACCTGATTATAGAAACTAAAGATTGCATGAACTGAAGATAATCTCCAATACATGTAAATGATCATAAAGATTTAGATGATACCTCACTTCCATTTAGTATTTTAACTTTTGCTAGACGTGCAATCAAAACAAATCTTGGAACACCACCTTTAGCTGAATCAGTTATAGGATTCTCAGAAAGCCTGATGTCCTTCAAAATATAACAAGTGTTACAATCAGGACAGGATCTATTATTTAGCATGTCTCATATAATCACAGTAAATAAATGAATTTTTTTCATGAGTTATGAAGTTGGCTCAACAATAAGGGACTCGGTCCATTTTAGGAAAAGAATAGTACAATATGTAGGAGAGGGTACGTCCCCCTTCCTAGACATTTCTCGATATGGGACTAAAGCTAAAGAAATGCAGCAAATATATACAAGAGATGTAACTCCTATAAATTACAAACAACTAATTTTATTCCGAGTACACTAGATTGCACAAAGTATTTATTGTGCAAGGAGTCCAGCAGCTTCATTGATCCCCAGTAAAAGGAATACGGCCGTTGCAATACTTTCTGCTTAATAGTTACACATAGGTGATTTAGCTATAAAAAAATTAAGGCCTACCTTTGTTATTGAGATGCTATATCATATCATGTTTATGGTTCTGGGACTCAAACACTACCTACAAAGAGAAATACATATGAAGAAGCAAGAAGGTAGCCTCTATCATGTGTAATATGCAATATATCTTACAACAAAAAAGGCATCCTGGTGTCACAAAATTCCCACTAATACATGGTCACCGGACCATCAACGTATAAGCTGTCTTTATTACTTTACATAAAGGTTACTTCCGCAGCTCGAACTTGGATCATCTAAGTGCAAGTATCAAGCCTTATTTTTGAGCAAAGCAACACCATTAATTCTTAGCACAATAAAAACATCCTAAGCAAATCATCTTTGTGCTTCGTAGTTGTGGTCTACCTAGTTGTGCAAAATATTTCTTAAATCCTATTGCAATTTCCTAGCATACATGGCATGAAGTGGCAACAATTACAAGTAACGAGTGTAGTGTTTAAGGCAGTTTGTAGACACCTAGTGCCATTACGTAGATGCTGCCTAGAAGAGTGTAGAGGTAAAGGGAAGGATGAAAGAGAAGCAAATAATAGGAAGAGAAAATTGGGGGAAAGACAAAAATATAGTGTTTCCCCCGTCATTTACTTCCGTCATTGTCTGCAACACTACCACCCTGACCGAAGGCATAGAGGGAGTAAGCAAGGGCTAACTTAAGTGAGGTCCAAGTCTGATTGGGTCCATTTGTTAGTGGATCGAGATAAAACTGACAAGCACAGACAAGAACAGCAACACAAGGATACAGACTTCTACATGGAAATCCAAACCGGACAAAAAAAAAAAAGTTGGTACGTTGGTTTATCTCACTATCAGACGTCCTGATATCTCTTATGTTGAACATGTTGCCAGTCAGTTTGTTTTTGCGCCTTGTACTACACACTACGCTTCTTTGTTGTGGAGTCCTCGAAATATACGGGCACCAGTACTAGATCGTTGTTTTTCTTCGCTACTTCGTCCTTGGATCTCCATGCTTATTATGATGTTGATTGGGCTGGTGATATTACTAATCGGAGATCCACTACTATATTTGTCTTGATGATTCTTTGATTTTCTGAAAATCAAAGAAGCAAAATGTGGTTTTCAAATCTAGTGTTGATACTGAGTATCAGACTATGGCTACTACTACTGCTAAGATCACTTGGCTTCGTTGGCTTATTACTAATATGTGTCTTATAGTTTCTGGTCCTACACATCTGCATTGTGACAACACTAGTGTTGTTCAGATTGCATGCAATTTGGTGTTTCATGAGAGGACGAAACAGATAGAGGTTGATTGCCACACTATGTGAAACAGTAGTATCTTCTTAGGACCATCTCCCTTCCGCATGTTACTTCTCAGATTCAGAACGCAAACTTCCTCAGAAAGGCCCACAACATTCAGAAATACTCTTTCCAACTAGGCAAACTCTCATTGATTGATCCTTGTGAGTTTGAAGTGGACTAGCTAGTTGCTTGTTGATTGCACTTAGTTGTCCTTTGTTCTTTGTGTTTTTCCTCCTCTTGTCCACAACTCACATTATTTTACCATTGTGAGTTTGAGGGGGATGTTGGACAGATGGTGTACACAGTCCCACATTGGTCAGACGGCAGGATCGTCAACCGATAGGGTATATATATATATATATATATATATATATATATATATATAGAAGCTGGGGGGGCGGCCGGTGCCGGACCAGATTCTATCTGACTTTCAGTCCTGCCTTCTCCAGTCCGGGCTCAGGAATCTGGAGAGGGTGGGGCACATATAGACGTGGCACAACAAGGCGGTGGTTGGCAGGGTGGCATGCCAGCTTGATCGGGCTTTGGGGAACAGTGATTGGTTCCGCCTATTCCCTTCTGCTGTTGCTGAGGGGCTACCTGCGGGGACCAGTGACCATTCGCCGATCCTGGTGCGCTTCGTGGAGAGTCCCAGATGGAGAGCCCGTCCGTTCCGGTATGACAACAGTTGGTTCCTTTCGCCTGGCTATGAGGAGACTGTGGCGGGGGGTCTTTGTCAGGATGTGGTCGGCACTGCTCAGTTCCGTATGGTTCACAGGCTGAAGAAGACCAAACGTGCCATCAGAGACTGGGTGAGGGCCCTCCCCCGGACCTCCTTACAGGAGAAGGAGGCGGAGTTGAGAGACCTGCAGTCTGACCTTCAGGGAGACATGATGAGTGGAGAGTTGGCGTCTAGAGAGAAGAAGATGGCTGCAGAGGTCAACACCTTGAGACTCCAGCAGGAGATTAGTGCGGCCCAACGGGCCAAATGCTCCTGGCTCAAGGATGGGAACCGTTGCACCAAATTCTTCTATGATGTCATTCGGGCTCGCCAGCACCGGAACTGCATCCAGAGACTTCTAGGCAGTGATGGGCGTCTTGTGACCGACCAGGTTGCTATCCAGGAGGAGGCTGTCCGGTTCTACTCTGCGCTTTATCATCAGACGGACTATCCCACGACATTCCCGCAGCTGACTACGAAGACGTTGATCACTGAGTATGGCAACAGTCTTCTTATGGCTCCTATCCGGATGGCGGAGGTGGAGGCGATTGTGATGCAGGCTGATGCTTCCAAGTCCCCTGGGCCGGACGGATTCTCCAGCGGCTTCTACAAGCGACATTGGGGTTCCCTCAAGGTCCAGGTTCTAGAGGCTGTTCAGGAGTTCTTTGAGACGGACAAGCTCCTGAAGGAGCTGAACCACACCTTCCTGACGCTGGTGCCCAAGAAGGAGGGGGCGACTTCTCTTGCTGACTTCCGACCGATTGCTTGCTGTAATTATTTGTATAAAATAATTACTCATCTTATATGCAGGAGGATAGAGGACGCTATGCAGGGCCTGGTTTTTTGGAATCAGGCGACATTCATCAAGGGGCGGTCTATTGCTGAGCATAGTCTGCTGGCTCATGAGATGATTCGGGAGTTCCACAAGCCAGGGGGGATGAAAGCATGTGTAAAGCTTGACCTGAGAAAAGCCTACGACACCGTCAACAGGGACTTCCTCTGTCATTTGATGGGTGCGATGGGCTTCTCTGAGACATGGGTGGACAGAGTCCGAGCGTGCATCACCTCCCCTACATTCTCGGTTCTCATTCAGGGTATCCCTTACGGGTTCTTCGGCAGCAGCAGGGGGCTTCGGCAGGGGGACCCGCTTTCCCCCTACCTATTCACCCTCGTGATGGAGTATTTTACCTGTTTGATGGACATCGCGGTGCATCGGGAGAGGATTGTACCGATATACAGCAGGGTGTCTCCGGTGGTCTCACACCTCATTTATGCGGATGATCTATTGGTACTGATGAGACCTTCCATGCGAGGGATACGGGAGCTTGCGGTGGTGATGGAGGAGTTCGGACAGTTATCGGGTCTTCGGTTGAATAGGGACAAGAGCAAAGTTTACTTCAACAGCTCTTGCTCTTTGAAGGAGGAACGGGCCCAGGAGCTTGGGGTGGAAAAGGGTGACCTCCCGGTGAAATATCTGGGGGTGCCACTATCTGTCAACTACGCGAAGGACCGAGAATGTCAGAGTCTGGTGGACTTTGCGCAGAGGAGGGTAGAGGGCTGGCAGGCGACTGGCCTATCTTTTGGAGGGCGTATTGAGCTGGTACGATCGGTTATATCTGCTATTGCTTTGTTTTGGCTCCAATCTATTATGGTTTCTTTGGCTACTATCAGAAAGATCGAGGACATATGTGCCAAGTTCATATGGCATGGGGGGATTCATGCCATCTCTTGGGAGCAGCTCTGTCGTCCTAGGAAGGAGGGAGGTGTGGGTCTGCGTTCTCTAGTATCTGTCAGGGAGGCGGCGGGGATCAAGCTGGCGTGGAGGTTCCTTCAGGGCGGCTCTCTTTGGTCGGCTTGGATGTCTAGTCGATACCTCCGGGGTAGGAACTTCTGGGTATGTGACATTGACAACAACTTCTCTGTGTCTTTCAAGCATATCCTGAGGAACCGACCTGTACTTCGGAAGGCAATTCGGCGGAAGATGAGGGAGGGAGGGGAGACGGACCTATGGCTTGATCCGTGGATTGCAGGTCAGTCTCTCCTGGATATTCTGGGTCCCCAGACGGACGGTGTGGAGTACAGAGGTCTGACTTGTAGGCACATCATCAGGGGTGGGGTCTGGAGACCAGAGGAGTATCGTTTCACTGCTCAGTTAGGAGGGGAGATCAGGCAGGTACAGATCACTCCTGATGTACTGTCTGACGTCTGGGTTTGGGCCCCTCCCGGCTACACGGAGGGTGCTGGGGAGTTCAGATTTAGCAGCTGCTACGATCTTGTTCGTTCCCACTTCGACAAGATCGAGGAGTACGACTTTATATGGGGGAAGGGCCTTACCAGAAAGATGCAACTGTCTGCATATAAACTGGTGCTGGGCCGGTTGCTTACTAGGGACAGACTGCTTCGGTTCGGGGTCCCTGTCCCTGACCCTAAGTGTGTTTTGTGTGAGACAGAGAATGAATCCATTGGACATATGTTCTTTCAGTGCCATGTGGCGTGGAGCATCTGGACAGAGCAGAGCCGGAGACACTTGGGAGGGGTTGGAAGGGAGCGTGACTTCAGAGAAATCCTTAAGTGGATTGGTGATTGCAGGGGCCAGGAGCAGAGCTGGGCCAGACGTGCTAGATTGAGGCTTGCTGCATCAGTTTGGCATGTCTGGAGGGAGAGGAACCGGCGCATTTATGAGGGACTGTCCACCCCACTGGTGGGCATCCTTCATAACATTGAGTCGATGTACTAGTAATGTCCCCCTGAGTTAGGATTGTATCTCTATGCTGTAACCTTATTGCGATGATTGTGGAATAAAATTTACCCTTTTTCCAAAAAAAAAAAATATATATATATATATACCTGGTTGAGAGACTTATAGAGTATTCCATTCAATTTCATTTTTCCTAAACTCTGACAGAATCGTTGGACATCAGCAACAGCAAAATATCAAAAGACAATTTTAGTCGCATAGTATAAATGATTGAGAATTTGCAGACTTAGCAAAAAAAGGCATATTGAAATAAAGCAAACTTTAAGAAATGAACTCACCATCAAGCTAGGGAAAAGGTTTAGAGAATCTATAGATGCTAAATCCTCGATCTCATTACATCCTGCAACATTTATTTTTACTGGTTAGTCATGAGATGAAAGGACGGCCACAGGGTAATAAGACTGTAAAAGAATCTTGGTGAAAATATGAAGGACTTGAACATCAATGATAACATGATAGTACAACAAAGATTACCTAGAAGAAGGCACTGCAAATTCTCGAAAGGCACGACATGTTTTTCTTGCAAAGCACCACTGTTTTCTACTCCCAACTCAGGACCGTTATCAGCGGGATAGAATATTTTTTTCAGGTTGTTCTTGTTCAGATGAAGCTGTTCCAAACTGAAATTACGAGATATTATCATTGTAGTTAACGAAAGAAAAAAGAAACAAATCAACTAGAAACTAAACTTTTACATTCATATATGTTTTCGAGCTCACCTTCTAAGATGAGAAAGCTTCACAATTTCATCCCATGTGCTAATAAAATTATCCTCCAAATTTAAGAGACTTAATGAATCAAATCCTTGAACAATACTTCTAACTGGTGCCGAAGGTGCAATCTATATGTAGCCAAACATTCTAATTAGTCCTTCATTTCGCTAATATGTTGCAAAAAGGTAATATCATGAAGAATGTGCAGTTGATTTCTTATACAACCTGTATACTTTTCCTATTAACTATCATCTGTGGTTAATCCTATGAACCATAACAGATAGGCCAAACTTAAAATAGTTAATAAGATATAAATTTAATATTCCACCGGGGTCCAGAAATCATATTATTGACATAAATCCAAGAGCATGGAGCACATTTAGGACTCACTATAGGAACTTTGCAAGAAAATGAGCTGTTTAGCTACTACATAACAGAACCAAACTATACCATCAAAAATTTACAAGAACAAACTTGTAAATAGAATAGAGCAAGCACAAATATAGCTTACAAAAGAAGAAATATATATGAACCAGTTATGCAATGGATTCTCTAACTATTTCAGAATAAAGATGCCAGTGCTGACCGTTATTGTCCTTAACCTATTTCCCATTAGATGAAGCTCTTCAACTTTAGGAAGTGAAGATTTGAGGTCTTCAACCTGTTGAAAGTGAAATAGCAATAATTCAAAGTATTAGGAATCCAAAATTAGTAATGCAGATTTTGACAACTCACCTGTTCCCATGTTATGCCACAGTTGTTGAGAACAAAAATACGGATGTTATCAAGAGAGAGAGAATCAGTTAAATTCAGCTCCATCCTATTGCTTGTTAAGTTGAGAACTTCAAGAGCTGGTAAAGCTTTACAAATAGAATCGATATCCTGCAAAATGCCATCAATTTCCAGTTATACGATATACAGCTCTCTATAGAATTATGCGCATGTTTTCAAAAAGCTTTAAAAATATCATGCTTATTATGGTTTCAGTACATTGGAAGACTGCCACCACAACGTATGTACTTTTCTAAGCAAATAAAAAATAAATGAACAGAAATAAAAATCAATATAATAGATGTGTGAAGAAATTGAGATACCCAAAACAACTCGTGACTTTAAAATTATTCTGCACTATGCATGTAATTCTGTTACATATAGGTTGTACAAGAAAAACAAGAACATACCGAAAGCTCCAGAGTTTACCTAATCTTTCTTAGTGCTTTGACTATCATATACAATGATATGCCCTTATGCTATTGCTTCATATTCCCCACTATTCCTTTTTATCATCAGACATTATCTATTCCAACTCCTTAGTACAAACTTAAAAGTCAACCAATAATGTGCTTTGGCTAGTAGCAAGAACATTATGCAGCCCCAAGCACAGCTACTTAATAATATTACTGTCAGGTATCCACTGATCAAGATAGTTCAACAACAATTCAGAGAACGACAAATGCTCTCAAAATTTTGAATTCTACCAAAATATTAAATGGTAAAAGTCAACCACAAAACTTTGTAGCACCGCATTGGTTGCTCCGCTCACTTTGCTAAAATCTTTTATGACCTAACATACATGGGATGTGAGTTTTCGTCCTACAAAAGGAATTTGTTACAATGTGATATAGTGACCCTCAAATGATTCATAAGAAAGCAGAAATCTGTGATCAGTTCATATCAGATCAAGAGTAGGTTACATCTGAATCAGAATGCCATAATTGTAAAAGCCTTAATTACATAGCTTTCTAGGGTAAGTTACACGCATGAAGTCTCTGAAAATATATGTAAAGGATCTCCATGAGAGTCGAGAGCCCTTTATTGTTCTTTCCCCTAAAGATGATAAAACCACCTAGAGGTAATTTAGGATATCCAGGAACAAATAAGGTTCCTTTGATATTATAAAACTAGTCTAAGAAAGAGGATTAATACTTAGGACACCCATGCAATCTGCGAATGAATAATCACTCAAAGAAAAAATACAGTTGGAATAAGAAAATCAGAGAACTCATTATAATCTCAAAATAGGACATACTTGCCACC
The DNA here is from genome assembly GCA_029216955.1 of Iris pallida. Classification (NCBI taxonomy): domain Eukaryota; kingdom Viridiplantae; phylum Streptophyta; class Magnoliopsida; order Asparagales; family Iridaceae; genus Iris; species Iris pallida. Next base: position 5,095,312 of record JANAVB010043220.1, read on the forward strand.
TTGAAAGAAGATTCCAAGTCAGATCAAGCTCCTTAAGATCTGAAACCATAAGTAGATTGAATAATTAAAGCTTTCACTAATAAAAATACATCCCATGTGCTGAAGAGTATTTTCAAGAGCATATCTTGAATCAAAGGGGAAAATGCTGTAAGAGCATGCTACTATTTGAGTAATTCTTATAAAACTTGATCGAAAAAGAAAATGATGCTATAAATATATAATAAGAGAAATTAGTATACTAAACAACCTTATGTAAATACGGAATAGCAGCATATGCTGACAAAAGAATTTTCCTTTGAACTATGTGCTTATATTAAGGCAGGGCTTGGAATTGCTTATCATGGCTGCTTCTGCTTATTTTTCCGAAAAGCAGCCCCAAAAGCTGTTTGGCAACAGCAGCTTATCAGAAAAAAGGTATTTCAATTTTAAGGCAGCTTTTGGAAGCAGCTAGGAGGCTGTCTTTCAAAGCTGCTTCTGCTGTCCCAAACCAGGACTATGTTGCCCAAGCTTCTGCATAACTTCAAGAAATATCAATTCCTGAAAACTGAAGGAAGATCATCAATACTTGACCAGTATGTAAAATCATTGTGAACCTTAATAGCTTATCATAGAAGCAACAAAGTCTGGGAATGCTATGTTCCAGAAGGGTACTAACTGGGATATTCTTCTACAATTGAATGGATAACAAGCAATGGGAGTACAAGGGCTAGAATCAATATCAAATAAGCTACATTCGAAGTTCTAATTGGGAGTTTTGTGCAGTGATCTATTGGGTGCACGTATCTTGAAAGAACTGAGCCGGAAGATCTAGGTCATATGATATGAACATTTAGGGTCTGCTTGGTAACGGTGTTTTCACCGGTTTTGGGGTGTTTTTGAACCGACCGTTTATGAAAACCCCTGCTTGTTATTTTTTTTGAGGCACTGGTTTTGGTTGGCTCAAAAACCTCCCAAAACCGGTGTAATGTATTTTTGGGTGGCTTTATAAACACCCCAAATCGGTGGGTTTTGAGCGGCTCTGTTTTTTTTATTCCATTTATATCCTCACAAAAATATATATAATTATAACTACCGATACCCTTCCCTATTTAATCTATTTGTGTAAAAAACTTTCAGAACCGCTCGTTAGTGAATTACCAAGCATGGATTGGACTGGTTTAAAAGCCGCTACTTAAAAACCATCCAAAACCGGACCCCTTAGAACCGCTCATAACTGGTACTCTAAAAACACCTCATAACCGCTACCCCTACAATTGCCAAGCAGACCCTAAGGGTCCATTCGGTAAGCAAGATGTTGCTCAGAATATTATTAATAGTCACTAAAGTACTACTTACTACACTTAGACCATTTGACAAAGACTTGTTTGGTTGGTACATTCTGAATTAAATATTACTAATAAAAACTGAAAATTTTAGTAGGGACTGAAGTACTCGTTTTACTTATTTCACAAGAAAAAAGATCTCTCGGCACATACCCAAGAAATAACAAACTATTAAGGCATTAGTATAATGAGGCTACCCAAACAATGCCAAGTAAAAAACCTTCAATTATTTAGGACTGAAGTACCTAATGTGTGCACTCAAATAGTTAAGTAATTATTACTTCAAGCTTCCTAACAGACCCCGAAATTAATATATTCCAAACACAACCTATTGGTTTCGTTGTCAACAACCTATATCTTATACCAATACAGATAATAGAAAGCGAGGCATAATTGCATTAACTGACTTGGTACTAGAGCGCTGATCCCATCTGGATCACCGACCGAGCTGACGCCCAAACAAGCCACTGACGCACCGGTCAAATCCTCAAGCCGCTTCAGTCTCTCCTGGACCTTATTCTTCCCCACGAGCTCGATCGACACCCTCTTTTTGCTCGCGGAGAAAACGTACATCTCATCTGCATTCTATCCACATAACCCATCAATCACTTATTTGATACAGAAACAGAATATATCAACTGGGGAAAATTAAACTAAACTATGTTGCACAACCACAACTACAACACGAAAACTACAGACACCGTGACTAGTATTCTGGAGTGTCCACGCCATGTCCAAGGAAATTTATGTTGCACGGACACAAGTATGAAAACAGAGTAACATCGATACTTCCGTGCGTCGTGTCCTACACAATGAGACTCTGGCACGGCTCCGTTTTCTCTACTTAAACGCTAAACCTAAACTTCCCTTCTCCCTTGTTGGGATCGGCGGTGCCATAGAAGAAGGATATCCTGGACACGAGTACAAAAACAATATGGACACGGAGAACATTCAGCATCCGTGCTTTGTCCGACGCGACGCAACGCGGACACCGACACGGCTAGACATAGACTTGCCTTCCTCTTCCTTGGTGGAGTCGGCGCGGTAGCGGAGGTGGAGGGCATCGGCGAGCGGGATCCCGGAGCTGAGGCTCTTCGGACGGACGAAGGAGGCGGACCAGTCGCCGACGGAAACGGAGAAGTAGCGGACCCCGTTGACGGACCCGTCGTGCTTCCCCTCTCCGTCATCCCATTCGACGCCGACCCAAAGGCCGGAGTACCCCTCGACCTGCCCGACGTAACGGACCGTTCCAATCCGACGGGGATTGCCGGCGGCGTGGACCCTCTGGCCCAGCCGGAACCCTAACTCTTCTTCCTCCATTTCGGAATGTGGTCGCTCGCTGGGGAGCGATGGTGGGGTGAGAGAGAGATCTCGCTAGTTCTATTTCTTTCCAGAAAGAATTAGGGGCGAGCATTATTCGGTAAAAACCGAAAACCGAATCGAACCGAACCGAATAACTAATAAGATACTCATTTCGGTTTGAAAAAATAAAATTTTCTAACTTGCCTTTTACTTTGTTTATTTCAAATTAAGGTACATCCTACAATTTTACAAAAATATAAAAGTTTCTCCACTTTGGACGGAAACTATCTGGACTAGCGGTCAACTGCTTTGACCTAAAAATTTGGATGAAAATACCATTTCCCTCATTGTCTTCTTCCTCTCCCCCTCCCCTCTCCCCCCTCCCCTTTCTCGTCGCCACTGCCCCCCCCCCCCCCCCCCCCCTCATATCCCCGCTGCTGCCCCCCCTCCCAATCGTCGCTGCCCCCCCCTCCGCCGCCACTTGCCCCCCCCCTCCCCGTCGTTGCTGCTACCCTCCTCCCCGTCGTCACTGCCCACCCACCCCCTCATCGTCCTCCTCCCGGCCCTAACGCTAACCCTAACCCGAGGAGGGGGGCAGCGATGATGAGGACGATGGGGGAGGGGGGGCAGTGACGACGGGAAGGGGGTTGGCAGCGACGACGGAAAAGGAGGAGGGCGAGGGGGGCAACGACGGGGAGGGGGGGTGCAGTGGCGGCGGGGAGGGGTGGGGGGGGGGGGGAGAGGGGAGGGGGAGAGGAAGAAGATAATAAGGGAAAGGGTATTTTTGTCAAATTATTTTGGTCAAAGTTGTTGACCGTCCGTTCTGAACGGAAACCATCCAAAGTGGTGGGACTCTTACATTTTTGCAAAACTGTGGGGTGCACCTTAAATTGGGGTAAACAAAGTGGGAGGCCAGTCAAAAAATCTCAAAAAAAATTCGATTTCGATTTTGAAAATATTAAATTTTCTTATTCGGTTTCAGTTTTGGGTTTGGGTTTCGGTCCAAAATCGAATACCGAATAAAAAAAATTATATATATATATATATATATATATATATATATATATATATAGTTATGAATGAGGAAGCCGGAGGGAGCCCCTATCCTCGCCTCACCGCCCCCCCCCCCCCCCCCCCCCCCCCCCCTCCCCCCTCCCCCTTGGGATCTGGTGGCTAGGCTGGCCGGTCAGCCTTCTCGGCCTGGCCACCCCCTTTGGCTTCTTCGTTCCCCTAGGAGGCTCCCCCACCTCCCCGGCACCTCCCCAGGCTGGCCGGGCTCCGCCTGGCCCACCCCCCAGTGGGGCCCCCCTCACCTCGTCGGCTTTCCGCCGACCGGCTTCCCCCTATTTCCTACCCCCGTCCTCCCCCAACCCCACCGGCGTCGTCGTCATCCTCGGCGGCAACGACGCCACCGGAATAGGCGAGGCTCTTCTTCGGCTGCCGCTCCGCACGGTGTGCCCCCTCCAGTTCCAGCACCCCCTTCTCTAGTTGTCCCCCCCGCTGCTACCACGGGCGCGCCTCCTCCCATCCCGGCGATGTACCCCGTCCCGGCGCCTCCACCTATCACCGCTCCTCTTACGTGGCCGGCGCCTCCTCCCGATGCGACGTCGTCCCCCCCTCCCGCGGAGGCGACCACGTTCCTCTCTCTTCGATGGCCGACGTCGCCCATCCCGGCTCCCGGCGGCCCAGGACCGGTCCACGTCTCCTCTCCTCCTTTCACGCCGGCGTTATCCCCTACGTCGGAGCCCCCCCCCCCTCGTGGGCTATGGTGGCCGCGCAGAGGCCCTCGTGCTTGATCGCCCCCTCTCCGGCCACCGCGCTGTGGCCCTCGACGTGCTCTACCGCCCCCGTCCAGGCCTCCCCGACGTCGGCCGACGGTTCCACGCCCGCGGTGGCGCCGCCTACGGAGCCTCCCACCCGATGGACAGAGTACGGGGCACGATGTACGCAGGCGTGAATCAGAAATGAAGAGTCGACGTGGGAGTTTGAATCAGAAATGAAGGAAAAGTTTCCTTCATTGTTCTCGTAGAGGTAGGTTCTATTTTAAGTTTCGAGGACGAAACTTTTTCTTAGTTGGTTATGGTGTAGTGCCCCGTCCCTACATCGTGCCCCGTACTCTGTCCACGGGGTGCGCGAGAAAGGAACACTGTCGCTATCGATTCGGTCGGGACCGATATGTCGGGATCGATCGAGTCGATCGAACGGGAACGGTTGAATTAAGATCCATTTCTCGTTATGGAATATCTTCTTCGGAACCAAGTCCCATATTCAGCGGGATTGCGCCTCGAGGATTGACTCTGCGGCTGAGTCGGGAGAGACCTCCCGTTGCTCTGCTTTTCACGCCGCTTGCGTTGGTTTTGGCATTGTTTTCTGAATGCGTTTTCGTGAATATTTTCGATGGTTTTCATGGCTTGCATTTCGAACTCGCATTTCCTATCGAACTCCTTGAATAATGCAGTGTTCTAATCGGTTGCTTGTGCGATTTCAGGTAATCGCGTAGGCGACGTCTAGCGCGACCAACAAGTTCTCTCGCCGAAGTAAACTCAAGGTGAGTGACAGACCCTTCTCTTCTCGACCCTTTCTTAAGTAAATCGATAGTGTTGTTGCGGAAGAAAGAGTGAATACAAAGGGCACGAGCACGGTAAAATGATTAAGTTTCAAGAGAACGAAGGCTATACCTTAATAACTGAATAATGTCTTAACTCAGTCATTGGACAACTTGTCGACAAGGTAAAGTTTTCCCGTAACGGCAACCCAAGGCCATGGGACCGTTTCGGCCAAGAAAGGAAACACGGTGTATAGCTGTGCTGGATGATAGCACGGGTTAAGCGGGGACTTGCAGCGGGGCTCGCTACTTGCGCTGCAAGGGCCCCGGCTAACAAAAGCTATAGAGTCCAGGATGGCTTGTTATGCCAGTGACCAAATCACACGTAATATTGCACTTGGTATGAAAATGATAACAATTGACAGGGAAGAACATGGTAAGTTTCATAAGGTGCGACGCGGTCCGTCGGGGTAAGTTCCGACGTAAATTACATTATGCTTGTCATTTCTCGCTTGAAATTCATTAGGATGGTTAGAAACATTCATGAACTAAGTCATATAAACTCATTCAACCAAATGAGAGCTTGGAACTTAACTTGCCACGCACCAATACAAAGTATAATGTACTGATCATCGCTCTCCACGCAGGTACCCCGAACCACGAAGGGCGTGCCACCTAAAATCTCAAAGCGGCGTGGACACTTTTGAAGCCTCGTCCGTGTAAAGGCTTGTTTCTAAATTTCTTTTGAAGACTCCGCATTCAGTACAAAAGAAGACCAATGGCGGCTCGGCTTCCCTCGATCGCAGGTGGAAATGTGTAATGGTTTTTGCTTGTAAAAAGGGATGTAATGTATGGAACGACCATCTCATCGGCGTTCATTTTGTAAGTCGAGTCATATTGTAGCCCGCGCGGCAATGAATGTAATGAAGTCAATGTAAATGAAGTTTTATCAATGAAAAAGTCTACTTCTATTTCAAATGTGTCATTCAATTTCTCTGCGTACTCTAACTTGATGTTGTGTTTCGGATAACCTTATGACTATGCCTTGTGCGATCGCAACTTAGGTTCGCACGGCATCACGTCCGGGGGACGACTATCGATTCTACGGAATCGGGGCGTGACATGACTCACACCCAACTAGAGACTGGATCCGATTGGACTAGAGTTCAATCTGATTGGACTAGACCCGAACGCAACACAGCCAGACCTAAGCCCAACTAAACTGGACTATATTGGATTCGGAATCGACCCGACTTGATTGGACCTGAACCCGACTCGGTTGGACCTAAACTCGAACATGACTCGACTAAATTCGTATCATACCCAACCTGAACCACCCGACCCAATATGGATCTGAATATGACTTGGACACAAAATTGACCTGGACACAAACCCGACCCAACTTGGACCCAAACTTGACCCAAACCCAAATCCAATATAATTTGCATGGACCTGAACATGACTAGCGACGATTTATTCTAATAAAAATTAAAAAAAAAACTATTTTTGGAGGGAATAGGTTTCTCACATTTGTGAAAAGAAAAAAAAAAAAGAAATTCTTGAAAATTAAAGATACTCGGTGAAAAAAGAAGCTCGAACCAAATGTAGTAATTATTTACCCAGCCTTATATTCTCAAAAATGAAATAAAAAATCTCCAGTACCCCAAATGCACCTTAAATTACTTCCAAAAAAAAGTACTAAGTAGTTAACAACAACTTTTTATTTTTTTGAAAGAAAAGAGGCTGATTTGCAAATAAATACTATGAACTATCACCACTTTACAACATGTAATCCTAAACTACTTTAAAATACAATTTACCCGAACTTTTAAGATTTTTTATGTTAATATCCTCCGTTAGTTAATACCCTCCGTTAGACTGTCGTAAATTTGACAATAATGTGCACATCGCATGGCTATTATGGACATTTTTGCCTACAAACAAAAATAAAGTCGTATCTTGTCCCTTATTCCTAATACTTAACCATAATCCTAAAATATAAGCCTAAATCTAACCTAATCGAGGATGGAGATGCTCACAAGCTGTCATCAAGAGAGAGGAGGTCGTCTAAAGGTGGGTTAGTGTCCAACTCCCTGCCACTTTTTGGAATACGAGTATGTGGTCAAGTACGCACAATATCGGATGTAATACGATGTCTATACCTATGATCATCACCCAATATCCATGATCAATACTAGACTAGCTCAATCAAAAAATACAACTATAAAGATAACAAAACATATATCAAAATTCTCTAAATAAATCTCTAAAGAAATTATCAACAATATACAAGAATGATCCAAGTCTCAAGAACAAATCCGCCAAGGACGGATCCAGAAATTGAAGCTGGGATAAGCTACAACGAATTAGGGTGGGCTAAAAGTGGACTAGCCCATAGAAAAAATCAAAAATAAAAAATTATAAGAAAAAAAAGAATGAATGAGGGAAGATTTATGAAATGTCCAAAAACTAAAAAAGTTTTATGTAAAACCCACCGCTAAAAAAACTTTCATCGCGTGCCCAGAATTAGAGAAACTTATCCAAAGCGGGTTCCAAATGACCCTTTTGCCCTTCATTTTAATTTATTGAAAACACCCTCGAAACTGCTCTTAAAAAGAAAAGTTTAGATACTTCATCTTCTTCCTTACGCTGCTCACTTTCGAATCTAGGTTTTCTCCTCAAAAATCTTCAAAAACTCGTCGAAAAATTTCGGAAAGACTGGGAGAAACGACAAAAATGCTAAAACGGAGGTCCAAACATCATTTTTTTGCGAATCTAAAATTTCAGAAGGCCATTTAACGATGAAGCTGTTACTTTCAGTCTCCTCGACGATACGCTCATTTTGCGACAAACGGGGCCTCGTTTCGACCTCCCAGTCAAAAGTTATGGCCCTCCAAAGTTTCAGCTGACCATAAAATGCAGGAGAATGGCCATTCTCCGTGTTAGAACACGAAAAATGTTAATTTCACATGAGGGTGGTCATTCCCCGTATTAGTAACACGGAGAATGGCATTCTCCGTCTTAATTTACACGGAGAATGACCATTCTCCGTGTTAGTAACACGGAGAATGACATTCTCCGTCTTAATTAAGACGGAGAATGTCATTCTCCGTCCTGAAAGTTACACGGAGAATGGCCATTCTCTGTCATAATTTAGACGGAGAATGGTCATTCTCCGTCTTAGTTTACACGGAGAATGGTTATTCCAGTGTTAAAACGCAAGAGAATGACCATTCTCCGTGTTAGAAACACGGAGAATGCCATTCTCCGTGTTAAATAAAACGGAGAATGTCATTCTCCGTGTTAAATAAAATGGAGAATGACATTCTCCGTCTTAATTTAAACGGAGAATGACATTCTCCGTGTTAAATAAAACGAAGAATGACATTCTCCGTCTTAATTTAAACGGAGAATGACCATTCTCCGTGCTACATTAAGACGGAGAATGTCATTCTCCGTTTTATTTAACACGGAGAATGACATTCTCCGTTTTATTTAACACGGAGAATGCCATTCTCCGTGTTAAATAAAACGGAGAATGTCATTCTCCGTGTTAAATAAAACGGAGAATGACATTCTCCGTCTTAATGTAGCACGGAGAATGGCCATTCTCCGTTTAAATTAAGACGGAGAATGTCATTCTTCGTTTAAATTAAGACGGAGAATGTCATTCTTCGTTTAAATTAAGACGGAGAATGGCATTCTCCGTGTAATTTAGTTTTTTTCATGAACAAAGAGTTTCGTTCTTCTTTCAAAACGATGATAATTCTGATGGAAAAGAAGAAGAAAGATATTCTCTCCACAATTGACCTAATTGTCGGAAAACTTCAAATGTCTCCACGATGAAGATGAAGATGATGATGATGATGATGATGATGACGAGCGATGATCTGAGTTCGACTGAAGAAAAGCACACCGAACTACGAACGATCTTTGCGATCTCTGCTGAGGATGAGAGCAATGGAATTCAGATTTCCAGCGAAGAAGAAGAAGACGAAAATCACAATCCAGATCTGAGTTTTTTGAATTCAAATACATATAGATGACCAATTCGCGCGGAGGGGTAGTTTCGGTATTATAAAAATAGCAGTTTCTAGCGGGTGGCATCTAAAAGGGAATCTTGGAATATTTAACGTGAAAATACTTAATTCTGGGTATTTCATAAAACTTATCCAGCGGGTGGGCATTTCATAAAAGCCCACCCCGAAATTGGGTTTCTCAGCAATTTCCAGTTTTTTTTTTTTTGGATTGGGCTCCAGCCCACCCCACCTCCCCTTTGGATCCGCCCCTGAAATCTGCTAAACAAGTAAAAGACTGAAAATAAACTAAATTAACTAAAGATTAAATCACTCTAATAGTCTAATTAGTTCTTTCTAAACATGACCAGTAGCTTTGATGTCCATGTCACCCTCGTCGTTACTGTAAAAGATCAGAAAGCCCTCATCGTCTAAATCTGTCAACGTTATCCCGTCATGGCAGAAGCAAAGTGACTATCACGCACGCATATACAATATCCACAACTAACTATACTACCACTATAGGACTAGCTGCTCGTATGTCTCTGTAAATGAGGGTGAGATTGTAGATCTTGTTTTAGATAACTCCTAATAGCCAAAAATAGATTGCGAAGCAAAAAAGAAATAGAGAAGAAGAGATTGATATCAAGTGATATTAGGTTTCTCAGGACTCCTTGACACGTGGTGTAATCTAACATTGACCCAAGTAAGATTTGAAGTTGAGTCCTTATTGAATCCAAACCTAGAAAGATTATTGGCTTTATTTGGACTCGTTAGCTAATTTGAAATTTCAATAATTGGTCTACATGTTATAGAACAGAGGAGGATTCAACAAATGTTATGCATGTTTAGGTAGGCAATATTTATTTTGATTTACAACAGTGACAAATTAAGAATGATAGAGGCATATAGCTAATGCATCAGAAATGCTTACTTTGCATGTTGATCATGTCTTTATTAGATGCATTTGTTGTTAGTAAGACTCGTATTGATCCATATGTAGAATCTTTTTGAGGTTGTGTTGCTCAAATAGTGGCTAAAAAATCAAATGCAGTTTTAAGGCTAAATTATCCTAATGGTACCCCAACTATGGCACTTGGACGTTTTTATCACCTTAACTTTTCATTGTTCGATTTTGACACCCCTTTTTTTTATTTTTTAAATTGCTCTTTTGAAACACATTTCGTCAATTTTGAAACACATTGAGGCCATTTCAAAAACATATATTGTAGTACAAAAGTACAATTTAAATACTTGTATTGTCAGATATTCTTTCGAAATGGTCCCGATGTACTTCAAAATTGACGCAAGGTGCTTCAAAAGAGCAATGTATAAAGTAGGATGCCAAAATCGAGCAGTGAAAAGTTAGGATGTCAAAAAACGTATGGGCACTATAGTTGGGTATCATTAGAATAATTTAGCCCAGTTTTAATGACCAATTCAAAAGCAAAAAAATATATTAACCCAACCACAGCAGCCCATATTCTCATTTGACACATTCACAGCTATATTCAGCCTACACACAGTTGACAGTTTCATTGAAGTGGCTGTCCTTGGGGAAAAGCATCAACAACAGTATACATGAAGCTCTACCAATATCAACACACTAATATAAGAACATCTACTCTGAATTTATCTACTTCTTCAGTAACCCTTTACATAAAACTATATCACTACCACAAAACTTTACATCATTTAAATACAAGAGAAGGGGATAAACATTAGAAAAGAAAACTTCCGCTACTCTACTGCTTCATGGCGAAGTAATGCCATCGAATGCTCTGTGGTCATCCTTAACCAAAATTCGGAAAGACAAGGAGCTGCGCTTTGTAGATGCTTCAGAAGTGTTCCCCGTCTCCCCTTGATGGCTCCGGCTAGCAATGAGAGAAACTTCGTCGCTGTAGTAATCATCATAGGGCACTTCTTCCAGTTCTATCCGTCCCAGGTCTCCCAGGGCCAAAGAGTCCGCCACGGGGAAGTAAACAAGCATAAAAATGCCAACCATGGAACTTAATACCAGCATGAGGAAAGCCATGAAAACAACGGCCTCGTACAGCAGATCGCCAGGGTTGGGTAGAACGGAAAACCCAAGGAGGAGAATTCTCAGCGGAAGCAAGAAGATGACAGAGAATATTAGAGAATAAACCCTTCTCCTTAGCCCCTTGTTTATCACCAAAGACAACAGCCGGATTCCGATGTACGAGACATAAGAGATGAGGAGAGAATCAAAAGCAAAGAGAGAGATGGTGCTCAGTAAGGGATAAGTGCAGACCCTGTTGCCTCTGATAGAAGAAGAGGTCCTCGTGAAGAACTTCTCGAAATTGATCTTGTGCCCAATTAAAATCACACAGAGTTGCAACACAAATATCGGAAGGCAGCAAAGGAAGGTGTAACCAAAGGTCTTTCTGTTCCATCGTTGGCTCAGGGTACCTGCTTCCCTACTTAGCAATGCAGCATGGAGCAAGAAGGCAAGCATTAGAAACACAGTCGGCTCTGCGAAACCAAGATTTGAGAGGATATAGAACTTGCAGACATCCATTTGCCATCTTGAATGGATGAAGTTGCTCCTTCCATTGTTGAGAAATGTTAGCCTTGCAATCTCTCCAAACCCCCACCAAATCGAGACTAAAATCAATGTAATACGAATAATCCAAGGGCCATTGAAGTAACTAAGGTGAGGTGAACCCTGTCTTCGGATGTGTAATTGGAAATAAACAGATCGATAGATGCACAAGAGACCGACTATAGCAATCAGCAAGACGAGAGCAATGGTCACCCCACCGAATATATCGGTGGCAAGTCTTGTCAGGTGCATCACATGGATTACGAATACCACGCATGCTCACTGGTAGGATAAATACCAAACTGACCTGGAGTCCAATTGAAAAAGATAACCCAGTATCAGCCTCCATGACCATAAAGAAACACATGAAGCTTTCAAGATACACAAATCCATGAAAAGAGGTCTCACCACTTCATGTAAAATACTGAGCTTGGAAGACTCTCTGGCTTTAAGAGACTTCAATTTCAAGTATGGATATTTCTGCAGTTGGCTTATTGAGCCTCCTAATGGTAAGCCTGATCAATAACCATTAAAGATTAGTTACATGATAATGAAGAATTGAAATTCCGGAACTTGAAACCAAAAGGAAAGGTTAAACAGTTGGTCCTGCTCCAATTGATAGAAACAATTTCACACTGACAGCAAACCTTGCATCTTGCATCTAAGCTTTACTATTAGTCGTAAAGGGAATGATAACGCTCAATTAATATGAGCCTAAAGCAGTGCCTGCGAAATCAGACATATCATTGCTGTGTACTGTACAGCAAAGGAAATTTCCCTTCTGGCATTCCCTACTGGCATACAAATTTCTTACATACTATAGAGACGGATGAGGTAAAGGTGATATTCTCTTGGAAGATTTTGGACAGTTCTTCATGGAGCCTCTAATAGCTGTCTTTGATCCTATCGATAGGGATAGGAAAGAAAAAATTGAGAGAAATTTAGTTTCCATAGTCTGCTTGCAAGTGGTAGCAAGGAAAAATTGGAAAGAATGTGTTATTTTTTTAACTGGAAATTTTCTTTTGTCCTATAATATACTGAGAGTAATATCATCCGATCAAACTTTGTACATAGATCTTGTCAGAATGCAATTAGATTCATAAACCTGCTAGGACCACCTAAATCATGATCATAACTAAATTGATGCTTTCAGTATAATATATATATATGTTTTTCTTGGATCCCTTCCTAGGTACCAAATATTTGACGAGTTAACCTCATCTATTCAATTCATTTTCTTTCTTTTTCTTCACTTTTATTTTACAATCAAACAAACCATGCAATTGTGTTATTGCACTCTACAGTCAACCCATTTTGACAGGGGAAAAGGTTTTGGAAAGGGAATTATCAGGAAACCCTTTGGCGTCCAGCAAATAGCCCTTTTCCATTAGCCCTCCGCCTAACATTATTTTAAACAACAAGAATGCCATTTTCTGCTATCCATCCTATACTTGCAGCCCTGAGTCTCTCCGTGCTCCCTTAATATCAGTAGTGATGTTGCCGTACTGGAGAGATCACAGGCACCCCTCCTCCCCTCCACCAATCTTACTCATTCCTGTTCTTGACTGAGGGGCCATGCCCCCTCTTGCGAGCCCACCATCCTTATCTCCCCAAATCCACTTACAGCACCTCCTAACTTCCTCCACCAATTTGCTATCATGTATTTTGGAGCGTTTGTCTATCACGTCTATTTCTTGTTGGACACAAAGTGACAAGGACACTAACCACCTTTAGGAGTATCTGTGCTTCCTAGAGTACCACTATCCTAAACTAGTTTAAGAATGATCCTAACTGCACAACAGAACCCTAGGTTGTCAACTCACGTGCCGTATCTTGTATCAATTTGCTTGTGTATCGTATCGTGTACAAGGTCTATACTTCTAAATCCATATAGGAATATGATTTAATATAAAAAAAATTTCATAAATCTTGTATTTGTTTCATCTTTATAAGTCTATCTAGTTCCAGAACCCAGATTCTAAAGTATATACATTACATGACTCAAGTAAAAATCAATACTAACTATAAGCCATGTATTGTATTGAATCAACCGGTTAGTAGCGAAATGGGAGTATATCGATTCGTAAGAGATTATATATATATATATATATATATATATATATATATATATATGGAAAAAAAGGTGAATTTTATTCCAAATAAAAAGCCATAATCATACAACATACAACCAGAGTGGGACTCCCACTCATCGCTCATCAATTCTCCATAGCATTTACATCAAACTCGATGTTAGGGAAAATGCCAACTGGAGGGGTGACCAGCCCCTCAAAGATCCGACGGTTTCGCTCCCGCCATACATGCCAAACCGAAGCAGCTAGACGAACTCTGGCTGTTCGGAACCAGTCCTGCCCCCTACCCCTGCTATCTCGGATCACCGTGATGATGTCCCCAATACATTTTCCGGAGGCGCACACTCCCAATACACGGCTCTGCTCCGCCCAGATCTGCCATGCCAGAGTGCACTCGAAGAAGATATGCTTTATAGATTCAGGCTCCAAACCGCAAAGCACACACTTGGGATCCGGAACCCGCACTCCAAACGAACTCAGGCGATCTCTAGTCAAGAGGCAGCCCAGTAGCAGCTTGTAAACACACAACTGCATCTTCCTGGCCAGACCCTTGAACCAAACGAACTCGTAATCAGGACTCAGCGGGAAGGCTCGCCGGATGAGGTTGTAGCAGCTACGGAATTGGAACTCCCCAGTCCCTGTAGAAGCTCAAGTCGGCTCCCAAATCCACCAATCCGCAGGCAAAGACGGATCAATGACAGTAGACAAAATGCTCCCACCCAGCTCCTCAGTGAATCGATAAGAGTCCGGCCTCCACTCCCCATTACGTATGATTCGACTACACGTCATACCACGCCTGTCCTCCTGATGAGTCGGGGCTCCTCTGATGTCCAACAGCGAACGCCGATCTATCCAAGGATCCCGTCAGAGGTCCGTACTCGACCCGTCCCTCATGACCCTCCGAATGGCAGACTTGAGCACCCCCATGTGTCGCAAGACAGTCTTGAACGTGACTGAATGGTTGTTGTCAGTAGGACACGTCCAAAAATTGCCCTGCTTCACGTATCTGCTGTTCATCCAGTCCGCCCAGAGAGAACCCCCGCTGATGAATCTCCAGGCCAGCTTAAGCGCAGAAGCCTCTCTAACCTCCCGCAACGGTCTAAGTCCCACTCCTCCCTCCTTCCTGGGACGACAGAGCTGGTCCCAGGAGATCGCATGCATACCTCCCCTCCAAATGAAATCGGCACATAGCCGCTCCACCCGTCGGATAGTGGCCACAGGTAGGAGGATGGACTGCAGCCAAAAATGGGCCACAGCCGATATCACCGATCTGACTAGCTCAATGCGACCGCCAAATGAAAGACCTGCTGCTTGCCACCCTTCTACTCTCCTCTGGACATACTCTACCAGACTATGACAGTCCTGATCCCGCGCATAGTTGACAGTGAGAGGCACTCCTAAGTAGCGCACCGGAAGGTCACTCCTCGCGATACCCAACACATCAGTCCGCTCCTCCTTCCGGGTACACAGGGAGCTGAAGTAGACCCTACTCTTATCCCTGTTCATCTGGAGACCCGAAACGGACTTCAAATCTTCCATGATAGTCGCAAGCGTCATCAACCCCTCCGTCGAAGGCTGGATGAAAACTAGCTGATCATCCGCATATATAAGATGAGTAACTGGGGGGTCCATCCTCCGAAACAGAGGAACCAACCGTCCACGGTGCACTGCCAGATCCATCAAGCAAGTAAAGTATTCCATAACAAGCGTGAACAGGTAAGGGGACAGTGGGTCACCTTGCCGAAGCCCACGGTTGCTCTGGAAGTACCCATACGGAACACCCTGGATGAGAACAGAAAAAGTAGGGGATGTAATGCACTCCCGAATCAACGCAACCCAGTGCTCCGCGAATCCCATGGCGGACATCAGATGACAGAGGAAGTCCCGATTGACCATGTCATACGCCTTCCTCAAATCCAGTTTAACACAAGCCTTCTCCCCTCCGGGTTTGCTTAATTCCCTCACCATCTCATGAGCCAGGAGGCTGTGCTCAGCGATCGACCTCCCCTTGATGAATGCAGCCTGATTAAGAGATACCAAGTCCTGCATGATCCCCTCCATCCGCCGGCACATAAGGTGCGTAATTATCTTATAAAGATAATTACAACACACAATAGGACGAAAATCCGCCAGTGCAGTCGCTCCCTCCTTCTTCGGCACCAAGGTCAGGAAAGTGTGATTCAGTTCCTTCAAGAGCTTCCCTTTGGTGAAGAATTTCTAAACCACCTCCACTACCTGATGCTTTAGAATGTCCCAATGACGTTTGAAGAAACCACTGCTGAAGCCATCCGGACCAGGAGCCTTGTTGGGGTCCGCCCCCTTGACAATAGACTCCACCGCCTCCAAAGTAACAGGTGCTAGCAGGATGCTATTTCCAAATGGAGTCACCAATCTCTTCGTCACAACCTCTGGGAACACGGATAGGTAGTCAGTCTGGAAATATAACTCAGAGTAGTACCTGACAGCCTCACCCTGGATCTCAGCCGGCGTCCCCACCAGAGTGCCATCTGCATCAAGTAGCTGGGAGATGTGATTCCTATTCTGTCTTGTCCAGATAACATCATAGAAGAACTTGGAGCACCGGTCGCCATCCTTCAGCCAGGAACATTTGGCTCGCTGGGCCGAACTAATCTCCTTCTGCAGCCTCAGGATGTTGACTTCTCCGATCAGTTCCTTCTCTCTGGCCGCCAGGTCCCCATTCAGCATGTCAGCCTGCTTATCATGCTGTAACGTCCGCAACTCCTCCGCCTTGTCTTCTAAGGTAGACTTGGGCAGCCCCTTCACCCAACTCCTAAGGGCTCTCTTCGTGGCCTTGAGACGACGAACCAAACGGAATTGAGCCGTCCCCTCCTGACCACTAGTGAGCCCCTCAGCGACAGCCTCTAGGTAGCCCTCTGAGATATACCAACTGTTGTTGTACCTGAACGGACGGGACTTCCCAAGAGACCGAGCAGAAAAGCCAACCCTGATGGGGGAATGATCGCTCGTCCCAGCAGCTAGACCCTCAGCTGGAGTGGTGGGGAAGTGACGGAACCACTCCCCATTACCCAGGGCTCGATCAAGCTGACAAGCAACCCTATTATGAGTTGCTTTTTTATGCCAAGTCCAGATGCAGCCTGAGCGAGACAATCCCCGAAGCCCCGCAAGCAGGAGGCATCTCTGGAAATTATATAGGGTGGAATCTGGGACCGGACGGCCACCCAGCTTTTCCCCTTGGTGCAGAAGGGCATTGAAGTCCCCGATCAAGAGAAGAGGAAGGCACGATGAGTCAGCAACAGATGAGATACGGGAGATGTCGCTCTATAGGGACTCCCGTCGTCTTCTGTCATTGTGGCCGTAGACGGCCCCCAGCAAGAACCGGAAGCCACCCTTGTTCACGAAGGAGATCGCAATCAGCTGCTCCGTCAGCAGGAGCAAGTCACCATCCCAACTCTTCAGGTTGCAGCGAACCCAAATCCTAGCCATGTCACAAAGAGCCAGGTTGTGCAATTGGGCCCAATGAGAAGGGGTCCGACGAGTAAGAATCTTCTCACCTTTGATCTTGGAATCTAAGATAACAGAAATGTCACATCTCTCTCTGTGGAGCACCCCACAAATCTCTCTCCACCTCTCTAGCGAACACGCCCCCCTCACATTCCAGGCGATAATGGCCATTAATTAATGAGAGGTGGGGCCCCCTGAGAAACTCTCGGAACGGCACCTGGGAAAGATGCCGCATCCGTCGCTAAAGAATCCTCATCCATCCCAGTCGGAGCCGTCTGTTGGGGAACAACCTGAGATAGCACCAACGCCCAGGCAGGATTGTCAACACACACCGCCTCCTCTCTGTCTGTGGTACGTCCCTCCATCATGGAGGGGCCATCACGCAGCAGGCCGACAGCACGTCTCTTCCTACAGTAAACCTGCCCTCCCCTCGTGCCTCAGTCTCCGTCGCAACCATGCTTCTGGTAACTATACTACTCGGCCCCTGGCCAGTGGACACCACCCCACACGTTGGAGCAAGTTGAGTAGATACAACGAGGCTCAAACCGCCATCACTCCCCTGATTAGTAACCTCCCCCTTCCACAACCTCCACTCCGCTATCATCTCTGAAATCCATATCACAGGGGACTTCGGGAACCTCATGAAGAGGAATACAAGGCTCCACCGGAGGGCCAGCCTCTAAGCAAGCACTGGCCAGATGCCCGAAACAGAAACAGCGTGAACAGGTAGGCGGAACCCATTCATACTCCACCTTCTGGGTAAGCACCTCCCCAGAAGGGAGCTCATACTCCACCATTTTCGGGAGCTCTCCCCCGCCCGAATCTCCACAAAAATCCTCGCGTACATCAACCGCGTCCGAAAGGTAGTAGCTTCGTCTGCCTTGATCGGGGTGCCCACCAGACTTGCAAGTCGCATCAACAAGGGAATGCTCCAAAATCCAACCGGGAACTCGGGGAATCGAATCCATACTAGGATGGCATTTAGAACTTCCCTCTAGCATCGCAGCTCCGGATTTCATTCCTTGAGAATGATCAGTCTGCCGTCGAATGTCCAGGGGCCGCCTTGGAGGATCCTAGCAACATCCTCCGCCAGCCCAAACTTCACATAATAGAAGCCGTTCTCACGAGCATAGAACTTCATACTCCCCTTAGGCTTCCAGACACGCGCTGCATAGTCTCGGATCTGTCCGTAAAAAGGCTTGTTGCCCAAGACATACAGGACGAGGGTATTCTCCCAGTAACCTGTCACCTACTGGATCTCCTCCGCAGGAAACACAGCCCGGAATCCCTCCCTACCTTGAGCGGCGGGACGTACTCCATCGATGTGGGGGATTTTGGCCCCACCGGTTTGCAGATCTCGGCCCAGGACCGTCCAGCAGGTCGTGGGGGCGTCCCAATAGGCCTTGGGGCAATCATCGGGCGAGAAGTCCCAGGTCCCTGTACATCCAGATCTACTACCTTACTCTTCCCCTTTGCCGCCGCGGTCGCCTTAGGCCGCCAACCCATCGATCGCCCAGCAGACACCCCCGGACCCCGGCTAGGCCGAGACCCTGACCCGTTCTGACGATTTTCGGGATGACGATCCCGAACCTGACCCTGTCCGCCACCCGTCTTCCCCCCGGTCTTCGCCACACGACGGCGCGTAACCGTCGTCCATCCACCTCCCTCTGTTTGACTCACCAGAGATCCGGACCCTGTCACGAATTCAAAGTTCAGATCCAAGGGAGTCCCGGAGTGGTGGACACCCAACCCCCTCCCCGTAGAGCCCGACCCCTCCCCCGGCCGCCTGGGAGGGACGTCGCCACCACAGGGGGTCCCCCCCACCCCCCTCCTGTGCTCCCGCCCCCTCCCCCCCCTAGCCGCCTTGGGGGAGCCGCCGCGCGCGTGCGCAGGGGGGGTCCGCCCGACCCCCCGGATCTGGCTCCCCCCCCCCCCCCCCCCCACCCCAACGCCGGGAGGGGGGCCGCCCTTCGAGGCCGAGGCCCGCCCGCCGCCGGCCAAGGGGTCCGGCGGCCGTGGAGGCAGCCCTCGGGGAAACCCTAGTTTGGGAGATCGATCACCCGCTCCAGCCATCCATTTTTATCCTATATATATATATATATATATATATATATATATATATATATATATAGCACAACAGGACAAATAAGCAAAACAAGACCAAACTTCAACAAAAGAAAGCAAATTATTCATTTTAGACTAGCAAAGCAATAAACTTGACCTGCAGCAATTATTCATTCTTCAAAATTCCTTATTTACAGGTGATCATAATGATTCAATAGTAAAATCAAATAACTCGTACTTCCGAGAATAGAGCAGCAAATTTGTCCACATTGCTGCAAATTTCCTTAGTAAGATAAATTATTTGACTCAATCTTACACTCTTCTCTCAACAAAACATTAAATCCATTTTTAGGACAATCCAATATACATAAATAATGATTGCACATAAATATTTCGAAATTGCTGATAAAGTAAGAAATTTGACTACAATTACATGGAAAAATATAAACATAAATAAATAAAAACTACTTTCCTAATCATCAAAACCTAATTAACACCAAACTTCCAAAGAGAAGATCATCAACCCCATATAATTCTACATTTCTTACAAATTCGTGAGATTGAACCATAATTACGTTGTAAACATTAAAAAAATCAATCCAAACTACTTTTTTTTTTCTATCAAACTACATGGAATGGTCCACATTGACTCTCAAAATCCCTAATTGACAAGAAAAAATTCCAAAGAATCCCAGCAAGAGAGCACCAACATCAATTGAAACTAGAGGAACATAATGGAAACTAGAAATCACCTCAATTTCGAGCAACGGATGCCAGAACCCTAATCTTTGTTTTTTTTTTTTTTTTTTGGGGGGGTGCGGGGCGCAAAACCAGAAGAGAGAGAGAGAATAGCGGAAGAAGGAAAAGGAGAAAAGAAAAAAGAACAGGCTGTCAACCTCGTTCCGGTGTTCCGCAACAAACCCTCCCGCTACTTTTCTTACCGCGGCCCCACTTTATCCGACGTGTCCGACATCTGGGCTTCCTTCTATTCCTCAGCTGATGTGTTGTTCCCAAAATACCAAATAATGGTTATTAATATATTTATTTTCGTATAAAAATATAGATTTTCCCAGTTATTTTAAAAGATAACACATGCCAACAAGTGGGATCTACATTTTTTTTTAGAAAAAGAACATGTTTGGTACACGTATTTTTTGGGACAACACATCTGTTCCGGATAAGTAAAGTCCATTGGATGATACTTTCGATATGATTATTATCAAAGAAAGTCTAAACGAACAGGAGAACCGACACGTGAACCAACGCCACGTGTCAGTCCTCCTTTGGCAAAATTTCATGCTTGCATCAGCCACACAGATCCGACTAATGGGAAACCGACACGTGGCACATGATTTGTCCGTCTGTTCCCCGTCGGGTTGTGCAGAAGCGCGGATGAGATATTATAATTTTTATTATTATGTTTGGGGGTCTGGGATCCGACCCGTTAACAATTTTATTTTCTTTTTTCTCAACTCAATTAACAAAACCATTCTCCACTAGCTAGCGTCTGCACGCAACACTTCTCGTTAGCACATATCTGACCACTTACTAACGTGAATCGACAATCCTTTCGTCTCGATGAGCAGACGAGCCATCCTTCTATTGGGTTGTATCGTGCATACAAATTAATGTTCAAGATTCATAAATTTGGTAAAATTATAAAAAGAGTTGTACAGAAAGTTTACTAGCAACATATATAAAAAGTGGAAGGATATGGTACATATTGGGGTGAGCATTATTCGATTTTAGGCGAAAAATCGAACCGAATAAGATTCGTTTCGGTTTTAAAAAAATTGGATTCGGTTTCGGTTTTGAAAATACTATAAATTCTGATTAGATTTTGGTTTTGGGTTTCATTTTCGATCAAAAACTGAAAATCGAACAATACTTAAACAATTATATAAATACTCTCAATTCTATGTATATTTTGTGATTAAAAATATGTATATTTTAAAAATAACAATTCTATATATTTTTTAAAATCTAACTTTTATAATTTAACAACTAATACAACTATGGACAAAACTTTGAAATATAATAAATATGTTTATAAAAATTATCGTTTTTAATATATTTTAAATTTCAACTTTGGAACCGGCTCATCAAATTTAATATATGTCTCATAGATTAACTCTACATCCGGTCTTGCCATACTCCCTACCCCTGCAATGAACGACTTAAGAGGATCAGAGCATCTCCAACCCTATTGTCTTATTTTGTGTTGTGATTCCTATGTGGCATGAGACACAAGACAATGTCTTTCCTATGTGGCAAGATGATATTCACATAAGACAATGAGATAAAAAAGTGTTCTCCAATGCAAAAGTATTGAGAAGACAATAAAAAGTATTTTTTACAACTTCCAAGACAACTCCACCACTTCTTCATTTTTTTATAAATATTTCTATTCATAATTGATGATGTGGAGACAAAGTCATTGTGAAGTGCATTGTCTAGATCTAGACAACCAACTTCACATTGTGCTTGCTATGTCATTGTCATGTCAACTTCATGATATATTCTACATTTGCATTGGAGAATGATTTTTGAAATGAAAGCTTGTCATTCCTATGTGGCAACCATTTTTTTCTAAACTCACATTAGGATTGGAGATGCTCTCAATATGAGATGGAGCTAAGCAATGTATCTTGAGGTCCAATTTTATAATACAAAAAAATGTAGAAATATATGTTATTCCCGGGGCTTGATCAAAGATGGAAAAACTGATGCAATCGAGATCTGAGAGTCACACAAAAACTTTGCAGTGATCAAACTCAAGATCTACGATGATACAAAAAGCCAAATAGCCAGATTACAATATGAAGGAGGGAAATAGAGAAGAGAAGATCTCTCGTTCTTCCTTGCAAACGTGTTGCAATTGGGACAGAACGAGTTACAATAATCTAGAGAAAGATGAGATGAAGAAAAGTTGCTGGGGTGTCAAAACACCGTTGCTCAAAGCAAGATTCGCCCCACACGAATTGCTTCCAGGAACCAGCAAGTTGAAGAACTTGTGGAACGCTCGAAATCACCTCTGTTCTGACTCCTCTGATGGACTTGCAATGGCGGCAGCAGCTCCCTCTCTCTCTCTCTCTCTCTCTTTTCTGACTTATAAAATTCGTAGTAGTTCACAAAGGAGGCCAAAAGAGAGTATATAGAGAGAGGGTGGAAACCCTAGCCGCCTTTTCAGTTATGGAAAGATTGAATCAAATCCCACAAAGATAGCAACGAAATTAATTCAAATCCCACAAAGATAGCAACGAAATTAATTCAAATTCCACAAAAAGTGGATATGAATTAATCGCATTGAATCAGTCTTTCCATAATTGACTTGTAGCCTGCACAGTCAGCGGAGCCCTCCATGCGGCAGCAGCAGCAACATCCTGGCCGCATGAGCCGCATGGCGTCATGGCCGCAAGTGCCGCATGGACCGCATGAGGCCGCATGAGCCGCATGGACCGCATGAGCCGCATGAGTCGCATGAGACCGCATGAGGCCGCATGTGGCCGCATAAGATCGCATGGCCGCATATGAGCCGCATGACTGTTGACGTGCTAAGTGCAATGTGCGCCAACAAAATACCACATTACGTCTCATGAGCCCGAGCCCGAGCCCGAGCCCGAGCCCGAGTCCGAGTCCGAGTCCGAGTCGCTAAACCCCTTTGGGGCTTAGCTCCAAATGGAATTAATCCAAGAGAATGACAAAAGCATTAATGCTTAATCCTTGGAGCCTTATTCTTACCTTCTAGTAAAATCACCCACATGGTTCCCTCCTTAGGGTCACCATCCCACGTGCATCTCTCAACAACACAACCAAGTATATATGTTGAGATAACTCATGGTGCATGTAACGCTAGGGGTGGCGATTTTGCCCTCATACCCTCTACCCTAGCAGGGTACCCTGCACCCTCAGGTGCCCACGGGTACCCTCTACCCTTCGAGGGCAAGCCCAACCCTTACCCCCTTGTCATTAGGGTAGGGTAAGAGTTTTATTCTGTTACCCTAGTGCAATTACCCGGGTACCCGCCCTACCCGTCCTACCCTCTGCCCTGTAACCCTACCCTGAACCCTATCCTACCCTGAATCACTACCCTACCCACTACCCGTTAACCCTAACCCTTTAAAACCCTCGACCCTACCCTTCTCCTAACCCTGTACTGAACGTCTCAGCAGTATATAAAATATTCTCCCAAACTAATCACTCCCAATTTCTAAACTCTTTCTCCCAAACTCAGCAAACCCTTTCTCCCGAACTCATGAATCCCTCTCCCAAACCGATCTCCAGGTCTCCACCATTACAATCTCACTCTCCTTTTACAAATCTTATGTATTTTCTTTTATTTTGCAGGTATGGGGTCTGTGGACTACTCTTTTGTTGAGTGAATACTGAAGAGTGAAGACTGAAGAATGAAGGAGTCAGGTCTAGTCGTCTAGGCTCTAGCTCCCTCCTGTAAATCTGTGCTTTGTAATTTTGTATAGTCCCACTGCCATAGTATTACTACTACTTGTAGTTTTTTGTAATTAGTACTTAGGATTAGAAGAACTACATGGTGCTTGATCCTAAGGAGTCAGGTCTAGCCCCCTCCTTGGGTATGTAGGCAACCCAGGTTCTACTATATAACTGGGTTCAGCGCCTTTAGTAAAAAAAATATTCTCCCTATTATTTCTTGTTAAGTTGTTATGATTTTTGAATGCTGTCAAAATCTGAAAAAAATGAAATGGAAAGAAAAAATATTCCCCCCGTTTAGTAGCAAAAAATTTGATTTTCAAAGTTAAAAAAATAAAATAGCAAGGATAATACCCTTACCCTCCCTACCCTGACCCTCAGCTACCCTGTGAGGGTAAAGGGCAAGGACGGGTAATGGGTATTGGTTTTTTGGAAGAGGGCTACCCTACCCTACCCTCATGACTCCCCTAGGGTATCAAAAAAAGGTCAATACCCTACCCTACCCTGCCCTCTTCCTGCCCTTACCCTACCCTACCCTACCCATCGCCAGCCCTATGTAACACCCCAGTCCCAAAATACGTAAGACTAGGAACGTAGCATGCCAGCTGCATATATACGAGATATACTCCAATATAGAAATATCTCGAATATACACATAAGCTGTATTGTGAAAAATAATAACAGACAGTCACAGGTAAAAGCTATATCTCATCCACAGTAAATATAAAGAAAATGGTAACTCATGAATCAAAGTAAATGTCAAAATGTAGCTGTTGACCGGGCGGAGACAAATCCACTACCGGTACTAGAATAAACTGAAGGGAAATAGAGTCCAACCTCTAAAATAAATAGAATAAGAAATGATGACTAAATAGGCTCCTCGACCCAATAGGGACAGCTGTGATCAGAAGGTACTACTCGCTCGAGCGTGAAGGATGAGTCTATACCGGAGCCATACTCCTGCGGGAAGTCTTGCACACCTATACCTGGAGAGATCACCAGGTACTCAGAGGGACGTAACAAGATACAAAAAGAACATGCCACATAAACTGAATAAATACTGCTCAATAAAAATAAGTAAAATCAGATCATAACATGGTCCAATACACACCTACTGAACTAGCCTACCATCCCCCCAACCAAACAAGGACAGGAGATGGTAAACTAATTCACGGTGACGTATCTTTCCACGCTATGAATCCAATATGGTATCCGGACCCCAACAAGGTTCAATACATTCTCATCGAAGTAGTAAGCCACACCTACAACCAAACAAGGACAAGATGTGTCAAACTAGTCCGCGACAAGTTATTATTCCAAGCCACGGTCAGATACAAGTACCCAAACCAAAAGTACTCGTACCTAACGGATAAAGGTGCCTAACCGTTCTAAGTGAAATGTAGTTAAGAACAATCCTTCATGCGCATGGGCCCTGGCTAAATAGGATCGGCATAATCCCCCCTTGGGCACCAGAGGCCCCATCAGTAAGAGCATGACGTTCCGCAGAATCGCCAGTGGCCGTCAGTAATCATGGGTAATCTGACCCGCGTCTCCGGCGGAGCTCACGGGTTACAAAAGGAAAAGTGCATCGAAGCCCATACGCTAAGGAATTGTCCTCTCCGCCCAATGCCTACTATGTTGTATCCACAACAGTGAACCTCTATAACCGCTAAGTCAAACTAGCATGCAACCTCTATTAGCGGTTATTCCTATCGCACGGCGTATACGTACCGGTGGCCAGCCAGTCACGCATGTCCGTGTTCTACATGCGACACACAACTTCGTGTTACAAAGTGTCAAGGCCAATGAATGCAACACACACAGGGTGGTCCCTTAACTCTAAGTTTAATGTGTAAAAAAAAAATACATAGCAGGTAATATGACTGAACAGTAAGTTCTAACAAGTTATGCCATGTATCACAGTTTATTTTGCATAAGAAAATAATAAATAATGCATAAAATATAAGCTAAAATAAACAAACAGCTGGTGGCAAGGTATCTTGCCTGGGAGTAGTGTGCAGAGTGGCGACGCCTGATGACTCAAATCGTCAGAATATAGAAGCAATGAAAGCCAACTTCTACGGACGACCTCTGATGCTGAAATAAACATCACAAACAGATTTGGCATAAAAGAAATACCTAGGAAACGCCTGTCCAAAAGTCTAATTCTGGAACAGGGGCAAAATCGTAATTTTGGGTCAAAACGATGTCCGCCGTTGGATCCGTTTTGCACCGAAATACGTGCCAGAAACTACGGTCTCTAAAGTCGTCAAACTACATGTCTACGGATCCAATTTGAGAAGATGAACCCAACCGTATGTCCAAAGTTGGATTCCGGTGGACCGTGCACAAAATCGCCGGTTAGAGCGGGTCGCGGGCCCGCCAATTTGGCGTTCCAATCAACCTTCTCAGAATCGGACCAAACTTGGCATACAGGACCAGAAAAATGATACGGTCCTGATGGCGCAAGTTTCATCTCGATACGACGAACGTGCACGAAGTTATGGGCTAGTTTGCAAAACGTTGATACGGGGTATCTCAGCGGATACGCACTGATTTCGTCGCGCACGTGCAACGAAATCGAGTTCCATCAGTTCCCACACGTCGACAATATCCATACGTGCCTTTTGATATGTATAGTGCACGACCACGTCGCCCGGTTTGTCGAGGCGCACGCCGTATCGGTTAATTTTATTGAAATTTCACTGTTTTAAATCCGATTTTTCCTAAACTTTGAGGCTGAACTAATCACAATCTAATCAATGAAAATCAAAACTACCAGTTGGATTTCCATCTTGTATATGTTGTCTGTACATCTATTTAAACAATTTCCCAAAACTGATGAAGGATCGGCAAATTTTTGCCTTCCAAGATAAGGTATTGCACGAAGTTTCCTGTTCTGTTTAGGCAGTTTATTTCTTGATTTTGGATTCGATTTCACACAGGTTTTTTTAGGTTTTGCCTGAATCTAATTACTTGGTCTAGGAGAGGTATATGTTGTCTATACGTAGGAGTCGACGGATCAAAAATCGATTAAACGACGGAGACGAAACGTGAAGATGAAGTTGGGTACCTGGATTGGTTTTGCTGCTGTCGCCTGCAGCAGTTGTTGACGCGCACACTGCCACTGCTGCGCTGCACACTGTAGAAGTATGGAATTTCAGAACCAGAAGTCCTATACGCCAGACACTACATGCGCCAGAGCTCGGACAAAATTACTTCATACAGCAAAAACAACAAATATAGACATTGAAAGAGGACTTTTTATTACATATAAAAGTCTATTACATGTCTAGAAAAGATGGTACAAAGGAGAATTTCTACAAAAGAAAAGATCCTAAGTCGACAGCCAACAGCCACCATGCGCCCTCAAATAGGCGCAGCGATCACAATGCGCCCCCAGACAGGCGCATCCCACCATGCGCCCTCAGCAGTGCGCATCCTTTTTAGCAGCTCAGTTATGTGCATCCTCAGTTATGTGCTTCCCTTCAGCAGCCCAGTTATGTGTCGCTCTCCCAGCCAGGCTTACCGCCGTCGAAATGCTTCGACTAATGGAGCATTTATTGAGCAGAACAAGGGTGGCAATCAACCCTCTAGCTGGAGGAAGAGCTCCCCAAACCGAGGAAGAGAAAAGTACCACAAGCCAACCTGTGGCCAGGGGAGGTTTCAAAAGAGCCTCCAAAGGCGAAGGAAGACCGTAATCGAAACCGCGGCTAAAGGAGCAGCTTTCAACACAACCAGAATGGACGACACCCATTTTGAAGGAAGAAAGAGCCCCCAAAGCCGCAACACCGCAATTCCGATCTGCGGCTCTTTCCACATGACGGAAACGGGGCTCGTGCATCCCTATCTTTGGATGCAACAGGCACCTTCCTCCTGCCTCAGAAGCCCTCGACTCCGACTTTTGGATGTAGCAGTCACCTTCGAGTGTATCAATGAAGACATTGCGTCGCATCTTCACCCTCGGGAGCATCTCATCAACAGAATGCATCCGAGTAAACAAATTCATGTCGGAAGAACGTGAGAGAACGAGAAGCAAACTCTCTCCATGCCACTATTTTTAGGCCGGGCAAATCAAACCCATACGCCAAGTGGATGGCTCTCCGAATTTCGTGCAATGAATTTGCATTAAATGGATGAACCGGACGCTTCGAATTCAGCCAAGTCAAAACGGCTATTTAAAGCTCTCGAAGATCGTAACAGTCGTACCATTAAAGACGTGTCACGAAGCGGATGCGCCGGCCAGACCGCGCATCACACAGACGCGCCCTTCAACATCAAGCGTATTACACAGACGCACCCTTCAGCACCAAGCACATCACGGAGGATGCGCCCCCATGTGTCCCCATACGCCTAGTGGAACGCCAACCGATGCGCCCACTCAGCTGTCCATCGAATGTCAAAAACATTAAATGCTGAACTGACAGAGTTGGCAGCACGCCTCCCGAAGTCTGAATAGTTCAGAAGACGAAGCGTCGCCAATGTCAGCATCATTATTACTTTTCTCCGACGGCTACTGCCACGTGGCCACCCAAACCAGTCGCATGCGCCTCCGTAGCCATGCGCCCGAAGCTCTGTATGCGCCTCAAAAGCCATACGTCTCAGGCTTTTTACTGATCCCTAAAGACAGAAGAAAAGTCACCATTAAAGCTCTGCATGTGCCTCAAAAGCCGTGCGCCCCAGACTTCTCTCTGATCCCGAAAGACAGGAGTTAAGTCATTACTGAAGCCTCGCATGCGCCTCAAAAGCCATGCTCCCCGAATGGTTCGTGACTCCCAAAGGTTACGAGCCAAAGCCTCCTCGTGCGCCCAATCCTAGGCGCATCCTACCAGATCATTTCCCATCAAATCCGAGATCTCCGAGCCATGGGTCGATGACACGTGTCCTTTGACTCAACTCACCCAAGATCTCAGCAACCGGAAGATCTTCTCCTCTGCTACGTGCCAGCTCACAACAGCAGTATGAAGAATTCAACCCCTCAATCAGGGCGCAGCGTCCATATGCCTCCATCAGCAATCACCACGTGGCATCCCCGCGTCCAGGCGCATCCTACATATGCGCGCATAAGCAGCCAATCTGCAAATCTATAAATAGAGGGATCATTTCCTTCTCACCCAGGCACAAACGAAGGAAAAAATGAACAAACACACCACCAGAGAGGCAGATAAAGACACTCAACGTCTTCCTCCTCTCAGCAAGCTCCAACACCCAGAGCAATCCAGACCTTCAGAGAACCGATAACCGTCGTCAGATCGTCAACGGAGTCAACGCATTACCACTCACTCCATCGGCACAAGGGACCCAGATAAATAAAAGTGTACTCCTAGGACTACATCAAAGTCCTATATTGTAACACTATTCTGTTTGTATTGAAATTTGCAATAAAAGAATTTTAATGGCAAACAAGCTCGCGACTCTGCTGGTGACCTCTTTCTCCTCCACCGAGAAAGCTGTATCGCAATCCGACGATGTGAAGGTGGGATCCTCCCACAAGATGCTGGTCGTACGTCTCAATCAATAGGCGTATGAGGAGTTCATCTCTGAACGAAGCGCGAGTCCTTCGAAGCGGCTGCCAAAGCCGAAGAAGACCTGCCGAGTCTGGGTGTGCAAGGTCGACGCCGCTGGCACTACCACCGAAGGGGATGCGCCAATCCAGCCTTCCCTTCCTGCTGACGTCCTCAACAACCAAGATGCGCCCGCCGGTGCAGCGCATCTCTCGGGAAAACATGCAGCTGACCACATTCCCCAGCCATCTCCCTCTCAGGCGAGAAAGATGCGTCGACGGAGCAGGGGAGCAGCCAATGCCCCGCGCATCACCTCTGATGCGCCACAGAAGGTCTCTGTCTTTGACAGACTCACTCGCTGTAGTGGCGAGGAAAATTTGGATTCTGAGTACTACGTACCCCAGCGGCCTGGTACGAAGAAGTCCAAGGCAGCACGGGCCATGCGCCCCAAACGTGCTATGCCAGCAGCAAGCCAGAAGCATGCGCTCACAATCATGCACGCTGCTGATGGTAAGCTGTATAACGTCGACTCAGGTGCTTCTGCGCCAGAAACGAATCGACCTTCAAAGTCCTTGTCTCACTTGGGCGCATCTATTGCGTGTACAACTAAGTCGAGTAAGGCAAATCCAGTGGTCTTGAACTCCCGTGCCTCCTCTGGTTGTGCGTCTGAGGTCCGTTCAAGTCACTTCAAATGTTGTTCCCCCACTACTGATCGGGACGCCTGTTTGGTGTTAGATCAGGGGGCACAGCATTCACTTGACCACCCCGGCGCTTGGCCTTGCCATGCGCCTGAAGGGGGTACGAAAGTGGCACTCTCCTCCAACGATCTGCGCAACGTGATCACTCACAAGCGCCGATCAGGAGAGTCAGTTGACAAGCACGATGTGCCCCTCACAGGGCACACTTGTGCTGTGGTCACCATCATCTGCTGTTGCAAGGCGGCAGTCCCACCAAGGCAGTCAGTGTTCCAGCGGCTGCAATCATCGACACCCCTCCGACGTCGCCGCGGGAAGAAGGTGTCAACAAAAGAAGAGCCAAGGGTTGCTTCATGCAACGTGATCTCTAACTCCTCGTCAGTCCGAAAGACGACGGGCAACTCCTCGTCCTCGTCCAAGAGCCAGCCGAGGAAAACCAAGGCAAGTATCTCGTTCTCTGGAGTGTTCGAAGGCACTCGAGGGAGAAACAAGCTCTTGGAAGAAACTGGGGGTAGTTAGACCCTGGTGGAGCCTCCTTCCGAAGACGAATCTGTCTTCCAAAGTACAGCTCGGGCCGATATTCTCGAAGTCAACCTCCCGGACATGGCTGGGGGTCGTCTAGCCCCTGTCCTTCAAGACGAGGGTGTCCCCCAAAACATAGCTGGGGGTACTCTAACCCCCACGGATCTGAGTCTTGGAGACGAGGAAGTCCTTCAAGACGGAACCAAGGGTAATCAGGCCCTTGCCAATGCTCCCGTCGAGAATGTTCTCCAGAACATAGCCGGGGGTGGCCAGGACGAAGCTCCAGGAGAGGCAACACCCCTACAAGAGAGCGAAGCCGAGAGTGAAGCCTCAACCGATCCATCCAATTCCAGCAGTGTCATGACAGTATACATGGCTGGGGGTGATTCCGAGTCTGATGCACCGCTACCAGACCTCGTCCAGCGTATGGATACATTAGAAGGAGGACTCAAAATCCTCTCTGCCTCCATGCAAACACTGACTCAAGCAGTATTTGAGATACGGTCTGCTTTGGCAAAGACACCTTCTACCGGTCCCGACCCAGGGGCCAATGGAGAATCAAGTATACCCCTTCAACGGGTATCCTTGGATACGGATCGCCGAGAAGCACCTCGGACATCGGAGCCCTCAAATACTCAGTTGCAGGTGGTACCACCTTCCCCGACTCCCAGCTCCACGGAGGACGTGGTCGAGATGATCAGGGACTTGCGCGAGCGCTTTGAGTCCAAGACGAGACAAGAGGAGCGCCAAAAGATGGAGATTCCCCAGCCTTATCCCCTCGAGTGGAACAAAGTGGTTTATCCTCCTAAGTATAAACCACAAACACTGACGCCATACGACGGAAGGGACTCTCCTCGTCGCTATCTGACGTACTTCCAGTCTCAGACGGGAAATCTTTCGAAAGAGGACGCGCTACTCACCAGCATATTTGTCGGGGCACTGAAGGGAGTGGCGTACGACTGGTACTGCAGCCTCTCCGACAATTCCATATCCTCCTTCGACGATCTGACGTGTCTTTTTCTCGACCGTTTCTACGACGGCGAAAAGGACATGACAATGGCGTCCCTTATAGAGATACGCCAAAAGGAGAAGGAAACGGTTCGAGTGTTCATCGAACGCTTCCGACAGGCCTGCTTCAGATTGCTCCCAGGCATGCCAGAACATGCACTCCTCTCCTCCTGCAGCATGAACATACTGCCTGCAGTCAAACTCTGGCTCAACTCTACTTCTCCTCCCGACTGGAGCTCCTTGATCATTGAAGCAGAAGCTACGGAAAAGAAGGCGGCCAATGCTCGTCTTCTGGGAGTCAGTTTCCCTGCCTTTGAGGACAAGGGAAAACGGCCTGCAGCCAACAACCCTGGACGAGAGACAAAGGGGAAGCAGGCGTTGACTGTCAATGCCTCAAAAGGTGCGTCAGCACCTACCATGAAGCCTCCACTTGCACCAAGGCCAAATGAGGTTTATTCGTTCAACGACGAAGACACCTGCAACTCTTTGAGATACTGAAGCAGGGTGACAAGATCAAGCTGCCGAACCCGAAGCATCCCGACGAGGTTGGGAAAGTGGACAACCCGAGGTACTGTCACTACCATCGGTTTATCGGACACCCAACCAAGGACTGCTATGTCCTCAAGAATTACATCCAGCACATGATCAATGCGGATGTAATCTCTGTCGACTACGAAGAGAAGACGGTGTCAGCCAACGTGGTTTCACTCCAGTTTCGTACTCTGCTACCAACTACAACACAAGATGGCGTCGTCCCCATCCCTAAGGCGATAATGGAGGTAGTTAACTTACCACCTACTCGTGACAACGTGAGTGGACTCATCCCACTCACAACATCTCGGGAAGAGATCCTATGGGTTCACCCTGATCTTGTCTCCGAGGTGACTCAACCGGAGGTACGCCCTACCTCCAAATCCAAAGACAGGAAGATCAAGTCTTGCCGCATGGTCTCTTCCTCAGCGGAAGAGACACTTCCTGTACAGACGCGTTTCCAACAGAATGCCCAACCCGACGAAGCTGCCATCGAGGTGGTACCTCCTTGCACCATCCCTGCTGTCCAGGAGGATGGCCCGTCTAAGCCCCCAGCAGCCAATAAGCAGAAGCAGATAGAAGCCCGCTTCGATAAGCCTCTGCGAAAGGAGAATGCTTCGGGGCTAGCCAAGCCCCACAACTTCGACATACTGGCACAACTTGCCAGTACTCCTGCCCGCCTTTCTCTGTTTGAGCTCCTTCGTCTTTCCAAAGACACTCGCGAAGCTCTCTGTGAAGCCCTGAAGGATGTTGAGTCCTTCATCAGTCAGGTCAAGCAGCCTGAAGACCTCCCGACTGCATGCACGTACTGCCAATGTACGGATGAGGTTATCCCCAATATAACCTTCATCCAACAGGATATGCTGCTCAAGCACAACCGACACAACAGGGCGCTGTATTATACAGGGTATATCGGTTCAGTCAAGGTGAAGCGGATTAAGATCGATCCAGGATCTTCCCTCAGCATCATCCCGAAGACGCTGCTCTCAACACTGGGGATCCCAATGTACCGGTTGGCGCCTTCCAATACAACTATCAGTGGCTTCAATGCTAGCAAAAGCGAGCCACTGGGCAAGATACGACTAAAGTGCAATATCGGTAACCTCAGAACTGAGGTGACTTGTTATGTCATGGACGCCGACGTCAACTACAACCTCCTGTTGGGTCGTCCATGGCTGCATGAGTACATGGTGGTGCCATCCACGCTCCACCAATGTATGAAGTACGTGTCCACCAACAACGTCATCTGGACGGAGTTCGCGGACATCGACCCTTTCAAAGGAATTGAAGCCTACTTCACCGATTCTGACCTGTACAAGTCAGCTGACGTGGAGGAAGGCAATGATGCTGACGATGAGGCAAAAATGGCAGCAGAGCCGGACATGGGGCCTGAGGTCACTCCCGACGCTCCCATGAGCATCAAACTGCCCGGGAAAGCACCAGCTGCTCCTGAAGCTCTCCTGAAGATACGGCTCAAGGGAAAGCCGCCTCAAACATTGGCTCTCCTTGTGGCAAAACTACAAGGGAAGGCGCCAATCACTGGGAGTATAGTGGAGGCACCTCTGAAGGTGCGTCTTAAAGGCAAGCCGTCGCCATCCAAGCTGCCAGAAAAGGCCCGCATAGTCCTCTCGGACTCCAAGACCAATGCTGTGATGGACTCTCCCAATCCTACTCCAGTACTCACGGACGAAGAGCTAGGAGAATATATCTCTGCTGATGTAGATGCACCCTCTCTGGACAATGTAATCCCGCGGGATAAAGTCTCGCATTTCATCAATAATAGAGTGTCTTTTAATTATTCTAGTCTTCCACATTGGAATGCCATGTATACATTAGATAACGCTCTACGGTCGTTGCAAACACAAATAACGACCGTCCATCATGTAAATCGAGTAGTCCCGTCCCAAGGGGTCTGTTACATAGTCCCGCCACGGAATCGAGACGAAGAATCCATCATCCTCGGCAAAGTTGAGCGTCATCAAGACCTCCCGCGACTCGAGCCAGAACCAGATATCGACAGGATGCATGTCTATCGGTACACGGACAAGGCAAAGTACCTCATCCAAAAGATGGGTTACGACCTGAAAAGCAACAAAGGCCTGAACTACGGCAAGGGTCGACGTCTCCCTCTTCGGCTTCCAACACCTAAAGGAAAGCCGCAGGACTACTACAATAAAACTCGACGAGAGGTAGGCTATGTCACGCCACCGTCAACTCCTGAGAGTTCAGACGCGAAAGAGGTAGAACATTCTTACTCGTCCGAAGCATCAACCTGGGATTCCGATACCAGCATCGGATCAGTCTTCAAGAAAGTGCTGTCAGCCAACATGACATCAGCACAACCTCAAGAAGATGAAGACCAAACGCCAGAATTCTTTGAAGAAGAACCCTAGGCTCAATGCCTAGGAGAACAGTGGAAGTCTCGTTTTAAACTACGTGAACCTCCCACCGAAGACGAGGTCGAGCAGATCGACCTTGGGGATGGATCTTCTTCCAAACCCATCTTCGTCAGCAAAATCCTAAAAGGAGAAGACCGAGAATCTTTAATCCAGCTGGCTAAAGAGTATATCGACGTCTTTGCCTGGAGTTACGAAGATATGCCGGGACTTGACCCCCAGATCGCGATGCATAGGCTGAACATCTTACCTGATGCTAAGCCCGTCAAGCAGCAACAACGACGCTTCCGTCCGGACATCATGAACGCCATTGATCAGGAGGTGGACAAGCTCTTGACCAGCGGCTCTATCCATGAAAAACAACACCCAGATTGGGTAGCCAACGTCTTCTCCGTCACCAAGAAGAATAGAAAAATACGAGTTTGTATCGACTTCAGGGATCTGCTTGCCCGAAGGACGAATTCCCACTTCCAATCACCGACGTGATGATCGATAACACATGTGGCTTCGAACGCATATCTTTCATGGATGGGTACTCAGGGTACAACCAGATCAAGATGTTCCCCGATGACGCAAAACACACGTCATTCAGGACTCCGAAATGGGTTTTCTGCTACACAGTGATGCCCTTCGGCTTGAAGAACGCTGATGCGACATACCAACGAGCTATGAGCACCATTTTTCGTCAGCATCTTCGCAAGACAGTCGAATGCTATGTTGACGATATCGCAGTCAAGAGCCGTCTCAAAGGAGATCACCTGCAAGACCTCAAGACAGTCTTCGATCTCATACGGGCGCATCAACTCAAGATGAACCCCGCTAAATCCTTCCTAGGGGTTTCTAGCGAAAAGTTCTTAGGTTTTATTATCATGGCGAAAGGCATTCATGTCGATCCCGAGAAGACCAAAGCCATCCTCGACATGGACCCTCCGAAGAACCTTCGAGAACTTCGAGACCTGCAGGGACGTCTGGCATATATCCGGAGGTTCATAGCAAACCTCTCCGAAAAATGTCAACCCTTCACTCAGCTCATGAAGAAGGGAGTCTCTTACGTCTGGACAGAGGAGTGCCAAAAAGCTTTCGACGACATCAAAGCTTACCTGACGAGTCCGCCAGTCCTAGTGGCGCCCGTCGTCGGCAAACCATTTTTCCTCTATGTCCGTGCCATGGATCATTCCCTCGGCGCTCTGCTGGCTCAGAACAGCGATACAGGCTATGAGCAAGCAATCTACTACCTCAGTCGAACTCTGATCGGGGCCAAACACCGGTACAACCCCGTTGAAAAGAAGTGCTTGGCTCTGGTATTTGCCATCCAAAAGACTCGTCATTATGTCTCAGGCCAGACAATTCATGTTATTTCCCGAGTCAATTCGCTCAGAGTCCTCATGACGAAGCCAGGATCATTAAACTCCCGGCTTGCCACATGGGCGATCTTGCTAACGCCATACAACATGGTGTTTGTTCCACAAAAAGCTGTTAAGGGTCAAGCTCTAGCCGACTTCTTAGCTGCACACCCCATCCCAGAGTCCTCAAAACTCTATGAAGACATCCCGGATGAGGTCCAAGAATCAAACATCACCGAAGAAGGCTCCGTCTGGCGGATGTTTTTCGATGGTGCTTCAAGAACAGGCCCCAAAGGCCAAATCATCGCTGGAGTGGGGGTGGTATTAGTCTCCCCCGATCAGCTGGTCATCCAGCGTGCTTACTCCCTTTCGAAGCCGTGCTCCAACAATGTTGTCGTATACAACGCGCTCATTATGGGACTCCAGCTGGCGCAACAGCTGGGGGTGGATCATCTGGAAGCCTACGGTGACTCAAAACTCGTCGTAAACCAGATCAGAGGGCAATACGAGGTTTTCCATGAAGATCTGATCCCCTACCATGAAGTTGCATTGAACATCATTTCAACCTTCACCGGGTTCTTCATCGAACACGTACCTCGTCTACAAAATCTGGAGGCTGATGCTTTGGCTGGCCTCGCAGCCTCATTGGCAGTACCCCTCGGGACTCAACACTACATCACAGTGGTGGGTCGAGACTTGGCCTGTCCTAAAAACAACTTGTTCTCACGAGTGGCCCATGCCATGTCAATCAGTGTCGATGTTAATGTCCGAGACTGGAGATTCCTGTTCATCGACTTTGCTGTCTACGGAATTCTTCCAGAGGACCCGAAAGAAGCCGTCTCAGTCAGGAGGCGATCCCTTCGATTCTACTACGATACAGCTACTAAAATGCTGTACCGACGCTCCTACGATGGACTTCTCCTTCGATGTTTGTCCAACGAAGAAGCAGCCGAAGCCCTTCGAGAAGCTCACGATGGAACCTGTGGGGCCCATCAACCTGGCCCTAAGTTGCAGGACCGACTGCGACGCATGGGCTACTACTGTCCAACCATGGCCGTCGACGCTGTTGAATATGCTAAGAAGTGCCATGCGTGCCAGCTTCACGCAGACTTCATTCATACAACGTCAGAACCACTACATCCTACAGTCGCCTCCTGGCCCTTCGAAGCTTGGGTCATGGATATTGTGGGACCAATCACCCCTCCTTCATCGAGAGGACACCGCTTCATCCTAGCCATCACTGACTACTTCTCCAAATAGGCAGAAGCAGTTCCACTGGCGGAAGTGAAAAGCTCTAGGGTGATCAGCTTCATCAAACACCATGTCATCTACCGTTTTGGAGTACCCCGGAGGATCATCCACGATAATGGTCCTCAGTTTATCAGCCATGTTTTTAGCAGATTCTGGGACAAGAATCGCATCAAAAACGTGGCATCAACCGCCTACAATCCGACAGCAAAGGATTGGCCGAGGCGTTCAACAAGACTATCGTCAAGCTACTCAAAAAGTTCGTATCATCCAACAAACGCGACTGGGACGAAAAGCTCGACGAATGCCTTTGGGCCTACCGCACAACGGTACGGACCCCGACGGGCAACACACCATTCTCCCTGGTCTACGGAAGCGAAGCGGTACTGCCTCTCGAGATCCAGATACCCTCACTCTGCGTAGCAATCACAAACCAACTCACAGAATAGGATAATCAACGCCGTCGTCTACGGAAACTGGAGGCACTTGATGAAAAGCGTCTCCTAGCTCAACAACGCATCGAACTCTACCAAGCCCGTATATCACAGGCTTTCAACAAAAAGGTCAAGCAGAGGACTTTTCAAGTAGGCGACCTGGTTCTGGCAGTCAGGAGGTCGATGGTGTTGACTCACAAGACACCAGAAAAGTTCGAGCCCAAGTGGGAAGGACCTTTCATCATCAAGACGGTATACTCAAACGGTGCTTACCGCCTCGCCAAACCCAATGGGGACTTGTTCATGATGTCCATCAACGGCAAGTTCCTGAAGAAGTACTACTCTTGACACCTTTCAGACATGTGCTTCCACCAGGGGATCTGTGGACCCAATCATCAGGGCTCATATACAATTCCCTTCCACAAAATCATACGCTTCCGGAACCCAGCTGTTCCGCAGCATCCTCCAGTAGAAGGACAACCACATCCACATCACCTCTGAGTTGTCCTCCTACACCCTACAAAGTGGAATCTTACATTCCATAAGATTACGTTACCCATCATGTTTACTACGTCCACATTACCTCTGAGTAAACATCCCGTACAGACAACCCCTGCGTTGTCGTACATCAATCGCAGAACTTCCACGTCCACATTACCTCTGAGTAGTTCCGCGTATCCTCCAGAGTCACTCCTACCACGTCCATAACACCTCTGAGTAAGAAGATTCTATCATTTTGAATCTCATATTTGCCATGTCCACATTACCTCTGAGCAAACATATTGATTCTCTCAAACTTATTATCTGTACCTAAAAACCAAGGTGCACAAAAGATAACAGGTCCACACAAACCATCAAGTTCATGACAGCAAAAATGAACACATCACAGAGAATTGTGTATTTCTTTATTTTCTAAAGAGAGTAAAGGACTACACCATCTCCAGCAGGAGTTACAAATACATAAAAAGAAGAGACTACAATCCCTAAACATCCCCAGGATTGGCTGAAAGCTCTTCAATCCGACGCCTCAAGTCTGCCGCCCGAGTCTCTACAGTCACCAAGACTCGACGTTCAGCTTCTTGACGTATCGCTTCAATAGCCTCAGGAGAGGTATCATTCTCATGCTTCTCATCCAACTGCTGCCGCTGCTGAGCCAGGGCAAGAGCCCGATGGGTAAAAGCTGCCTCCTCCTTCTTGAATGCTACGTGATCAGCCTGGACACGTTCGGCGTCTAAAAGGAATCGGGCCCGTTGGTCCTCAAGGCGGCGGATCTGGGCATCAATCTCCGCGATACTAGTGTCCAACAGCTCGCGCTTCCACCGTCTCCCGCGTAGACTGAGACAACCGCTCCACTGCAGCTTCAGTCTCAGCCATTTCGCGTTCCCAGACACTCACGGTGGCCTGGTAAGAAGACTCAGTCTCGGCGATAAGCTTCTCCTTCTCCGTATCTATCAGGACGGAGAGGTTGTTTCGCTGGATGCACTGCAATTCGGAAAGCCGCTGGTCCAACTCAACCACTGAGGCTTCTAGAATGTCGGCCATATGATCATGGCCTTGATAAAGACGGATCAGGTTGATATGGGGCATTGCCAGAGTCCTTGCCGTCGCAAAACTCCCATTGGCGTCCATCACGACCGATACGCCCCTCTACAACATTTTATACACTGCTTCGATAATGAATTTCACATATTCATCTGCATTCGCCAGCACCTGCGGCGTCATAGCAGGAGTTGGAGAAGCTACTTTAGCAGACGGACCGCAAGAAGGCCCACTTGCCTCAATTCGCGAGGCTGGACCCTTGATATCAACATGCTCTTCATCAACAGGGGCCTGATTACTAGCTCGAGGAGCCAAAGGAATCGAAGAAGCCGAGGCAGGCGTCGAGATAGTACCCCAAGTGGAAGGAGCAATAGAGGGTTCCATCAAACCCTTACCCTTTCCAAACTCGGAAGAACCCCCGACGTCAGTGGCCACCTCATCAGCCTCCAACGTGCTATCAGTAGCCAGTACCTCCCCTGGCAGAACGGGGAGATCAACATTTGTCTCCTGACTCGCCCCTGAAGTCAGGACCGGCAGCCGAGTCTCACTTTCCTCATCAAATCCCTCTACAGGGACAGGATCTGTCGCTACCTCCTGATCGGTAGCTACCTCAACTTCTGCTGCTGAGTCTGGGGTAGGGCTCGACAATGATACGTCCGACCTCCCCTCATCATAACAAGGAGGGGAATCAACCCTCTCCTCTGTACCAACCACATCTGTTGCCCCCGCGATAGACTCTTGCAACTCTGGAGCAACGTCATCCGAAGACGATGAACTCCACTCCACTTCATCATCACGAAGCCCCGTGTCCGCTGGACCCTTGACGTCCAAGGCCCCCACGGAAGCTGCACCATCCCGGAGGTTGCTGCAACCTCCACATCTCTTTCAACAAAGTCTGGAGATAATAAAACCTCCGCAGGAACAACATCTTCAGGATTCTCCTCCATTGGAGACATTACCATCGGAGGAATGCGCTCGTCAGAAGAGCTTGCCACCTCCTTCGGTTTACTGACACCCGATTTCGAAACACGGGTCTTCTTCTTCGATGATCCCTAGAAGAAGAAAAGCACAAGTCACCAAAATGACAAGATGAGCCAAAATTACGGAGGACTCTTTACCTCAGCAAGAGCTGATTCCACTGGCGTTACGGACGGCATTCCCGTAGCCTTTGGAGTCGTGGTCCTTCTCGGCCTTTTTGGTACAGACGAACCGGCTTCTGCGTCTGCCCGTCTCTTTCCAACAGAGGGATCTCTCACTGGTGCTGCAGCGGCAGCTCGATATCCCGCCAATTCTGGTAGATGATATGACCGAGCCGCTATCAACATATTCGCCGTGGCCTCCAGCTGAGTTCCAATGATGAAACTAGTCTCCCTATCATAACCAGGAGATACAGTATTCATGGCGCAATACAGCTTAGCTGCCGAATACAAGATCTGTGGCCGAGGGTTGCGAACGGGTGTAGTAAACTGAACACCAGTGCACCCGACATTGTAATATTGCCAGCCCCGGGCTCCATCCAGCAAACTCTCGATAAACCCCAGACTGTTACTGGGATTCCGTAACATTAGCTGGGTATAGCCAAACTGGCGAGCGAACCGGCTGGGCAGATATGGCTCCAGATAACTCCTATTTTGGTTCCGATAGACCAAGTGAGGAGGCCGAATACTTTACAACCAACAAAAACCCCATTTCGGCAGAGTAATCGCATCTTCACCTGAGTCGTCTAAATCTTGGTCAGCCTCGAAATCCTTAAAGATGGGGCCGACCTTGACAATCTCCCACCCCTGAAGGTAGGACAAAACTCTCCTGCAAACGGGGACACCAGTGTGTAACCACTTCCTCTTGTAGAAGCGGCGGATAAAGGCATCACCTTTCCTCCTCCGGACTTGGACTCATCACGTTCGGATGATGCATAATCAACCACCCCATAAGATAGTGGAATGGTAGTTCGGCCCGGAGGAAATTATCGTTTCTGCCTCTCCCATGGATCACATCATCAGCAAAGGTCCTCAAATCCTGCAACAGGTTACACACCATCGGGGGGAGGAGAGCTAGAGGACGACCAAAGACCAATTTCATGGCGGGCAAAATGAGGTTTCGGTGTACCCTCTTCACAGCACCATATCTGCCCGCAAACACACAATCCCGGAGCCATATCATCAAGTACGCCGTTAACACCGCCTTAGATGACATCCGGTGTGCACAGTGCCAGAAGTAGCTATACGCATTCTCGCCACTCTCATTTGAACGGGGCCCCCTCTCATCTAGCCGGCTCATCTCGGAAGTTACTTCCGCGGGTTTCAGCCCTTGCGGAGTCGTAAATCGGATCTTCGAAGAATCCGCCAGATCCTGCTTGAAGACGTAATCCCTCCAAGCAGTCACATGAGGCTGAGTCCTGCCTCTGTCCTTCCGTTGCATCAGATAATGATGGCTCGCCACCTCTTTGAAGACAGCTATCATCTTCGGGTCCTTATTTCCCAGAACAAGGATCTCTTCGTTCGACAGAAAATATTCCTCGTACGTTTACGAGCTCCAAGGAAGCTTGGACACTTCGTACATCTCATGGAGAGCCAACCCCAACTCTCCCACCAGAGTAAAGAAGGTGCCAGTCTGGGCATTGAACAATTCCAAGAGTACAAGGAACATATGCTTATTGAGATCCACTCCAGCCTACGTGGCACGGATAGCGGCCGTCAGCCCAATCTCCTTAAGCTCAGCCTTGAACTTCGAAAGCATCCAAATGGTTAATTCGTCCCACTTCGGCATGTGGTGACACCAACCTTCAACCCTAAAGCCACCTTTCGGATACATGACCCTCGATGTCAGCATCCGATTCGCAAAGGTCGAAGCACTGAAGGCAAAAGTGTCACTAGGGACCTCACTATAGAGGCTTCCAGGACGCAAAGTTCGGCAACTAAATAAGGGACCGGCTCGCGAAGCGGCCATGGTATCCCTCTGATTCGAGGTAGCATCAATTGAAAGATTACCCCTCAATGCCCCTCCTTGAGAAGGAGTAAGTTCCCAAGGCATCCTTCTCTTGGAAGCTAAACGGTAGAAGGCCGTCAGCGACAACTGGCGGTCAAGTTGTCGTATGTACAAAACCATGCCTTTTGCAGAGAAAAATAAGTCTTCTTTGATCTTCAGTACCTTCGCCTCGGAAGAGATCAGTCGGTCACCAAACAAAAAGGCAGGTCTTAAGAAAGTCACATCCTCGGATTCAGCAGATTTCAGCTTACCGCTCTCTTTCATACTCTGGAGGAAAATAGGCGATTGATTCTGGATCTGCAGCATTCTCTCAGGAGGTTGATCCTGTAAGATAGCATCCTTCGCAGGGTTGATAACCGCCTCGTCAAAATCGACTCCATTTGATAAAGAGAATCATCTAGAAGGACTTCATTCAGCAGAGGGATTGTCATCAACACTGACACAACAAAAACGAAAGTCAGGCAAAAAGCTGTAAGAAGATAAAGTGTGTCGAGCAACCTGGCGCATCATCAGGGTGAAAACCCGTACGCCTC
The DNA here is from genome assembly GCA_029216955.1 of Iris pallida. Classification (NCBI taxonomy): domain Eukaryota; kingdom Viridiplantae; phylum Streptophyta; class Magnoliopsida; order Asparagales; family Iridaceae; genus Iris; species Iris pallida. The sequence continues at coordinate 5,137,881 of JANAVB010043220.1, forward strand.
AGCTTCGACGCATCACCAGGGTGTAAACCCATGCGCATCAGCGGTGAAGCTTCAGCACATCATCAGGGTGTAAACCCATGCGCATCAGCAGTGAGGCTTCGGCACATCTTCAGGGCCTAAACCCATGCGCGTCAGCAGTTAAACCTCGGTGCATAATAAAGGCCTAAACCCATACACGTCGGCGAGATAAAACCTCGGCGCATCATCAGGACAGAAGTCCATGCGCGTCGGCAGCAGAAGATTTAGGGCAATGATCCAAAGCTCGTCTGAACAGAGAAAATAGTGGAAGAGACGACACCCACCCGTCATTGCGGGTCGAACGTCGGCCGGAGTCACAATGGTGGCAGGAGCATCCTCTTCGGCAAACTCCGCCGGCTCCTTTCCCTTGCCAGCACCGCCGCGAGGAGTCTTGGGAGCCATTCCTTGAGAGAAGAAAGCTAGGGTTTTTGTGAAGAAGAACTCTAAAAAGCAAAGGCAAAGAGAGGAAGAACTCTCTCTCTCTCCATCTCTCGCCTATTTATAGGCATGGTCGCACGCGTGAACCGATGAAGTGTGACCTCAGCCGTCGCCTTGGGTTCTGTGAAGAGATAACCGCAAATAGAACTAAAAAGATCATCATTTATCTTTCTTGGTTATCGATTAACTGAGCGGAGCATGCGCCCCGTCACTGATGCACGGAGTATCTATGCGCCCCGGCAATCATGTGCCCCAACCACCATGCTTCTTATTCAAAGTATTCCAAAACTTATCCAAAAGTTTTGAAAACTTTGAAGGGGGTCTTGTAGAAGCATGGAATTTCAGAATCAAAAGTCCTATGCGCCAGACACTACATACGCCAGAGCTCGGACAAAAGTACTTCACACAGCAAAAACAACAAATATAGACATTGAAAGAGGACTTTTTATTACATATAAAAGTCTATTACATGTCTAGAAAAGATGATACAAAGGAGAATTTCTACAAAAGAAAATATCCTAAGTCTACAGCCAACAGCCACCATGCGCCCTCAAATAGGCGCAACGATCACAATGCGCTCCCAGACAGGCGCATCCCACCGTGCGCCCTCAGCAGTGTGCATCCTTTTCAGTAGCTCAGTTATGTGCATCCTCAGTTATGTGCATCCCTTCAGCAGCCCAGTTATGTGCCGCTCTCCCAGCCAGGCTCACCGCTGTCTAAATGCTTCGACTAATAAAGTATTTATTGAGCAGAACGAAGGTGGCAATCAACCCTCTAGCTGGAAGAAGAGCTCCCCAAACTGAGGAAGAGAAAAGCACCACAAGCCAACCTGTGGCCAGGGAAGGTTTCAAAAGAGCCTCCAAAGACGAAGGAAGATTGTAATCGAAACCGCGGCTAAAGGAGCAGCTTTCAACACAACCAGAATGGGCGACACCCATTTTGAAGAAAGAAAGAGCCCCCAAAGCCGCAGCACCTCAATTCCAATCTGCGGCTCTTCCTACATGACGGAGACGGGGTTCGTGCATCCCTATCTTTGGATGTAACAGGTACCTTCCGCCTGCCTCAGAAGCCCTCGACTCCGACTTTTGGATGTAACAGTCACCTTCGAGTGTATCAATGAAGACATTGCGTCGCATCTTCACCCTCGGGAGCATCTCATCAACAGAATGCATCCGAGTAAACAAATTTATGTCGGAAGAACGTGAGAGAACGAGAAGCAAACTCTCTTCATGCCACTATTTATAGGCCGGGCAAATCAAACCCATGTGCCAAGTGGATGGCTCTCCGAATTTCGTGCAATGAATTTGCATTAAATGGATGAACCGGACGTTTCGAATTCAGCCAAGTCAAAATGGCTATTTAAAGTTCTCGAAGATCGTAACAGTCGCACCATTAAAGACGTGTCACGAAGCGGATGTGCCGGCCAGACCGTGCATCATACAGACGCGCCCTTCAACATCAAGCGCATCACACAGACGCGCCCTTCAGCACCAAGCACATCACGGGAGATGCGTCCCCATACGCCTAGTGGAACGCCAACCGGTGCACCCACTCAGCTGTCCATCAAATGTCAAAAACATTAAATGCTGAACTGACAGAGTTGACAGGACGCCTCCCGAAGTCTGAACAGTTCAGAAGACGAAGCGTCGCCAACGTCAGCATCATCATTACTTTCCTCCGACGGCTACTGCCACCTGGCCACCCAAACCACTCGCATGCGCCTCCGTAGCCATGCGTCCGAAGCTCTGTATGTGCCTCAAAAGCCATGCATCTCAGGCTTTTCACTGATCCCTAAAGACAGAAGAAAAGTCACCATTAAAGCTCTGCATGTGCCTCAAAAGCCGTACGCCCCAGACTTCTCTCTGATCCCGAAAGACAGGAGTTAAGTCATTACTGAAGCCTCGCATGCGCCTCAAAAGCCATGCGCCCCGAATGGTTCGTGACTCCCAAAGGTTACGAGCCAAAGCCTCCTCGTACGTCCAATCCTAGGCGTATCCTACCAGATCATTCCCCATCAAATATGAGATCTCCGAGCCATGGGTCGATGACACGTGTCCTTTGACTCAACTCACCCAAGATCTCAGCAACCGAAAGATCTTCTCCTCTGCTACGTGCCAGCTCACAACAGCTGCCAGCTCACAACAGCAGTATGAAGAATTCAACCCCTCAATCAGGGCGCAGCGTCCATACGCCTCCATCAGCAATCACCACGTGGCATCCCCGCATCCAGGCGCATCCTACATATGCGTACATAAGCAGCCAATCTGCAAAGCTATAAATAGAGGGATCATTTTCTTCTCACCCAGGCACAAACGAAGAAAAAAATGAACAAACACACCACCAGAGAGGCAGATACAGACACTCAACGTCTTTCTCCTCTCAGTAAGCTCCAGCACCTAGAGCAATCCAGACCTTCAGAGAACCGATAACCGTCGTCAGATCGTCAACGGAGTCAACGCATTACCACTCACTCCATCGGCACAAGGGACCCAAATAAGCAAAAGTGTACTCCTAGGACAACATCTAAGTCCTATATTGTAACACTGTTCTGTTTGTATTAAAATTTGCAATAAAAGAATTTTAATGGCAAACACACGCGGTGGTGGGTGGCCGCCGATGTGCGGAGGGACGGTCGCCTGGAGCTAGTACGGTCGTCAGAGGTGTACCGAGTTGATCATGAGTTAGGGTTTCTCGACTTCGACCGCGCGGTTATAAACAGAAGGGGTCGGGGTCGGGTTTTCCCATGGGTTCATGGCTCCCTTTTGGGCCATTGCTTTATTGCTGGGTCGGGTGCTCCCATTCAATGTACTATACTGTTTCCTTTTGGGAACAGTAAGCCGCAAGCCTTTTTTTTTTTTTTTTACCATTATATATGTATGTATGTATATATAGATATACATATATACACACACATATATACCTTCATAAACCCAATAAAAATTTCTATTAAACTCCTAAAATCTTAAACAACTTACTAAAATAATTTAGTAATTATCAATATATAAAAGGTAATAAAAATAAAATCCCTTATATATATATATATATATATATATATATATATATATATATATATATATATATATATATATATATATTACTACTATTTCAAAAAATACCATAAATCCTTTAAATTCTTAATAAGTTCCTAAAATATGTTCTAGAAATTTTAAAAACCAAATAATAGTAATTTCTAAAGTATTTGTAACATATAATTATTTTGTATAAATATTCCATACATAATATTAAATAAAGATAAAAATAAATTTCTACTCCCTTTATAAGTCTAAAATATAAATTTACCACTTCAAGAAAATAATTATTTCTTTTAAATAAAATACCAATTAATTATAATTAATAATATTAATAACAAGTAGAAAATTTTAGGGGGGTTTACATCCTACCCAACTTATAAAAATTTCGTCCTCGAAATTAAAAATGAACTTAGTACAACAAATAATGAAAATATAATGTGGCTGAATACGAAGGGAGAGCAGGTAGTCAATTAATAACTCGGTTTTTGAAAAGATGGAGGAGGTATTTATATAAGAATTTTATACTGGCACCATATTCTACATGACAAGGTGTTTTTGGTCTTGCATGAATCACGGATATTCAGTTCGTCTGATGGAACGGCTCGATATGGTTAAACATCAGATGGGACGAAAATGGATATCTATAGTTTTTTTCTCTAAGAAAAGCGGGTTATACCTGTGTTGTAATTGAAATGAAGAACATAATGGTGTGTTTTGGTGGAACAGGTATGTCATGCGTGTAGGGAGGCTCGTCTAGTTCATGTAAGTGAAGGTTGTTGGAAGAAAATGGCTAATGTTGTGCTTCAAACATCAAAGTCACGGTAAGGTATCGAAACGATATGCATAGAGATTGGGTGATTTTCTCACATCTAAAACATACGAGTGTTGTGACGGAGGCACAGGTTTTTAAGGCACGCCATTCAAGATTTCTAACGAAGAAGCCAAGAGTTCTATTTATAAGCTTACTATTGTCATGATATTTCTAATGGTACCAAAGATAGTGCTCATGCATGTTGCCTAAGTTACTGAATTTATTGCTCAATGCTAAGCCATGACTAAATAAAGATTAAGGGTATAAGTAGAATAATACCTGCCAGATCTCTAATCTCAGGATGGAGGTTTATCACAGGCATGGTAAATGTTTGCCCTTGCCTCGACGGCTCAGGGCAATCGATAATCCTGTGTTGTTTCGATCCGCACCTCAAGCATAAGCTGAGACGAATCCGACATCCGTCTCGAATGTGGCCCTTCTTCCCGCAGTAGTTGCAGGTGGGCTTCTGATAGGGTGTGGGCCTCTGCTGGTATTGTCCTATAGGCCTCCTGGTTGGTCCACCTTGAGTCACCCTAACTGGTGCAGCTACTGGTGTGGGGCACCTCTGTGCCTGCTGTTCCTTGCGAAGAAGCTCCTGGGTACGTGCTTCCACCAAGATAGCTGCATGAGAGACTCGAGACTGTATAGTAGTGAAAGTCTTAAGTTCTGGTATGAGCCCCTGGTGGAATCTCCTTGCCTTCTCCAGCTCTGTCAGAATTAATGTCTCACCAAATCTACTCAAATGGCTGAACTCTGCATCGTACTCATCTACCGACATGTTCCCTTGCTTCAGATGAAGGAACTGGTCGTAGAGAGCGTCTCGAACGTGGATGGAGAAAAACCTCTCATAGAATAGGTCGTAGAACTGCTTCCATGTGATTCTAGTGTCCAGTCGCCTCTCTTCAGCCTTCCACCAGTGATGAGCATTATCTTCTAAGAGTAAGTCGACTGCTGTCATCCAATCATATGCTGGCAACTGGGATGCCTTCAAGAATTTTTTCGTGCTGATAAGCCAAGCGAAAACTTCTAAAGGACTCTCGGTACCCTTGAAATTCTTAGGGCCCATGTCGATGAAGTCTACAATGGAGCCCAGATATGGTTGTGGAGCTGGAGTTGGATCTGGTACCAGGGCTGGTGGTGGAGGTCTAGCTAAGTAGGTCATCATACTCTGACTCAATAGTTCTATTTGTTGCCACTGAGATTATAGCATAGCATACATAAACTGGGTGGTCGGGTCTGCATCAGTCGGAAGTGGAGGCAGTTAGGGTCCGGGCTGTGGTGAAAACTGCTGAGGAAAAGGTGATGGTGCAGTCTCTCCTGGTGGTACTGCAGTAGTTGGCTCAACCTGGCTGACTGGGGGCACTTGGGCTTCCTGCTGCACCGTCGATGGGTTCGTGGTATTCTGCTGTAGCTCTAGCTGATACGGAGTCACCGGGGTCATTGGGGATACTTGTTCTTCCTGGGAAGTTGCATCGCCAGATGTGATGGCTAGGGTAGAGGTATGTCCGCTGTGTAGAGTCATATTGTTGGCACGAAGATAAGGGCAATGTTAGAATAGATTCAGATAGGTTTTGAGTCAAGCAATTAAAAGAGAGTTTAATAAAGAATTTAAAATATCAACAACATGTGGATAAGATCCTAGCGGGCGAATATGTTAAGCTAACCATATCTCAATCCACGTAGAATCATACGAAAGGCGAACCAAATGCATTATGGTTGATCAGACCACAATACACCAGTTCTGATAGGACAATGTATTCGTAGGCGCCCACAATAAACCATATGTCCTGAACAAGCTCGATGAAAGAGTAAGCTCATAAAACTAGACTATAATAGCAACATTAGTCAAGGTAGTTCAATTACAAATACGCAAGATAATGATAAAAGAAAATATAAATAGCTTAAGCTACTAAAGAATCTAAGTCGTGTCCGATATTCGTGTCTATGCAGTCGTCCTACTGTCTTTTGTCTAAGGCCTTGGTTAAAGTCAAAGAAGTTAGGTTGTAAGGCTTCCTACCTAACTTATAAGAGTTGGACTGGTAATGTGATTGAATGGTGGAACATGACGACCTAGTAAGCACGAAAGAGGGGTAAGAATTTACGGAAGAATAATTTAACAAGAAGGAACCAAGTTAGGCAGTTGGGAGTTCGAAATAAAAGCGAGATAGAATGTCATATATGTGGATGAGATCCTAAATTTTCTAATCCTATACGCAGGCTTGCTTGGTACGGTAAAGTAACCAAACAATTTATCTTGACCTGCATGGGCCACCACAAAAATATGTAACACCCCAGTCCCAAAATACGTAGGACTAGGAACGTAGCATGCCAGCTGCATATATGAGATATACTCCAATATAGGAAATTTTCGAATATACACATAAGCTGTATTGTGAAAAATAATAACAGACAGTCACAGGTAAAAGCTATATCTCATCCACAGTAAATATAAATAAAATGGTAACTCATGAATCAAAGTAAATGTCAAAATGTAGCTGTTGACCGGGCGAAGACAAATCCACTACCGGTACTAGAATAAACTGAAGGGAAATAGAGTCCAACCTCTAAGATAAATAGAATAAGAAATGATGACTGAATAGGCTCCTCGACCCAATAGGGACAGCTGTGATCAGAAGTTACTACTCGCTCGAGCGTGAATGATGAGTCTATACCGGAGCCATACTCCTGCGGAAAGTCCTGCACACCTATACCTGGAGAGATCACCAGGTCCTCAGAGGGACGTAACAAGATACAAAAAGAACATGCCACATAAACTGAATAAATACTACTCAATAAAAATAAGTAAAATCAGATCATAACATGGTCTAATACACACCTACTGAACTAGCCTACCATCCCCCCAACCAAACAAGGACAGGAGATGGTAAACTAATTCACGGTGACGTATCTTTCCACGCTATGAATCCAATATGGTATCCGGACCCCAACAAGGTTCAATACCTTCTCATCGAAGTAGTAAGCCACACCTACAACCAAACAAGGACAAGATGTGACAAACTAGATCGCGATAAGTTATTGTTCCAAGCCACGGTCAGATACAAGTATCCAAACCAAAAGTACTCGTACCTAACGGATATAGGTGCCTAACCGTTCTAAGTGAAATGTAGTTAAGAACAATCCTTTCTGCGCATGGGCCCTGGCTAAATAGGATCGGCATAGTCCCCCCTTGGGTACCAGAGGCTCCATCAGTAAGAGCATGACGTTCCGTAGAATCGCCAGTGGCCGTTAGTAATCATGGGTAATCTGACCCGCGTCTCCGACGGAGCTCACGGGTTACAAAAGGAAAAGTGCATCGAAGCCCATACGCTAAGGAATTGTCCTCCCCGCCCAATGCCTACTATGTTGTATCCACAACAGTGAACCTCTATAACCGCTAAGTCAAACTAGCATACAACCTCTATTAGCGGTTATTCCTATCGCACGGCGTATACGCACCGGTGGCCAGCCAGTCACGCATGTCCATGTTCTACATGCGACACACAACTTTGTGTTACAACGTGTCAAGGCCAATGAATGCAACACACACAGGGTGGTCCCTTAACTCTAAGTTTAATGTGTAAAAAAAATAATACATAGCAGGTAATATGACTGAACAGTAAGTTCTAACAAGTTATGCCATGTATCACAGTTTATTTTGCATAAGAAAATAATGAATAATGCATAAAATATAAGCTAAAATAAACAAACAGCTGGTGGCAAGGTATCTTGCCTGGGAGTAGTGTGCAGAGTGGCGACGCCAGATGACTCAAATCGTCAGAATATGAAAGCAATGAAAGCCAACTTCTACGGACGACCTCTGATGCTGAAATAAACATCACAAACAGATTTGGCATAAAAGAAATACCTAGGAAATGCCTGTCCAAAAGTCTAATTCTGGAACAGGGGCAAAATCGTAATTTCGGGTTAAAACGATGTCCGCCGTTGGACCCGTTTTGCACCAAAATGCGTGCCAAAATCTACGGTCTCTAAAGTCGTCAAACTACATGTCTACGGATCCGGTTTAAGGAGACGAACCCAACCGTATGTCCAAAGTTAGATTCCGGTGGGCCGTGCATAAAATTGCCCGTTAAAGCGGGTCGCGGGCCCGCCAATTTGGCGTTCCAATCAACCTTCTCAGAATCGGACCAAACTTGGCATACAGGACCAAAAAAATAATACGGTCCTGATGGCGCAAGTTTCGTCTCGATACGACGAAGTACACGAAGTTATGGGCTAGTTTGCAAAACATCGATACGGGGTATCTCGGCGGATACGCACTGATTTCGTCGCGCTCGCACAACGAAATCGAGTTTCGTCAGTTCCCACACGTCGACAACATCCATATGCGTCTTTCGATGCATATAGTGCAGCACCACGTCGCCCGGTTTGTCGGGGTGCACGCCGTATCGGTTAATTTTATTGAAATTTTACTGTTTTAAATCCGATTTTTCCTAAACTTTGAGGCTGAACTAATCACAATCTAATCAATGAAAGTCAAAACTACCAGTTGGATTTCTATATTGTATATGTTGTCTGTACATCTATTTAAACAATTTCCCAAAACTGATGAAGGATCGACAAATTTTTGCCTTCCAAGATAGGGTATTGTACGAAGTTTCCTGTTCTGTTTTAGGCAGTTTATTTCTTGATTTTGGATTCGATTTCACACAAGTTTTGATAGGTTTTGCCTGAATCTAATTACTGGGTCTAGGAGAGGTATAGGTTGTCTATACGTAGGAGTCGACGGATCGAAAATCGATTAAACGACGGAGACGAAACGTGAAGATGAAGTTGGGTACCTGGATTGGTTTTGCTGCTGTCGCCTGCAGCAGTTGTTGACGCGCATACTGCCACTGCTGCGCTGCACGCGGTGGTGGGTGTAGGAGCGTAAAAAGTGCTTCAGAGAAAGAGTCAAAGAGATGGATCATTTCATTCATAAAGTGATCTGTTTTACGCTAAGCAGAGTGGTTAATCTCTTTACGCCCAAGACAAGGCTAATCACTTTACGCCTAAAGCAGGCTGATCATTTTACGCTCGGGTCTACACCCATGGTTTTACGCCAAGGACAGATCAGCCACTCTTACGCTGGACAAAACTGTCAAATCTCGCATTTAATGCAAACTCTGACATGGAGATCTTAATGATGGCATATATCACAAAGGGATTTGTTTTATACAGAGACCAATGTTGTCGTTTAGTATGTGGATTGAGCTACTTTACGTCCACACTACGGTTTCTTTTACGCACGGAGACTATACGAGCTTTTACGCTCAACAGCTGACGTGTGCGTAAAGTCTATTTGAGCTATTTTTACGCTCAAGGTTATTTAACAACCACTTTACGCGGGAAGTCTATGTCAAGGCTATTTTACGCCTAATCTACTGCTTTACGCCCAGAGTACATTGGGGCTATTTTTATGCCCTATTCTCCTTCACCAGCTTGGAACGTGGTCTGCCTATGTGGCTTTTATGCCATTCTTTTCGAAGAACGTGTGTACATGCATCCTATTCTTACTGAAATGATGGGACACATGTCGATATATGCAGAGGATGGCTTCGATCGTGGATGGCAGTTGTTAGCGTAAAGACGGAACTTTTGCTGAGTTTTTACGCACAAGAGCCCAAGTCTATAAATAGACTTATTTTTCTCATAACACACACACAGAGACGGGAGAGAATAGAGAGATCAGAACTTAGAGATTTTGATTCTCCAGAGCATTCTTCTTCAACCTTTCTTTCAGAACAGAGTAAAGCAAAGCAGGAAAGCATTCGGCCTCGCCATCAGTGCCCAAGTGCGTCGATACCTTTCTGGTGACTTAGTTCTTCCAGTTGTTCTACTTCAAGCAGTGATCTTCATCATCATCCTATGGTCCAAGGAACAAAGTGATCATTTACGAATCAGACTTCTACAGCAATATTTTTCCAGAATCAAAATTATACTTCTTGTACTTCTTCTCATTTTATTTTCAAAATCCGATTTTCAGGCATTTTGTTAAGTAAAACAAAAATGGCGACTCTGCTGGGGATGACCTTCTCCTCTGACGAGGAGGCAATTGCTCAATATGATGATGTTTCGGTCGGTTCGACCAAGAAGACTCTGGTTGTACACTTCGACCAGACTGCCTACGAAGAAATACTCCGAACTGGGGGTGGTTCTCGCTACTCCAATGTTCAAAAATCTCGTAAAGTACGAAAAGTTTGGATTTCTAAATACAAAATAGCTTATGATCTCTCTGTTGCTGCTAGTGGCAAGGGAATTCTTCCCACTCCTGTCGTAGGGGCTCCCGTTCGTAACGAGGCAGTCCTTACTTCAGAGTTGCACTCAAAGTGTGACAATTTGTCTCCCGTTTGTGACGGTGTAGATGATCTAGTTTTACGTCCAGTGGGTAAAAACCAAGTTTTACGCTCAAGGCATAAGAATGAGTCTCCTATTTGTAATGTGGCAGATTCTAATGCTTCTGAGTGTAAAAATAAGTCTCCCGTCTGTGACGTGGTAGACACACACAAATTACGCTCTTTGCGTAAAGGAAAATTTCTCGTCCGTGACGTGGTAGATAGCCAATTTTTATGCTCTACGCGTGAAGGTAAGTCTCCTGTCCATGACAGTGTAGATAAAATTCGCAAAGATGTTTACACATCTAATGTGAATGTACCTAAACAAATGCAGCATAAAAATCATGTTGGTAAAACTTCAGTTCTACACCAACAGCCTTCTTATACTGCTCTACGCAAAGTACCAAATCTACAAATTACACGCAATGAAAATGGAGTCCTTCGTGCTAAAAAATCTCAAGATTTACGCACACAACTCCAAACACGTAGAAATGTACAATTTGGTTCTGTGAATGCAGCCAGTAATCTTCTTTATACACAGGGTACTAAACTTTTTTCTACCCCTAATGTAATAAAGAAGACTACTCTCTCCACTCCTTCTGACTTACGTGAATTGTTAATGCAAAAGCGTAAGAATAGACAATCTCCGGTGATATTTTCCCAAGAAAAATATCATTGTGATTATCACCAGGTTGTGATCAACTGTTGTTGTTCGGCTTCAAAACGGTCAGTTTTTGATCGATTAAGTTTTAATCCGCCTCAACATCAAGCTGAAAACCAAGAACATGAGCTGTCATATGCATCAGTCAACATGGCGTCTCATACTAACAGAGGACGACGTCCAAGACGGAATATGTCCCAAACTCCAGGTCAGCAACAGTTCAACAAACTTCTTGATTCTTTTGAGGAGGTATATCAAAATACTCGATCAAGAAGACAGACAAATGCAGACTTCTGATTCAGAAGCTGGGGTACTCAATCTTTTCAGTCCGAGACTGACAGTGTGGATTCATACTTCTATACAAATCTTTCTGTATCTTCAAGAGAGGTTGAATCCTACGTGTTGGAGATGAACCAGAGACTTCATCTGTTAATACAGAACATCGTCTCACTGCCATTGAGCAATCACTGAAAGACATGCTTAACATGGTGCAAAGCATGCATCAGATAATTTTGAATCAGCAAACTGCTCAGCCGACGGTAATAACACCAGTACCAGTAGCAGCACAAACTCAAGATAGTCAAGGGGCTGAAATACCTTTGAATATTCAAGAGCCTGCTATTAATCAAAATTTTGTATCTCCAGATCCTATCATTCCTGAAGATGTACCACCTCCAGTCGGGGTTACGGTACATCCAACAACTATTCAAACAAATGTGCTTCCTCAAACCAGTGAAGCCATTCAAGCAGTGCGTGAGCTCAAAGCACAGTTTGAAGTTTTGAGGCACAAAGATCAGCTCCAGAGGTTAGGGATCAAGCAACCTTATCCTCCTCATTGGAATGATGTACCCTTTCCACCGAAATTCAAGTCCCAATCTATGGTTTTGTTCGATGGAAAAGCATCTCCCAGTCAATATATCAATTACTTTGATATTATGACTGTACACTTGTAGAAAGATGACGCTCTTCTCACTCGAGTGTTCATCGGGTGCCTGACGGGTTCGGCTTATGATTGGTATCGAAGTTTACCCGACAATTGCATTTCGTCTTTTGACGAATTTAAGGCAATGTTTCTCTCTCGCTTCTATGAAGGAGGTATGGACATGAACATGTCCTTCTTGATAGAAATCAAACAAAAGAAGAAATAAGATACTCGGACGTTCATCGAACGTTTCCGACAAGCTACTTTAAAGATGCCTCCTGGTATGCCAGATTCAGCATTGATCGATACATGCAAGATGAATCTACGACCATCCATCGCTATTTTCACAGGTTCCCAATTCTCAGATTGGGCTTCGTTCATCATAGCAGCAGTTTCTGCCGAGACCAATAGTAGGTTGGCTCGTGAACATGGGATAATTTTCGCCTCAGATGATAGAGGAAAGAAAAGTAATCCTAGTAATAACCCCGGCAATCGTAATGTGAAGGGGAAAGATACCCTCATGGTTAATCTTTCCAAGAATAAAACGATGCCGAATAGTCAGGAATCTTCCAGGCCAAAGGAAGAATACTCTTTTGATGAGAGTGATATCCCAGGGATATTTCAGTGTTTGGTGAAGAGTGGTAAACTTCAGATTCCAGAGCCAAAGAGGCCTAATGAGGTGAATCTAACTGACAATCCCAAATATTGTATCTATCATAGATACATTAATCATCATACCAGTGCTTGCTATGTCCTGAAAAAGAAAATCCAGGAACTGATAAATGGCGGTGCTATCGCTTTAACTAATGATGACCATACGGTTTCAACCAATATGGTTTCTCTTCAATTCAGGGATTTTCCTCCACAGCAAGTAGCAGATGGAATCATTCCAATCCCGAAGGCGACAATGAAGATTGTAAATATCCCGCCTGCCAGAGAAGAAAATGCAGGATTGCTGCCACTCACACTAAAGAATGGTGAAATTTTGTTGGTACATCCTGACTTAGTGCCTGAGTTGGAAAATGAAGATAAAACTTCAAAATCCAAGAAGAGTAAGAAAGTCAAAACCTGCAACATAATTTCTCATGTTATTCCAGATCCTGATGACTTGGATAATCTATGGGATGACCTTCCTTTAGAAGATAGACTGAAAGGACTGAACATCTGTCCTCCAAGTCTAGCTCCTCCTACTAAGCTCAAGCTTACTCACCAGCAGTGGCTAGCCATGAATAGTGTTTCTTTATACCGGACGCAACAAGTCTTCGCTGCTTATGAAAAAGCTCCGACAGGGATTTTTCCTCGTATCCCGAATCTTTCTCCTCCTGTGACTACAGAGACATCTATTCTTCATTCTCCTGAGGTTACAGAAGGTCTTGCTTCTTCCTCTGTTGAAATACCTGTCAAAAGTCCGCTGTCCACTCACTTGTATAGTCAACAAGCTGTCCATCTCATGAAGAAGATGGGTTATGACTTTCAAAAGGCAGAAGGTTTGAATTGTGATAAAGGAATACGACTTCCTTTACAGATTCAAAGTCAAAATTCCACTGTTGGGTTGGGTTCTGAAGTTCCTCGTAACAATCCACACAAGAAGAAGGCTAAGAGAGGGAAGACAAAATCCTGTAATATGGTACTTCTTTCTCCTGAGTCTGAGGAAGAAACTTTTACTGGTACAAGATCCGAAAAAGAGTACCATAAAGACTACGAGGGATCCTCCAAAGAAGCTGAAGACGTAGTGGAGACACTACCAACTCAACCCTCTTCTGTTCTTGCTAAATCTTCTATGGTTGAAAAGGGGAAACAGAAAGCAGTGCGCTTCGACGTCCCATTGAAGTCTGCTTCCAGTCAGGGGGTGGTGATGAAGCCTTACAAGTTTGATATTCTGGCTCAGTTGGCCAATACTCCGGCTAGACAATCTATATTTGAGTTGCTTCGCCTTTTCAGAGAAAGCAGAGAGACTTTGAGTGAAGCTTTACTTCAAGCAGATTCATGCTTGGCTCAACTCAAGACTTCTGATAATATACCAGTGTCATGTCCACAATGTCATAGTGTGATAGAAGCAATTCCCAACATCACCTTTACACAGGAAGATATGCTGTTGAAGCATAACAAGCATGACAGACCTTTGTGCTACACTAGGTATATTGGATCTACTAAAATTGACAGGATTTACATTGACCCCGGGTCCTCAATTAGCATAATTCTTCAGAGTATGCTAAGACCCCTGAGGATTCCTACTAGTGATTTGACTTACACTAGTACTACGATAGTCTGTTTCAACTCCGACAAGAGCAAACCATTGGGGAAGATTCGTCTGCAGATTCAGATCGATGATCTTCGAACCATGGCAACTTTCTATGTTATCAACTCAGACGTCTCCTATAATATCCTTTTGGGAAGACCGTGGATTCATGAGCACAATATTGTACCTTCAACTCTCCACCAATGCTTCAAGTATGTGGATTCCCAAGGAGTTGTGAAGACTGAGTTCGCTGATATCAATCCCTTCAAGGGTGTCAAAGCCTATTTTTTTGATTCAAGGCTTTATAAACAAGAGCATGTGAAAGAGATATCAGACATGGCTGAAGATCAATTACCCACTGAGGATCAGTCTATTAATGAAGATCCGCCAGAGGAACAACCTTTGAAGATCATAGTCAAGGGACGAATCCAATCCCAATTTGTCAATGATCAACCTCTAATAATCAAGGTTAAAGGAAGAACTCAAACTGAGGAATCAACAAATATTCCTGTTAAGAGCCAAGTTCAACCTTTTATGATCAAGGTCAAAGGGCGTACTTCGTGTACGAATGATCCAGAACTACCATTGATTGTCAATCTTGGCAAAACTATGCAGAAGACAGATAATGGTCCACTGATGATTAATCCGAAGCGTAGCTGTCAAATCATAAATGATATAAATATTGATCATTCTATACTTTTTGATATCAATGAAGATTTCCTTTTCGAGTATATGGCTGTCAAGTTTATTGAAAGAATGACTTTATCTTCGGATAAGCAAAGTCATCAATATAAAGGCGACATAGAGCCAGAGGAAACTTTATACATTGATCATAAGGAAAATTCTTTCCCTTCTTATGTAGATGTTGAACCTTATGCTCAAAGGTTCCTAACATCTTTTCTTTATCTTCTACCTGTGGCAACTTCATCACAAGCTTGCGTAACTTTTAGACGTCACAAAGAATCTTATTTTGTGGTTCCGTCTGATAAGAAAAACAGGCACCAAATTGTGTTTGGCCTGGCTAGAAATATCCCTGTTGCTCAGGCAGATGAGCTGAAGGATAAAGACAAGGGAAGAATCCGAATTGACAAGTATGGTCAACAATCTATCAAGATTATCCAGAACATGGGATATGATTTGAAGACTATGTAAGGTCTCAATCAAGGCAAGGGTAGACGACTACCATTATGTGGTGATCCGTTTTACCAAAAGACTCGTCATGGGTTGGGATATGATTCGTCCCACATGTTTTATGACGATATACAAGAAGAATTCTCTTCTAGCTCTTCGTAATCATCGAATTTAGAAGAAGTCCAATTCATTGAAACTGATGTCTCGTTTCTCATATGATGAATCTGGACAAATATTTTTAGTCAATATGGTTCAAACTGATGATGAATCTGAACTATTTGAGAATGATCCTTGGGCTCAACAGATGGATACTCAGTGGGAACTCCGTTTTGAACAGCGACAGCCACCTACAGAAAATGAAGTTATCCAGGTTGATGTTGGGGATGGAACTACGTCCAAACCAATATTCATCAATAAGAATCTTTCTGAAGATGAAAAGGAACAGTTGATAAAACTTATCAAAGAATATATTGACATTTTCGTATAGAGTTATGAGGATATGCCAGGCCTAGATCCTAAAGTTGCTACTCATAAACTCAATATTTTACCTAACGTCAAGCTTGTAAAACAACAGCAACGGCGCTTTAGACCAGATATGATGGATGCAATTGAAGCAGAAGTCAAAAAGTTGATCATATGCGGATTTGTTCGTGAAGAACAACACCCAGATTGGGTTGCCAATATTGTTTCTGTCTTGAAGAAGTACGGAAAAGTCCGAGTTTGTGTAGATTATCGAGATCTTAACGCAGCTTGTCCAAAGGACGAATTTCCACTTCCAATTACTGATGTCATGATAGACAATACATGTGGTTTTGAATGCATGTCTTTCATGGACGGATTCTCAGGGTACAATCAGATCAAGATGCATCCAGAAGATGAAAAACATACCGCTTTTCATACACCCCTTGGGGTCTACTGCTATACGGTTATGCTGTTTGGTCTTAAAAATACCGGTGCCACATATCAACGGGCTATGAGCAACATCTTTCAAGAACATCTACGGAAGATAGCTGAATGCTATGTAGATGACATTGCTGTTAAAAGTCGATCAAAGGATGATCACATTCAGGACTTGAGGACAGTATTTGAGTTGATGCGCCAGCATCAATTGAAAATGAACCCTACTAAGTCTTTCTTAGGGATTTCCAGTGGCAAATTTTTAGGATTTGTCATTACTTCTCAAGGTATCCACGTCGATCCTGATAAGATTAAAGCAATTCTTGAAATGCATCCTCCTCGTAATCTGAAAGAACTTCGTGGCTTTCAGGGTCGTATTGCTTATATTAGAAGATTTATATCTAATCTTTCTGGAAGATGTCAACCTTTCTCCCGTCTATTAAAGAAAGGCGTATCTTTTGTTTGGGATGAAGCGTGTCAGAAAGCCTTCAATGACATTAAGCAATACCTTACAAACCCACCTGTTCTGGTACCTCCGGTAGTAGGAAGGCCATTTTTGCTATATGTCCGAGCCTTGGATCATTCACTTGGTGCTCTTCTTGCACAGAAAAGTGATATGGGTCATGAGCAAGCAATATATTATCTGAGCAGAATGATGGTCGGAGCTGAACACAGGTATACTCCTGTAGAAAAGGAACGTCTAGCTTTGGTTTTTGTCGTCCAAAAGACAAGACATTATGTGACAGGACAGACTATTCATGTCATCTCCAGAATAAATCCCATTCGGGTATTGATGAGAAAACCTAGCATTCTTAACTCCAGGCTGGCCACCTGGGCGATGTTGCTTACTCCTTATGACATGGTTTATGTACCTCAGAAATCAATAAAGAGTCAAGCATTAGCCGATTTCTTAGCTGCTCACCATATACCTGAAACATTAAAATTATATGAGGACATTCCAGATGAAGTTGTGGATTGTAACCTGACTTGAAAGAATGACATATGGCAATTATATTTTTGATGGGGCATCACGTGTAGGACCTAAAGGCAATATTGTCTCTGGGGTAGGAATCGTCTTGGTTTCTCCTGACAAAATGGTCATATACCGTGCCTATTCTCTCAATGAGTCATGCTCCAACAATGTAGCAGAATATAATGCTCTATTGATCGGTCTCCAAGTAGCAAAACAACTGGATATTGAGTTCCTAGAAGCTTATGGAGATTCTCAATTGATTGTCAATCAAGTTAGAGGGACTTATGAGGTCAGAAATCCTGATCTCATTCCTTATCATCAAGTGGTAGTTGAACTGGTCCTTTCATTCAAAGGATTCTTCATTGAGTTTGTACCACGCTCTCAGAATGTGGAAGCTGATGCTCTTGCTAGTTTAGCTGCAGACCTAGCAGTTCCAATCCGAAGGCAAAATACAATTATTTTGTTGGATCGAGACTTGTTCTGTGTCAAGAATAATTTGTACATTGAACAAAGTTATACTACAGAGTCAAATTCCCAGTATAAGGATTGGAGAACTCCATTCGTTGATTATGCAGTTCATGGGATTTTGCCTGAAGATCCAAAAGAAGCTGCATCAATCAAAAGACGATCGTTTCGGTTTTATTATGATTCGTCTTTACATATGTTATACCGTCGTTCCTATGATGGACTCTTGCTGCATTGTCTCTCAGAAAGTGAAGCTAAACAAACACTGCGAGAAGCTCATGATGGTATTTGTGGTGCTCATCAACCGGGTCCTAAATTACAAGACCGCATTCGAAGAATGGGGTATTATTGGCCTTCTATGATAGCAGATGCTGTAGACTATGCCAGAAGATGTAAAGCATGTCAGATTCATGCTGATTTTATTCATCAACCATCTGAATTTCTATATCCTACAGCAGCCTCTTGGCCCTTCGAAGCTTGGGGTATGGATGTCATTGGTCCTATTAATCCTCCTTCTGTTAAGGGACATCGGTTCATATTAGCTATAACAGATTACTTTTCTAAGTGGACAGAAGCAGTTCCCCTTGCGGAAGTGAAAACATCTAATGTGATCAGCTTCATCAAGCACCATGTCATTTATCGCTTCGGGATTCCTCGACGGATAATTCATGACAATGGTCCACAATTTGCCAGTCAGGCATTTTATCGATTCTGTGACAAGAATCGAATTCAGAATTTGGCTTCTACGGCTTATAATCCAGCTGCTAATGGTTTAGCCGAAGCTTTCAATAAGACGATCATTAAACTTCTCAAAAAGTTTGTCTCTTCTAATAAACGTGATTGGAATGAGAAACTTGGAGAGTGTTTATGGGCTTATCGAACAACAGTCCGGACTCCTACTGGTTTTACACCATTCTCATTGGTTTATGGATGTGAAGCTGTCCTCCCATTGGAAATCCAGATCCCATCTCTACGAATAGCCATTGCTAATGAGCTAACTACAGAGAATAATGATCGCCTACGACTCCAAGAACTTGAAGGACTGGATGAGAAGCGTCTTCAAGCACAACAGCACATTGAACTATATCAAGCCCGCATATCTCGAACTTTCAATCGTAAAGTTAAAGAGAGGGTATTCAAAGTTGGCGAACTTGTATTAGCCGTTCGGAGACCGATGGTGATGACTCATAAAAGTAAAAGGAAATTCCAAGCAAAATGGGAATGCCCTTATGTAATTGAGTCCGTATTTTCCAATGGCGCCTATCGGTTATCAAAGCCCAATGGAGATCTGCTCATGATGCCAATCAATGGCAAATTCCTCAAGAAATATTATGTATAAAGAAGGAGGTGGATAAAAATAAAAGTTCCTTTATTTATTTTTGTTCTGAACAAAATTTTGAGGACCACTGCCTCCCTTATTGAATACATAATCAGCCAATGCTTCGAAGGTATCATTGCCTGAGTTCATGAAAAATCTGCAAGCAACCATCCTCAATGCCTCTTCTTTAGGAGTTTTTCCTGGCTCTACTAAGAACGCAAGGATATCTTGTGGTGGCTTGGGCATAAAAGAGCTGCTGCCTACTTGAGTCGGGCCTGCCACTGTTGGCTCAACGGGACACATCTCAGTGACGTCCTTAATTTTTCTGGAGACTTCATTCTTTTGCGGTACATCCTCGGAAGACATTTTCAAAGGGGAAGCGAAAAGGCGTTCGAAAGTTTCGAAAAAAGAAATTCATTATGACAATTAAGTGCTGACCGACACTATGGGACATTACGCCGACTGTTGGATGTCTCCGCTTTTACGCGGATGACGGTTGCGAATCCTAAATTTTATGCTGACTGATCAAATCTCAATTTTTACGCTTCTGTTCAAAGTGTTTCAAATTTTGGAGATATTTGAAAACTTTGAAGGGGGTCTTGTAGGAGCGTAAAAAGTGCTTCAGAGAAAGAGTCAAAGAGATAGATCATTTCATTCATAAAGTGATCTGTTTTACGCTAAGCAGAGCGGTTAATCTCTTTACACCCAAGACAAGGCTAATCACTTTACGCCTAAAGCAGGATGATCACTTTACGCTCGGGTCTACACCCATGGTTTTACGCCAAGAACAGATCAGCCACTCTTACGCTGGACAAAACTGTCAAATCTCGCATTTAATGCAAACTCTGACATGGAGATCTTAATGATGGCATATATCACAAAGGGATTTATTTTATACAGAGAACAATGTTGTCATTTAGTATGTGGATTGAGCTACTTTACGCCCACACTACGGCTTCTTTTACGCACGGAGACTATACGAGCTTTTACGCTCAACAGCTGACGTGTGCGTAAAGTCTATTTGAGCTATTTTTACGCTCAAGGTTATTTAACAACCACTTTACGCGGGAAGTCTATGTCAAGGCTATTTTACGTCTAATCTACTGCTTTACGCCCAGAGTACATTGGTGCTATTTTTACGCCCTATTCTCCTTCACCAGCTTGGAACGTGGTCTGCCTACGTGGCTTTCATGCCATTCTTCTCGAAGAACGTGTGTACATGCATCCTATTCTTACTGAAATGATGGGACACATGTCGACATATGCAGAGGATGGCTTCGATCGTGGATGGCAGTTGTTAGCATAAAGACGGAACTTTTGCTGAGTTTTTACGCACAAGAGCCCAAGTCTATAAATAGACTTATTTTTTTTCATAACACACACACAAAGACGGGAGAGAATAGAGAGATCAGAACTTAGAGATTTTGATTCTCCAGAGCATTCTTCTTCAACCTTTCTTTCAGAACAGAGTGAAGCAAAGCAGGAAAGCATTCGGCCTCGCCATCAGTGCCCAAGTGCGTCGATACCTTTCTGGTGACTTAGTTCTTCCAGTTGTTCTACTTCAAGCAGTGATCTTCGTCATCATCATATGGTCCAAGGAACAAAGTGATCATTTACGAATCAGACTTCTACAGCAATACTTTCCCAGAATCAAAATTGTACTTCTTGTACTTCTTCTCGTTTTATTTTCAAAATCCGATTTCCAGGCATTTTGTTAAGTGAAACAAGAGATTCTGGGTTCGATCCCCAGCAGAGTCGCCATTTTTGTTTCACTTAACAAAATGCCTGGAAATCGGATTTTGAAAATAAAACGAGAAGAAGTACAAGAAGTACAATTTTGATTCTGGGAAAGTATTGCTGTAGAAGTCTGATTCGTAAATGATCACTTTGTTCCTTGGACCATATGATGATGATGAAGATCACTGCTTGAAGTAGAACAACTGGAAGAACTAAGTCACCAGAAAGGTATCGACGCACTTGGGCACTGATGGCGAGGCCGAATGCTTTCCTGCTTTGCTTCACTCTGTTCTGAAAGAAAGGTTGAAGAAGAATGCTCTGGAGAATCAAAATCTCTAAGTTCTAATCTCTCTATTCTCTCCCGTCTCTGTGTGTGTGTTATGAGAAAAATAAGTCTATTTATAGACTTGGGCTCTTGTGCGTAAAAACTCAGCAAAAGTTCTGTCTTTACGCTAACAACTGCCATCCACGATCGAAGCCATCCTCTGCATATGTTGACATGTGTCCTATCATTTCAGTAAGAATAGGATACATGTACACACGTTCTTCGAGAAGAATGGCATGAAAGCCACGTAGGCAGACCACGTTCCAAGCTGGTGAAGAAGAATAGGGCGTAAAAATAGCCCTAATGTACTCTGGGCGAAAAGCAGTAGATTAGGTGTAAAATAGCCTTGACATAGACTTCCCGCGTAAAGTGGTTGTTAAATAACCTTGAGCGTAAAAATAGCTCAAATAGACTTTACGCACACGTCAGCTGTTGAGCGTAAAAGCTCGTATAGTCTCCGTGCGTAAAAGAAGCCGTAGTGTGGGCGTAAAGTAGCTCGATCCACATACTAAACGACAATATTGGTCTCTGTATAAAACAAATCCCTTTGTGATATATGCCATCATTAAGATCTCCATGTCAGAGTTTGCATTAAATGTGAGATTTGACCGTTTTGTCCAGCGTAAGAGTGGCTGATCTGTCCTTGGCGTAAAACCATGGGTGTAGACCCGAGCGTAAAGTGATCAGCCTGCTTTAGGCGTAAAGTGATTAGCCTTGTCTTGGGCGTAAAGAGATTAACCGCTCTGCTTAGCGTAAAACAGATCACTTTATGAATGAAATGATCCATCTCTTTGACTCTTTCTCTGAAGCACTTTTCACGCTCTTACAGTGGGTGGCCGTCGATGTGCGGAGGGGCGGTCGCCTGGAGCTAGTACGGTCGTCAGAGGTGTACCGAGTTGGTCACGAGTTAGGGTTTCTCGACTTCGACCGCGCGATTATAAACAGAAGGGGTCGGGGTCGGGTTTTCCCATGGGTTCATGGCTCCCTTTTGGGCCATTGCTTTATTGCTGGGTCGGGTGCTCCCATTCAATGCACTATACTGTTCCCTTTTGGGAACAATAAGCCGCAAGCCTTTCTTTTTTTTTTTTTCTTTTTTTTACCATTATATATGTATGTATGTATATATAGATATACATATATACACACACATATATACCTTCAAAAACCCAATAAAAATTTCTATTAAACTCCTAAAATCTTAAACAACTTAGTAAAATAATTTAGTAATTATCAATATATAAAAGGTAATAAAAATAAAATCCCTTATATATATATATATATATATATATATATATATATATATATATATATATATATATATATATATATTACCACTATTTCAAAAAAATACCATAAATCCTTTAAATTCTTAATAAGTTCCTAAAATATGTTCTAGAAATTTTAAAAACCAAATAATAGTAATTTCTAAAGTATTTGTAACATATAATTATTTTGTATAAATATTCCACACATAATATTAAATAAAGATAAAAATAAATTTCTACTCCCTTTATAAGTCTAAAATATAAATTTACCACTTCAAGGAAATAATTATTTCTTTTAAATAAAATACCAATTAATTATAATTAATAATATTAATAAAAACTAGAAAATTTTAGGGGGGTTTACAGTGCATTTCCGATGTGGGACTAAACTTTTACAAGGCATATTGAGAGCAAGCTCTCTCTATGTAAAAAAAGCACCAACAATCTCCCACATATCACAACATATATATGTGTCCATGGTTGAGCGTTCCCTACAGTAACTATCCATTTTGCATTAGGATAGATGTCGCTGACGACTTGAATCTTCCCGCATGGGTTAAATAACAATGTGATACAAGAATGGACTACGCCTTGAATTCTGTACCACAATTGTAATTCTTTCTATTCACAAAGTGTAGTTACGTGTGCTTCTGGCTGCACATTAAAGGCCCTATGTCAGCCTGGTTTAAGTATATAATTTTGGGCATCTACAAGTTTACCCTCAAGAGACGGCCTGATATCTCTTTCCATACACTATAGGTGAGTTCTTTATTAAAGAGACATGGCATGAAGCCTTGCGCTTCCTTGCGGTGCTACGCCGCTATGACATGGCCTGAAGCCGAGGTATTACCCCTACCTGGAAACCTCATCGTAGTGTCATACTACTGTAGCATGAGGTCTCAGCCTCTTTGTAGTGCCAATCTACTCAGCATGAAGCCTAAGGCTTCCTTGCGGTATTACGCCGCAATGATATGGCTTGCAAGGCCGAGGATTTACCCCTACCTGGGTACCTCATCGTGGTGTAGTACCACTGTAACATGGGGCCATCCTCCCCTTTGTAGTGCTGTCTACAACTCTTTAATTACGTCATACAGCATTAGGCTACCTGCCTATTTGCGGTGCTACGCCGCTATGACTTGGCTTGCAAATCCGAGGCATTACCCCAGACCTGGGAATCTCATGGTGGAGTCACCCCACTATAGCATGGAGTTTTACTCCTTGTAGTGCTGCTCTACCGTGCTTCCTGTAAAGCACACCAGGCATCCACTCTGCCTGAGAACTCATTAAGGCGTTTAAGCCAACCTTCCATAGGATCTATTTTTTTCGCAAAAAATACATAGTAGACAACAGTGGTTATAGGTCCGTATCCCTTCCATGTTCCAGAGAACAAGTACCCACTGTTACCTGATAGTTTCCCAGTCAGTGATCCTCCTTTGAACCAAAAGTTAGATGCCTAGTAGATTTCTCGTTGAACTAATAGCATAAAACTTTATGGTAGGATTACAAAGACATACTATCAGAATGCCTTCAAGCCCATTTTACAAGCTGTGTCATCTACCAACTGGCGCTTGAGGCCCTTTGTGAACAGATCTGCCAGGTTCTCCTGACTCCGAACATCAATTACTGTAATTACACCTCTTTTGATAAGATCGTGTACTGCCCTTGCTTCAACCGCACAGTCCTCTTCTTCCCGTTGAAGAGGTCATTTGATGCCACCGCTGCAGTCGCCTGGTTGTCACAGTATATCGGTATCATCGGTATCTGAGCTCCAACCACTGGAAGATCATACATGAGCTTCCGAAGCCATTCTGCTTCATCTGCTGCCGTTTCAAGTGTATAGAATTTAGATTCCATGGAGGAACGAGAGAGTATAGTCTGCTTCTTCGACTTCCACGATATAGCAGCTCCACCCAAGAAAAAGATATATCCTCCTGTGGATCTCTCGCTTTCCACCTCTAAACACCAGCTAGCATCACTAAAGCCTTCCACTACTGTCGGATACCCGTTGTAGTGCAGAGCATATGTCTGAGTCTTTTTGAGATATCTCATCACCCGCTTCACAGCTTTCCAGTGCTCAATCCCTGGGTTGCTTGTGAACCGACTCAGCATTTCTACGGCGAAAGCTATGTCAGGCCTTGTGGCAGTGGTTGCGTACATCAAACTTCCGATAATGCTAGAATACTCCAGCTGCCTGACGCTTTCCCTCGAGTTTGGCTTCAGCTTCTGATCATCCCTGTATGGCGTATCGATCCCTAGAAGATCCTTATACCCATAGCGTATGAGCATCTTCTCAATGTAGTGAGATTGTGACAGCGCTACTCCAGTGTCTGTCCGGATGATCTTTATGCCCAAGATGACATCTGCATCCCCCAAGTCCTTCATACTGAACTTGGTTGAGAGGAACTTCTTTGTCTCTGTGGCACAGCCTATATCCATCCCTAGGATTAGCATGTCGTCCACGTACAGACAAACGATGACTCCTCTTACATCAGCGAACTTTGTGTAAACATATTTGTTCGTCTCGCTGACTCTGTAGCCGTTTGCCCTAATAAATTTGTCAAACTTTTCATGCCACATCTTGGAAGCTTGCTTCAAACCATATAATAATTTCACCAAATTGCAGACTTTGTCTTCAAGACCTTTGGAGACAAATCCATCTGGTTGTTGCATGTAAATCTCTTCGATCAGCTCTCCATTCAGGAATGATGTCTTTACATCTATCTGATGTATCACCAACTTATGTATAGCTGCTAGAGCGATTAACATTCTGATGGTGGTCATCCGAGCTACTGGAGCGTACGTGTCAAAATAGTCTATCCCCTGTTTCTGAGAAAATCTCTTGGCTACCAGCCTGGCCTTGAACTTGTCAATAGTTCCATCTGCCTTCATCTTCTTCTTGAAGATCTATTTACATCCGATGGGCTTTTCTCCTTCAGGTAGATCTACCAACACCCATGTCATGCCCCGCTCCCGTAGGAGCGATCGTCCTCGCTAAGGCGTGATGTCGCACGAGCCTAGATTGCGCTCGTGCAAGACGGGTTCCATAGCGGCCGATTTCAGCGACTGCGACGGGGTCGTCGCACAGAAGTCCCTGCAGAGACATTGAACATGCAGCAGAAATTTAGAACGAACACAAGTTATTCAACAGAAAGCTCTTTATTGATATTGATACAAAGATTACAATGGGCGCAAGGCCAATATTACTGTCTCTCAAGCTCACTCAAGCTCACATTACAAGTCACTCAGCTTTTTTTCATCTCTCAAATACAAGTCTTGATCCAGCGAAATCTTCGAAAGGCGACGTCCATACATTATGTCCCGTATAAGTCTTTACTCCATACGGCCGCACGCTCCAAATCACCAAGGAACTCGGTGCCTCGACGCATCCAAGCGAGCTCCGCGCCACGAGCTTCTACCTGTGCCTGCACATGAAAACTATGTGGGTGTCAGTACTCAACTGTACTGGTGGAATGAGCTCCTTGCCCACCCATACAAACCCAACACGTTTGATTTACTTTGTGCAACATAGTCACTTCTTATCGATTGTCTTTCTAGTCTTGTCTTAGGATCAGTTTTATGACCGACGCCTTGCCTATTTTGTGTCTTTAGACCATCTCGTGCTTGCAAGTAGAACGTTAACTTCATACCTTGTCTCAAGACCCTTCTCGTGCCAACAACGTTAACATATCGAATCGTGTTTGCCTTACGGCTTAAAATCAGAGACGCAACTACGCGATGAAGCTCCATTTTCTGTGTGACCGTGCTACAAACCCTTGTTGAGGCCGTGCCTCGCAATTCAGAGAGACTTAACCATATCGCCGCTTCGCGGCCCTTGCTGCCTTGACCACCAACTGACCCAATCAAGACTTGTGAATGTTAGTGTCACTCAACCAACTTTGCCTTGCGGCGGTTTCCTGACTTAAACTCAAACAACTCAACCAACTTAAGCAACTTATATGCCGACAACTCAAGACTTGACGCCACATATAGTGCCGAAGCACGACGCCTATGTTGAAACCCAATCTTAGGCCCAAACTTTGTATTCTAACTGTACACACCTTCAACTCAACTCAATCCAAAGGCATACATGCGGATAGCCGCTATTTGCCGACATCTATATGAACTTGGCCACTAGCATCACAAGCTATACCTTGACGTATAGTTTTGTTAATCGGGATCCTTTCGATGCAAGTAGCTAGCCTCGTCGCAAGTCCTCGCTTAACCTGTGCCAAAACCTTACGTACGACTATACCCTGTTCCCTCCTAGGCCGAGTCGGCCCCATGGCCCAGGATTACCGCTCGAGGGTTCATCGCCCTTGTCGACAAGTTGTCAAATGACCATGCAAGACTCGACACAAACTGACATCTCACACAGTTATTCCTCTACCAAAACCAAGACTTCTATCCTTGAGACCCCTCGACGACCCACGGTCGCGAGCATTTCTTTTCTTGAGACCCCTCGACGACCCACGGTCACGAGCATTTCCTTCCTTGTTACCCTATCATTTGGTTCAACTCATGAATGCCTATTTGATAGTCCTTTCTCAAAACTTACTTTGAATCAATTGTGATCCTTGCCTTAAACACTAAGCTCGTGTATCGTACCTTAAGCCAAACGTGCTCTGCGTGACACTCCTGCCCAAGTCGACGGGCCTTGAGATCGTGGGACTACTTAACTTGACAAGCCGCGAATGTGCGGGACAGTGCTTGTAATGTCTTAGGTCGACCGGCATAACTTTGTCTAACTTAACTTCGCAACAACTTAACGAGCAAAGGCTGCGTCAAGCTTTGCCTTAACGGATCGTGCCGTGCACGTATCCAACTTGAACGACCAAGTCACTCGGGTGCCTAGACTTAGGTCACAAGCCGCTCAACGCAACTTAACTCATGGGCAAGCCAAGGCTATGCCACGCCTTGGACGACGGAACCGTGCATGCTTTATGAAGCTTTCATACGGGCGACGCCTATGACTTAGGCTATGATCATAACTTCACCTACTCAACCAACTTTTCTTCTCCCAAGCCACGGGACGAAGGATCGAGTGTCATTTTCAAAGCACGCCGTGCGCCAACTCTAAGGCGGCTGTTGGACCTTTCCATATTCTAATTCAATTCGACCCGTCGGGATTATTCCCTTTAGCTATGTGAATTCGTCTCTTTTATTATCAAGCCTACTTGTGCAAGTTGAAAACATACAATTTATTATGTGAAGGCTAAGATGAGGCAAGTTCACCGAAACTACCCCACCTGAGCGAGCGGTCGCCTCGACCGAGCGATGTCTTCCAGCAGCCGTTGCAAGGCTAAGGCCGAACGCCGTCGGCGTTTCGATTCCTCCGATTGACTGAACGGGACGGGGCACTACATCATACACCACTCAGAAAATTTTTTGTCCTCGAAACTAACTGAGTACACCTATCGACTTATCACTTTACTCAACATTCAAGAACTCTCGCACACAATTCTCCTATGCCTTACTCAAATCCGAGCCACGCTCATGCTACCCTCAATCCTTTCTTCAAAACTTACGATCTCAAGATCCTCGATACTTCCTCGTTCCTCAAATCTTACTTGAATTCAACGTATCACTTAGTATGGATCGTGCACATATCTTAGGAGTCCCCAAAATACATGCATTTCAACCAAGTCTCGTGATAGCGAATCCCGCCATCATACTCGAGTCGGATCGAGCACGCATTCAAGCGTCCTTGATATACATGCATGTCAATCGAGCCTCATGAGTGGTGCCTTCACCATTCCTATCGCTCCGTACCGGAACGTCTGCCTAACTGCTAGGCTATGTCTTTCCGTCAGTATTGGAATCATAGTTCCCAAACAACGATATCAATACTGACCCCATCTTAAGGTCAAACCAAGTTGATAGTACGGAGTTTTCTATCCAAGCTTGCATCACTCTGATTTCTAAACTTCGAGCATAGATTGCCTACACACATCCCAACATTTTATCGCACGGGGTCCGAGTTATTCAACAAAGCCATCCTATGACAACTTATGTTTCAACCAATTCCTTAACATATCAATCTCACTCGTTCAACAAGCCATTTCGTATAGTATATCTCTTTGAACACGTTCGACACATATCGCCTATCAATCTTTCTCAATTCGAGCATGCTATGACGCAATTCATTGCTAACCAAAATTTCACATTCCATATTTCCTAAGTCATCTATTCCAATTCACGTAATCGATCATGAGGTCGTCTAGCTTAACAATATGTTGTGTCCCGATCTCACGCGAGTCAAATTTTCTACGGTGGGCATGAATCACCATGCACGCTCCCGCGGGATAATCATCCTCATCGGGACGTAACTCTTGTTTTGCGTCTAGACTAGTTCATTCTCGATGCACGGATTGGACCTACTCAATTCTCAAGTTTCTTTCATCCATCAGTCGCAAGTTCCAAACATCCTCGAATTCACCTTCGCGTCAAACCGACAAGTCGAGACAATCAATGTTGCCGCGTCCTGATTTTCTGAGTTCGATCATTCTCGCGACATGAATCACCATGTCAGCGCTCACGCGGAATGTCACGACCTGAACCCATCGTGAGGGTACGAGAACGTAACAACGCCCAGCCTACGCCGCAGTGTCGGCGGTAGAACGCTGTTCTAGGTCATGAACTATAACTACATAACATGAAATATACTCTCCAGAAGGAGGCCAATACCAAGGTACAACTCAATCACAATCTAAGGTAGAATATAGCACGATGGAAATAGATAAGAAATTCTCAACTGAGGTACAGCAGAAATGGAATACAAGTCTCATCATCTCTAAAATATACAACTCTGAAAATAAAGACAACAGCTAAGCATGAAAAGAAGGAACAGTCTAAGCTATCTATACTATACAAGGTATCATCCTGAGCAGCTGCCTGAACCTCCCCAGGGGTCCAGGTCGCGAGTGTCAACTAGGCAAACTCCAAGCGAGGGTGCAGGGTTCCTCATCATCCTCTGTAAAATTTTCAACAGGTCCAGTCAGGACGGGAGCGAGCACAAAATATCTTACGCAGTTCATATCATGTTAGGAAATATAAAGCATGCAATAG
This sequence comes from Iris pallida, assembly GCA_029216955.1. Classification (NCBI taxonomy): domain Eukaryota; kingdom Viridiplantae; phylum Streptophyta; class Magnoliopsida; order Asparagales; family Iridaceae; genus Iris; species Iris pallida. The sequence continues at coordinate 5,167,510 of JANAVB010043220.1, forward strand.
AGTAAGGTACATGAAACGCTGAAAGAAGAATGTATATGAAAAACAGTAAAGATTTGATAATAGGAAATATCTATATATGATAAGTAAGAACTGTAAGCCTACTGTGATTTAGAGTACAATATGGTTATGTAAACGGTCTAGGAAAATGCAATGGTAACTCTATTGTACGTGGGTGTACAATAGACATATACAATAGTTGTACAATCTTGTACAATAGGATTTAAGTACATAACCAATTCTACTCCCTCTTCCCAAAGTGGCTGGCCATATGGGGCTATTTGTCCTATTATGGTAAGGTCCAAAATGTCCCCACTAACCTATTCTATTACTATTAGGAAAGGGCTAATTGGTTGGGGCTAAATTAGTCATTCTAAAGTCTCTAATCATACTAACCTTATCCATAATAATTAGTCTAACCTCTAACTAAAATATTTCTATCATGTGGGCCATGGCTAACTAATGTGTGGGTCCACTAAAGTCAACACTACCCCAGGGTCTCCGTTTCAAGTCGGATTGAGCTGAAATTCGAACCCGACTCAAATAACCCCAAAACAATATCATAAATAATAAAATAAATTTCAAAAATATTTCAAAAATACAAAACAATAAAAATACCCCTGTTCCTGAAAACTGGGGGGTGACAAATTCTTCGAAATTAAAACCAAACAATAGTAAAATGTCAAAATCACAAGTCATAATTTTAAATAGTTTAAAAATAATTAAAAATTACCAGAAATCATAATATAAAATAATTATCAATAAATAATAATTATAATTACAAAAATTAAAAATTACCCTTATCTGGAAAACTGGGTGTTACAATCCTACCCACCTTATAAAAATTTTGTCCTCGAAATTAAGATGATCGCACCCCCTTCTAGGTCAAACATAGTCAAGGGTCAATCACTAGTCAATTTCTCAACATCCAAGTACTTGGTCATCAACTGGTCAACTTCTTAAGGTTTTACCTATGCTAGCTATTTAGGTGTTGGCAACTAGAATTTAGCAAAAGAGAAACTCTATAATAGACTAGCTCTTAACTTTCCAATCCTATCAAGTCACCTATAACTAAATACCTACAAGCTAAGCACATGAATACCAAATAACACACACACACACACACATATATATATATATATATATATATATATATATATATATATATATATATATATATATATATATATATATATATATATATATATATATATATATATGCTCAAGAACAACAACCCATCACATATATCCTAAGTATATCATATATATATATACATGACTGATCAACCAAGGGTTAAGGCAGACTAAACTTATAAGGGTCTGAAACAATGCTTAGAACTAGGCTAAGGATGAATGGTCTGAATCAAGGGGACATGGTATCTAGTGAAGGGTCTGCACACTGCCTATAAAGGTGATCAACACAAAGGAACTCAACACGAAGGGAATTTAACTAAAATGGAAAACTGAACCAAGTATAGGCTAAAAAACATGTTTATAACCCTATACAACAATAGCCTATAGATACCAACTAACCTATATCCCATATGCCAATATCATCTGCAATCTATCTATGCAAATAGACCTCTCGGTCTTAGGTAAAACTACAACTATACTCAAAGGCAGGCTCTGGTCATGGGTGCCTCATTGGAAAAGGTAAGGGAAAGTAGTAATAATCATCAAGGATGTAAGGCATACTAACATCCTATGTGTAACTGGTTGGTATTATAGATAACAGGAGAATTATCTGCAATGGGTTACTATTCTAACACCCATGCTAACTATCACCTCTAGGGTACAGACACTCTACAAGTCATCATACCATTATACTATGAAGGAACTACCTATGAATAAGCTCTACAAAACTAAATATCCCTACTCCTAAGTCATTTATAACAATCAAAAGGGTATGATGTTTAAACCTTCTCAAGATACAATCTGTTAATCATATGCGTCTGTCCAAAATCATGTTGTCCAGAGTCTTCATCATGCTAGTGAGCAAGGCTACGATAATCACAGAGTCCTTGAATAAGGTACGTACCTCTAGGTTCATGGTATTTAAAATTTTCGTACTGCTGCATGCGACGGCGAAAACCTTAAATTCCCATACCCGAAAATACATCTAAAATCTGACTACATGTCCTCACTATGCCAACTAACACGACTATCGAGGATTCTAGATCCCATGATTTAGGCGACCTAGCCCATATGATTTTCTCAGAAGGAAAAAAACAAACACAACAAAAGAGTAACATGACAAAAATAAATCAATCAACAAGGAACAGATGGAATCGGATTTCAAGGTAATTATAAAAGACAATTGCGGGAATGTAATTGAGAAGAACGGAACTTGCAGCAAGATCTCCAACGGTCTGTGCATCCTCGACTGTCCTGACGATAGCTCGTCCTGTTGGTTTCCCCTGGTCTGCTGCTGATGCTGCATGAATCACCGCTGCTGAGAGAATCAGAAATGACGGGAGAAAATCTCTGTACAGATAGAGGTGCACCTCCAATGTAGCAGAAACGCCAACCTGAGTCGGCACAACAGAAGCTGCGGTCTCGAGGCCCTGATGAACAGGACGAGAGGTGGCCAGCCTCTCGATAGTATCCCCCGAACCGAAGCGATGAGATCGTGTCTTCATAACCATCATGAAAACTGATCAAACAAGAAGCAATTTCTGAGAATAAAGCAAAAAATTCAAAGAAGGACAGTTTATATTCAAGGGAAGTCAATAAGCAACAATTTTTGACAAAAATGAATCTGATTAAGAGTTTTTCCTAATGTGATTGAGTACCTCCAAAATATCCTAATCCTACTGCAGGCTGTAGTGATACTCTAGTTCGAATACCACTACATAAACTCGACCTGCATGGGCCACCACTAAAAACGTGTTACGACCTGCACCTACCATGAGGGTACGAGAACGTAACAACGTCCAGCCTACGCCGCAGTGTCGGCGGTAGAACGCTGTTCTAGGTCATGAACTATAACTACATAACATAAAATATACTCTCCAGAAGGAGGCCAACACCGAGGTACAACTCAATCACAATCTAAGGTAGAATGTAGCACGATGGAAATAGATAAGAAATTCTCAACTGTGGTACAGCAGAAATGGAATACAAGTCTCATCATCTCTAAAATATACAACTCTGAAAATAAAGACAACAGCTAAGCATGAAAAGAAGGAACAGTCTAAGCTATCTACACTATACAAGGTATCATCCTGAGCAGCTGCCTGAACCTCCCCAGGGGTCCAGGTCGCGAGTGTCAACTAGGCAAACTCCAAGCAAGGGTGCAGGGTTCCTCATCATCCTCTGTAAAATTTTCAACAGGTCCATTCAGGACGGGAGCGAGCACAAAACATCTCACGCAGTTCATATCATGTTAGGAAATATAAAGTATGCAATAGAGTAAGGTACATGAAACGCTGAAAGAAGAATGTATATGAAAAACAGTAGAGATTTGATAACAGGAAATATCTATATATGATAAGTAAGAACTGTAAGCCTACTGTGATTTAGAGTACAATATGGTTATGTAAACGGTCTAGAAAAATGCAATGGTAACTCCATTGTACGTGGGTGTACAATAGACATATACAATAGTTGTACAATCTTGTACAATAGGATTTAAGTACATAACCAATTCTACTCCCTCTTCCCAATCAATACACAAGGATCCACTCCAGTTACGTTATCTTGCACAATAGTGTACAATGTTATACAATGGATGTACAATATTATACAATAGGTGTACAATGTTATACAATAGTTGTACAATGTTATACAATAGTGTACAATGGTCTATCCCTGGAACTCATGTGATAATGAAAGTACAATATGCACAATGAGTGTACAAGGATATAGGTATTCAGTAAATACAATATGGAAGTAAAACGCACATCATAATATGTATCTAGTGAATACAAGGGGATAACATCCCAAAAGAAGATCCTTATAGTACCAATCCGTAATAACAATCGTGTCAGCATCAAGTACAGTAGAGCAAGAATGTAAATCCAGGCAAGTATGAAACGGTCAGAGAATGTACTCGTCTCGTATCTGAATGTCTGAAGTAAATGTACTGTCTGAGGAGAGGTGTCTGTCTCCTAATTAGAGCAACACAAGTTACAACATATCTAAAATAAGGAAATAGACTGCTACAATGCATCTACATGCTGTCTAGGTCAAACTAGGCTAAAGTCAATACTTGGTCAACTCTAGTCAACTATCTAGTCAAAGCTAGGTCAACTAGGTCAACATAGACTCAATGAAGTCTCACTAGGCCTAACCAGTCTACCCTAGCTAGTACACACCATACAAATCCAAGGCTATACAAGCCAACACAAGTCACATATCAAGATACATCATATTCATGCATATTCAACATTATATATTTTTATATATATATATATATATATATATATATATATATAAGAGAAAAGAACTAACATGTAAAGCTATGTGTGTGTGTGTGAACATGGAGGTGTACATGAAAAGAGAAATCAACACTAGTTATGAGTTTACACTACACATGGCACAAAGCTAACCCATCTACATTACACATGTATTATACTTAACATGCATGGCTACAAGTATACATCTATATACATTAGAGTAGAGACTATTTAAGTTATAACTAACATGCATCTATACTTTACATAAATCTATATATATTATAGCAATCATTTAGAGAAGGGTTACATGGCATGGTGGTTGATATAGAGTGGGGTGTCTTTGTGCAGAGGGTGAAGTTTATTCTCAGTTTAGTTCCACATTTACATATAAACTAAAGTGAGCTATCCCATAAACTGGTGTAACTAACCACATAAAATGAACCATGTTATCTGAAATCTGCCATTAAGCCAACATCCCATATGCATACAGCTCATGCATTGTCTAATACTGAAATTAACTAACATTTCGAATTAAGGGGTTGAATGTTAACATTACATTCATAGACATTCTACTATATTAAAAACTAAAATTGGCTTGGCAATAGGAAAAGGAAGGTATATATGCTTACATGGACAGTTCAGTGTTCGAACAACCTAAAATGAACTAACATTTAATCTAAATATCAGCTATGCATTGGTTCTATGTCTACATATGAAATCTGATATTGCATTTACAATATTTATACATTATGCATTCATATCTATCATTATATATATACCTTGCATTTATATCTAGCATTCATTATATACTTTCATGTATGCATTGTATATCATTCTTTCATTCATGCATTACTTACATATATTACATTAATTGTATTCCTACATGCTTGCATTCAACCATATATATACATTAATGTAAAGAGGATATATATCATATATATATCATTTCATTCATCTAACATATCATGCATTACATGCTCTATATTCATTTAATATCCATACTACATAGGCTCATAGGTTACACAAAATGCATATATCGTATAGTCACTCTTTTACTTAAAACTAATACTGTACCAATTGGGTATTCACTAAATTCTATAATTAAAGTATGTTGTAGTACTTCATGTTAGCTTTCCGAAACTTCAAATGGATCGCATTTTCGTGTCCGGAAGCTCCCGGAATCGCAAAAATACCGAAACACGTTCGTCTTTCGTACAGCTGACACTCAAATAATTCTACAGAAAGTTACAAAAAGAATTTGCCTTATTAAAATATATATTTAGAAAGCTAACTTCGATACGGTTTTTTAAAAAAAACGAAAGATAAATTGGAGTTTTAAGCTAAAAGTTATGATATTTCTAAGTTGCTATTGCTACTAAAAACGTGGATAAAAATTATGACGAATTTGGGTAGTTTGAGACAAAAGAACACAAGTATATAACATAATATATCAAGAACTCACTCTCTACACTAATATATATATATGAGACACTATAGAACACATCTCCAATACAAAAATATGAGATTAAACATGTAATAATTCATTCATACATAACAACAACACATAGTGTGTCCAAATTTAGGGTTTTCCCATATGGACACAACCACAACACAAAGGACACTCCTATGACCTCCAAATGGACACAAAATGGACACAAATAGAGATACAACCATGGGGGTCATTCCTATGGGTTCAAAATAGACCTATATGCATGAGGAAATGAAAAGGAGAAGGGATTTATACCTCCCGGTAGATCGAATCGAAGAAAAGCCTTCCCGGAGCGACATCGACACGTAGAGATTCCAAAAGGACACGAACGAGCTCCGAATCCTCCCAAACTTGGGTAGCTTCCTCCTTGGCTAGAATGGAGAAGGAAAGAAGAAGATTTGGTGGCAAAATGGAAGGATTTGGTAGAGAAATTGCTAGGGATTGCTCTCTAGAAATTTGGGGAAGAACAAGAGAAAGAGTGTGGATGAGAATAATGAAATGAACTTGAGCCAATCCTCTCCCAAAGTGGCTGGCCATATGGGGCTATTTGTCCTATTATGGTAAGGTCCAAAATGCCCCCACTAACCTATTCTATTAGTATTAGGAAAGGGCTAATTGGTTGGGGCTAAATTAGTCATTCTAAAGTCTCTAATCATACTAACCTTATCCATAATAATTAGTCTAACCTCTAACTAAAATATTTCTATCATGTAGGCCATGGCTAACTAATGTGTGGGTCCACTAAAGTCAACACTACCCCCGGGTCTCCGTTTCAAGTCGGATTGAGCTGAAATTCGAACCCGACTCAAATAACCCCAAAACAATATCATAAATAATAAAATAAATTTCAAAAATATTTCAAAAATACAAAATAACAAAAATACTCCTGTTCCTGAAAACTGGAGGGTGACAAATTCTTCGAAATTAAAACCAAACAATAGTAAAATGTTAAAATCACAAGTCATAATTTTAAATAGTTTAAAAATGATTAAAAATTACCAGAAATTATAATATGAAATAATTATCAATAAATAATAATTATAATTACAAAATTTAAAAATTACCCTCATCTGAAAAATTGGGTGTTACACGGAACAATCGTCCCAAATCCGACGCAACGCATGTGTGAGGCTGGAGTTGCGCTCACGCAAGACAAGATCGTCGATGTTGTGGCTATCAACGTAACCATCAAGACACGATCATTTTCATCCAACATTCATCTCGATCAAAATCCTAAGTATCACATCCAACCGAACCATAACACTTGCACGATCGTCATTCACCGAGTCAGAGTACCCCGGAGTTATCGCATATCGATCTTTGATACGCCTCAATACCATCGATGACATGCGTAACCTGACGATCTTCTTTTGCAACAAGTTCCGAGTTGTGCGAATTATGCTATCGTCCGACTGGATAATCTCCTCGACATTCAAATTCAAGTTCGATCATTATCCCTCGAATCGTTCACAACATCAATTCGTTCAAATCCGAAATCACGTATATTCGTCCGTCTATCTCAAGTCATCGACTAATTAATTTTCTCAATTCGCATCGTCCCTTTGTTAACTCAATCATCGAGCAACATTCAATCCAATCCTCAGAGTCATTGCGTAACTTCAAAATTTAACTTTTTCATGCACGCTATCTACCTGTCGTGCTAACTTTTCGTATACGATCCGTATCAATTTCCTCGATCAAGTTATCCATTCGCTACACCTTAACTTTTTTCGATTCGATTTCACCTACTCAATCGTTTTTGCGTTTCATACTTGCGTAATCCTCAATCCCGTGCACGTTCCGTGCGCATCAATTCTAGGTTGTTCGAATCCACTCGTCAAACTTCAAGACTAAGACTTATTCATTGATACTCAATCTATGGCTTTGCATAACGCGACACTTGCTGATAGACTCATCGACACCCCCGAATCCTCGATCGATCGACATCCTGAGGCTATCGCATACACCACTTAGGGATGAAGTCATTCAACAAATCCTCAAGACCGTCATTCGAATCAAAATCGACTTTTCGAATCCCGTCCGAACTTTTCCTCAATTTTCAAGCACGCTCATCTATATCGCACCGACGATATCATCGTTCGATAGCACATAATCATCTCATTTACGCAATCAAGTTCCACTCATTCTAGCTCGAAACATTACGAATTCCGTACTTGACTTTGCTAAGGTCGACGCAATCCTTGGTGTATATGCCCAGCCCGACTTAGCCAATCGTGCTTATACAAACCATCCTTTTTATTTTTTTTTCAAAAACTGTTCTCCTACGTTTTGCAAAATATATAGACTTATTGTATGGACATCCCGTGGGGCATTTGAGAGAGTGCGCACCAACGATATCAATATGCGGAAGCAACATTCAGAGTTCACAGAACAGCGGAGTTAAAGAATTCAATCGATAGTCCAAGGACGTAAAGCCGTGCTCTGATACCATTATGTCACGCCCCGCTCCCGTAGGAGCGATCGTCCTCGCTAAGGCGTGATGTCGTACGAGCCTAGACTGCGATCGTGTACGGCGGGTTCCATAACGTTCGATTTCAGCGGTTGCGACGGGGTCGTCGCACAGAAGTCCCATGCAGGGACATTGAACATGCAACGAAAATTTAGAACAAACACAAGTTATTCAACAGAAAGCTCTTTATTGATATTGATACAAAGATTATAATGGGCGCAAGGCCAATATTACAGTCTCTCAAGCTCACTCAAGCTCACATTACAAGTCACTCAGCTCTCTCTCATCTCTCAAATACAAGTTTTGATCCAGCGGAAGCTTCGGAAGGCGACGTCCATACATTATGTCCCGTATAAGTCTTTACTCCATACGGCCGTACGCTTCGAATCGCCAAGGAACTCCGTGTCTCGACGCATCCAAGCGAGCTCCGCACCACGAGCTTCTACCTGTGCCTGCACATAAAAACTATGTGGGTGTCAGTACTCAACTGTACTGGTGGAATGAGCTCCTCGTCCACCCATACAAACCTAACACGTTTGATTTACTTTGTACAACATAGTCACTTCTTATCGATTGTCTTTCTAGTCTTGCCTTAGGATCAGTTTTATGACCGACGCCTTGTCTGTTTTGTGTCTTTAGACCATCTCGTGCTTGCAAGTAGAACGTTAACTTCATACCTTGTCTCAAGACCCTTCTCGTGCCAACAACGTTAACCTATCGAGTCGTGTATGCCTTACGGCTTAAAATCAGAGACGCAACTACGCGATGAAGCTCCATTTTCTGTGTGACTGTACTACAAACCCTTGCTGAGGCCGTGCCTCGTAATTCAGTGAGACTTAACCATATCACCGCCTCGCGGCCCTTGCCGCCTTGACCACCAACTGACCCAATCAAGACTTGTGAATGTTAGTGTCACTCAACTAACTTTGCCTTGCGGCGGTTTTCCGACTTAAACTCAAACAACTCAACCAACTTAAGCAACTTATATGCCGACAACTCAAGACTTGACGCCACATCTCCTGTCGAAGCACGACGCCTATGTGGAAACCCAATCTTAAGCCCAAACTTTGTATTCTAACTGTACACACCTTCAACTCAACTCAATCCAAAGGCATATATACGGATAGCCGCTATTTGCCGACATCTATATAAACTTGGCCACTAGCATCACAAGCTATACCTTGACGTATAGTTTTGTTAATCGGGATCCTTTCGACGCAAGTAACTAGCCCCGTCACAAGTTCCCGCTTAACCTGTGCCAAAATCTTACGCACGACTATACCCTGTTCCCTCCTAGGCCGAGTCGGCCCCATGGCCCAGGGTTACCGCTCGAGGGTTCATCGTCCTTGTCGACAAGTTGTCAAATGACCATGCAAGACTCGACACAAACTGACGTCTCACACAGTCATTCCTCTACCAAAACCAAGACTTCTATCCTTGAGACCCCTCGACGACCCACGGTCGCGTGCATTTCTTTCCTTGAGACCCCTCGACAACCCACGGTCGCGAGCATTTCCTTCCTTGTTACCCTTTCATTTGGTTCAACTCATGAATGCCTATTTGATAGTCCTTTCTCAAAACTCACTTTGAATCAATTGTGCTCCTTGCCTTAAACACTAAGCCCGTGCATCGTGCCTTAAGTCAAACGTGCTCTGCGTGATACTCCTGTCCAAGTCGACGGGCCTTGACATCGTAGGACTACTTAACTTGACAAGCCGCGAAGGTGCGGGACAGTACTTGTAATGTCTTAGGTCGACCGGCATAACTTTGCCTAACTTAACTTCGTAACAACTTAACGAGCAAAGGCTGCGTCAGGCTTTGCCTTAACGGATCGTGCCGTGCACAAATCCAACTTGAACGACCAAGTCATTCGGGTGCCTAGACTTAGGTCACAAGCCGCTCAACGCAACTTAACTCATGGGCAAGCCAAGGCTATGCCACGCCTTGGACGACGGGACCGTGCATGCTTTATGAAGCTTTCATGCGGGCGACGCCTATGACTTAGGCTACGATCATAACTTCGCCTACTCAACCAACTTTCCTTCTTCTAAGCCACGGGACGAAGGATCGAGTGTCATTTTTAAAGCACGCCGTGCACCAACTCTAAGGCGGCTGTTGGACCTTTCCATATTCTAATTCAATTCGACCCGTCGGGATTATTCCCTTTAGCTATGTGAATTCGTATCTTTTATTATCAACCCTACTTGTGCAAGTTGAAAATATGCAATTTATTATGTGAAGGCCAAGATGAGGCAAGTTCATCGAAACTATCCCACCTGAGCGAGCGGTCGCCTCGACCGAGCGATGTCTTCCAGCAGCGTTGCAAGGCTAAGGCCGAACGTCGTCGGCGTTTCGATTCCTCCGATTGACTGAGCGGGACGGGGCACTACAACCCATGTGTTATTGGAGGTGATAGAGTCAAACTTGTCATTCACTGCCTCCTTCCAGAAGATAGCATCTCTGGTCTTCATCGCCTCATCATAGGTAAGCGGATCTGCTTCCACATGATAGGTGACAAAGTCATCTCCGAAGTCTTTAGGTCTCCTCGCTCGCTTTGCTGACGGCTCTGCGAGTTCTGGTACAAGAGTTGTTTCATCAACAACAGCTTCTTCTTGGACTACTGGCCCATATGAGATTTCAGTCTCATTTGCACCTACATTATTTTCTGGAATGTCCGAAAGAACAATGTTTTTGTCTTTTGCAAACTTGTCTTCAAAGTATTCAGTATCGCGAGATTCGATAATATGATTTGAATCAATATTAAGAAATCTTCGAGCATCACTCTTCTCGGAATACCCCAAGAAGATCGCCTTCATAGTCCTTATCCCCAGCTTATGAATCTTCAGATATGGGAGCTTCACATACGCCAGACACCCTCACACTCGAATGACATTCAAGTTTGGTCTGACTTTGAACCAGAGTTCATGAGGAGTTATGTCCGAAGTTGCATATGGCACTCTATTCAGAATGAAAGTGGCCGTTAATGCAGCTTCTCTCCAGTAGCATTTTGGAAGACCTACAGTAAGCAGCATTGAATTCATCATTTCTGTTAATGTTCGATTCTTTCTCTCTGCTACTCCATTAGATTGAGGAGAATATGGAGCAGTAGTCTCGCATATGATTCCATATTTTTTGCAGAACGATGCGAAGTCATGAGACCTGTACTCCCCTCCTCGATCACTTCTTAACCTCTTGAGTTGTTGTCCAGTCTGCCATTCAGCTTCGGCCCTGAACTCTCTGAACTTCTCGAAAGCTTCGTCTTTAGTCTTGAGCAAGTAGATGAACGCGTATTTTGAGAAGTTGTCGATGAAGGTTATGAAATACTTCATCCCGGCCTTCGTGGAGAAATGTTTGAAGTCACAGATATCGGAGTGTACCAACTCCAGAAGATCTGTGCTTCGATTGACCCGATGAAAGGGTTTCCTTGTGATCTTTGTCTGAGCACACACTTCATACTTCTCCACCTTACCCCCATATTTGGAGATAAGTCCTAGACTAAACATTTTGTTAATTCTTTTACAATGAACATGTCCTAGTCTATTAAGCCACAACTCAAGAGAATAATCAGAAAATACAACTGCATTAATGTCATTAAACTGGTTGACAAGCTAAATTTTAAACATTCCTTCGGTTTGATAAGCCTTCCCGAAGTATGTTCCCTTCTTGGACATCACCATCTGACCAGCATTGATGTCCATTCTCAAGCCTGCGTTGCAGAGCAGGCTCCCAGAGATCAGGTTCTTGGCAATCACCGGAACATGCTTCACACTTTGAAGCGTCAGAGTATTCCCAGAAGTGAGTTTCAGCTCCACAGTCCCGATCTCCAGAACTTCAGCTTGGGCCTGGTTTGCCATGACAACCTTCTCAGATATCGGCTGGTACATGACGAACCATTCCTTGCCAGAACAGACATGACAAGTCGTACCAGTGTCTATCCACCAGTCAGAGTCAACCCCCACAGTTGTGACCTATACGATCATAGCAACAATGTTAGAAACCAATGAAACCTTACTAGGTTCACCTTTCTCTGATTGTTTAGGCGTGGATCTGCATTCACTCTTGTAGTGGCCTTTCTTGCCACAATTGAAATAAGTCACGTGGGACTTGGACTTCTGTTGCTTGAATGAAGGACCCTTCACTTTTAGATTAGTGAAGTCCTTCTTCTTGTGATGAAAAGCCGCCTGCTTTCCCTTGGGATCTCTCGTCCGCACTAGATTGGCCTTAGCCAACTGTTTGGACAGAGTATCCATCTTCTGTTGGGAACGCATCTCGTCCTCAACATGGATCTCTTGAAGTAGATCTCCCAAGCTAATGTCTAGCTTCTTTCTGAGCATCCTTGCATAGAAGGTACTCCATCCAGCAGGAAGTTTTGAGACGATCCCTCCAACGACAAACTTGTCGGGAAGGGGCATCTCTTCGTCTTCCAGTTTCTGACGCAGCTTCAGAAATTCCTTCACCTGTGGCAACATGGACTTCTCGTCCTCAAAGAGCAATTTGTGATATTTTTTAACCACAAACATCTTGCTCCTGTTCTTGGCTTCTTTATACAGTTTTTTCACAGACTCCCATATGTCTCTGAAAAATTCCTTCTTCGAGTAGGATTCTGCCATGGAATCCTCCATAGCATTCAGGATGAGAAGCCTGCAGATGCTATTTTCTCTTCTCTATTTGGCCTGGAGTTTGGTAGCCGCATTGATTGCGACAGTAGATCTAGTATCTGGAACAGAAGGTTCTTCCTCCAACAGTACATGATCAACGTCTTTGAGTTGAAGAGTTAGATAAACCTTCCTCTTTCAGACTTGATAATGCTCTCCATCGAACTTTTCCAACTTGCAGTAGTCTGATTGGATGAGCGAAGCATTAATATTTTTCATCTACAAGGATCTTGCTTTGAGATTGTTATTCCCGGGGCTTGATCAAAGATGAAAAAACTGATGCAATCGAGATCTGAGAGTCACACAAAAACTTTGCAGTGATCAAACTTAAGATCTACGATGATATAAAAAGCTAAATAGCCAGATTACAATATGAAGGAGGAAAATAGAGAAGAGAAGATCTCTCGTTCTTCCTTGCAAACGTATTACAATTGGGACAGAACGAGTTACAATAATCTAGAAAAAGATGAGATGAAGAAAAGTTGCTGGGGTGTCAAAACACCGTTGCTCAAAGCAAGATTCGCCCCACACGAATTGCTTCCAGGAACCAGCAAGTTGAAGAACTTGTAGAACGCTCGAAGTCACCTCTGTTCTGACTCCTCGAATGGACTTGCAATGGCGGCAGCAGCTCCCTCTCTCTCTCTCTCTCTTTTCTGACTTATAAAATTCGTAGTAGTTCACAAAGGAGGCCAGAAGAGAGTATATAGAGAGAGAGTGGAAACCCTAGCCGCCTCTTCAGTTATGGAAAGATTGAATCAAATCCCACAAAGATAGCAACAAAATTAATTCAAATCCCACAAAGATAGCAACGAAATTAATTCAAATCCCACAAAAAGTGGATCTAAATTAATCGCATTGAATCAGACTTTCCATAACTGACTTGTAGCCTGCACAGTCAGCGGAGCCCTCAAAGTGCGCCAACAAAATGCCACATTACGCCTCATGAGCTCATGAGCCCATGAGCCCGAGCCCAAGCCCGAGTCCGAGTCCGAGTCGCTAAGCCCCTTTGGGGCTTAGCTCCAAATGAAATTAATCCAAGAGAATGACAAAAGCATTAATGCTTAATCCTTGGAGCCTTATTCTTACCTCCTAGTAAATCACCCACATGGTTCCCTCCTTAGGGTCACCACCCCATGTGCATCTCTCAACAACACAACCAAGTATATATGTTGAGATAACTCATGGTGCATTTTCGATGTGGGACTAAACTTTTACAAGGCATGTTGAGAGCAAGCTCTCTCCATGTAAAGAAAGCACCAACAATATATTAGGTTTGTCCAAAAATAGTAATATATATATATATATATATATATATATATATATATATATATATATATATATATATATATATATATATATATATATATTGAGGTCCAAAATGAGATGATTTGGACGTCATTCTTTTTTTTTTCAAAAAATAATATAAAATCTAAAATATAGAAATTGGAATTTTAAATTAAGTCTCACTATTCTTGTCACGACCCGCTACCCAAATTGTTGGGCCGGGCCGAGTCATGTCCAGCCTACGCTTGAGATAAAGCGCAGTAAGCTGTTCTAGAGATAACAGGATAAGACTAAAATGTGCTAACAGTTCTATATGTAAAGAAGAGTCATAAATGCTCCAAACACAAAAGTCATCTCATATAATAGTAAGTCCAAGTACAAGTCCGAAATGAAAACTGGATACAGGTCCAGTTACAAAATATGTAGTCTAATACATGACTACACTAAATATCCTGATCAACAAACTAGACGAATTTTCTCGCAGGTACATCCTCGTAAGACAAAGCCTGGTCCTCGGCAGTAACTCCATAATATGAGTCACAGAGCAACTCCTCCTCAGTAAGAATACCTACAACGTTATCCTGTCAGGACGGAAGCAAGTACTGAATCTAACAAACATATAATACTGATCATGTGATGAAAAGAAATGACATATCAGGTTTATCCAGTTTTAGATACATTTTATCATGGCAATAATTATTTGTTTTAAAGTTTAAAACTGTAGTAGGTGAGTGATCAGTCAATAGGTAATCAGGATGTACAGTGGTACATATTAATTTTCTGAAGCGTACATGTTTGCAAAAACAAAAGTATAGAACTTTATTGATACAAACTGTAATAAAGATTACAAGAATTCTGGGAAAATTACAACTATAGGAATCCAATCTTGATGACGATTGCTTTATCCCTTGGACGATGTGAACTGTGAAGACGAAGCCTTTGAAGTTGAAAACAACTCTGGAAACTGAAGGCAAAAGCCTCTGAAATTGAAGACAAAAGTCTTGGAAGAATACAGCAGCACTTTGGCAAGAACTCCTGAACTCTCTGATTTCTGATCTCTGATCTTGATTCCCCTTAAAATGAAGACTTGAAACTCTATTTATAGAGTTCTGAAAATAACTAACTTTTAGTTATTTTGGACTGCGTAGGATGATTTGGGCAGCATTGGTTTGCGCAACATTGATTTGCGCAGACAGTTACTGGATCGTGGGCCAACTATCATGGACACATGGCATCATTTGATAGAAATGCGCATGATCGTGCATAAACAGTTGCCACATAATGAGCAATCGATGGCATGAATGCCACGTGTAACTTATCAATTATATTGATGGAGTGCACAGAGTTGAATTGCGCATACATGGTTTGTGCAGACTCAAACTGCGCAGGATTGGTTTGCGCTGCCAGCTGTCAGCCGCCCTCGAGCACTGTGCGGCGCAGGAAACGAACAGATTCCTTGTTATTCGTGCTGTCAGTTGTCAGAAAAGATTTGATTTGATTTGGTAATGATGACTTCTGCCACGTCAGTCTGCGCAGTTGGAAGTGTGCGCAAAGCAGTATGCGCAATCGGATTGCTGCGCAATCTATTGTCTGTGCAATTCATCCAAATGATGGATTTCTTGATTTCTTGACTTTGTTGATTGATGCAACTTGATTTTTTAGGACCTACAAGACCCCCTTCAAAGTTTTCGAAAGTTGATTTGATTCAAAGTTTCGAAATACTTTAAATTTTTGAATTTTGAATCAAGTTGCGCATGATGATGAGCTGTCTGCGCAAAGTGAAGTGCCCCCAAATTTTAGGCGCAATCCAAGGCAGCCGTTTCGTATTTCAGAGGCTATAAATAGCCGTCTTTTCATTTTCAATTCTTTACTTTACGATCTTGAAATTTCTCCTCTGAGCCCTTACTGGCTTCCAATTCTAACGACTTTGCCATGGCGCCCCGACGATCTAATGCTGCCGCCGCCGCCGCCGCGAAGGGAAAAGCTCCGACCGAATCATCCGGCAGAGTTGCACGGCGAGCATCCCGACATGAGTCTGCACACCCCGCTCTGATAGGTAGTTAAACCGATCAAAAACCCCTTCTTAGGGTGTTTTGACTTCCTTCGATCTTCGAAACTCATCTCTTTTTAGAGATGAGTTCAAATTGCGCCACCCCTTTTTAGGGTTTTTGGTTGCATAAACAGTCAGTCTTCATTTTTATGAAGACTGTAATCCTGCACAATCTATCGAATTGTGCTGACAGAAAGTCAGCGCAATCGATTGATTTGCGCTGAATGTCAGCGCAATCGATTGATTTGCGCTGAATGTCAGCGCAATCGATTGGTTTGTGCACCCTATTATGATGCGCAAACTAATGTTACGCAATCCATGTTAGCGCAATCTGAGGATTGTGTACTCTTCTGTTTTGTTTGTCTGAAAAATAGAGTCTTTGACTTGTACTGATCTTCATCTGTTTCTGATGCAGTTGAAACCAATGAAGATCCAAACTATGAACATTTTGTGGGAACTTTGTCTGAATCTGAATATAAAGAAGATTTGTCTCACGTCCATTATCCTCAGTACGATCTGCCGGCTTCTCGTCAGGCAATATTGATTTTCCAGGACAACGAAACTTTAATGTGTCTGATGAATGGACAGCCTCTGGAATCAGCAGATGCTGTTATCTACAAGAAACCCTTATTCTTGTTTGGTGATGCTTTTGAAAAAGTCTCCCAGCCTAGGCCAAGGATGGAGGAAATGGTAGTCCACCGGGAAGATAGATCATTCTTCATTCCTGACATTTCTCGCTGTCTTCCTTTATCACGGTATGCTCATGCGAGCTACCCAAGGAAAATGGATTGAAACATCACCCTTCTCCAGGATGCTCGTGCAGGGAAGATCTTTGTAAAGAAGGTTAACGGGAAAGATATGTTTTACAGCTCTTCTGACAGATACAGTATTATGTTGAGAGGTTTGAGACCCAGCTGCATTCCACCGGAAAACTCCTCTATGCTGATGCCCGTCAGAACCCCTATATTCGCAAATGAATTTGCGAAGGAAGAAGGAAGATACCCTGAACAGGATATCAGGATGACTGGATTAGTGAATCCAGATTACAAACGATGGAATTGCATTACAAATTGGGTTCTGACAGCCTTCCAAGACAAACTTCAACAGATTAACCTGTTTCAAGCAGTGCATGCCACGGTATACGGCTTTGCTCCTAACCCTCATATGTTTTTGGCCTTGGCTGAGCGATACAATTACAGGATAGGAACCTTCATGACTCCGGGAGGAGAGATGGGGTTTGCACTTCACGAGATGAAGTACATCTCATACTTGCCCATGGCGGATGCTCCATATGAGGAGTTTGTTCCCACAAATGACGAGTTGGAGAAACTCAGAAAAGAAAATGCAGAAATGGTAGCAGTGTTTGAGGAACTGCTATGCCATTACAAAATTTGCTCTTTGTACTATAAGAGTGCTACGGCCAACACTTGCTATTCTTCGAAGTGGTTGCCATATTTGTTCTTAAATCATATTGAAGAGAAGAAAACCAAGGAAAATGACAAATGTTACCCTCATTTTTTCAAACCCTTAAGTAACACGGAAGTCATGAAGATGATGGAAGAAAGTAAACATTATGATAAGGAAATGAAGGATGATTATCAATGTCCACCTTTAAAGAAAGGTGACATTTTGGAGAGTTTTTTGAGAATGGATTACAGACCCATGTCCAAAGAAGCCCAGTTAGCAGGGTTTCTGACACACTGGCTCAGACGATTCGTGGTCCCGGGATCTAGTGCAGTGGACCGTTTTCATCGCGGTGTACTTTTTGCTGCCGTCAAGCTAGTCTTCGGTTATAAGGTTGACTTGTTATCGGCAATGACCTGCAGATTGAATGCGAGTCTTCGCTTGTATGTTGACTCGATGCTGAAGGCAAAGGGAGAGAAAGAATTCCCTCGTCTCGAACTGCCGTACACTTATCTCTTTGGATGGTTACTCCTCCACTATCCAACTTTAATGGACCCTGGTATGGGACCAGTAGATGGCAGCTTCTTGCGCAGATATTCTCAGGGTAAATGGAAGTACACCTCTCTGAGTGAGTGCAGATTTGTTTTAAATTTGAACAGAGGATGGAACTTCTGTTGCGCCCCTCTCCCGGCCGGTCATGACCAGATGCCACCCAACATGGTAGATTCAAAGTTGCAGCCCTTAAACCGTGTGGCCTTTGAATGGTTGAAGACAATTCGACCATCTCATTTAGTATACCGCTTTGAAGAAGAATGCTTTTTGGAACCATACCTCCCTAGCCGTTTTGCTAGACAATTTGGGTATGATCAGTTCCACGTAGGGAACGCAATCACCTGCCTTCAGGGCAAGGGTTTCTTGATTGACGGGGCCCGAGCTTGGGCCTACTACAATGCCCGTGACACAAAGGCTACCTTCTCGATGCCACCAAAGAGCACTCCTCAAGGGCCTCGGATGCTCTTTACATACTCGGTATTTTACACATCTGCAAATACTTTTGCCGAGAACTTTAATCTCGCCGATAGTTTTGCTTCTACGATAAGATTGAGAAAAGGCTTTATCAATCCCTGCTAATGATGAGGCAAACGAGCCGGCGGATGAACCCCTAGAAACTTCAAGAGAAATGATGTTCCAACAAGAGGTAAACGCAGCAATGCGGATCTCTCTGAGAGTGGGAAAGTCTCCTGCCAAGAAAAGAAGAAGAGAGGAGCCTCCTGCTCCTGCAGCAAAGAAGAAATTGGTCTTGGAGCATTCTTCTGATAAAGTGACTACAAGATCCCAATCTCGGCAGCTAGCCGAGACAAATCAGGAAGTTGCTACTACACCAACTTCTGTACAGAAACAAACAGCACCAATAAATGTGGAGAGTCCCGACAGACCTCTACACAGAAAAAAGAAGAAGTTGGTCACCAGAAGAAATTTAGAAGCCTCTTCTTCCAAACAACTCCTGACTTCAGTAGATGCTGCAGCAGGATTTATAATGCCATCTCCCACACCTATTTCTGAATCAGGGAGTAAACCCTTGAAGAGATTGAACAGAGGGGAGATCTTGACCCCAGAACTGAAGTTGAAACACTCAGAGAAAACATCATTGAAGAGGAGCTAAATATTACACGAC
>JANAVB010043220.1:5201598-5396598 GCA_029216955.1 Iris pallida
AGCATGGGTTTTTGGGCCCAATTGTGTAATACATTCAGAGTTGTACAAGTTATATGGACTTGATTCATGGCTCTGGGTCCTGTATCAACTTTGGTTCAATTTCGAATACATGGACAAAATAGTAAATAATTAATTAATTAATTTCCAGAAACTGTTGCTTGCTGTTTTGAATTTTTATATTAATTTAATTGCGTAAAAATCTGGAAAAAGTGGTATTTAAATACTAGTTAATTTAGACAATTTATTAAATTTTTCCAGCATTTATTAAGTGTTTAGGTATTTTATAAAAATAGGAAAACAGAACTTATTTTCAGTATATTTATGTTTGCTGATTTTAATAAGATTTATGAGGGTTTATAAATCCCAGAAAATTAGTTATAAATTTTATAATTAACAAGGATCACTTGGTACTTTATTTTATGTAAAATTGAGCTTTTTGTCTATCAAAAATTGTTGGAATATAGTGTACCGTTTGATTATTATTGAATAATTCGACTTGCAACTTTTTGTGTTGTTTTGAGTTATAGTCGTATTGAACCTCACCCCGCACTAGGTAAAGACCCTAGAAAGTAGTTTGGGTATTGTGTCACCCCACATTGGTCTTCTGCTAAAGTCATCAGTTGGCTAGGTATCCAGTCAGAAAGTCGTGTTGCACCACTAGGTTTTAGTATGTACTTAGTGTAAAAACTAAGTTTATGTATTTATTTCTACAGTGACGAGTTATCAGACATCTACAGCATTTTTATCGTGCTTTGCTTTGCTAAAGGCAAGTACATCTACAAACTCATACTGTCTTTAATGCTAGAACATGTATTAATCTGTTAAAATATGATCCTTAAGGTAGCAAGTTAAAACTTCACATGTTGTATTACTTTCAGTATCTACCATGCTAGGACAGCTTTTATATCTCTCATGTTTAACAATGGTTAAGGGAAAACTGTTAGTAGTGTAGTGATCATGCCCCCTTCTCCGTATGTTATTACCGAGCACTGTTACATTCTATATGTAACTTGTCGTATGTCTGGTCCCGCGTTTGTATATGGAATACACCGATGCCGTTAAGGGTAGTATGTATGTAGGTACAAAAATCAAGTTGTATCAATCACACAAGTCAAAATCAAGAAACCCATCATTTGGATGAATTGTGCAGACAATAGATTGCGCAGAATCCGATTGCGCATACTGCTTTGCGCACACTTCCAACTGCGCAGATTGACGTGGCAGAAGTCATCATTACCAAAATCAAATCAAATCTTTTCTGACAATGACAGCACGAATAATAAGGAATCTGTTCGTTTCCTGCGCCGCACAGGTGCTCGAGGGCGGCTGACAGCTGGCAGCGCAAACCAATCCTGCGCAGTTTGAGTCTGCGCAAACCATGTATGCGCCAATTCAACTCTGCGCACTCATCAATATAATTGATCAGTTACACGTGGCATTCATGCCATCGATTGCTCATTAACGTGGCAACTGTTTATACACGATCATGCGCATTTCTATCAAATGATGCCATGTGTCCATGATAGTTGGCCCACGATCCAGTAACTGTCTGCGCAAATCAATGTTGCGCAAACCAATGCTGCGCAAATCATCCTGCGCAGTCCAAAATAACTGAAAGTTAGTTATTTTCAGAACTCTATAAATAGAGTTTCAAGTCTTCATTTTAAGGGGAATCAAGATCAGAGATCAGAAATCAGAGAGTTCAGGAGTTCTTGCCAAAATGCTGCTGCATTCTTCCGAGACTTTTGTCTTCAATTTCAGAGGCTTTTGCCTTCAGTTTCCAGAGTTGTTTTCAACTTCAAAGGCTTCATCTTCACAGTTCACATCGTCCAAGGGATAAAGCAATCGTCATCAAGATTGGATTCCTATAGTTGTAATTTTCCCAGAATTCTTGTAATCTTTATTACAGTTTGTATCAATAAAGTTCTATACTTTTGTTTTTGTAAACAAAATGGCGACTCTGCTGGGGACAACTTTCTCCTCCGACGAGGAAGTAGCAACTCAATGTGACGTGGCGTCTATCGGGAAGACGCAGAAGACGCTGGTTGTTAAGGTCAATCAGACAGCCTACGAGGCGATGCTCAACTCCAAGACCACTCCCCGTACTGTAGCCACTTCTGCTAAGAGCAAAATGCGCTCAGTTTGGGTCTCCAAGTCTGCACAATCTGACATTTTTGCCACCAAGGATGCTGTACCAATTGTTGCACAATCTGCTAGTCAGACTGCTGCACAAACTGCTGTACCAACTGTTGCACAGTCTGTCTCAGCAACTGCTGCACAATCTGTTGCAGTCAAGACTGCGTAATCTGTTGCAACTGTTGCGCAAGCTACTTCATATGCTGCCTTGTCAAAACAGAAGACTCCTATGACTCTGGTGCAATTGGCAGTGGCTTTTCCTGCGCAAAATAGCACTCCAGTAACTAAAGTGCTTCCCAAGCACTCTAAGACAAGAACTCCTGATGCACTTCCTACCAAAGCTTCTAATGCACAAATGACTAGTGCACCTTCCACCCATGCGCAAATCAAGTCTGCGCAATCCAAGAAAAATAGCCTTTTGGCTAAATTTCCGGCTTCTCACAATAAAAGAAGAGATTCTACTCCTCTTCCCAAACACCCTATTGCCCCTGCGCAATCCATTGAAGGTAGTCCTTTGACTATTCCTCCTTCTCTTCAAAGCAAAGGAAAAGGTCCATTGGTCTTTTCTTAAACTTCCTTGTCTCATGACTTGGAAATAACAGAGGGAAACGCTCTTTAGCTAACCCTTCATCTCAAAACAAAGGAAAAGGCCCTTTAGTCTTTTCTCAGTCTTCTTCAGTCTTTACTGAAGAAGATCCATCTCAATGTGTCTCGGCTCCAATCAATTCAAGAACTCTGGCAAACAAGGATTCTTCTTTCCTTTATAACAAGAGTACTTGTACTAATCAAAGAGGTATTCTGCCTACTCCGATAGCAGAATTCCAGGACCTCCCGACTCTCCAAATTTGTTGTTCCAGACAGGGAAAACTGTTAGTGTCTCAAACAGAAACTCCTGGGGGTGAATTTGCAGATCTAAGAACATATCTTAACAGGCCAACTTCGGCAAAACGTAAGCAACCTATGCCGAAGGTCAAGCCTCAAAGACAAACCTCCAGGAACAAAAATCCTGATACCTATGCCAATAAAGTGAGTACTTCCCTGTATACTCAAGGGACTAAACATTTGAAGAATCGGAACCATGTTTCGAATATTGTTAAAGAACATATTCCTCGAACCTTTCCTCGTCCTGGCATGGTTCTGATCTCCGAGAACATCTCAGACAAAAACGGGATAATGCCTCAACTCCTCCAGTTCAATCATCTGATCATCACTGTAATCATAAAGTCCTCATCCAATGCTGTTGTCAAATGACAAAATGATCTGTCTTCGATCGTTTAACTTTTGCTAAATCTGAACCTATGTCAGAAGAAGATGAAGTTTTGTATGCTTCTGTTAACATGACTTCCCGAGACACTGGGGGTAAAAGATGCTCTAAGCATGGTAGACTCCGCAAGCCAAGCCAACGGTATTTGGAATTACTTCAAGAATCTTCAGAAGGAGTATTTCAACATACCCGTTCCCGAAGCCGAGATACAATCGGTCAAAGGAATCTTCCTCAAAATCCTTCAAGTCATCTCCCTGTTTTTCAGTCAGGAGATGATTCGTTTTCTGATTATGATGCATACAGTGAAAGTTCTGAACAAACAGTATCTTTCACTGTGCCAAGAGAAGTGACGGCTTATGTTGTCACCGATGATCCAGATGCTTCAACCTCCGCAAATCAAAAACAGCGAATTGCTGCACTTGAAGATAAGCTAAAGACCATGGCTGAAATGGTTGCTAGTATGCATTCCATCATTGTAGCACAGCATGTTACACCACCAACAGCACCTATTACTAGTCCAGAGATCATAGCGTCTTCAATACCTGCCAATACTGGACTGGGGGTAGTGCCTCCCCAAATGCCTCCTGTACAAATGCAAGTACAAACTACGCCTAGCCATTCAGGAGCTGGGGGTAGTGCTTACAACGCTGTTCCTCCTCCTACCACTATAATTCAACCTGCTCCTTCTTCATCATCAGAAGACGCCAATGAAGCTGTCAAACTCTTACGAACCCAGTTTGAAGCATTTAAAGAGAAAGACAATCTACAAAGGTTGGGGATTAAACAGCCCTATCCGGTTGAATGGAAGGACGTCCCGTTTCCCCCAAAGTACAAAATCCCTACAATCTCTCTGTTCGATGGCAGTACTTTCCCGAGTCAATTCATCAATCATTTTGAGGTAATGACTGTTCAACTTCAGCCAAATGACGCTCTTCTTACCAGAGTGTTCGTCGGTTGTTTAGCCGGCGTAGCATACGACTGGTACAGAAGTTTGCCCGATGGTTGCATTACTTCTTTTTCAGGTCTCAAACAAATCTTTCTGGAACGGTTCTATGAAGGATTTAATGATATGACGATGTCAGCTCTCAACAAAATCAAACAAAAACATAATGAAACTGCTGAGAGCTTTATTGAACGGTTCCGTCGTGAAGCTTTGAAAATGCCTCCAGGGACTCCAGCTGCTGTCACTATTGATACTTGTAAGGCAAATCTTTTGCCTATTATCAGTATGTGGACGGGATCTACTCAATTCCAAGATTGGCCCTCATTCATCGTCAACGCCAAAGCCGCTGAAGTAAGTACCGACAAGTTTAAACAATTAGGGGTACAAATGTCTAACCCTGATCGCGATGAGCATCAGAATTCAGGTGGTGGCAATCGCCAGAACAATCGCAAAGCGAAAGAGACTTTAAACATTAACTTGAACAAAAATAAAGAATCTTTGGCTGTCAATGTGGCCCCACCTACATCTACTCCTACTCCTTCTGCACCTCCACCGAGGGAACCTCGTCCGAAGGTAGAATATTCCTTTGACGAAAGTGACACTGCAAGTATCTTTGAGTGTTTACTCAAAAGCAACAAAATTCAACTCCCTGATCCAAAAAAACCTGATGAAGTCAATAAAACTGATCATCCCAAGTATTGTGTCTATCACCGATTTATTGGACATCCTACTCGAGCATGCTATGTGCTCAAAGGTAAGATTCAAGAGCTTGTTAATGCAGGTGTAGTCACTTTGCAACAAGATGAGAAGACTGTTACGGCAAATATGGTTTCAGTTCAATTTGGAGATTTCCCTCCGCAGATGATACAGCATGGTGTCATTCCAATTCCTAAAGCAACCCTTGAAATTGAGAATCTTCCGCTTCCATCCAATGAAGGTCTTATTCCCTTGTCTCTTGACAACGGTGAAATTATGTGGATCCATCCTGATCTTGCTCCAGAATTTGAGATATCTTCCAAGAAGAAAATTCGTTCTAAAGGCAAGACCAAAATCTGCAACATGGTATCTTTTGATCCCATTGTTGACGAAGAGATTCTGTTAGGCACAAGATCAGGAAAAGCTTATTTGAAAGATCATTCTGAAGGGCAAAAGGATCCTGTTTCTTCTTCCGAACCTGTTCTTGTACAACCTGCATCTGTTGAAGAGGTCCCTTCTACATCTTTACCAGTTGTAGTATCAATTCCTCCTAAGCCAACAACGGCTGACAAAGGCAAGCAACAAGTTCGATTTGACAAACCTCTAAAGAAGTCATCTCTTACTGGGCTTGAGAAGCCTTACAATTTTGATATATTGGCTCAATTAGCCAATACACCAGCCAGGTTGTCAATCTTTGAACTCTTGCGTCTTTCCAAAGAGACACGAGAAACTCTAAGTGAAGCTTTGATGCAGGCTGAAACTTGCTTAACTCTTCTCAAGAAGCCAGAATCAGAATCAGTCTCTTGTCATCACAATCATAGCGTCTTGGAACTGATCCCAAATATTACCTTCACTCAGGATGATATGTTAATGGAAGATAATAGACATGATCGTCCTCTTTATTATACGGGATATGTAGATTCAATGAAGGTTGATCGTATCCTGATAGATCCAGGGTCTGCACTTTGTATTATGCCAAAGACAATGCTAGATGCATTGAAGATACCAGTGCATAGTCTTTCAACCACGATCACTACTATTCTGGGATTTAATCAAGGAAAGAGTGAACCTTTGGGCAAGATTCGTCTAAAACTCTAAATAGGCAATCTTCGCACAAAGGTGACCTTTTATATCATTGACAATCATGGTTGTTCTTATAATGCTCTCCTGGGAAGGCCATTCCTCTATGAACACAATGTCGTTCCATCAACTCTTCATCAATATTTTAAATACGTTGATGACAAAGGACAAGTTCATAAGGAAGTTGCGGACCTTTATCCTTTCAAGGGTATTGAAGCTTATTGCAACGATGCTCGTATGTACAAGGATGAATTTATGAAGGTAGTATTGGCTATGGATACTGAAGAAGATCAAAAAGCAGTACCTCAAGACACTCTTATCATACCTGTTAAGGGGCGAGTCTCTCATCCTCAATCTTCCAAGCCACTGGTTATTCACTTACCAGTTCAAAAGAAATCAGTTGATGCTGATGAAAATCAAAGGGAGCTCACCTCTTCTGAGCCACTTGTTATCGACTTACGTCGCAACAAAGACAAAAAGCAGCTCATTCCTTCTGAGCCACTTGTTGTTGATCTAAATCACAACAAGGAAAAAAGGGAGCTCACCTCTTCTGAGCCACTTGTTATTGACCTCCGTCGTAACAAGCCTCCTCCACGTTCTTCTTCTCCCCCTCTTGTAATCAATTTGACCAAATCTGCTAAGGTTAAAGGTCCTGTTGTAAATACTGATGTACAAATCAATGAAAAAGCATCTACTTTCCAGTATACTGATGTTATTTATTATACTAAAAGTTATTTGGATATGTTAGATAGCTTCCAATCAATTACACTGGGAGTCGTACAATCTCTTCAGACAGAAGTCTCGCTTGAAGATCCAGATGATTCTTACCGTATTCATCCTTCTTTAAAGAAAGGTGAAAGTTCAGCATTTTTATATAAAAGACCAGAAACAAAGATTAACTATACGGATGATAGCAAAGTTAACGATACGGGACGTCTCCAGTTCCATCGTTATAGTCAACAATCAAAAGACATCCTCCGAAAGATGGGTTACGACTTTAAGAGCGGCCTTAACTACGGTAAAGGTAGACGAACTCCCATTCGTACAACAGTTCCAAACGGAAAATCACAAATGTACTATGACAGGACCAAGAAAGGTCTCGGATATACTTCTCCTCCACTGTTATCCCCAGCAGCTTCTGAATCAGATAGTGAAGAACGTTCTAACTCTTCTGATTCCAGATCATGGGATTCCGATACCAGCATCGGTGAAGTCCATCGTATAATTGTATCTTCTAACATGGTCTTTGTTGAACTACCAGAAGACTGTGATGAAGATGTTGAAGAAAGTTCGGAAACAGATCCTTGGGCTCAACATATGGATAACCAATGGGTACTTCGATTTGAACAACGTGAACCTCCTACTGAAGATCAACTACTTCAAATTGATGTAGGAGAAATAGATTCACCTCGGCCAATTTTTATTAGCAAGAATCTTCCAGAAGCAGACAAACAAGAGTTGATTCTTCTTATTAAAGAATATATCGACGTCTTTGCCTGGAGTTATGAAGACATGCCAGGTTTAGATCCTAAGATTGCTACTCACAAACTGAACATTCTTCCTAATGCTAAACCAGTCAAACAGCAACAAAGGCGATTTAAGCCTGAAATGATGGACGCAATTGATGATGAAGTCAAGAAGCTCATCGCTTGTGGCTTTATTCGAGAAGAGCAGCATCCTGATTGGGTAGCCAATGTCGTCCCAGTTCTGAAGAAAACTGGAAAAGTTCGAGTCTGCATCGACTTCCGAGATCTCAATGAAGCATGTCCAAAAGATGAATTTCCTCTTCCTATCACAGACGTCATGATTGACAATAATTGTGGGTTCGAAAGGATATCTTTTATGGATGGATTTTCCGGGTATAATCAGATCAAAATGCATCCTGAAGATGAAAAGCATACATCTTTTCGCACTCCTCGTGGTGTTTATTGTTATACAGTGATGTCATTTGGTCTTAAAAACGCTGGTGCAACTTACCAACGTGCTATGAGTACTATTTTCAAAGATCATCTTCGCAAAACAGTCGAATGTTACGTGGACGATATTGCTGTTAAAAGTCGTCTAAAAGAAGATCACCTCCAAGATTTGAGAACAATATTTAATCTCATGCGTCAACATCAGCTCAAGATGAATCCCACCAAGTCATTCTTGGGTGTCTCTAGTGGCAAGTTTCTCGGCTTCATCATTACCTCTAAGGGTATACACGTGGATCCCGAGAAGATCAAAGCCATCCAAGAGATGCGTCCTCCACGCAACCTAAAAGAGCTACGAGGATTCCAAGGCCGACTTGCGTACATCAGGCGATTCATTTCGAACTTGTCTGGACGCTGCAGACCATTCACTCAATTAATGAAGAAGGGTGTATCTTTTGTTTGGACTGAAGAATGTCAACGAGCATTCGACGATATCAAACAATATCTTATGAACCCACCGGTTTTGGTGCCACCTATCTCTGGCATTCCATTCTTGATGTATGTCCGTGCTATGGACCATTCATTGGGTGCCTTACTTGCCCAAAAGAACAAAGAAGGCCATGAACAAGCTATATACTATCTTAGCCGAACCATGATTGGTGCTGAACACCGTTATAGTCCTGTCGAGAAAGAATGCTTGGCTCTCATGTTTGCTGTGCAAAAGACGAGGCATTATATCATTGGTCAAACTATTCACGTTATATCTCGAGTTAACCCTCTCCGGGTACTCATGAAGAAACCAAGTACACTTAATTCTCGGTTGGCTACATGGGCAATCCTGCTAGCTCAATATGACATGGTGTATGTTCCACAAAAGTCTGTCAAAGGTCAAGCGCTGGCGGACTTCTTAGCGGCTCATCCTGTGCCTGAAACATCTAAACTCTATGACAAAATTCCTGACGAGACGTTAGAAGTCAACATGATCTCCGAAGAGTTTCCAACCTGGCGTTTATTCTTTGATGGTGCATCAAGAATTGGACCAAATGGTGCTATAGTGGCAGGTGTTGGAGTTGTCCTCGTTTCTCCAGACGGATTAACTATCCAAAGAGCCTACTCTTTAGATGAACCTTGTTCCAACAATGTGGCGGAGTACAATGCTCTACTCATCGGTCTTCAGTTAGCCAAACAACTGAATGTTGAATATCTCGAAGTCTACGGTGATTCTAAGCTGGTTGTTAATCAGGTTAGAGGAATTTATGAAGTTCGTCATCAAGACCTAATGCCTTATCACGAAGCAGTGATCAACATAGCTATATCATTTAAAGCTTTTTTCATAGAATATGTTCGGCGAGCTTGCAATACCGAAGCAGATGCTTTGGCCAATCTTGCAGCTGTCTTGGCCATCCCTATCAAAAGACAGCAGGTCGTGGTTATCTCCAATCGAGAACTGTTCTGTATCGAAAACAATCATAATATTGAATTCAGTAATTTTGCTGAAGTCAATGTTATTGATGAAGATTGGAGAACTCCTTTTATTGACTTTGTGGTTCATGACATACTCCCTGAAGATCCTAAGGAGGCTACAAGCGTTCGACGTCGATCTCTCCGATTCTATTACAATTAAACTACCAAGACCCTCTATCGGCGAACTTATGATGGTCTTCTTCTACGCTGTTTAGCTGGTGATGAAGCCAAACAAGTGTTGCGTGAAGCTCATGATGGCGTTTGTGGAGCACATCAACCTGGTCCTAAATTACAGGATCGCATTAGACGTATGGGTTATTATTGGCCCTCTATGGTATCAGATGCCATTGAATATGCAAGGAAATGTCGTGCTTGTCAAATCCATGCAGACTTCATTCATCAACCCTCGGAGTTCTTACACCCGACTGCTGCTTCATGGCCTTTTGAAGCTTGGGGTATGGACATCATAGGTCCTATTAATCCTCCTTCTTTTAGAGGACATCGGTTCATATTGGCGATAACCGATTACTTCTCCAAGTGGGCCGAAGCTATACCTCTGGCTGAAGTCAAGACTAGCAGTGTCATCAATTTCGTTAAACACCATGTCATATATAGATTCGGTGTACCTCGCAGAATCATTCATGACAATGGACCTCAATTCATTAGTCAGAAGTTCACTAGATTCTGCGATGATCATCGGATTAACAATGTTGCTTCGACGGCGTACAATCCTGCCGCTAATGGTTTAGCTGAAGCCTTTAACAAAACCATTATTAAGCTCCTTAAGAAGTTTGTATCCACTAACAAACGGAATTGGAGCGAGAAACTTGGCGAATGTCTTTGGGCCTATCGAACTACAGTCCGCAATTCCACCGGCTTTACACCTTTCTCTTTGGTGTATGGCTGTGAAGCTGTCCTTCCTTTGGAGTTACAAATTCCTTCTTTAAGGATCGCTATTGCCAATGAGCTTACCACAGAAAATAATGACCTTCTTCGACTCCAAGAGTTGGAAGCATTGGATGAAAAGCGGTTAATGGCTCAACAGCATATTGAGTTATACCAAGCCCGCATCTCAAAGACATTTAATCGTAAAGTGAAGGTCAGAGCCTTTCAGCAAGGAGAACTTGTTCTAACGGTCAGACGTCCTATGACTATGACTCATATGAGCAAAGGGAAATTCGATACAAAATAGGAAGGTCCCTATGTTGTGAGCAAAGTCTTCTCAAATGGTGCTTATCAACTTTCAGAACTTGATGGTCGAGTTGCTATGATGCCTATCAATGGCAAATTCTTAAAGAAGTATTATGTATAAATGTAAATATTTGTAAATTATCAGACAAGATCAAGTTCATAAATAAAATGCAAATTTTATTTCATCATATGATAGTACATAATATTAAAGGTCACTATCATCTTTCTCTACATTTGGCCGAGGGCCACTGCCGTCCTTCTAAAAAAAACGGTCAGTAAAAGAGTCGAGAACTTCCTTGCTGGATCCCACAAGAAACTTGCAGGCAGCCATCCTCATGGCTTCTTCTTCTTTAGTCCTTCCGGGTTCAAGCAGGAAGTCCAGAATGTCTCATGGTGGCTGAGGTGTAGACGAACCTTCGCCTGCTTTTGCCTCCTTCGGTTGGATTGGATCGGCAGGGCGTTCTTCAGTGCCCTTCTCAACCTTCGAGGCGATTTTGGCCTTCTTAGATGCTTCTCCGGACGACATTTTTATGTTGAAGAGCAGAAGTGTTTATTCCTGTCAGATTTCTGCTATATTTATATAGACAGAAGTTCCTCAAATAATGAAACGACGGTTCATCCGTTCATTTATCACATTCATCCGACGGTTCATCCGTTCATTTATCACATTCACCTGACGGTTCATCCGTTCATTTATTTACACTCATCCGACGATTCGTCCGTTCGTTAATCTCTGACGGTTCATCCGTTCTTCTATTGTGACGGTTAACCCGTTCATTTATTATCATTTGACGGTTAATTCGTTCATTTCAATATCATTTGACGATTTACTCGTTCTTTCATTGTTACTTGACGGTATTCCTGTTCACTCATTTTTCATATACATTGAAGATTCATCATCGTTCATCTTCTACATCAGCAACTTATCGTTTTCGATTAAGTTGTCAATAAATATCTATCTATTATTTATATCTGAATAAGATATGCAATAAATAATGGAGCCACAATAAAATGTCTTTTATTTAATCAGAATATAAGACAGTACAAAAATGCTTCCACAGCAACAAAAACAAAGATACAAAAGAGTTTTAATCAAGAGGGAGGAACAATCGAATTGTTGATCTGTTGCTTCAAGGTCTGCAACTCTTCTTCGTGACTAGTTGTTACTCTCATTCTTGCTTCTTCCATCCTTTTTTCTTCATCAAAAACAGGTATATCTATTGTCCTGCGGGTAATTTCAGCACTATGAGTCTCTTCATACTCATTTTTCTCTTGAATTAGGGCATTGAGTTGTTCAATCATAAGTCGTTGATTGGCAGTTTCTTCTTCAAATTCCTTCTGAAGGCGAATGATTTCCGCTTTCAATCCAGTAAGCCTCTGTCCTTTGTTCTCAGCTGCCAAAATAACTGATTCTATCTTTGAGTTGAATTCAGCTGACTTTGCAGAATGAGCTTCTAAAAGGTTCTGAAGGTTTATCCTTTCAATATCAGCTTCTTGGGCTAGTCGCTCATATTCGGCTTGCACCAGAGAATCTATATTCTTCTTCTTGAGCTCTTTATATTTCTTTATGGATACTTCCAACTCATCCAATATATGTTCAAGAAGAATGGCTTGAGCCTCATCTCCTTGATCCCTTATGGCTCTTATTAAAAAAGAAGTTGGCTTCCTAACCATAATAAAGTCAGCTCCTTCCTTCTCTATCATCTTATGGGCAAGAGATCCCAACGATTCAAAAAAGCACTTGGTGAATGATTGTACAACTTGCTGATTGATGGCTATAGTTCCAGGAGTCGAAGCTACCCCTGTTGAGGATGGGGTAGTCGGTTGCTCAATCCTTTGCTGCTGAATGATAGGCTCTTTAAACAAAGGAGCCAGAGTGGAACTAGCTGCTCCTCCTGTTTGTTCTTCTGCAAAAAGTAAAATTATTATTTTACTAATTTGCCAATAAACAAAAAGATCAAATTAAAAAGCAGTCTTACCTTGATTGGATCTAACAACAACTGCATTTCCTGCTGGAATAGACTCCCGTTGAACGGAAGTAGCTTCAATTGCGACAGCTTGGCTGCTGCCCGCTTCAGAGCCGCAAGATAAGTGATGGCTACTACTAACAACTACCGTTGGAATAGGCACCATAGCCAGGTCCATCGGAGGTGTTGGTAGAGTATCAAGACCTGCAAGAACTACAAATGAAGATATTAGATATCAATCTATTTTAAAGAAAGAAGATTGTTAAATCTCATTTTATACCTTGGGGTTCGGTGGCGGGATTCTCTTGCTGAACATCTTCACCAGCCACTTCTTCAGGAGATATTTCTATCTCGACGTCTTCATCAGGGTTAACAACCTTTTCTACGGACGCCTCTACTTCAATATCCTTTTTAGGATCCGAAGCATCGTCGGCGGTATCAAGAGATATGTGTTCTTCGTTGTCCCCTTCAGGATTCTGTATATACTTATCAACATTTCCAGATGAAGAGCTTTCTTCATCCTTATCTTCTTCTTCTTCTTCTTGGGCTGCATTCCCACTGTCAGTTGCGGTTAGATCCTCCTGCAGGCTATAACAATCTTCTAAAGCTTCGATCATTTCACGCTCTTCTTCTTCACGAAGAGTCTTTGGAGTAGGAGGAAGCTGAGTCGTCTCCGCGATAGGTGAAAGAGGTCGTGTAATATTTAGCTCCTCTTCAATGATGTTTTCTCTGAGTGTTTCAACTTCAGTTCTGGGGTCAAGATCTCCCCTTTGTTCAGTCTCTTCAAGGGTTTTACTCCCTGATTCAGAAATAGGTGTGGGAGATGGCATTATAAATCCTGCTGCAGCATCTACTGAAGTCAGGAGTTGTTTGGAAGAAGAGGCTTCTAAATTTCTTCTGGTGACCAACTTCTTCTTTTTTCTGTGTAGAGGTCTGTCGGGACTCTCCACATTTATTGGTGCTGTTTGTTTCTGTACAGAAGTTGGTGTAGTAGCAACTTCCTGATTTGTCTCGGCTAGCTGCCGAGATTGGGATCTTGTAGTCACTTTATCAGAAGAATGCTCCAAGACCAATTTCTTCTTTGCTGCAGGAGCAGGAGGCTCCTCTCTTCTTCTTTTCTTGGCAGGAGACTTTCCCACTCTCAGAGAGATCCGCATTGCTGCGTTTACCTCTTGTTGGACCTTCGCCCGCTTTTGCCTCCTTCGGCTGAATTGGATCGGCAGGGCGTTCTTCAGTGCCCTTCTCAACCTTCGAGGCGATTTCGGCCTTCTTAGATGCTTCTCCGGACGACATTTTTATGTTGAAGAGCAGAAGTGTTTATTCCTGTCAGATTTCTGCTATATTTATAGACAGAAGTTCCTCAAATAATGAAACAACGGTTCATCCGTTCATTTATTACATTCATCAGACGGTTCATCCGTTCATTAACTTCCGACGGTTCATCCGTTCATTTATCACATTCATCCGACGGTTCATCCGTTCATTACTACCCGACGGTTCACCCGTTCATTCATCATCACCTGATGGGTTATCCGTTCATTTCCATTTAACGGTTCATCCATTCATTAAATCACCACTTGACGGTTCACCTGTTCATTGTCTTCTATTATTTGACGGTCTTCCCGTTCATTCATCTCACAAACATTGACGATTCGTCATCGTTCATTATTTACATCAGCAACTTGTCGTTTTTGATTAAGTTGTTAAATCGAAATAATTATACTCAATATATTCTGTCACGTCCATATTACCTTTGAGTAGATATAATGAATATAATTATTTTCTATAAAATCATCAAGAAATATATCATGTCTTGCACCTCTGAATATATTTTCTATCTCTATTATTTATATCTGAATAAAATAAGCAATAAATAATGGAATCACAACAAAATATCTTTTATTTAATCAGAATATAAGACAGTACAAAAATGCTTCCACAGTAACAAAAAAAACAAAGATACAAAAGAGTTTCAATCAAGAGGGAGGAATAATCAAATTGTTGATATGTTGCTTCAAGGTCTGCAACTCTTCTTCGTGACTAGTTGTTACTCTCATTCTTGCTTCTTCCATCCCTTTTTCTTCATCAAAAACAGGCATATCTATTGTCCCGCGGGTAATTTCAGCACTATGAGTCTCTTCATACTCATTTTTCTCCTGAATTAGGGCATTGAGTTGTTCAATCATAAGTCGTTGATTGGCAGTTTCTTCTTCAAATTCCTTCTGAAGGCGAATAATTTCTGCTTTCAATCCAGTAAGCCTCTGTCCTTTGTTCTCAGCTGCCAAAGTAACTGATTCTATCTTTGAGTTGAATTCAGCTGACTTTGCAGAATGAGCTTCTAAAAGGTTCTGAAGGTTTATCCTTTCAATATCAGCTTCTTGGGCTAGTCGCTCATATTCGGCTTGCACCAGAGAGTCTATATTCTTCTTCTTGAGCTCTTTATATTTCTTTATGGATACTTCCAACTCATCCAATATATGTTCAAGAAGAATGGCTTGAGCCTCATCTCCTTGATCCCTTATGGCTCTTATTAAAAAAGAAGTTGGCTTCCTAACCATAATAAAGTCAGCTCCTTCCTTCTCTATCATCTTATGAGCAAGAGATCCCAACGATTCAAAAAAGCATTTGGTAAATGATTGTACAACTTGCTGATTGATGGCTATAGTTCCAGGAGTCGAAGCTACCCCTGTTGAGGATGGGGTAGTCGGTTGCTCAATCCTTTGCTGCTGAATGATAGGCTCTTTAAACAAAGGAGCCAGAGTGGAGCTAGCTGCTCCTCCTGTTTGTTCTTCTGCAAAAAGTAAAATTATTATTTTACTAATTTGCCAATAAACAAAAAGATCAAATAAAAACAGTCTTACCTTGATTTGATCTAACAACAACTGCATCTCCTGCTGGAATAGACTCCCGTTGAACGGAAGTAGCTTCAATTGCGACAGCTTGGCTGCTACCCGCTTCAGAACCGCAAGATAAGTGATGGCTACTACTAACAACCACCGTCGGAATAGGCACCATTGCCAAGTCCATCGGAGGTGTTGGTAGAGTATCAAGATCTGCAAGAACTACAAATGAAGATATTAGATATCAATCTATTTTAAAGAAAGAAGATTGTTAAATCTCGTTTTAT
Source organism: Iris pallida (assembly GCA_029216955.1). Lineage (NCBI taxonomy): Eukaryota > Viridiplantae > Streptophyta > Magnoliopsida > Asparagales > Iridaceae > Iris > Iris pallida. Next base: position 5,217,380 of record JANAVB010043220.1, read on the forward strand.
ACCTTGGGGTTCGCCGACGGGATTCTCTTGCTGAACATCTTCACCAGCCGCTTCTTCAGGAGATATTTCTATCTCGACGTTTTCATCAGGGTTAACAACCTTTTCTACGGACGCCTCTACTTCAATATCCTTTTTAGGATCCGAAGCATCATTGGCGGTATCAAGAGATATGTGTTCTTCGTTGTCCCCTTCAGGATTCTGTATATACTCATCAACATTTCCAGACGAAGAGCTTTCTTCATCCTTATCTTCTTCTTCTTCTTGGGCTGCATTCCCACTGTCAGTTGCGGTTAGATCCTCCTGCAGGCTATAACAATCTTCTAAAGCTCCGATCATTTCACGCTCTTCTTCTGCACGAAGAGTCTTAGGAGTAGGAGGAAGCTGAGTCATCTCCGCGACAGGTGAAAGAGGTCGTGTAATATTTAGCTCCTCTTCAATGATGTTTTCTCTGAGTGTTTCAACTTTAGTTCTGGGGTCAAGATCTCCCCTCTGTTCAATCTCTTCAAGGGTTTTACTCCCTGATTCAGAAATAGGTGTGGGTGATGGCATCATAAGTCCTGCTGCAGCATCTACTGAAGTTAGGAGTTGTTTGGAAGAAGAGGCTTCTAAATTTCTTCTGGTGACCAACTTCTTCTTCTTCTTTCTATGTAGAGGTCTATCAGGACTCTCTACATCTATTGGTGCTGTTTGTTTCTGTACAGAAGTTGGTGTAGTAGCAGCTTCCTGATTTGTCTCGGCTAGCTGCCGAGATTGGGATCTTGTAGTAACTTTATCAGAAGAATGCTCCAAGACCAATTTGTTCTTTACTGCAGGAGCAGGAGGCTCCTCTCTTCTTCTTTTCTTGGCCGGAGACTTTCCCACTCTCAGAGAGATACGCATTGCTGCATTTACCTCTTGTTGGAACATCATTTCTCTTGAAGTTTCTAGGGGTGCATCCGCTGGCTCGTTCGCCTCATCATTGGCAGGGATTGATAAAGCTATCCTCCCTTCCCTCAATCTTATTGCAGAAGCAAAACTATCGGCGAGATTAAAGTTTTCGGCAAAAGTATTTGCAGATGTGTAAAATATCGAGTATGTGAAGAGCATCCGAGGCCCTTGAGGAGTGTTCTTTGGTGGCATCGAGAAGGTAGCCTTTGTGTCACGGGCATTGTAGTAGGCCCAAGCTCGGGCCCCGTCAATCAAGAAACCCTTGCCCTGAAGGCAGGTGATTGCATTTCCTACATGGAATTGGTCATATCCAAACAGCCGGGCAAACCGGCTAGGGAGGTATGGTTCCAAAAAGCATTCTTCCTCAAAGCGGTATACTAAATGAGATGGTCGAATTGTCTTCAACCATTCAAAGGCCACACGGTTTAAGGGCTGTAGCTTTGAATCTACCATGTTAGGTGGCATCTGGTCATGACCGGCAGGGAGAGGGGCGCAACAGAAGTTCCATCCTCTGTTCAAATTTAAAACAAATCTGCACTCACTCAGAGAGGTGTACTTCCATTTACCCTGAGAATATCTGCGCAAGAAGCTGCCATCTACTGGTCCCATACCAGGATCTATTAAAGTTGGATCCCTTTGCCTTCAGCATCGAGTCAACATATAAACGAAGACTCGCATTCAATCTGCAGGTCATTGCTGATAACAAGTCAACCTTATAACCGAAGACTAGCTTGACGGCAGCAAAAAGTACACCGCAATGAAAACGGTCCACTGTACTAGATCCCGGGACCACGAATCGTCTGAGCCAGTGTGTCAGAAACCCTGCTAACTGGGCTTCTTTAGACATGGGTCTGTAACCCATTCTCAAAAAACTCTCCAAAATGTCACCTTTCTTTAAAGGTGGACATTGATAATCATCCTTCATTTCCTTATCATAATGTTTACTTTCTTCCATCATCTTCATGACTTCCGTGTTACTTAAGGGTTTGAAAAAATTAGGGTAACATTTATCATTTTCCTTGGTTTTCTTCTCTTCAATATGATTTAAGAACAAGTATGGCAGCCACTTTGAAGAATAACAAGTGTTGGCCGTAGCACTCTTATAGTACAAAGAGCAAATCTTGTAATGGCATAGCAGTTCCTCAAACACTGCTACCATTTCTGCATTTTCTTTTCTGAGTTTCTCCAACTCGTCATTTGTGGGAACAAACTCCTCATACGGAGCATCCGCCATGGGCAAGTATGAGATGTACTTCATCTCGTGGAGTGCAAACCCCATCTCTCCATCCGGGGTCATGAAGGTTCCTGTCCTGTAATTGTATCACTCAGCCAAGGCCAAAAACATATGAGGGTTAGGAGCAAAGCCGTATACAGTGGCATGCACTGCTTGAAACAGGTTAATCTGTTGGAGTTTGTCTTGGAAGGCTGTCAGAACCCAATTTGAAATACAATTCCATCGCTTGTAATCTGGATTTACTAATCCAGTCATTCTGATATCCTGTTCAGGGTATTTTCCTTCTTCCTTTGCAAATTCATTTGCGAATATAGGGGTTCTGACGGGCATCAGCATAGAGGAGTTCTCCGGTGGAATGCAGCCGGGTCTCAAACCTCTCAACATAACACTGTATCTGTCAGAAGAGCTGTAAAACATATCTTTTCCATTAACTTTCTTTACAAAGATCTTCCCTGCACGAGCATCCTGGAGAAGGGTGATGTTCCACTCCATCTTCCTTGGGTAACTCGCATGAGCATACCTCGACAAAGGGAGGCAGCAAGAAATGTCAGGAATGAAGAATGATCTATCTTCCCGGTGGACTACCATCTCCTCCATCCTTGGCCTAGGCTGGGAGACTTTTTCAAAGGCGTCACCAAACAAAAATAAGGGTTTCTTGTGGATAACAGCATCTGCTGATTCCAGAGGCTGTCTATTCATCAGACACATTAAAGTTTCGTTGTCCTGGGAAATCAATATTGCCTGACGAGAAGCCGGCAGATCGTACTGAGGATAATGAACGTGAGATAGATCTTCTTTATATTCAGATTCAGACAAAGTTCCCACAAAATGTTCATAGTTTGGATCTTCATTGGTTTCAACTGCATCAAAAGCAGATGAAGATCAGTACAAGTCAAAGACTCTATTTTTCAGACAAACAAAATAGTAGAGTACACAATCCTCAGATTGCGCTGACATAGATTGCGCAATATCAGTTTGCGCATCTCATCAGGGTGCACAAACCAATCGATTGCGCTGACATCCAGCGCAAATCAATCGATTGCGCTGACTTTCTGTCAGCACAATTCGATAGATTTTGCAGGATTACAGCCTTCATAAAAATGAAGACTGACTGTTTATGCAACCAAAAACCCTAAAAAGGGTGGCGCAATTTGAACTCATCTCTAAAAAGAGATGAGTTTCGAAGATCGAAGGAAGTCGAAACACCCTAAAAAGGGGTTTTCGATCGGTTTAACTACCTATCAGAGCGGGGTGCGCGGACTCATGTCGAGATGCTCGCCGTGCAACTCTGTCAGATGACTCGGCCGGAGCTTTTCCCTTCGCGGCGACGGCGGCGGCAGCATTAGATCGTCGGGGCGCCATGGCAAGTCGTTGGAGTTGGAAGACAGTAAGGGCTCAGAGGAGATTTTTCGAGATTGTAAAGTAAAGAATTGAAAATGAAAGGACGGCTATTTTTAGCCTTTGAAATACGAAACGGCTGCCTTGGATTGTGCCTAAAATTTGGGGGCACTTCACTTTGTGCAGACAGCTCATCATCATGCGCAACTTGATTCAAAATTCAAAAATTCAAAGTATTTCGAAACTTTGAATCAAATCAACTTTCAAAAACTTTGAAGGGGGTCTTGTAGGTCCTAAAAAATCAAGTTGCATCAATCAACAAAGTCAAGAAATCAAGAAACATATCATTTGGATGAATTGCGCAGACAATAGATTGTACAGTAATCCGATTGCGCATACTGCTTTGCGCACACTTCCAACTGCGCAGACTGACGTGGCAGAAGTCATCATTACCAAATCAAATCAAATCTTTTCTGACAACTGACAGCACGGATAACAAGGAGTCTGTTCGTTTCCTGCGCCGCACAGTGCTCGAGGGCGGCTGACAGCTGGCAGCATAAATCAATCCTGCGCAGTTTGAGTCTGCGCAAACCATGTATGCGCAATTCAACTCTGCGCACTCCATCAATATAACTGATAAGTTACATGTGGCATTCATGCCATCGATTGCTCATTACGTGACAACTGTTTATGCACGATCATGCGCATTTCTATCAAATGATGCCATGTGTCCATGATAGTTGGCCCACGATCCAGTAACCGTCTGCGCAAATCAATGCTGTGCAAACCAATGCTGCGCAAATCATCCTGCGCAGTCCCAAAATAACTGAAAGTTAGTTATTTCTAGAACTCTATAAATAGAGTTTCAAGTCTTTATTTCAAGGGAGATCAAGATCAAAGATCAGAAATCAGAGAGTTCAGGAGTTCTTGCCAAAGTGCTGCTGCATTCTTCCGAGACTTTTGTCTTCAACTTCAGAGGCTTTTGCCTTCAGTTTCCAGAGTTGTTTTCAACTTCAAAGGCTTCGTCTTCACAGTTCACATCGTCCAAGGGATAAAGCAATCGTCATCAAGATTGGATTCCTATAGTTGTAATTTTCCCAGAATTCTTGTAATCTTTATTACAGTTTGTATCAATAAAGTTCTATACTTTTGTTTTTGCAAACACTCTCCCAAGTAGATTCACCCGGAGCGTGACGGCTCCAAGCTACTCGTACTAAGGGTATAACCTTGTCCCTCAGCCTCTTCTCCCTCCTGTCTAATATCTCCACGGGCTGCTCAGTAACTGCAAGGCTCGGTCCGATCTCCAACTCTGAATGATCTAGCACATGACTGCGAAACATATCTCCTCAGCTGAGATACGTGAAAGACATCGTGAACTCCTGCTAGGTTGGGTGGAAGTGCAACCCTGTAAGCTACCTCTTCGATCCTGCCAAATATCTCGAACGGCCCGATGTATATGGGGCTCAGCTTGCCTCCTCGTCCGAACCGGATTGTCCCTCTAGTAGGTGATATCTTCACTAGCCCCATATCTCCGTCAGCGAACTCCATCAGTCTGCGACTAGCATCGGCCCAGTGCTTCTGCCTGTCCTGAGCTACTCTGAGCCTGTCTCTGATCATTCCGACCTTCTCTGCTGCATCCGTGATCATCTCTGGCCCAAGCATAACTCTGTCCCCAACATCATCCTAAAAGAGCGGTGTACGGCATCGTCGTCCATATAGCACCTCGAAAGGAGACATATCGATGCTGGCTTGGTAGCTGTTGTTGTATAAAAATTCTACCAAGTGCCGATGGCTCTTCCATGATCCGCCAAAGTCCAGCACACAAGTCCTCAGTATGTCCTCCAGCATCTGTATCGTCCTCTCGGACTGCCCATCTGTCTGCGGATGGTACGCCGTACTGAACTTGAGACGATTACCCAACTCCTCCTGCAAGCTCCTCCAGTAGTGGGACGTAAATATGTTGTCTCTGTCTGACACGATGCTCACTGGTACTCCGTGTAAGCGAACTATCTGCTGCATGTATTGCTCTGCCAACTTTTCGGTAGAAAGTCCCACCTTGAAGGGTATGAAGTGCGCACACTTCGTCAGCCTGTCCACGATGGCCCAAATGGCATCCTTTCCTCCTTGGAAACGAGGAAGCCCTGAGGCAAAGTCCATCGTAATGTGTTCCCACTTCCACTCGGAAATGGGTAACGGCTGCAATAGACCAGCTGGCCTCTGGCGCTCTGCCTTGACCTGCTGGCAAACTAGACATCTCGAAATGAAACGTGATACATCTTTTTTCATCACGTGCCACCAAAGATGTTCCCGCAAGTCATGTTACATCTTGTTAGCACCAGGGTGAATAGAATATCTCGATCGGTGTACCTCCTGTAAGACTGCCTCTATCAGCTCTCCATTCGGCACGCACAATCGGCTGCCATGCCTCAAGGATCCATCCTCTGCTACGGTGAAGTCATCCAGCAATCCAGCTAAAGCCTGGGCTCGAAGTCGGCAAAGGCTCTCATCTGTAGACTGTGCCTCCCTGATCTGCTCCATCAAACCTGACTGAATGTCAAGCGCCATCATCTGTATCACTGATCCTGGCCGAACTATCTCGATACCGAGCTTCTCCAGATCTTTTTGCAAATGCCGATCTATTATCAGATACCATGCCATCGGATGCCTGCTCAGCGCATTCGCCACCATATTTTCCTTTCCTGGATGATACTGTAAATCGATGTCGAAGTCCTTCATCAACTCCAACCATCATCTTTGCCTCATGTTCAGCTCTTTCTGCGTGAACACATACTTCAAGCTCTTGTGGTCAGTAAAGATTTCCATACGCTCTCCGTATAAGTAATGTTTCCATAACTTGAGCAAAGATCACCGCAGCTAACTCTAGGTCATGGGTAGGATAGTTCCGCTCATGAGTCCGTAATTGCCTAGATGCATAAGCAATCACTTTCCCATGCTGCTGTAGGACACATCCTAGCCCCTTTCTCGAAGCATCGATGTATATAGTGAAACCTCTAGATCCTGAAGGTAATGTCAGAACTGGAGCGATTGTCAGCCTCCTCTTCAGCTCCTCAAATGCTGCCTGGCAGTCCTCTGACCAGATGTACTCTGCGTCCTTCCGCGTCAGCTTCGTCATGGGTTCAGCTATCCTAGCAAAGTCCTGGACGAACTTCCTATAATAGCCGGCTAAACCCAAAAAGTTCATGATCTCTGAAACTGACGTCAGAGCCTTCTATGTCTCAACGACAGTAATCTTCCTGGGATCCACCGAGATCCCCTCTCCAGTAACTATATGACCGAGAAACTCCACTCGGTCCAAAAAGAACTCGCACTTCGACAATTTGGCAAACAACCCCTCCTGCCTCAAAATCCCCAAAACTGTCCGTAAGTGCTCTGCGTGCTCCTCCAACGTCTTCGAGTATATCAGGATGTCGTCGATAAATACTACGACGAACTTATCCAGATACTGGTGAAATGTCTTATTCATCAAATTCATAAAAACAGCTGGCATATTTGTGAGACCAAATGGCATCACCAGAAACTCGTACTGCCCGTACTTCGTATTGAACGCCGTCTTCTGGATGTCTGCTGCCCTGACTTTCACTTGGTGGTACCCAGATCTCAAATCTATCCTGGAAAATACCTTCGCCCCACTCAACTGGTCGAATAAATCATCTATCCTGGGCAGAAGATATTTGTTCTTAATGGTGATGGTATTCAACGCCCGGTAGTCAATACACAACCGAACTATACCATCCTTCTTCGGCACAAAGAGCACTGGCGCTCTCCATGGAGAAGTACTAGATCGAATGAAACCCTTTTTCAACAGATCATCAATCTGCTCCTTCATCTCTACGGCCTCCTTGGGGTTCACTCTATAGCAAGCCCGGGATACTGGTGATGAACCCGGTACTAAATCTATAGTGAACTCCACATCTCTGTCAGACAGAAGTACTGGAAGATCATCTGGGAATACATCCATAAACTCTCTAATGATAGGGTGTGGCGGTGCTAACTCCCCAACTGTCGCACAAAAATTCGGCTCTAGGCTGACCTCCGGCCCTGTCCTCTTGACACTGAATGGTGCCGTGCCTGGGGGACTGAACAGAATACTACCCTCATGACAGTCTATAGCTGCATGGGCATAGCTAAGCCAGTCCATCCCCAATATGATATCATAACCGGAGAGTGGCATCACAAAGAATCGTCCCCTAAACTCTCTCCCAACTATAGCAATAGAGCATGTATAGATAGTTCTAATGGGCACTGGTCCACCTTCCGTCATTACTCTACTCATCTCCTCGGTAGGTGTAGCTACTAAGTGGTGTTTATGCAAAAACTCTAATGACAGGAAGCTATGAGATGCACCAGAATCAAACAAGCATAGAGCTAGAAAAGTATGCAAATAAACATGACCTATGATGACGTCAGCCAAATAATCGGGCTCCGAATCCTGCTCCGGCTCCGGCTCAAGAGCCAGACTATAAGTTTCCCCTGGGGTCCCTTCTGCTGCTGCAGATGTTGCCCAAACCTCTGCTGCTGAGTCGGAAGCGGCCCTCTAGATACCTTGGCTACTGGACAGTCCCAAAGCTGATGGGTGGCAAACCCACAAGATAAACACTGCCCCAACCTCTTCCTACAGATGGCAGCGTCGTGGCCTACCCTCTTACAGAATACATACAAAGCTCCCTTATGCTGCTGTCGGGGTCCCGGGATTCTAACTGGTGGGGTCGGGTGATGTGATGCGGGAGGACGATATGTCTGTTGGTACGACATTGGTGCTCTCTGCTGGAAAGCCTGACGCTTGGACGGTCCCTCGAGGTGTACAGAAGCCGGCCTCTTGCAAGACAGAAGACGCTCCTCTATGCTCCGGGCCAACTCTAGGCTCTGGTAGTAGTCAGTCGTACCGTTCGCCACTATAAGAATGCCAATGTCTGGAACTAGACCATGGCAAAACCTACGCGTTATCTCCTCAGGGTCTGCAACTAGACTAGGAGCAAAACGGCTCAGGCGACTAAACTCTGCCGCATACTCGTCAACAGAATGGTTACCCTGCTGGATGTTCTGGATTCATAGCCCCATGGCTACCCAAGCGGTGGTCGAGAAGAATTTTTTCTTGAACTGGGTCTTGAACTGATCCCAAGTGGCCCTCCCTCTCACGAATCGTGGCTCATTCCGGAACCAAACTCCTGCCAAGTCTATCAGAAGAAATCCCGCTACCTCGACCTGGAGGTCATTCGGCAACCTAGCTCCAAGGAGCTTCCTCTCTACTGAGTCTAGCCAGTCACCTGCTACTACTATGCCCTCAGTCCCTAAGAACTCCTTGGGGTTCGACCCATAAAGTCCTTGATCGTCCCCGTTCTCTGACGTGGCTCTACAGGTGGTGGGACCACGGTACGTTCCTCAGAACGCTCCATGCTCTGGCGGAGTAGGGTGGTCTGCTCCTGATGGGTCGTTAGGAACCCCTGGATCAGAGTGAGCAGTTGGTTCCCGTCGAGTGTGACGGAAGCCTGGGTAGGTATATTGATAGGTGGTGGTGGGAGTATCGGGTCCTGCTGGGACTGTGATGTGGAAGGTGGTGGAGGCATCTGGGTTTGTGGACTTGTGGAGTGGAGGAATATGGTAGGTGGAGGTGGAGGTGCATCGGTCAACTGGTCAGCTGACTGGATAGAGAGTGTGCCATTCTCAGGTGTGATATACTGGGATGAGCGGGTGAGCACCATCTAACTAAATAAAAAGGACTTATAAGTACTCTTTTAAGTAAACAATCATAAACAAGAAAATCTAATTATAATAGCAAGCATGTGATGTATTTCCTATGTTGCAATCCTAGTATTCCTCTAGGTGTTCTAAGCGTCATTTCTAATGTTGTCTAATTACCTTAAGTTCCTAATTGCAGGCAAGCTTGGTACAATGACGTAACCAAACAATTTAGTCAGGACCTGTATGGGCCACCACTAAAAATATGTCACGACCCGCTACCCAAATTGTTGGGCCGGGCCGAGTCATGTCCAGCCTACGCTTGAGATAAAGCGCAGTAAGCTATTCTAGAGATAACAGGATAAGACTAAATGTGCTAACAGTTCTATATGTAAAGAAGAGTCATAAATGCTCCAAACAAAAAAGTCATCTCATATAATAGTAAGTCCAAGTACAAGTCCGAAATGTAAAACTGGATACAGGTCCAGTTACAAAATACGTAGTCTAATACATGACTACACTAAATATCTCGAGCAACAAACTAGACGAGTTTCCCCACAGGTACATCCTCGTAAGACAAAGCCTAGTCCTCGGCAGTAACTCCATAATATGAGTCACAGAGCAACTCCTCCTCAGTAAGAATACCTACAACGCTATCCTGTCAGGACGGGAGCAAGTACTAAATCTAACAAACATATAATACTGATCATGTGATGAAAAGAAATGACATATCATGTTTATCCAGTTTTAGATATATTTTATTATGGCAATAATTATTTGTTTTAAAGTTTAAAACTGTAGTAGGTGAGTGATCAGTCAATAGGTAATCAGGATGTACAGTGGTACATATCAATTTTTTGAAGCGTACATACGTACCCTTAACGACATCGGTGTATGTCCATACACAAATGCGGGACCAGACATACGACAAAGTTACATATAGAATGTAACAGTGCTCGGTAAATACATACGGAGAAGGGGGACATGATCACGTACACTACTAACAGTTTTTTCTTAACCCGTTGTTAAACATGTAAGAGATATAAAAACTATCCTAAGCATGGTAGATACTGAAAGTAATACAACATGTGAAGTTTTAACTTGCTACCTTAAGGAGCAGTATTTTAACAGGGTTAATACATGTTCTAGCATTAAAAGACAGTAAATGAGTTTGTAGATGTACTTGCCTTTAGCAAAGCAAAGCAACGATAAAAATGCTATAGATGCCTGGTAACTCGTCACTGTATAAATAAATACATAAACTTAGTTTTTACACTAAGTTAAATACTAAAACACTAGTGGTACAACACGACTTTCTGACTGGACACCTAGCCAAATGATGACTTTAGCATAGGAGACCAATGTAGGGTGACACAATACCCAAACTAACTTTCTAGGGTCTTTACACTAGTGTGGGGTGAGGTTCAATACGACTATAACTCAAAACAACACAAAAAGTTGCAAGTCGTAATTATTCAATAAATAAATTAAACTGTACACTATGTTCCAACAATTTTTGAGATAGACAAAAAGCTCAATTTTATATAAAATAAAGTACCAAAGTGATCCTTGTTAATTATAGAAATTTATACTAATTTGTTTGGGATTTATAAACCCTCATAAATAATTATTAAAAATCAGCAAACATAAATATACTAAAAATGAGTTCTGTTTTCCTATTTTTATAAAATACCAAAAGCACTTAATAAATGCTGGAAAAATCATAATAAATTGTCTAAATTAACATAGTATTTAAATACAATTTTTTCCAGATTTTAACAGTACTTAACATATATATAAAAATTCAAAAACAACAAGCAACAGTTTCTGGAAATTAATTAATTATTTACTATTTTGTCCATGTATTTGAAATTGAACCGAAGTTCAGATACAGGACCCAGAGCCATGAATCAAGTCCAATATGACTTGTACAGACTCTGAATGTATTAGACACAATTGGGCCCAAAAATTTATGCTAGGTTTGGACATCAATTGGTCATAACAATTAAAATACAGAAATTTAAATAAATATATATATATTTAGAGTGGTAAAAATATATAAGTCACAAAATATATAATAAAATAACTTGTGAAATTTTACATAATAATATTTTTTACAAGGTAGAATTGAATTACATAAATAAATATATAACAACAATATGATTATATATACATAAATACATAGATATTTAGATATACAAACATATAATGAATATATATATATATATATATATATATATATATATATATATATATATATATATATATATATATATATATATATATATATATATAAAGAAAATACTAAATATAGAATATACACATATATATACAAATACAGTATATATATATATATATATATATATATATATATATATATATATATATATATATATATATATATATATATATATATATATATATAACAGTATTTTTATATATATAACAGTATATATATAATAATATATATATACATAAATACATATATACACATATATATATAAATACATATACATATATATATATATAATAAAAGTGAAAAAAAATATAATAAAATAAAATAAAACAAAACAAACAAAAACAAAACAGAGAAGAGGAGGGGCTCGAACTCGGCCCAGAGGGGTCGGGTTTTTGGGCTCGGTCGGGTTGGCCAGGGGGTCAGCCCGAGCCATTTGTTAGGAAATGGTTTGGGTTAGTGTTAGGTTAGTTTTAGGTTAATGGGTTTAAATCCGATAGCACGAATCTAAACCCGCTAACCCTTAGTCTCTGTGTCCTGACAGTTAAGGAAACACGAATCTTGTGTCCGCGTTATGCACGACACGCACGGGTCGAGTTTTACGTGACCAGACTCACCATTACGTTGCGCGTGTCCTGGCGAGTCGCATAGGTGTGTACGAGACACGCACGACACAGTTTTGAAGCTGTTACTCACGTGTCCGGCGCGGGGTGGAAGTCGAGGGCACTGGACGGTGGCTGGGGCGTCGTGGACGCGACGCTCGGGTGGCGCTGCGTTCGTCTCGATGAGACGCATCGAGTGGTGGCGGTTGTGGGTGGTGATGGTTGATGTGGTGGTGGCGCTGGGGTAGTCGCCGAAGTTAGGGTTAGGGTTAGGAAGTAGGGGGTCGAGATAGGGCTGGGGCGGTCGAGAATTTAGCCTAGGGTTAGGGTTTAGACTGGGGGATACTTATAGACAAGGGTAGGTCGGTCGAAGCGGTCGAAGTCGGCCGAAAATGGCAGGGGAAAGGGGTCGGTGGTCGTCGGGGGCAGCTGGCCAGTCGTCGGGGGTGGGTAATGGGATTTTGCAGTCGGGTCCCTAGACTTTAGGAAATTGCAGTTAGGTCCAAACCCTAACAGTTTGCAAATAATATTTGCAAACTGTAATTAAAACAATTGACATAATTGTAAATCGATATAAAAATAATTTTAAATATTACAAAGTGATATTAAAACATTTCAAATAATTACAAAAGGATATATTTTGACTTAAAAAATATTTAAAAATTATTTAAAATTTCTAAAAAATTCCTAAAAATCATAATAAATTATTTTAAAGCTAAATAGATCATTAGCAACTAATTAACACTAATTGAATCAAATTTGAAAAACAGGGGCTGACATTCTACAAAATGAATACAATCTGAATCTATAATCTATAAATTGCAATTAATCTTCCTATTGATGTTCTAACAAATTCAGATGACAAGACAAATCAATAAGCATTTCAGATAATTCAAACACAGGTACTAACCATAGAGCTTCAAAAAATATTGTATACGTTTAAACTAATATTTACTTCAAACTTTTTAATAACTCTCTTCCTCCATAATAATGTTTCTATTTAATGTGTTGTTTGGTTATTTCAAACAAACTTTAGAAACTTAAAACTGAAAATTAGAGGCCTATTTAATTGTCAACCTTAACTTAATTGTCAATATTTAATCTGGAAATTGCTGAGATACCCACTTTCGGGGTTGGTTTTTATGAAAAATCCATCTGCATGGTGGATTTTATGAAATACCCAAAATTATATATTTTTACGTTAAATATTCCAAGATTTCCTTTAGATGCTCTGTATTTACAAAATTGTCATTTTGATAATACCATAACTACCCATTCGCGCAAATTTGGTCATATATATATATATATATATATATATATATATATATATATATATATATATATATATGTATATGTATTTAAATTCACAAACTCAGATTTGGATTACGATTTTCGTCTTCTTCTTCACGAGAGATTTGAATTCCATTGCTCTCATCTTCAGCAGAGATCGCAAAGATCGTTCGTAGTTCACTGTACTTTTTTTTTAGTCGAACTGTGATCATCGCTCATCATCATCATCATCATCATATTCGTAGAGAGGTTTGAAGTTTTTCGGCGATTAGGTCATTTGTAGAGAGAAGATCTTCTTCTTATCTTCCTGTAGATCTTAAAACAAGGTGAGAGTTCAGATATGTAGAAATTCATTCATCATCTTCGTAGATATTGAAATTTTTGCTGAATTTGAATTTGTTATGAAGATTTTTAATTAAGAAACGATTAGAGAGATCTTTAATCTGGTTCTTTTGTGTGAATATGACGGTGAATGATATTCGCCGTGCTAATATGACGGGGAATGGTCATCATCCATTCACTTGTCACAGAGAAAGAACATTCTTCGTTCACTTTCATAGAGAACAACCGTTCTCCATTTTACAAATGACGGAGAATAGTCATTCTCCGTTATAGTAGGACGGAGAATGATCATTCTCCGTGAGAAGTAAATGGAGAATGATCATTCTCCGTTATATTAGAATGACGAATGATCAGAAATGTGTTGTTCTGATTTGTGATCTCTTCTGTTTTTATGTTTTCAGGAGGATAAATTCAAGCTGTTTAGTTAATCTTTGTTTCAAGTGAGACCTACTTTCTGCTGTGTCACTTATAAAAGTACCGTAGAATTTTTAAAGCATCAAGTGTGCGATCGATGGACTTCTTTGGATCCACTTTTCTTTCGTTTCAAGTTTTTTGCATTCTAATGGGACTGAATTGTACGTTAACAGTTATTTTTGGCTTCGATCATTGGTTGGTGATTGTCACCCTCATTTCCCGTATTTCCAGTATTTCATATTTATACTCGTATCTGGATTTTGGCACGTACTTTTATTTTTCTTAACTTCTGGAATTTCGGTATTTCTCGTATTTTGGGTTTTTGACATGGCTCGGTTTTATTTGGATTGGATTGGGTTTGGTTTGGTTTTTTTTGTGTGTTGGAACACCTTAACCTACACTCCACCCTCAACACACCACATCCCACCCTCTTTATAACACCACCAACATTTTTTCTCTCTTCATAACCTCCATTTACTTCTTCTTCTTCTCCTTCCTCAATACAACACTCCTCTCCTTCCTCTCCAACACCACCCTTAGGCAAGTGCACCTTGCCACCACATGAGAACCCTATTTTATGTGTCCATTTGCTAGAGTAGGACATGGTGATCAACTTTAGAACTTGGTTTTTTGTGATTTGGAGTTCGGATGGCAGAGTGGTGAAGTTTTGAAGTTTCGGCAGCCATGGGAGCTTTTTCTCAGCCATGGGGAAGAAGACCCTTTCCCTGCGTGGGTGCTTTTGCGCATATGCAGCTCCCTGTGTGCGTGCTTTTGCACGTACGCAGCTCCCAGTGTGCGTGCTTTTGCGCGTACGCAGCTCCCTGTGTGCGTGCTTTTGTACGTACGCAGCTCCCTGTGTGCGTGCTTTTATGCGTACGCAGCTCCCTGTGTGCGTGCTTTTGCGCGTACGCAGCTCCCTGTGTGCGTGCTTTTGTACGTACGCAGCTTCCTGTGTGCGTGCTTTTGTGCGTACGCAGCTCTCCTGTGTGCGTGACTTTTTGCGTACGCAGCTCTCCTGCGTGCGTGACTTTTCGCGTACGCAGCTCTCCTGCGTGCGTGACTTTTTGCATATGCAGCTCTTCTGCGTGCGTGACTTTTCGCGTACGTAGCTCTCCTGCGTGCGTGACTTTTGTGCGTACGCTGCTCTCCCGCGTGCGTGTGTGACTTTTGTGCGTACGCTGCTCTCCCGCGTGCGTGACTTTTGTGCGTACGCAGCTCCCCTGCATGCGTGTCCTTGCACATATGCTGCATGACCCATGCACCCTGCCCCCTTGCTTAACCCCTTGCTCTTGGAGTATTGGTTTTATTTCTTGACTTGGTTTCTTTGTGTGTGGATTAAGTTTTCCTGAGATCTGTTCAACACAGCACGACTATCTTGACCCGACACGACCTAACACGGTTTTCTAGTAATTGTTTATGACTAGTACGGTTCTCGAGTTTTCTGTGGATTATGATTTTGGTATTCTCTGATCTCCTTGCTAGTGACCCAGTGGGGTGCACACCTAACTGTAACTTGTATTAATCCTTGTGACTTGATAACTTGATAGTGGCCCGTGGCGGCGCATCCTGACTTGTAGCATCACTTGATAAGTTAACTTGACCTGCCTTGACACCGTGGGTGGTTCTTTCTTGCTTGCTTGTTAAATCCACTTGTCCTGTCTTATATCATGTCTAGGATGGGACTCCTGAGTACCACGGTCAGGAGTACCTACTAAAATGATTAAGGTTAATAACTAGAATAACACAGTAGTCATGAAGAGATGACACAGCTACAGGCAATCCTGTTACCTGGGCGCTCTTGGGATCTGTAGCCTGCCGACGAGTAGGGTGCATTTCCAGCACACTGTTACGTGTTGCACCTTCTAAGTCACCTAAGGGTACATGCGTTTCCTGGACGATGTACCCACCTGAATTCAACCCCTAATTTTCGACCTGGGTAACCTGGATGGTTTGCAGGGCTTATGGCTGTGGAATCATCTCACTGCATCTTATTAGTAATTAGGCCTGTGATAACTCTAGTTAGTTAAAGTAGTAAGCCGTAGTACCTGCTTGGCCGTGATTGATTGAATAAGGTATAACCAGTCTAGCCATGTCTTGATCCAGTACAAGATTGCTTCCTGTCTTAATTTATTACATTATCTTGCCGATAAATGGTGGGAAACCAAGTTCTGTTCAGATGAAAGATTACAACCCCGGTCCTTGTTTGATTTACGGGTTGTAACCTGGCTATCGGAATAGTTCCATGGCTATCTATACAACCTCTACTATGTCTCCTCTAGGCTAGCAAGCAACCTCCAGGCTATCTGTAAAATTTATCAACAGGTCCAGTCAGGACAGGAATGAGCACAATACATCTCAACAGTTCATAGCAGGTTAGAAAATATAATCATGCAGTAAAGTAAGATACAGGTACTGAAGGAAATACAGTATGTAAACAGAGAGAGAGAGAGCTGTAATAGAAATATCTACTATACAATAGAGAACTAACAGTGGCTAGTGAGTCAGAGTACAATATAGACATGTAAATGGCATAGGATGATTCTGATGCTACACTATGGAATGATTCTGATGCTACACTACTTGGATATTATTTACATGTCCACTTCTACTCCCCCATACCCCAATCAATACATAAGGATCCAACCAGGTTATGTTATGATTCTATGTAATTGTCACGCCCCAGAACCAGAATACTGGAGAGCGGGGGCAGACATAGCCAGCTACGTATAATGAAATGGAATCCACGTCACTATACGGTCACGGCTGTCTAGATATATGAGGGTTTAACTACAATCCATCAGTCTCCTATGGTCAAGATCAAACCTATTGTCTCAATCACAAGCAAGTAGTAGCAGTCACAAGATATCAGAGCATCAATATACAATAGTAAGGCGTCCCATACATTATATATTGGATGATCATGAAGCTAGTCGTACAAAATGTCAGGACTAGCAAGAGTTTTAGTCAATACATGATCAACCCTAGGATTTGTCAATCATGTTACAGCCCGTAGGCAGACAGTAAATAAAGGTGCAATACGAGCTAACACGTGCTCGCCGGCTAAACGCCTCAAAAGAATAATTTAACAAATAGAGTGAAAGGATAAAAGAAACCCACGCGTTGCCCTGGTTACGCCTGGTGGTCACCATCAGGCTGGAAGACAGTAGGTAGATCCTCTGGTGCTGCTCCGATATCTGGCCACACAAAACCAGCTGGGTCAGACCCCAGAAAGAGCATGTGCCACAAAGGAGGCTTCACTTAGGAACTAAAACCAGCATATCACAAATAAATAGTAAGGTAATTAAAAGATAGTGATAATAGCTGAGATAACAATAATATATTGAGCATGGAGAAACCATTCAAGTAGCCAGACTGCAACCCTTAAACCAAACAAGGACCGGGGTTGCAATCCTTCGCCTGAATAGAAACCCGCCTCAATTACTATTGATAAGGTAACAAGACAATAAATAAAGAGAGGACACAGAACTGCTCCGGAAGCCAGGTTACAACCCTTAAACCAAACAAGGACCGGGGTTGTAACCCTTCGCCTGAACAGAACTGGACCCCTGATCTTTATTGTTAAGGCCAGCATAATAATCATGGTATTGAAGTAAAGGTAAAACATGACGAGCATGACAGGGGGTTACAATAAGACAATAAACGAAGAGAGGACACAGAACTGCTACGGAAGCCAGGTTACAACCCTTAAACCAAATAAGGACCGGGGTTGTAACCCTTCGCCTGAGCAGAACTGGACCCCCGATCTTTATTATTAAGGCGGGCACAATAAGCAGGACGATATATGATAAGATAACCATGGAACTATTCAGATAGCCAAGTTACAACCCTTAAACCAAACAAGGACCGGGGTTGTAACCCTTCATCTGAACAGAACTTGGTATCCCATCATTTATCGATACAAGAAATCATGTCCTGATACAATCTTGTACAGGATCAGGATAAGACTAAGCTGGAATAAACTTCATCCAATCAATCACGGCCAATCAAGAGTACGGCTTGATACTTTTAACTAACTAGGGTTATCACAAGCCTAGTTACTAGCAAGATGCAATGAGATTATCCCAACAGCCACAAGCCCTACAGACCATCCGGTTATCCAGGTCGAATGTCTATTTATGAAGGGTGCACCACATGACTGTGTGCTAGAAATGTGCCCTACTCGTCGGTAGGCTACAAGTCCACTGAATGCGCCCAGATAACGGGATTGCCTGTAGCTGGAAATCTCTTCATGACTACTGAATCATTCTAGTTAATTAGCCTTAGTCAATTTCAGTAGGTACCCCTGACCGTGGTACTCAGGGGTCCCCATCCTAAACATGATGCAAGACAGTACTAGTTTATTTGTACAAACACAATCGCCCACGGTGTCCAAGTCTTTCATACTTGTCATGTCAGGCTAGCTGTCGTAACAGCATGCCGAGATATATCATGTCAGTTTACTTGTCAAGAGTGCGCCACAGCGGGCCACTATCGTGTTCTATTCTTACAATATTATGAATGAGAGAAACTGGCATAAAATAACTAGAGACATATTCTTGCTGCTAAGGAAAAGATCTACAACTTCCACGTTGGGAGTTGGAAGAAATTCGAGCAATAATTCAGTCAATTAGGACATATAACAGTTAGTAATAGTCAAAATATGCATTATGCGGCCTATTCTGCGACATGCATGCAACTGCGACACCATATGCGCCTACTGCGACATGCGCCTTAATGCGGCTCATGCGCGACATGATATGTGCCTATCGCGACATGCGCCTCATGTGGCTCAACTGCGACATGATATGCGCCTACCACGACATGCGCCTCATTGCAACATGCGCCTACTGCGACATGCGCCTTAATGCGACATGAGATGCGGCTACCGCGACATGCGCTTTATTGCAACATGCGTCTTCTGCGACATGCGCCTTCTGCGACATGATATGCGGCTACCGCGACATGCGCTTTATTGCAACATGCGCCTTCTGCGACATGCACCTTCTGCGACATGATATGCGGCTACCGCGACATGCGCTTCATTGCAACATGCGCCTTCTGCGACATGCGCCTTCTGCGACATGATATGCGGCTACCGCGACATGCGCTTCATTGCAACATGCGCCTTCTGCGACATGCGCCTTCTGCGACATGATATGCGGCTACCGCGACATGCGCTTCATTGCAACATGCGCCTTCTGCGACATGCGCCTTCTGCGACATGATATGCGGCTACCGCGATATGCGCTTCATTGCAACATGCGCCTTCTGCGACATACGCCTTCTGCGACATGATATGCGGCTACCGCGACATGCGCTTCATTGCAACATGCGCCTTCTGCGACATGCGCCTTCTGCGACATGCTGATTATGCTGCAGATGAACCTAGAAATGACCAAAAATTATTCTGGCCATAACTTCCTCATCCGAAGCCGGAATCAAGTAAAACAAAAGCCAAAACTGCATGAAATTGAATTCTCTACAACATAGAAACACTAGTTTTTGAAAATAACCAAGTTTTAAAGATCAAAACCAAGAAAAACCGAAAAGTTTACAAACTTAGATCTACAAGAATCCATCCATCAAATCCAAAAATGTCAAGTTCTAAAGAGGCTTAGAATCAAGTAAGAAAGAGAATGGAACAATAAAACTTGAGATCCATCATGAAGCAAGTTTGCACTTGCCTATGCTCTCTCTCTCTTTCTCCTGGTGGTTGAAGAAGTTATGATAGGGAAGAAGAAGAATAATGAAGAGAGAGAAAGGGGAATGGGTTAATAAAGGGTAGTGGTGGTGGTAGGTAGGGGTTTTCTTTTGGTTTATGATGAACCCAAAAGCAAAGCAAACCAAGCTAAGCCGAACCAAGCTATGCCATATCCAATGACATGCCAAAATAACCATGCAGGAAAATACGCAATACAAGTCAAGAATACGTACACGTATACCAAGATACGTAATACGAACTATAGGCATTACCTCTCTACCCACCTTAAAAGAATTCCGTCCTCAGAATTTAATCAAGAGGCTAGAATTACAAGGACATGCTATACTAATCGTAAGCTATAACAAGCAGTCTATCATGCAGTCATTTATTCAAGCAAGGAATTAAAAGCATAAGGCATAAGGAAGACATTATATCTTACGAGTCAAACAGGTCGGGATATCGCGATCGGATATCATCCTCACGCTCCCACGTCGACTCACCCAAAGAGTGATGACCCCAAGCAACTCGGACTAACTTGATAGTCTTGTTCTTGAGTGTCTTCTCTCTTCGGTCCAATATAGACACGGGCCTCTCCTCATACGAAAGGTTGGTACCAACAACCAATTCCGAATAATCCAGGATGTGGCTCGGGTTCGGGATATACCGTCGCAGTTGGGATACATGAAATACGTCATGCACCTCACGTAGCGACGGTAGAAGAGTGAGACGATAGGATACATCTCCTACTCGCTCCAGAATGTCGAACGGCCCTATATACCTAGGACTAAGCTTTTCTCGTACGCCGAAATGAATGACGCCACGGTTAGGCAAAATCTTCAGGAATACATGGTCGCCGACCGAGAATTCAAGGGGGCGCCGATGAGAATCGGCCCAATGACGCTGGCGATCTTGGGCAACTCGAAGATGATCTCTGACTCTTCTGACCACTTCAACGGTCTGAGCAATCATTTCCGGACCAAGCATCTGTCTCTCTCCGACATCGTCCCAGGCTAGCGGGGATCGACACTTCCTACCATACAATGCCTCGAACGGAGCCATCTGGATACTGGCTTGGAAACTGTTATTGTACGAGAACTCCACCAGGTGCACGTGATCTTTCCACGAACCACCAAAGTCGAGTGTACATGACCGCAACATATCTTCAAGAGTCTGGATCGTACATTCCGACTGGCCATCTGTCTACGGGTGATAAGCTGAACTGAACTGGAGGTGAGTTCCCAAACTTTCTTGTAAGCTACGCCAAAAGTGCGACGTAAATCTTGAATCTCTGTCTGAAGTGATACTGACTGGTACACCATGCAACCTGACAATCTGCCGGAGATATATCTCCGCTAGCTGAGCCGTCGACTGACCAACTCTGAACGGGAGAAAGTGAGCCACCTTCGTGAGCCTGTCTATAATAACCCAAATAGCGTCTCTGCCAGCCGGGGTTCTAGGCAATCCAGTCACAAAATCCATGGTTACATGCTTCCATTTCCACTCTGGAATCGGCAACGGTTGAAGTAGTCCAGCTGGTCTCTGATGTTCAGCCTTAACTTGTTGGCAGACTAAACAACGAGAGACAAACCGGGCTATCTCCCTCTTCATGCCATTCCACCAAAAGTGCTGGCGGATATCACGGTACATCTTCGTGCCACCGGGATGAATGGAATACTGCGAACTGTGGGACTCTGCCATGATCTCCTGTCTGATATCTCCACTGGGTACACAAAGACGCTTACCATATCGAAGTGTACCGTCTTCATGAATGCATAACTCTGGTCTTCGTCCCGCCTCACACTCTGCTCTGAGTCGCTGAAGCTTGGAATCTGCTGACTGCGCCATCCGGATCCTCTCGACTATAGTGGACTGAACTTGCATACTGGCCATCAATGCTATACTGGAAGGGAGGATAACTTCTATACCCATCTTCTGAAGATCGGCTAACAGCTCTGGTTGTGCTGTTAGAAAATAAATTTCGGCTCTCCTGCTCAATGCATCCGCAACAACATTGGCCTTCCCTGGGTGATACTGCAAGTTGACATCATAATCCACAAGCAGCTCTAGCCATCTCCTCTGACGCATGTTGAGATCCTTCTGGGTGAAAACATACTTCAGGCTCTTGTGGTCGGTGAAAATTTCCACCCTATCTCCGTATAGGTAGTGCCTCCATAACTTAAGTGCAAACACTACTGCTGCCAGCTCCAAGTCATGGGTTGGGTAATTCCTCTCATGATCACGAAGTTGTCGTGACGTATAAGCTATTACCTTCCCATGCTGCATCAGAACACATCCTAAACCTCTGTCCGAAGCATCACAATACACTGAGAATCCTCCAGTTCCATCTGAAAGCGTGAGAATAGGAGCCGTCATCAAGCCTCGCTTCAACCTCTCAAAAGAATCCTGGCATTCTGCTGTCCAAGCAAACTGCACATCCTTGCGGGTCAACTGGGTCAATGGCGCTGAAATTCGAGCAAAGTCTGAAACAAATCGCCGGTAGTAACCGGCCAATCCAAGAAAACTACGAACTTCGGCCACTGTGCTAGGTACCGGCCATGTTTCAATGGCCACGATCTTCTGGGGATCCACTTCAACTCCTCTTCGGGTGATGATATGACCCAAGTACGAAATGCGATCGAGCCAGAACTCGCATTTACTAAACTTGGCATATAACTGGTGCTCTCTGAGAATCTGAAGAACAACTCTGAGGTGATGCTCATGCTCCGCCTCACTCTTACTGTAGACCAGGATGTCGTCTAGGAACACAATCACGAACTGATCCAAATAAGGCATGAAGATACGATTCATGAGGTCCATGAATACAGCCGGCGCATTGGTTGCTCCAAATGGCATCACAAGGAACTCCCAATGTCCATACCTAGATCTGAAAGCTGTCTTCGGGATGTCCTGCTCTCTGACTCTGATCTGATGGTATCCTGACCGCAATTCAATCTTAGAAAATACTGACGCCCCTCTGAGTTGATCAAACAAGTCATCTATCCTTGGGAGAGGGTATCTGTTCTTGATTGTTACTGAGTTTAAGGTACGATAATCTACACATAATCTGGACGTACCATCCTTCTTTTTCACAAGAAGCATCGGGGCTCCCCAAGGCGATCCACTAGCACGAATGAATCTCTTGGTTCTGAGTTCTTCGATCATCTTGTATAATATCTCTAGCTCTGACGGCGCCATCCTGTAGACTCTTTCTGACACTGGGGCTGTCCCGGGAATCAAGTCGATAGTAAACTCGATCTCTCGCTCTGGCGGCATCCCTGGAAGCTCTTCGGGGAAAACATCTGGAAACTCTTCGACTATCCGAGGCAACTGCACTGCTGCTACTGCCATCCGCAACACTGGAGGAGAAGGTTCAACTTCGCCTCGGGAGAAAAAAAAAAACTCTGGCTCGCCTGGAATGCTAAAAACAACCCTGCCAATGTGGCAGTCTATCCTAGCATACTGGTCCCTCAACCAATCCATCCCTAAGACCACATCATAATCGGCCATCGGAAACTCTATCAATCTAGCAGAGAATTCTCTACCGCTAACTACGATCCGACACGAGGAAAACACTCTATCTACTCCCACAAGTCCGTTACCAGTAAGTATATTGAGCCTTACTGATAATGACTCGGGCTCCAATCCTACCCGTGTCGCAAATCGTGCAGACATAAATGAATGCGAGGCACCAGAATCAAATAATACTGAAGCTGGAAAGATGTTGACGAGAATAGTACCTACTACCACCTCACCTGGTGCTATTCCTTCTTCTCCCATGGTCAAAGCCAGCACTTGACCATGTCCTCTGGGCGCGGGTCCCCTCTGCTGAAAATTCCTCTGCCTGCTCTGGATCAAGGCTTGGGCTTGGGCATACTGCTGCGGTCTCTGCTGCTGGAATGCATGGGCCTGCGTCGGTAATAGCCTCTGGAACGGGTACTGCTGCTGCTGCTGGACTGGTACTGGTCCTCTAACTGAAGGACTAGAGAAAGCTGATGAACTCCCCCTGTTCGGGCAGTTCCCAACCCTGTGGTCCGGGGCACCACAAACCAAGCACAAACCCTGTGCTCTGCGACACTCTGATACTACATGTCCTGGCTTCCCGCAGTGTGAACATCCCACTGCGGAAGACTGCTTCTGCTTCTGCTGCTGAGGG
Source organism: Iris pallida (assembly GCA_029216955.1). Lineage (NCBI taxonomy): Eukaryota > Viridiplantae > Streptophyta > Magnoliopsida > Asparagales > Iridaceae > Iris > Iris pallida. The sequence continues at coordinate 5,241,314 of JANAVB010043220.1, forward strand.
TGCATCGGGGTAGAATGCTGAACCGACGTCACTGAGGTCGCCCGCCTCGGAGCTCCAATGGTCAAAGCTCTGGCTGCCGGGGCTGGTGCTGATGACTAATTCATCTGGCCGTGAGATCGCTTCCGACCTCCGGTCCTATCCACGATCCTCTGGGATGTATACTCATGCCTCTGGGCTGCTCTCAACACTGCATCAAAAGTCTGATGCTCAAACTGTTCTACCGCCAATAGAATCTCCAGATGAAGCCCCTGCTGGAACCGCTGGGCTCTATCGAACTCGGTCGCCACCAAGGTGGGAGCAAACCGACTAAGCCTGGAGAACTCGGTCGCATATCCATCGACCGTCCTGTCCATCTGTTTCAGATTGGTGAACCTCGTCTGTAGATCATACCGAGCTACAGCATCAAAATACTTGGTCTGGAATCTCTCCCTGAATACTGCCCATGAAATAGGGGCCACTAATCCATCGGCCTGCGCTGCCCACCAGCTGCGGGCAAGATCTAGTAACTGCAGGCGCACTACGGCCACCTTCTCATTCTCTGGAGTCTTGGCTGCTTCTAGAACCACCTCTGTGTCCTGAAGCCATGCATCTGCAGCGATCGCATCTTCACTGCCGTCGAAGAAGGGAGGGTTCAAGCGCTTGAAGCTGTTGGCCGCGCTATTACCCTGATGACCTCCTCTGGTCAAGACATCTGCCACCGCCTGGTGCAAGGCATCTCCGCGACGATCCTGGGAAGCTAATAGGGACCTGATGAGACCCACCAAAGTGCCATCATCAGGCTCTGCAGGCTGGACGGGCTGAATTGGGGGCTCTCATTCAGTAGGCATAACTCTGGAGGCTACTCCTGAATGCTGGGCTTGATCTCCAGGTTGCGGTTGGTCCACGGGAGGTGCTCCGCCTTGCTGATCGACAGGTCCAGGAACAATGCCGCTGAAGAAGACGACATAGGGAACAATAAGAAAGGACCAGGACAGATCAACGATACAAGCATGTGATCAGGTCAAGATTTTCAGGGATCAAGAGGATACGAGTAGAGATCAAGGACGAGTACTGATTGAGACATCTATTCGGTAAACCCTCACATATCTTGATTTACAAGACCTGCATGGGCCACCACTAAAACCATGTCACGCCCCAGAACCAGAATACTGGAGAGCGGGGGCAGACATAGCCAGCTACGTATAATGAAATGGAATCCACATCACTATACGGTCACGGCTGTCTAGATATATGAGAGTTTAACTACAATCCATCAGTCTCCTATGGTCAAGATCAAACCTATTGTCTCAATCACAAGCAAGTAGTAGCAGTCACAAGATATCAGAGCATCAATATACAATAGTAAGGCGTCCCATACATTACATATTGGATGATCATGAAGCTAGTCGTACAAAATGTCAGGACTAGCAAGAGTTTTAGTCAATACATGATCAACCCTAGGATTTGTCAATCATGTTACAGCCCGTAGGCAGACAGTAAATAAAGGTGCAATACGAGCTAACACATGCTCGCCGGCTAAACGCCTCAAAAAAATAATTTTACAAATAGAGTGGGAGGACAAAAGAAACCCACTCGTTGTCCTGGTTACGCCTGGTGGTCACCATCGGGCTGGAAGACAGTAGGTAGATCCTCTGGTGCTGCTCCGATATCTGGCCACACAAAACCAGCTGGGTCAGACCCCAGAAAGAGCAAGTGCCACAAAGGAGGCTTCACTTAGGAACTAAAACTAGCATATCACAAATAAATAGTAAGGTAATTAAAAGATAGTGATAATAGCTGAGATAACAATAATATATTGAGCACAGAGAAACCATTCAAGTTGCCAGACTGCAACCCTTAAACCAAACAAGGACCGGGGTTGCAATCCTTCGCCTGAATAGAAACCCGTCTCAATTACTATTGATAAGGTAACAAGACAATAAATGAAGAGAGGACACAGAACTGCTCCGGAAGCCAGGTTACAACCCTTAAACCAAACAAGGACCGGGGTTGTAACCCTTCGCCTGAACAGAACTGGACCCCTGATCTTTATTGTTAAGGCCAGCATAATAATCATGGTATTGAAGTAAAGGTAAAACATGACGAGCATGACAGGGGGTTACAATAAGACAATAAACGAAGAGAGGACACAGAACTGCTCCGGAAGCCAGGTTACAATCCTTAAACCAAACAAGGACCGGGGTTGTAACCCTTCGCCTGAGCAGAACTGGACCCCCGATCTTTATTATTAAGGCGGGCACAATAAGCAGGACGATATATGATAAGATAACCATGGAACTATTCAGATAGCCAAGTTACAACCCTTAAACCAAACAAGGACCGGGGTTGTAACCCTTCATCTGAACAGAACTTGGTATCCCATCATTTATCGATACAAAAAATCATGTCCTGATACAATCTTGTACAGGATCAGGATAAGACTAAGCTGGAATAAACTTCATCCAATCAATCACGGCCAATCAAGAGTACGGCTTGATACTTTTAACTAACTAGGGTTATCATAAGCCTAATTACTAGCAAGATGCAATGAGATTATCCCAACAGCCATAAGCCCTGCAGACCATCCGGTTATCCAGGTCGAATGTCTATTTATGAAGGGTGCACCACATGACTGTGTGCTGGAAATGTGCCCTACTCGTCGGTAGGCTACAAGTCCACTGAATGTGCCCAGATAACGGGATTGCCTGTAGCTGGGAATCTCTTCATGACTACTGAATCATTCTAGTTAATTAGCCTTAGTCAATTTCAGTAGGTACCCCTGACCGTGGTACTCAGGGGTCCCCATCCTAAATATGATGCAAGACAGTACTAGTTTATTTGTACAAACACAATCGCCCACGGTGTCCAAGTCTTTCATACTTGTCATGTCAGGCTAGCTGTCGTAACAGCATGCCGAGATATATCATGTCAGTTTACTTGTCAAGAGTGTGCCACAGCGGGCCACTATCGTGTTCTATTCTTACAATATTATGAATGAGAGAAACTGGCATAAAATAACTAGAGACATATTCTTGCTGCTAAGGAAAAGATCTACAACTTCCACGTTGGGAGTTGGGAGAAATTCGAGCAATAATTTAGTCAATTAGGACATATAACAGTTAGTAATAGTCAAAATATGCATTATGCGGCCTATTCTGCGACATGCATGCAACTGCGACACCATATGCGCCTACTGCGACATGCGCATTAATGCGGCTCATGCGCGACATGATATGCGCCTATCGCGACATGCGCCTCATGTGGCTCAACTGCGACATGATATGCGCCTACCATGACATGTGCCTCATTGCAACATGCGCCTACTGCGACATGCGCCTTAATGCGACATGAGATGCGGCTACCGCGACATGCGCTTCATTGCAACATGCGCCTTCTGCGACATGCGCCTTCTGCGACATGATATGCGGCTACCGCGACATGCGCTTCATTGCAACATGTGCCTTCTGCGACATGCGCCTTCTGCGACATGATATGCGGCTACCGCGACATGCGCTTCATTGTAACATGCGCCTTCTGCGACATGCGCCTTCTGTGACATGATATGCGGCTATCGCGACATGCGCTTCATTGCAACATGCGCCTTCTGCGACATGCGCCTTCTGCGACATGATATGCGGCTACCGCGACATGCGCTTCATTGTAACATGTGCCTTCTGCGACATGCGTCTTCTGCGACATGATATGCGGCTACCGCGACATGCGCTTCATTGTAACATGCGCCTTCTGCGACATGCGCCTTCTGCGACATGATATGCGGCTACCGCGACATGCGCTTCATTGCAACATGCGTCTTCTGCGACATGCGCCTTCTGCGACATGCTGATTATGCTGCAGATGAACCTAGAAATGACCAGAAATTGTTCTGGCCATAACTTCCTCATCCGAAGCCGAAATCAAGTGAAACAAAAGCCAAAACTGCATGAAATTGAATTCTCTATAACATAAAAACACTAGTTTTCGAAAATAACCAAGTTTTAAAGATCAAAACCAAGAAAAACCAAAAAGTTTACAAACTTAGATCTACAAGAATCCATCCATCAAATCCAAAAATGTCAAGTTCTAAAGAGGCTTAGAATCAAGTAAGAAAGAGAATGGAACAATAAAACTTGAGATCCATCATGAAGCAAGTTTGCACTTGCCTAAGCTCTCTCTCTCTCTTTCTCCTGGTGGTTGAAGAAGTTATGATAGGGAAGAAGAAGAATAATGAAGAGAGAGAAAGGGGAATGGGTTAATAAAGGGTAGTGGTGGTGGTAGGTAGGGGTTTTCTTTTGGTTCATGATGAACCCAAAAGTAAACCAAACCAAGCTAAGCCGAACCAAGCTATGCCATATCCAATGACATGACCATGCAGGAAAATACGCAATACAAGTCAAGAATACGTATACGTATACCAAGATACGTAATACGAACTATAGGCATTACAGTAATGGCCCCCGAAGGGTGGTACATGGTAGTCCCATAAATGGGGATTCTAGGAAGCCCAATAAATAGGAGAATTCAAGGAAGACTCTGTGATCATGAGGGTACATGTCACAAGTGATTCAATGAACCAATGAAGCATAGTGATACGCCATGTAAGTAAAACGCACAGAACATGAAGTACCCGATGCTCCCTGAAGGGATAACATCTCAAGAAGGGATCCATATAGTACTAATCCGTGTGACCAACGTGACAGTATCAAGTAAAGTAATTTAAAGCAGGAAAATAATTCTAAGCAGGATATGAAATGATCAGAGAATGTACTCGCCTGATAACCTGAACAGCTGATAGGTATAGGGGTCCAACTGAAGCCACAGAGTCCTATTTAAAGCAACACAGGTTACAAAGTGTTCAAGTTGTAATAAATGAATCTCTACAAGCAATCTATATTATCCTAGGTTCTTCTAAGTCAAATCAACTCTAGGTCAACTCCGGTCAACAATCTAGTCAACTAGGTCAAGTGTTGACTTACAGTTGACTTTTGGTCAACTGGTCAACTCTGGTCAAACAGGGTCAATTCTAGTCTAATTATTAAAGATATAAAGTGTACTTCGTTATTCGTACGTCGAAACTTACGACACGCAAATCGAGATAAGATGATTAACGGTAAAGTTAATAATCTTATCATAGTGATCCACGTGTCCGTCTTGCCAATTTCAGAGATGTGAGATCACTGGAATTGACCAATCTCAGTTTCGTTGTACTGATCCCGAAATACGAACATTATAAGAATTAATTATTAATTATTTATAAAAAAGGATAAACTCAGAGAAATTATCAACAAATATTGTCGGACGATGAAATAAACATCGCCAACGTGTCCAGAATGGTCAAATTAGCTAGGATAGCCTACCCATCGGTCCAATTTGGACACAAGGGCAAAAAGGTAATTTCGGGTCAAAAACGGTATCCGTGTCGGAGCCGTTTTGTACCCAAAAATATGCAAAAAAATAAGTCTAAAATATAACAAATTATATGTCCACAAAACCAGAATGACGATACGAACCCAACGGTATATCCAGAATTGGATTCCGTTGACCCGATCTCAATTTGGTCCGTTGACCAGAACTTGGAATTTCGGTTTGTACGGAGATGCGTATCGGAGCCAATGTTCTCAAAACTCAGCAAACTACTTGTCAACGAGTCCAGAATGACGATACGAACTCAATGGTATATCCGGAATTGGATTCCGATGAGCCGATCTCAAAATGACCTGTTGACCCGGATATTGGTATCCGACTTGCACCGAAATGCGTGCCGAATCTAATGTCCTCTAAAACCTAGCAAATTATATGTCAACGAGTCCAGAATGACGATACGAACCCAACGGTATATCCGGAATTGGATTCTGTTGAGCCGACGTCAAAAAGTCCCGTTAATCCGGATTGTGGGACCCACTTTGTACCGAAATGCGTGCCAGGGCCCACATCCTCCAAATCTAACAAATTTTATATGAAAATATGCCAGAACGATGCCACGAGTCTACTGGTGGTGTCAGAAATAAAATTTGGAGTCCCGTGTTCAAAAATAGAATTTTACAAGTTAAAAATTACGAATTCGGACGGCCAACTTTGGCGTCGAATTTAACCAATCAAACAAGCTCGCAATGAAACGAAACTGGAGGAGTAGTAAGAGGGTTATACCAGCTTCTCACAGGAACTGGTAGCACACCAAATGGAGCTACGGTGGAGGAGGTACAAGCTGACGAAGTTGGCTTCGCAAAACTGTCTAAAATTTATACAATTTAAACGGTCAACTTGGTGGCCGGTTTTGATGTATCAAACGATAATATTAACGGACGAAAATTGACAGGAGTGAAGGTGGATATACCGAGATTATGACGGAGCAAAGAAATTGCCGATCCAACGGTCAGATTTCTCGAAAATTGTACGCGAAGTCGCTGCGACGTAACACCGTTTCAACTTCGTTTCCGAGCTCGTCACGACGGGAACCCGTGCCAAACGCACGGATCGCCTCCGATACACGTCGGGGATAGGAACGATGGCCATGGGGCCTGCCCCGAGGGTGCACCCGGCCAAGTGGGGGCCAGCCACGGCGGCCATGCCGGCGGTGGGGCGCCCGAACGCGCGCGGCCAAATGGTCGAAAAATTGTGCGCTGCTGTGCGCAAACGCTGTTATACAACACTGCGTGGCTGCGCACCCTGCCTGGCCCGTCGGAGGTGCGGCGGGGGCTCGGCAGACGTGCGGCTGTTCGTGGTGGTGGTCACGGTGGTGATGGTGGTCGGGTGTGCGGATGAGGTGATGGAGGTGGGCTATGGTGTTGGTGATGATGAAGATGAAGAGGAGGAGGGAAGTTGGAGTGGTTTCTGGTGGTGGTGCGGCCATATGGTGGGTGGCCGATGGCCTAGGAGGAGGGGAGGTCGGGCTAAGGGAGCTGCTGTGTAGAGTTTGGTTTGTTGTGAGGAAAAAAATAATAATAAGAGAAAGAATGGTGAGAGTGAAAGAGTAATAAATGAGAGAGAGAGGAAAGAATGAAAAGTTAGAGAGAGAAGGAATTCTCTCCATGCAATTTTCTAGGGCCGGCCAATGCTAGAGGGGGGAAATTTGAGTGTTTGGGAAAATTAATGGTGAGGATTGAATGAGGGGAAATCAAGGATAGAATTAAAATAGGGGATGGGGTTTATTTTTGGGATTTAAAATCAATGGAATTTACACTCAATATTTGAAGTGGAAAACTAGGTATGGAATATTATTTTTGGGCAAAGAAAAATAAGGGCGTCATGATGGAGAGTAACATGGAGCTTGGACTGGGTTCGGTCAAGCCGGGTTGGATCAAAATCGGACAAGGCAAAATAATCGAATTTAAATAGGCGTTGATGATCATGGGTGAGTAAGTAGCACGTGGGGATTCCAATAAATGGGACACAAGTGCCATGCGGGTAGTAGGCTCAATGTGGGCCATGTCCATATTTGGGGCTGACAAGTTTTGGTCGACAGGATACCCACAAATCAAGTCGAAAAATAAATGTGACACCGTGGGGTAAAATAAAATCGGATCACGTGTCAGAAAAGTTGTGTGAAGCAAATGGAGCACAAAATGGTGTGTCTGAGTGGGACACGAAGGTCATGGGTGAAGAGCGTCTCGAGTAGATCATGCATGATGAGTTGGTTTCAAGAAAATGACTGGTCTTGTGCTCCCAAATTAAAAGTCACGGTAACGTGCTAATAATGATCAAAGAAAAGAGTGGGAAAATTAATTAATGATCAAATAGCCTAATTCGACCCGAAGTTGTGCGAAGCAAAAAGAGTACAAAGGGAACAAGTTTGGATGGGACATTATATACCGTCATGAAGGTAATCATGTCCACTACAAAACTCATGAAAAAGGTTTCCAGAGTTGAACATCCCTGACACTCCAAATATCAAAGGCACGAAAAGTACACTTAAAGATAATTAAACAGAATAATTTATTTATTAAAATTTAATCAAGCAGAAAAATTAAAAAAAATCAACCCGAAATTCAGGGTGCTCACATATCCTACCCACCTTATAAAAATTTCGTCCTCAAAATTAAAATGTTCATACTCCTTCTAAGTCAAACCCCCACAATCAAAGTCCCAGAACTTAAACAAATCATACGATTAAAAAGGACGACATACAGGATCATGACATACGGTGGTAGTGAAAGTCTCATCTAGGTATACTAGTCATGCTAAACCAAAACGGTCATAGGGTATCAAAACACACAAGCAATCTAGGGTGCTAAACTAGAAAAGTTACAGAAATAACAAACCATCAAAACTGTAAGGCAGTCTACCATCCTACATGAAAACTGGTACTCATCAAAAATAAAATAAGGTTAACTACCAATTATCTGTAAAAGGGTACTATTCAGGGAAAAATCAAAATAAAAAAGCTAAAGAATGAAAGTCAATGGTATTGGAATCCAATCACAATATATATATATATATATATATATATATATATATATATATATATATATATATATATATATATATATATAGAGAGAGAGAGAGAGATATAGAGAGAGTGTGTGTTAGAGAAGGAAAAGCTAGCATTATGTAAGGGTTATGTGGACATGTTCATATGGTTAGATAGTAGGCATGTGTGTATGTGAAATATACATGAAAGTATATAGGAGAATTTAGGTTTCAAAACAATAGCTATCCAGTTACACTACTCATGGCATATTGGTTAAACAATCTACAATACACAACCTATTTACTCATAACATGCATGGCTAACCATATACATATATATATATATATATATATATATCTATATATAAAGAGGTAGAGATTTAGTTATGTACCTATATATATTATAACATGTATGCATAAACTCTATATATATCTATATAGATATATGAACATAACATAGAGAGGAAGGGTTAGGTTTACATGGCAGTGTATACTAAGTTAGGGTGTGTGTGTCCTTGTACAGGGTTATAGCTTAGTATTAAAAGGTTAAACCCAGTTTTAGTTCAGTATTTACATACAAAATCTTGAAAATGAGCTAATATTTAAACCAGTGCAATATTAACATAATGCAGTTTCAGATTTTTGGGATTTGAAACATCACAATCAACTCAATGCTCCCAATACATCCTAACATGATAGAAATGAAACCCTAACATACTATCCATATATTTAACTATGCATATTGTTCAATATTACATATTAAATCTGAAATTGAACTAAACATTTGCAATCAATAAAAGAATGTTAACATGTGTTCAGTTTTAGGATTTTTAAGAAATTCGAACATCAACCAACCCAACGTTTATCACAACCTAACATGTAAGAATATGAAACCTAAATGTATATCCCTACATACCAAAATGTATATAGCTCAAAATATTACATTTAAAAAAATAAAACAGCAAATTGAACTAAACATTTGGAATCCAGTATTAAGGGTTAATATGCGCACAGTCTTAGATTTGACAATTTCAAACACAAAACTCAACTAAATTTTTTTTTTTGAATTGAAACCCTATGTATAACATACATGTGCAGTGATGTAAACATAACTAATAACATAAAATTTATATTTAAATTACGAGTTTAAGCTGGAAAAAGTGTAGCATGTATACGTATCAGGCAAGTGTCTGCTATATATATATATATATATATATATATATATATATATATATATATATATATATATATATATATATATTCATATATATTCTCATGTCCCAATATAAAAATTTAATTCTACGTTAAGACCAACATTTAGATTCCTACCAAGATTGCAAAGTAGGTAATTGGTGTAATCCAGACAGTTTGATTATTATCATTATTTAATACGAGAATAATAGCAAGAAAGAAATAACGATAAAATCTGTTCTGCTTATTCGTTTAAAGGAAGGAACCATTTTGAAACCCAGAGCTAAAATATCAAATCCAGCATAAGGTCTAGCAAAATCATCGATTCATTGTATTATGAAGAACAAAACAATATCAAAACAAAACAAATAACAATTCCTCTCTTTTTTTGAAGGACTGAACAAAAGTAAAGAAAACATGTTCAAAAATATTTAAGGTACAATCTGATAATCATATGCGTCTATCCAAAATCATGGAACCCTAAATCCTCGTCATACTAGTAAGCAAGGCTACGATAATCACAGAGTCCTCGACTTAGGCACATACCTCTAGAATCGTGGTATTTAATATTTTTGCGATGCCGCTAGCTTGGCTGCGAAAACCTTAAATTCCCACACCCGAGAAATATATCCAAAGTCAGACTATATGTCCTCACCATGCTGGCTAATGTGACTGTAGAAGACTAGATTCCATAACATAGATGACCTAGCCCATATAATTTCATCTTAACAAAAATTAAATTAAATCAACAATAGATACCCAAAATCAAATTTATCAACGAACATCAAGATTCAAAAATGAAAAAAAATCCATCAAATCATATAAATACAAACTCGGATGCAACAGCTAACATCAAGATTCAAAATTCAACAATCATCCATCAAAATCAATAAATACAAACTCAAATTCAGCAATAATCCATCAAAATCAAATTCAACAACAGAAAGTAAAGATAAATCAAATCAAGGGAAGAAGAGTTTTCAAATCGAAGTTAAAATAAGATTCTCAAGGGTCGTCCCAGGAATCTCTCAAGGGATCCTAAATGTGATTGAGTACCTTCAAAATATATCCTAATCCTACTGCAGGCTGTAGTGGTACTCTAATTCGAATACCACTACATAAACTCGACCTGCATAGGCCACCACTAAAAACGTGTCACGACCCGCACCCTAGAGTAAGGGCACGAAAAGTGGGTACGTCCAGCCTACGCCGCAGTGTCGGTGGTAGAATGCTGTCCTAGGTCACAACATCTAACAATATAATGCTAAGCAGTTTATACTCCCCGAATGGGGGTGACATAGCAGAATGTAAACTCAATCACATCTAAGGTAGAGCATAATGGAAGATAGATAAAACATGAAATCTAAAAGAGATACAGCAGATAGAAGTCTAAGTGTCTAAGATACACAAATCCAGAAATACATCTCAAAGCTCAAATACAGTAATCCATAAAGACAACTCAAGACAACTGAAAATAAGCTATAAGTAAAACCCTAGCTATCTATACAACCTCTACTGTGTCTCCTCTAGGCTAGCAGGCAACCTCCAGGCTATCTGTAAAATTTATCAACATGTCCAGTCAGGACAGGAGCGAGCACAATACATCTCAACAGTTCATAGCAGGTTAGAAAATATAATCATACAGTAAAGTAAGATACAGGTACTGAAAGAAATACAGTATGTAAACAGAGAGAGAGAGAGCTGTAATAGAAATATCTACTATACAATAGAGAACTAACAATGGCTAGTGAGTCAGAGTACAATATAGACATGTAAATGGCATAGGATGATTCTGATGCTACACTATGGAATGATTCTGATGCTACACTACTTGGATATTATTCACATGTCCACTTCTACTCCTCCGTACCCCAATCAATACACAAGGATCCAACCAGGTTATGTTATGATTCCATGCAATGGCCCCCGAAGGATGGTACATGGTAGTCCCATAAATGGGGATTCTAGGAAGCCCAATAAATGGGAGGATTCAAGGAAGACTTTGTGATCATGAGGGTACATGTCACAAGTGATTCAATGAACCAATAAAGCATAGTGATACGCCATGTAAGTAAAACGCACAGAACATGAAGTACCCGATGCTCCCTGAAGGGATAACATCTCAAGAAGGGATCCATATAGTAGTAATCCGTGTGACCAACGTGACAGTATCAAGTAAAGTAGTTTAAAGCAGAAAAATAATTCTAAGCAGGATATGAAATGATCAGAGAATGTACTTGCCTGATAACCTGAACAGCTGATAGGTATAGGGGTCCAACTGAAGCCACAGAGTCCTATTTAAAGCAACACAGGTTACAAGGTGTTCAAGTTGTAATAAATGAATCTCTACAAGCAATCTATATTATCCTAGGTTCTTCTAAGTCAAATTAACTCTAGGTCAACTCCGGTCAACAATCTAGTCAACTAGGTCAAGTGTTGACTTACAGTTGACTTTTGGTCAACTGGTCAACTCTGGTCAAACATGGTCAATTCTAGTCTAATTATTAAAGATATAAAGTGTACTTCGTTATTCGTACGTCGAAACTTATGACACGCAAATCGAGATAAGATGATTAACGGTAAAGTTAATAATCTTATTATAGTGATCCACGTGTCCGTCTTGTCAATTTCAGCGATGTAAGATCACTGGAATTGACCAATCTTAGTTTCGTTGTACTGATCCCGAAATACGAACATTATAAGAATTAATTATTAATTATTTATAAAAAGGTTAAACTCAGAGAAATTATCAACAAACATTGTCGGACGATGAAATAAATATCGCCAACGTGTCCAGAATGGTCAAATTAGCTAGGATAGCCTACCCATCGGTCTAATTTGGACACAAGGGCAAAAAGATAATTTTTGGTCAAAAACGGTATCCGTGTCGGAGCCGTTTTGCACCAAAAAATGTGCAAAAAAATAAGTCTACAAAACATAACAAATTATATGTTCACGAAACCAGAATGACGATACGAACCCAACGGTATATCCAGAATTGAATTCCGTTGACCCGATCTCAATTTGGTCCGTTGACCAGAACTTGGAATTCCGGTTTGCACGGAGATGCGTGCCGGAGCCAATGTTCTCAAAACTCAGCAAACTACATGTCAACGAGTCCAAAATGAAGATACGAACTCAACGGTATATCCGAAATTGGATTCCGATGAACCGATCTCAAAATGACCTGTTAACCCGGATATTGGTATCCGACTTGCACCGAAATGCGTATCGGATCCAATGTCCACCAAAACTTAGCAAATTATATGTCAACGAGTCCAAAATGATGATACGAACCCAACGGTATATCCGGAATTGGATTTCGTTGAGCCGACGTCAAAAATTTCTGTTGATCCAGACTGTGGGATCCACTTTGTACCGAAATGCGTGCCAGGGCCCACGTCCTCCAAATCTAACAAATTTTATATGAAAACATGCCAGAACGATGCCATGAGTCTACTGGTGGTGTCAGAAATAAAATTTGGAGTCCCGTGTTCAAAAATAGAATTTTACAAGTTAGAAATTACGAATTCGGACGGCCAACTTTGACGTCGAATTCAACCAATCAAACAAGTTCGCAATGAAACAAAACTGGAGGAATAGTAAGAGGGTTATACCAGCTTCGCACAGGAACTGGTAGCACGCCAAATGGAGCTTCGGTGGAGGAGGTACAAGCTGACGAAGTTGGCTCCGCAAAATTGTCCAAAATTTATACAATTTAAACGGTCAACTTGGTGGCCGATTTTGATGTATCAAACGATAAAATTAACGGACGAAAATTGATACGAGTGAAGGTAGATATACCGAGATTATGACGGAGCAAAGAAATCACCGATCCAACTGTCAGATTTTTCAAAAATTATGCACGAAGTCGCTGCGACGTAACACCATTTCAACTTCGTTTTTGGGCTCGTCACGACGGGAACCCGTGCCAAACGCACGGATCGCCTCCGATACACATTGGGGAGAGGAACGATGGCCATGGGGCCTGCCCCGAGGGTGCGCCCGGCCAAGTGGGGGCCAGCCATGGCGGCCACGGCGGCCATGCCGGCGGCGGGGCGCCCGAACGCGCGCGGCCAAGTGGTCGAAAAATTATGCGCTGCTGTGCGCAAACGCTGCTGTGCAGCGCTGCGCGGCTGCACGGCCTGCCTGGCCCGGCGGAGGCATGGCAGGGGCTCGGCGGACGTGCGACTGTTCGTGGTAGTGGTCACGGTGGTGATGGTGGTCGGGTGTGCGGATGAGGTGATGGAGGTGGGCTATGGTGTTGGTGATGATGAAGATGAAGAGGAGGAGGGAAGTTGGAGTGGTTGCTGGTGGTGGTGCGGCCGTATGGTGGGTAGCCGACGGCCTAGGAGGAGGGGAGGTCGGGCTAAGGGAGCTGCTGTGTAGAGTTTGGTTTGTTGTGAGGAAAAAATAATAATAAGAGAAAGAATGGTGAGAGTGAAAGAGTAATAAATGAGAGAGAGATGGAAGAATGAAAAGTTAGAGAGAGAAGGGATTCTCTCCATGCAATTTTCTAGGGCCGGCCAATACTAGAGGAGGGAAATTTGAGTGTTTGGGAAAATTAATGGTGAGGATTGAATAAGGGAAAATCAAGGGTAGAATTAAAATAGGGGATGGGGTTTATTTTTGGGATTTAAAATCAATAGAATTTACACTCAATGTTTGAAATAGAAAACTAGGTATAGAATATTATTTTTGGGCTAAGAAAAATAAGGGCGTCATGATGGAGAGTAACATGAAGCTTGGACTGGGTTCGGCCAAGCCGGGTTGGATCAAAATCGGACATGGCGAAATAATCGAATTTAAATAGGCGTTGATGATCATGGATGAGTAAGTAGCACGTGGGGATTCTAATAAATGGGACACAAGTATCATACGGGTTGTAGGCTCAATGTGGACCATGTCCATATTTGGGTCTGACAAGTTTTGGTCGACAGGGTACCCACAAATCAAATCGGAAAATAAATGTGACACCGTGGGGTAAAATAAAATTGGGTCATGTGTCAGGAAAGTTATGTGAAGCAAATGGAGCACAAAATGGTATGTCTGAGTGGGACACGAAGGTCATAGGTGAAGAGCGTCTCGAGTAGATCATGCATAATGAGTTGGTTTCAAGAAAATGACTGGTCTTGCGCTCGCAAATTAAAAGTCACGGTAACGTGCTAATAATGATCAAGAAAAAGTGTGAGAAAATTAATTAATGATCAAATGGTCTAATTCGACCCGAAGTTGTGCGAAGCAAAAAGAGTACAAAGAAACAAGTTTGGATCGGACATTATATACCGTCATGAAGGTAATTTTGTCCACTACAAAACTCGTGAAAAAGGTTTCCAGAGTTGAACATCCCTGACACTCCAAATATCAAAGGCACGAAAAGTACACTTAAAGATAATTAAACAGAATAATTTATTTATTGAAATTTAATCAAGCAAAAAAATTAAAAAAATTAACCTGAAATTCAGGGTGCTCACACCACGGTACCCATCACGTGAGCTTTGATCTATTTGTGGAGCAAGTATATCCTCCATGTTCTTCATCGACATCTTTTCTTTGTCAAAACATTTCCATGGTACCTTCGTCATCCTCTTCTTGATCTTTGAGTAGATGTTCTCCTACTGTAAAGGATAAACGAGTAGTAGAATTTTATGAGGGCTTGCTTGATACAGTAAAGAAGAGAAAATCGGATATGTGTCCTGGATTAATTATCGGCATTGGTCAGATTTTTCTAAATGGATTTGAAGAAGTTAAGCACGCCGTTAGAAATGTTTGTTTTGAATCTCATCAACAATTCCATATTTTAAAATCTGAGCCGGGGAAGTACACTATTTGTTGCAATAATTACAAGACCCATGCTTGTTTGTGGAGCTTCCATGCTATATCTATTTTGGAAGATAATCAAATTTTTGAGGTGAAGAGGTATGTGGGAGAACACAAATGTGGAGCTGGCTATATGGATAAAGGTCATCTAGTTGTTCCAGCAAAGTTTGTGAAAAGTTTGGTTAGTGACATTGTTCGGATGGATTCTAAAAAGTCGGCAAAATCAGTTGTCGACGAATTCAAGGTTGACTACGGTTTATCTCTTACCTACGTGCAGGCATACCACGGTATTAGGCTGGTGCACCAAGAAATGTACGGAGATGATGTTAGAGCTTACAGCGACTTGTGTTGGTATGTCGACAAGGTAAAGGAAACCAATCCTGGTTTTATTATCGACTTTCAGAAAAATGATACAACAATGAGGTTTCAGCAACTTTTTCCTTTAATATAAGGCTTGCGCCGAAAGCTTTCAATACTGTCGTCTGATGCTATATTTGGATGCGACTTACCTTACAAGGAGGTTTAGAGGCTGTTTGATGTCTGCTACAGCGAAGAATGGTAACCAACATTTGTACCCTCTTGCCTATGATATAGTCTCGGGCGAAGATGGCAACAATTGGAAATGGTTCCTTAAAAATCTCAAGAATGTTGTTGGATGTAGTAGGCGTATGGTCTTTCTTTCAGATCAAGGCACCGGTTTAGTTTCTGAAGTTCCTAAAGTGTTCCCTACTACTTACCATAGCTATTGCTATCATCACAAGAAGAATAACATATCGCTGAAGGAGAAAGGAAATGAAAGAGTGTATCCGCTTGTACTTGAAGTTTAGAGGCAAGCAGTATATGCTCTAACACCATGTGTGTAAATCAAACAGATATATGCAACTTTTCTGTGCATTCCCCATTATTTTAACACGGATAATGACTATTTCTCGTATAATTCTCACGGAGAATGTTCGTTCTCCGTTATGCGTAGCACGACGAATAACCATTCTCTGTTATTTTTGAACCGAGAATGTTTGTTCTCCGTGATTTTAACACGGAGAATGGTCCCTATTTTTTTCATCTCCTTGTGTCTTAACTTCTTTCTTTCTTTTTTGTATAAATATGGGTATAAACAAGCAGTTAAGAAAATTTATGATCTGAATTGTGGTCAAGTTGTGACTTGGATGGATAAACAAAAACCTGAACATTGGTTAAATGCATTCTTCCTCGGATGTAGATACGGCGAGGTTGTTTCTAGTTGTGCGGAGTCATTCAATGCATGGATAAAGGCTGAGAAGAAAATGCCTATTTCAGCACTTATAAACGTTATCCGAGTGAAGATGATGAAGATGATTTTGGATCGCCACAAGGATGCAATTGATTTCAATAGCAAATTGACTCCATACGGCGAGAATATGCTGAAGTAGCTTACAGATGAAGGTATGTCTTATAAGGTATATCGGTCTGGTGATTTTGAGTTTAAGGTGATGGCAGATACTTTCTCCCACCTGGTGAATCTTCTTGATTGGCATTGTAATTATCGTAGATGGAAGGTAAAAGGATTCCCTTATGGCCATGCAATCCAATGCATCAGGTTTGGTTCGGATAAATCCGTTTACAATTTTGTGGAGGAGTATTGGACATCAGATTTCTACAAAAAGCTATATTCATATGCAATTCATCCAGTTTCAGATTGTGAAAAATGGTTTGAAAATAATTCCACTGATTTGGTTCTACACCTTGTTCTGAAACGGAGCCCCCGTCGACCAAAGACGGACCGTTATAAGAGCAAATATGAGAACAAGAAAAAAGAGAAGAGAAAGATGAGGTGCCAGAATTGCTTTGAATTATGTAATCACAATCGCACCACTTGCCCTCTCCCTCCATGTGCTGCTACGGGGGTCGATGGGGCAGCGCCCCCTCGTTAATACATACACATATATTCTTTCTTTTATATAATTGTTTTTTGAATACATTTCTCACATTTTTGGATATCAATGGTGCTATTTTGAAGTCTGTATATCTACTATTTCACATTTTTTTGACTGCATAAAGGTCATTCTCCGTGAGATTTATACGAAAAATAACCATTCTCCGTCATTTTAACACAAAAAATGGCCATTCTCCTGCATTTTAACACGCAAAATGGCCATTCTTCGTGATTTTAACACGGAGAATAACTATTCTCCTACATGATAACACGAGAATAGCCATTTTTCATGAATTTAACACGAAGAATGGCCATTCTCTGTAATTTTACAACGAAAAATGGCCATTTTTCGTGATTTTAACATGGAGAATGGCTACTCTCCGTAATTTTACAACGGAGAATGGCCATTTTCCGTGATTTTAACACGGAGAATGGTTATTTTTCTGCATTCTAACACTTTGAAGGAGGTCTTATAGAAGATACAACAGAAACATACAACAAAAAAGATTTTAATAGAGCATACAACAAAAAAGATCACAAAAAGTTATTTTGTTAAAAATCACACCTACAAGGGTCTATTACAGATTCTTTGCGATTATATGGAAAGAACTCCTAAAGATCTACAATGGGATTAGTCTTCACAGTATGATCGTAGGACTCTTTTGTGAGAACTAAGCAATTATTGCTCTATACTGAATAGCTCCACGACTTCTACCCTTGCGACAAGAGACTACGGATAGAAGATGTGAATACAGTCGCCATCAAGGTCTGCGCCCATAGAACCCCCCAGACGCGCAGTGAGCCATTTTCTTGTCAAAACAGACAACTTCCTGAAGCAGCTATTGGCACGCGGCAGCTCCTGAGGCTCTTCCAGCCTAACAAAGGCGCACAGCCACTATTGAGCAGGACAGAGCACAACCTGTGGCTCTTCGGATTGGCAATCAACTCAAACCCTGTCGTCAGGACCTCTAAGACGTCGCTCAGGTTCTAACTCCTCATGGTGGGCATTCCGGTACATCTCGACACTCATCAGCATCTCTTGTACAAAGACACAACTTCTTTGAACGAAGGGATCCACAACTAACAACCAACTTGTGCAAGGCCAACGATGGCCATTCGAAGCTGCCTGGGTCAAGCATAGTATTGGAAATGCTAAGAGAGGAAGATGCGACTATTTATAAAAACTCTCCCTTATATAGGGTGAGTGTGGTCCAAACCATAGGCCACGGGGTCGTCGGTTAAAGACTCCCTAATTAATGGGATGAACCTACGGCTCAGTATAATGAATCTCATTTAATATGTTCATTTTACTAAGTCCTAGCCCAAATTAATGGGATGAACCTAGGGCTCAGTATAATAAATCTCATTTAATATGTTCATTTTACTAAGTCCTAAGCCCAAATTAATAGGATGAACCTAGGGCTCAGTATAATGACTATTCTCCTGCAGGCCATTCTTCGTCATTTTAACATGGAGAATGAAAATTCTCCATAATTTTAACACGAAGAATGACCATTCTTATTCATTTTAACACGGAGAATGGCCATTCTCCGTATTTTTAGCACGGAGAATGGCAAATCTCCGTATTTTTAGCACAGAGAATGGCAATTCTCTGTATTTTAACACGAAGAATGTCCATTCTCCTGTACTTTAAGATGGGAAATCGCCATTCTCTGTGAGATTTATACGGGGAATGACCATTCTCTATTATTTTCGAACGGATAATGTCTGTTCTCCGTAATTTTAACATGGAGAATGGTCCCTGTATTTTTTATCTGCTAGTGTCTTGACTTGGATGGATAAACAAAAACCTGAACATTGGTCAAATGCATTCTTGGGTAAAAAATAAAGATAAATTTGCTCTAAACTGCTTATATATATCATTTTTGAATTACATTTACATTGTTGTTTACAATGTCATTGCTAGGTTGGTATATATGGTATGTTCACTTGAAAGCAACTTCTTAGCCCATCTCAATGTCGTCATTATATTCTTCTGGTGAATGACATTGTCTTTTTCTCTCGGGAATTCGAAGGGAGTATTCATCAAGCACTTCATATAAAATGTCATATACAAGAGACAGTTGGCTGCTAGTTGTTGTGGGCATCGTAGCGAACATTTCAGCTCTGTGCTCTCATAATCCATCATCACCGGGCTGTTTTCCCTCATCACCTTAACTTTTTTCCTGACGATAGGCTCTAAGGTCTTTTTTATAAATTTTGCATCCTTCTTGCACTTTTTGTACGTGTTTTGCATTAAGGAGTTGTAGTGTATCCAATCGTAGGAGCTGAAGTTGAATGTGAGCAGCGTATAGTCTTTGGAGGATGCATTAAAGAGTGGAATGAATAGCCACTCTATGTCATCCTCTAAACCCATGATAAAGTCGTCTACATGTTATTTAAAATTTTCATGGGCGCCGGATGTTGCTTCCGGTTCAATGGCAAGCTCCATGGTGGTCTGTTTTCCAAAAACAAAACACAATATCATGAGTAAGTTTTACGTCATTTTTCATCGGTGTGCACATGAATAGAGATTTTTCAGTTTTGATACTTACCAATGTGTTGGGCAACATGAATTCAGACCACTTATATTGCACGTCCTGTGAACTTGGCTGGATGTGCGTTCTTGCCAAGTCATGAATTTTTTCCATCTTCATTATATTAGGTTGAGTATGCCAGTCTCCATGTCTTCATTGTTGAATATGTCTTGTATATCTTTTGCTGACAGGATGATGGCAACTCTATTTTTTTCCTCTTTCGGGATATTCATGTATACCGTATCACTGCACATAACTTTAGTTTAGATTAACTTAATAGAGATTATCAGGATATAATTGTAAAAAAAGTCTAGAAAGGAAAAGAAAAAAAGAGAGTCATTCGTCGTCCAACTGACATGGCGAATGATCATTCACCGTCGACCAACTGATACGGAGAATGATCATTCTTCGTCCAACTATCACGGAGAATGGCCATTCTCCGTTATGAATTGGACGGAGATTGGTCGAGTTCAGAGTACACACGTTGGACTCATCTTTCTTGGGAATGTGATGTCCCTGTAAAGCTTCTTCAGCTCTTCTTTTGCATCCCCCCAAAGTCTGAGGTCCTCACATTCCCTTAGTATTGTACATTTTCTCACTAGTTCAGCCATTTCGGGGTCCCCCTGCTTACTTTTTCCTCGTCCCCCTATTTTGGCTTGAGGTTTTGGTTTCGGAGCGGCATTTGTCTTCCACTTTTTATTAGCCTCTGCTATTGTATTCTTCCCCATGGGAGTGTAGTCTTCATCGGCTACTGCCGGTGATGGTTTTCTCAACCTCTTTTGCCCCCTTGATCTTACTGTGATTTATTTTGGAGCAACAGGTTCAGCAGCTTGTTGTACAGCAGATGGTTGAGTCTCAAGCTGCAATGCTACATCCATGGCTTCGAGATTAACGATCTTTTCATCCTTTTTAACGGCTTCATTATGCAACGATTCAACTTGTTTCTGAAGCTCGCTTATCTCATTCCCGAGCCTTTGTCTCTTTCAGCTTCTCAGTTGTTTGCACTGATATAAAACAAACAACAATGAAAGGTATGATATCAATCAATATATGCTTTTAAAAAAAAAGGAAAAAAAGATCATTCTCCGTGATCTTAACACGGGGAATGGCCGTTCTCCGTGATTTTAACACGGAGAATGTCCATTCTCCGTGATTCTAAAACGGAGAATGTCCATTCTCCTGCATTCTAACATGGGAAATGGCCATTCTCCATAATTTTATAACGGAGAATGGTCATTCTCTGTGATTTTAACACGAAAAATTACAAATCAGAACTTAAAAAAAAAGAAAATTTTACCTTGTGCCTCTAGCTCTTTAACCTTTTCGCTAAGCTTTTCGTTCTCAACAATAATCTGAGATTTCTCTTTTTGCAAAGAGTCCAATTCCCGCACCGACTCCTCCATCGTGGTGTTCATTTCAATTTGTTGGGCTTCTTGTGCCTCTAGCTCTTTAACATTTTTATGGAGTTTCTCATTCTCAGCAATAATCTTAGATTTCTCTTTTCACAACTCCTCCAATTCCTGCACCAACCCCTCCATCATAATGTTAATTGCATGTTGTTGGGCTCCTTGTGTCTCTAGCTCTATAACCTTTTCATGGAGTTTTTCATTCTCAGCAATAATCTGAGATTTCTCTTTTTGCAACTCCTCCAATTTTCGCATCGACCTCTCCATCGTGGTATTCATTTCAAGTTGTTGGGGTCTCTCTTGCTCAGCATCCTCATCCCCACCTGTTTGGTGGTGTCCCTTTCCCTCGTATGCACCTTCTTCTTGTATATGTACCTCCTCTTCTAGGTGTCTTTCATCTTTCCCAATAGCTATAACCAAATTATTGAATATCTTTTTCGATCTCAATTTACTGTGATATTCGTTTTTGAGGAAGACCGAGATAACGTACTCTTCCCATGTGTAAAATCTTGGGTATTCATGAATTGGTTCGGACTTCCTTTCCACATGGGTACTATGTTCCGCAAACCAATAAAGGAAATATATTGTGCAATATTCCATTTTGGAGTATGCATCGGAGTAATCTCCCAAACAGTTTTACTCATAGTCCTCTTGATGCTCTACATAACATACGTCAAGATTAACCTTGGCCAACAGATACTTTTGATAACTTCTATACTGTCTACCAAGGCCAAGAACCTGTATGGTAAATTTGAACCGCCAGACTTTGTGAAGAATATTGTTTGGCACAAGTGGAAGATTATTAGCTTGGCCAAATCATCTGATTTAACATCTTCATCTCCGTCATGAAGTCGTTGTAACAATTCAAAGAACTTCTGTCTCACTTCCATATTCCTGACTTCTGAGTGTTTGTCCTTGGAATTAGTCAGCAATCTCTTGAAGTGATCTCTACACAGGCTCAACGATGCCGGTGGTGTGGCCTGCTGTTGTTTTTTCATGATCAATCTTCTGTAATAAGCATCATCCTCACTTTCATCCCTCAGCAGTAGACCGAAAATGGCTGCCATATCACCCACACTTGGCGTTATTTTAACAGTAGTGCTCAATTCAAAGTATCCGATGCCATCTTTGTCTTCTAAGTAAGTTCCTATCAATTTCTCAAGACCTTCTGAAACCTTGACCAATTCTTGATTGCTAATTTTGTTTTTGTAGAATACCTCGACGAAATTATAGATACCGGTATTCTTTAAAGACTCAATAACTGGCTCGGGTAAATGACCGCTACCTTTTTTGCCATCCTCCATAAGAGTTAGCATTGTTTTGAAAGAAGAACAGAAAACTCTTGAATCTTTATATTCCTTACAAATTTTTTTCTACAAAAAAAAGGTTTCTGTCAACTGTTTTCCGTCATTTAACACAGAAAATAGCCATTCCCCGTGACTTTAACACGGAGAATGACCGTTCTCCTACATTTTAACACTGGGAATGATCATTCTCCGTGATTTTAACACAGAGAATGACCATTCTCATGCATTTTAATACTGGGAATGGCCATTCTTCGTAATTTTAACACGAAGAATGACAATTCTCTGTCAATTTAACAAGGAGAATGGCCATTCTCCGTGATTTTAACACGAGAAATGGCTATTATCCGTGATTTTAACACGGAGAATGACCATTCTTCGTAATTTTAACACGGAGAATGACCATTCTCTTACATTTTAACACGGGGAATGGTACCACGGAGAATGACCATTCTAATGCATTTTAACACGAAAAATGACCATTTTTCGTCATTTAATACGGATAATGCATTCTTCTGCATTGTAATACGAAGAATGACCATTCTCAGTCAATTTAACAAGGAGAATGATAATTTTCTGTCATTTTAACACGGATAATGCAATTTTTCTGCATTTTAATACGGAGAATGGCCATTCTCCTGCACTTTAACAGAATCGTGAACATAACTTAAAGTTATACCTTCTTTTTTCTCTTCTTTTTGCTTACCAGCCTTTGGCTTATGTGTAACTCTCTTAATTCTCTCTGATTCTCCGTCATTCACCTTTGGCTTATGTGCAACTCTCTTCATTCTCTTCACATCAGCTCTCCCTTCTCTAACTGGGGTTTCAGTTGATGCTGATGATGATGAAGTGGGAACTGATGATGACGACATGGTGTAAAGATTACGAATAGAGAGTCACTAACGAGTCTTTGAAGTAAGGTTTGAAGATTTTAGAGGAGAAAACCTATATATATTCGAAAGTGAGAAGCGTATGGAAGAAGAGGAAGAATCGAAATTTTTTTTTGAAGAGTAAAATTTGTGGGTGTTTTTGAAGTAAGGTCTGCTCTCTCTTCTCTCGATACAATGATTGAACCAGCGGAAGCTTCGGAAGGCAATGTCTATACATTATGTCCTTATAAGTCTTGACTCCACGCGGCCGCACGCTTCGAATCGCCAAGAAACTCCGTGCCTCGACGCATCCAAGTGAGCTCCGTGCCACGAGCTTCTACCTGTGCCTGCACATAAAAACTGTGTGGGTGTCAGTACTCAACTGCACTGGTGGAGTGAGCTTCTCGTCCACCCATACAAAACTGATACGTTCATTTACTTTGTGCAATACAAGTCCCTTTACGATTGTCTTTCTAGTCTTGCCTTAGGATCAGTTTTAAGACGTAAACGTCTGACCAAACCGATGTGCCATGACATGGTCGTGCCATAATATCAACATGTATTTTAATCGAGGTAGTACCTCATCGCTTATGTACTTGATCGAACTTCAACTCGGGACGGCAAGGTCGTGTCACGACATCTACTTGTCTATTCTAGTTTCCAATGACGTCAAGGAGACAACTTGTGCAGGTCGTGCCTCTAGACCTTGCTTAGACTTGTTTGTGCTTCAAGATTGAGACCGTTCCTCGCAACTTATCAAGACTTATCCATGCTACCGCCTTGCAGCCTTCCTGTTCGACTCATAAACCAACTTAGACAAGACTTGTGAAACATAGTATCAATTTTATGAACATTCCGACGCCAAGTATCGTGCCAAGCACGGTGCCTATGCTGCAGCCCAATCTTAGGCCCAGACATTGTGTTACCGACTGGACATGCATTCAAGTTCTAGACTCAATCCAAAGGCATACACGCGGCTTGCCGCTGTTCTGCCGACCCATCTATATGAGTGGTCACTAGCAATGTCAAGCTATCTTGGACTGGCTCGGGGATATCGGCCCATCCCTCCGCGGATAGCTAGCCCCGGAAGTGCCGAATCTCTCATGCGGTTATCCAGCATCCTACATTGAGCCGCAACGCACTTCTCCTGGGCCAATATGATCCCGGCGCCCCGGCGAACATTCGAGAAGACTACACCTTGTCGACAAGTTGTCCAATGACCATGCAGACTCAACTCGATCTATCAAATCCTTCCTTATTCATGACCATACTTTCCATCTTTCTATCGAGACTCCCAAGTAGCGGGGCCGATCTCGCATGATTCCTTATCGAGACTCCCAAGTAGCAGGACCGATCTCGTGAACGAGACTTATCAAGACTTAGCGAGACTCCCAAGTAGCGGGACCGATCTCGCGTGATTCCTTATCAAGACTCCCAAGTAGCGGGATCGATCTCGCGTGATTCCTTATCGAGACTCCCAAGTAGCGGGACCGATCTCGTGAACGAGACTTATCAAGACTTAGCGAGACTCCCAAGTAGCGGGACCGATCTCGTGTGCAGGGCTTATCAAGACTTAGCAAAACTCCCAAGTAGCGGGACCGATCTCGCGTGCGAGACTTATCAAGACTTAGCGAGACTCCCAAGTAGCGGGACCGATCTCGCGTGCGGGACTTATCAAGACTTAGCGAGACTCCCAAGTAGCGGGACCGATCTCGCGTGATTTCTTATCGAGACTCCCAATTAGCGGGACCGATCTCGACGACAACCAGTCGCGTGGACTTCCTTTGTCCGTGGCATATTTTTCACAAAACTAACCATGGCTCGTGCTTTAGACAAACCTTGTTCTCTAGGCAACGCTATCGCTCCAGTCACATACTTATATGACGAGCCTTGTTCTCGAGGGACTACACGACTTGACAACCGCATATAGAGCAGGATCGTGCTAGAAATGACTTAGATCGATCGGCATAACTTTGCCTAACTTATTTGTGCAATGACTTGATGAGTAAAGGCTACGCCAAGCTTCACATCGAGGAAACGTGCCGTGCATGCGTTCTACTTGAATAATCAAGTTCGCGGGTGCCTAGACTTAAGCCACAAACCGTGCAATATGACTTAACCCATGGGACATGCGAAGGCTATGCCAAGCCTTGGACGACGGGACCGTGCATATTTTATCAAGTATTCATGCGGACGACGCCTATGACTTAGGCTAATTCGAGTGTCGTGGAAACTTAGCAACTTAGGCCAACTTCCTTCTCCCAAGTCACGGGATGAAGGATCGAGTGTCATTTGAAAGCACGCTGAGCCGACTTCTAAGCAGACTATGGGACCTTTTTCCATGTTCTAACACATTCCGACCTGTCGGGATTATTTCCTTAGCTATGTGGATGCATCTCTTTTATTATCAAGCCTAACTTGTACAAGTTGTAAACATGCGAGTTATTATGTGAAGGCTAAGACGAGGCAAGTTCATCGAAACTACCCCACCTGTACGAGGAGTCGCCTCGATCGAACGAGTATTCGAGCAGTCGTTGCAAGGCTAAGTCCGAACGCCATCGACTTTTTGCTTTCTCCGATTGACTGAGCGGGATGGGGCACTACACGATCATAGCAACAATGTTAGAAACCAAAGAAACCTTACTAGGCTCACCTTTATCTGATTGTTTAGGCTTGGACCTGCATTCACTTTTGTAGTGGCCTTTCTTGCCATAATTGAAACAAGTCACGTGGGACTTGGACTTCTGATGCTTGAATGAAGGACCCTTCACTTTCAGATTAGTGGAGTCCTTCTTTTTGTGATAAAAAACCGCATGCTTCCCCTTGGACTCTCTTGTCTGCACCAGATTGGCCTTAGCCAATTGTTTGGACAGAGTGTCCATCTTCTGTTGAGAACACATCTCATCCTCAACGTGGATCTCTTGTAGGAGATCTTCCAAGCTAATGTCCAGCTTCTTCCGATTCATTCTTGCATAGAAAGTACTCCATCCAGCAAGAAGTTTCGAGACGATCCCTCCAACGACAAACTTGTCGACGAGAGACATTTTCTCGTCTTCTAGCTTCTGGCACAACTTCAAGAACTCTTTCACCTGTGGCATCATTGACTTCTCGTCTTCGAAGAGCCACTTGTGGTACTTCTCGATGATGAAGATTTTCGACCTATTATCGTAGTCTTCATACAACTTTTCCAAGGACTCCCAGATGTCCCTGGCAGAAGTTTGCTTGGAGTATGACTCTGCCAGGGAGTTCTCCATTGCATTCAGAATCAATAGCCTACAGAGACTATTATCCCTTCTCCATTTGGTCAGTTTGACTTGTGCAGCAGCAATGGCATCTGCTGTACCACCTTCTGGAATCGTCGGTCCTTCTAGAATCGTTGGTTCAGCCTCAATCAACACATGATCGACGTCCACTAGTTGAAGATTGGGGGTGATTTTTCTCTTCCAGATTTGAAAGTATTCTCCGTCGAACTTTTCCAGTTTGTTAAAGCTGGTATCGAGGAGAGAGGCACGAGAGTTTTTCATCTTCTGATCTAGCTTTGAGATTGTTATTCCCTGGGCGTAAAGTTAGAAGTAAACTCTTGTGACACGATTGCACCAATTCAAAGGAAGGTGCAAAGCAGAAATCCTAGAAGGACTCTGTAAACGAAAAATCTAAAAAGATTTTTCGTTAAAGGCAGCATACGAATAGTCTAAAAAGACTTTCGTAAAATCAATAATAATGGAAAATCATGCTGGGGTGTCGAGAACACCAGTGCTCAAAGCTAGATCCGCCCTCATGGTCAGCTTCCAGGAACCAGCAAGTTCAAAAGAACTCTGGAACACTTTGTTGATCGGCTCAAGAACGGACTGCTCGGAGAGACAAGAAAGAAATACTGGTGGCGCGAGGAGCTACAGGGGGCGCTGGAACACGAATGGGTTGAGAAACTCTCTCTGCTCACGTATAGAATTTTTTTTGTCTGAAAAAAATCAATTTATATGAGAAGAGAGGCCCTATATATAGTGTCCTGCTGTAACCGCTCAGATCCGTAACGTGCGCGACGATATGATATCAGATTCTAAATTCCCGGATCAGTTATCGTACGTTACGAAATGGTTAGAACGTGGACAGCCACGATCTGTGCAAAACAGCGCCACTAAACAAGCGACGATGCTGACGTGCTAAGTACAAAGTGCGCCAACAAAATGCCACATGAGTCCGAGCCCGAGTCTGAGTCTGATTCGCTACGGGACTTAGCTCCAATGAAAATTAATTTTCCAAGAGCAAAAAGTATGAATGCTTTACTTGGAGCCTTATCCTTACCTCCTAGTAAAATCACTCACATTGTTCCCTCCTTAGGGTACTCACCACCCTATGTGCATATCCCAACAACACATACAAGTATATATGTTGAGATAACTCATGGTGTATTTTCCGTTTGGGACTAAACTTTACTAGGCATGTTGAGAGCAAGCTCTCTTCACGTCAAGGAGCAAGAGAACCAACAATCAGCACTCCAGAGAAGTGGGATGCTCTCTCTTGAAGGTGGAAGCAACGAAAGCATGTCCAGCAGGTTAGTCTCTTCATTGTTGATGAGCTCCACTTGATTGGTGGACAAATGGGTCCTGTTTTGGAAATAATAGTCTCAAGGATGAGGAGGAATTCTAGCCACATCGATAGTAACATCAGAATAGTAGCACTTTCTACTTCACTTGCCAATGCTAAGGATCTTGGGGAATGGATTGGTGCTACTTCTCACGGTCTATTCAACTTTCCACCTGGTGCTCGTCCTATGTCGTTAGAGATACACATCCAAGGTGTGGACATATCAAACTTTGAAGCAAGAACGCAGGCGACGACAAAGCCAACATACACTTCAATTGTCCAGCAAGCTAAGAACGGGAAGCCTGCCCTTGTTTTTGTGCCCACAAGAAAGCACGCAAAGCTGACTGCACTGGACTTGTGTACCTATTCTAATGTCGAGAGTGGGGATAAGCCCTTGTTCCTTCTTGGGTCGGAGGAAGAACTAGATATTTTTGTTTCAGATCAAGGACGAAACACTGAAGAGGTCTCTCCCCCTTGGTGTTGGGTACTTGCATGAAGGGCTTAACAGCGATGATCAAGTGGTTGTATTAAATTTGTTTGTTGGTGGAAGAATTCAAGTTTACGTTTCTAGCAGCTCAATGTGCTGGAGAAAGCCTATGCCGGCTCATTTGGTTGTAGTGATGGGAACCCAATACTACGATGGGCGAGAGAATGCACACACTGATTACCCAGTTACTGATTTACTACCACTACTAAAATCTGCTTAATTGGCGACGTAAATTTAGCGACGTTACAAAAACGTCGCTAAATTATGGATATTAGTGATGTATAAATGAAACGTCGGTAACCGTCGCTACTAGTGACGCAAATAGCGACGTGACAACGACGTATATTAGTTACGTGAGTTAGTCGTCGCGAAATGTCGCTACAACGTCGCTAATTGCGACTGATTTAGCGACGTTAATAATAATGTCGCTAAATTCTAACTAAATTAAATCCCCTCCCCCGATTCATTTCTTCCCATCCATTTTACTCTCTCACTCTCTTCCTCCGGCGCTCTCGCTCTCACTCTCTCCGACGACTTCACTCTCTCCGGCAATCTCCTCTGGTACGTGACTCCCTCCCTCTCTCTCTCTATTTGTTGTTGGTGGTTGGGGGGGTGTTGGTGGCTCGAGGGGAGGGAAAGGGGGTGCGGGTGGTTGGGGGTGAGGAATGGTTGGGGGTGGCTGGAGGGGTAGGGCTGGGGGGGTGAGGGCGGCTGGGGGTGAGGAGGGGGGCTGGGGGAAGGGGAGGGTTATGGTTCGGGTTAGGGGGGAGGGGCGGAGGGGGGGTGAGGACGGGGGGGCTTGGGAGGGGAGGTGGGGATGGTGGGGGAGGGGTTAGGGATAGGGTTCAGGTTCGGGTTAGGGTTAGGGGTGGTGTAGGGGTTGGGGGGACTGGGGAGGGGAGGGGAGCTGGTGGGGGAGGGGTTAGGGATAGGGTTCGGGTTAGGGTTTGGGGGGGAGGGGAGAGGGGTGCCGGGGGGGGCTGGGTCAGGGGCACCGATATTGCCAAAAAATCTGATAATTTAGTAATAGTTATTTGTTTTCCGATACCGAAAAATATGATACTCCGATTCGAAACCACGTACCGATAGTGCCGATATTTGTAACACGTAGTTTTGTTGGTAGGTTAATTTGTAACAAGATAGTGCCGATATTTATAACACGTACCGATAGTGCCGATATTTGTAACACGTAGTTTCCTTGATCCCGATACTCATAGGAATGGTCCCGAGTCACGGCCGTAGTATGTAGTATATTCATTTTAGTTTGTAGTATATTCGTTTTAGTTTTGAAGTTTATTCGTTTTAGTATGTAGTATGTAGTAGGAATGGTCCCGACTCATAGGAATGGTCCCGAGTCACGGCCGTAGTATATAGTATGTAGTATATTCGTTTTAGTTTTGAAATTTATTCATATTTGCAGATATCTAGAAATGGCTATATCCATGTATCTGCTAGACCATTCGTGGATGTACAACCGCATTCGAGATGACAGGTACGGTGTGCGAGATGAATACATCGCCGGAGTAGAACAATTGCTCCAATTCGCGAAGGCGTTTTCTCAATCCATGGACGGCATGGACATTAAGTGCCAGTGTGCAAAATGTCGGAACATGAAGTTTCAACCAGAATTGGATGTGACGTATCACTTATACACAAAGGGTTTCCTTCCGAATTACTACCAATGGACTGCACACGGAGAGCTTGTACCTTAGCATTCCAAGCGGAGCCTTATATGGAGCCTTTTGTGGAGCCTTATATGAATGTCCACAACCGAACTGGTGTCGACAACTAGTACATGAACATGGTCTTCGACGCTGCGGGGCCTAGTTTCGATCCATACAATCGTGACGCAGCTGAGGAGGCACCGAATGTCGATGCCGCGAAGTTCATGGAGTTGCTGGAGAATGCAAAGACTCCTTTATTCCCTGGCTGTGAGGACCATTCACCGTTAGAGATGATCACTCGGCTCTTGAGCATAAAGTCTGACTTTAACATGTCGCAAGAATGCTACAATAGAGTGCTCGAGTTGATTACCGATATCAGGATCTTATTACAAATATTATCGATGTGGACTCAACGGAAGTTCCTCATGACATGTTTCATCAATTGGAAGAGGTAGAAGTATCAGAAGAGGAAGAGGAAGTTGATAGAAGTGAAGAGGAAGACGAAGAGGAAGAGGAAGAGGAATCGAAACAAGATAAATTTTCAGAAGAGGATTGAATATGTTTAATTTTCAGATGTAGTATGGTTTACTTTTGTTTTTTCAGATGTAGTATGGTTTACTTTTGTTTTAGCGACGTTAATAAGCGACGTTTTCAGATGTAGTATGGTTTACTTTTATTTTTTAGATATAGTATGGTTTACTTAGCGACGTTCCCTGACTGTAATATGGTATACTTTTGTTTTTTTAAGATGTAGTATGGTATACTTCTGCATTTTTTCAGATATGGCTCGACGTGGATCATTTGGTTCCGGTGCTGGTGGGAGTCGACGACCCCGACAGTCTCCATCTACCACTCCTACCGACTCCTCATCCCCCCGCACTCCAGTATACACTAGCGGTCTAGTCGTCGGCAGTGTCTCCATACCCGGCTCTAGCAGTTCGAGGCTAGGGCCTTCTTCTTCTACGCAGCCAGTATCGTCGAGTATTCCAGAGGTCGACCCCACTATTGAGGAGCAGGCCGAGGCCCACGTCGAGGTCGAGGGCGATGGCGAGGCCCAC
The DNA here is from genome assembly GCA_029216955.1 of Iris pallida. Lineage (NCBI taxonomy): Eukaryota > Viridiplantae > Streptophyta > Magnoliopsida > Asparagales > Iridaceae > Iris > Iris pallida. The sequence goes on from JANAVB010043220.1 coordinate 5,272,528, forward strand.
GCCGAGGGGGCAGGCTGCGGGCAGGGGCAGGGGCAGGGGCAGGGGACGGGGCAGGGGCATAGTGCAGCTCCCATTTGAGACAGATCCTCCGTGTCGCCCGAAGGGGGATCTGAGGTTAGAGATTTGGGCATGTACTCGGACCAGGCGGTAAGTGAAATTATTGCATTTAATTAGTTTAAATTTATTATAAACTTGTTTAATAAATTTTAATTTCTATTTTACAGGTATCGTCCCTCATCCGTACACCGGTCGCTGGGTACATTCCTGCGACAGAACTACGGCGGGCCCTGGATCAACTGGAGGGATGTCCCGGCCGACAGGAAGGCCTTCTGGTTTGAGCACTTTTCGGTACGTAAAAGTTTATTTTCTTTTAATATTTAGTATGTTATGTTATAACTTATGTACTTCTATGATTTTTTCAGCGAACTTACTTCTTTCCTCCCCACCGCGTCGTTGCTATCGAGGCTATATTTTCCAGCGTCACCAGCAAGCTCATTAGGGACGCGATCCTCGACCAAAAGGATCGCGACTGCCGTGGAGAGCCTATTCAGGGTTGGATCTTTGCCGCCGACTGGACGGTAATGAAGAGGAGATTCGAGGATGAAGCCTACAAGGAGAAGTCCGTGAAGTCTAAAAGACCGCGACAGGCGAGATCGCAGTGGTGTGGTGGATCACGGTCCATCATGTATTTCTTCACCCATATGTTACGTATCTCGCCGTATACCCATAATTAATACTTTATAGTAATATATTTCTTTCAACTTAACTGACAAATTATATAATAATTTTGTAACAAGTTGAATCGGGAGAAGACCCGAATATGGTGACCTTGTTCCTCGCCACGCACACGAAGGGGGACCGGTTCGTAGACGACAAGGCCCGGAACACCTATGTAAGTTTTACTTAATGCTAGTTCATTAATATTAATTTTTAGTTACGTAGAAAATTCATATAGATGTTATTTCTAGGCCGAGTTTTAGAAGTTTTACTTAATGCTAGTGCATTATTATTAATTTTTAGCGACCACGTGAGAATTCATATAGATGTTATTTCTAGGCCGAGTTTTTGAGGCTTAGGGAGGCCGGGCTGACACGGTCAGAGGGAGCTGGTGCTAGCACTTTCCAGTAATCCCCGGCCACCGCAGCTCAGTCAGATGATGAGCTGTGGATGAGGGTCGTTGGTGGCATGCATAGGGGTACGTACTATGGTACGGGCTCCTATGGTGCCTTCATTGCGTCATAGGCCTCTACGACCGCCACAGTGTGCCCGACCCCGCACAGACTGAGGAGTCGCTCCGCCACCAGCAGAGTGTCGATGCGTAGATCGCAGCTCTGCGTGACGAGATGCTGCAGATGATGGGGGGGCGCATACAGATGATTCTGCGCTCATCTCACGCTTCGAGAGGCTTGAGGAGACTACGGAGGCGCTACGACAGATGACCCGCGCTACGCAGGAGGCTACGCAGCGGTTGGTCGAGCAGATGTAGCATTTTCAGGAGATGGCTACGGAGCGACCGTCTGCTGATACGTCGGCAGCATCGTCTACATCCGGCGGTGCACGAGAGGACATGTCGTCTACCTGTTGTCACCGGAGGAGTATCATACGATCCTGACGTTGCGACGACAGTCATCTGGTGGCGCTTCTCCTCCAGCACCGGGTCCGGGTCCAGCTCCAGTTCCAGGCGATCAGTAGTTTTATTTTTGCATTTTTGGACTGTACTATATTTTTGACTTTGTATGTATTTGGGGATATTCAGTTTTTTCGTTGAGGATATTGAGTTTGTACGTATTTGCAGATATTGATTTCATTTGTTCAAGATATTATATATTGACATTGTTCATTGCGGATAGTATTTTTTCTTTATATTTTTTGTATATTCTGGAATGTATTGTGCGTGCCGGTGTTGAGTGTTCCACCGAGGGGGTCGACGAACCCAGGGATTGGATTCTGTATTTTGTATTCTGTATTTTGGCTCAGGTTCCAGCTCCATTTGCATTTTGGAACCTGTTTTTTTTTATATTTTTTAACTTAGCGACGTTTTTAGCGACGTTAATATTCGTCACTAAATTTTAGCGATGTTAATAAATGTCGCTAAAAGCGTCGCTAAATGCTGACGTGGCAACACGTGGCACCAAATCTGATGTCAGCTCGTCGTCGCTAAAACGTCGCAAAAGTGTCGCTAAACGGCGGCCACACGATAACGTCGCCTTATACGTCGCTAATTAGCATCAACGAACAAACGTCGCAAATAACGTCGCTAATTAGCAACGTTAATAACGTCGCCAAATAACGTCGCCCTAGTGACGTTTTGCGATGTTTTCTCGTTTAGCGACACGTTTTTTTCCGTCGTTTCCAAAACGTCGTTCAAAACGTCGCTAAATTCATTTAGCGACGTTTTCACCGAGTTTAGCGACGTTTTGTAACGTCGCTAATATGACAAATTTTTGTAGTGTACAGATGATGGGTCATGCCAGTCGGCGCCTGGTAGATAATTCAGGAATTTGCGTTATCCTTTGCCATGCTCCGAGGAAGGAGTACTACAAGAAGTTACTCCACGAGGCTTTTCCTGTTTAAAGCCAACTTCATAACTCCCTCCTCGCGGCTTTTCCTGTTGAAAGACATCTCTCTGACCACCTCTCTGACTTGGTGGAAAATGTATTGCTTGATCTGGAATCAAGCAAGTGTGTCTCTATCGAAGAAGATGTGTACCTCAAGTCACTAAACCTTGGCTTGATAGCTTCCTACTATTATATCAGTTACACAACCATAGAGCGGTTCAGCTCATCTTTGATCCCAGAAACCAGAATGAAGGGGCTGCTGGACATATTGGCGTCAGCCTCGGAGTATGCGGAGCTTCCTATTCGTCCGGGAGAGGAAGAGCTGATAAGAAAATTGATCAACCACCAGAGATTCCCATTCGAGAACCCAAAATGTACAGACCCACATGTGAAGGCCAATGCTCTGTTACAAGCCCACTTCTCTAGGCATACAGTGGTGGGGAGCCTAGCAGCAGACCAGCGGGAGGTGCTCCTCTCTGCCCACAGGCTGCTCCAAGCCATGGTTGATGTTATCTCTAGCAACGGGTGGCTTAGCCTCGCCATTTTAGCAATGGAGGTGAGCCAAATGGTGATGCTTCTTCAACTTCCCCACTTCACCAAGGAGCTAGCCAGGAGGAGACGGAGCTAGGAGAGACTGAGATTCTGGAGTCTCAATTTTGTATTAATGATTTTGTTTTGAGCTCAGGAAATCTAGCTTTCTGCTATTTTGGAATTGAGCTCGTGCTCTTTTAGAGATGGCACGGTTTAATGTAAATATGGTTTCCTATTGCTACTTGCTTACCGCTTATTTAAGCAATTGATAACTGACAGAATATCATTTCGATGCTTGCTTTTTTATGTTTCTATTAACCTCATATATGTTTATGACATATGGTTTTGTGTAGGGCTGCAAACGAGCCAAGCTTTTGTAAGCTTGAGTTTCGCTTGACTAGAATTAATCGAGCTCGAGCTTGATAAAAAATTATTTTAGAGCTTGAGCTTGACTCGAACTTGTTTATATTAATCTTGAGCTTGGCTTGGTTTGAGCTCGAGCTTGGCTTGATAAGCAAGCTTGATAAATAAGCTTGATAAAAATAGCTTGATAAGTTCAAAATAAAGCTCGTTAAGCTTGATTTCAAGCTCGCTCAACTTTATTTCAAGCTCATTAAACTTGATTTCAAGCTTAACGAGCTCGATTTCAATTTAGTTAGGTTTGAATTCAAGTACCTATAATATTAACAATTTATTTATAAAAATTTAATAAAAAAAGTTCCTTAATATCAATTATTAAGGACATAAATATATAATGCACACAAATTATATATAATTAGAATTAAACAAAGAACAAACAAGCTTCTAAACGAGCCAGCTCGCGAGTTCAAACGAGTCGAGTACTTTTAACCTTGAGCTTGGCTTATTTATTAAACGAGCTCGAAAATGAAGCTTGAGCTCAGCTTGTTTAAAACGAACCGAGCTCAAACGAGCTTTAATTGAGCCGAGCTTCGAGCACGCGAAAGACTTGCCTCATTTGTAGCCCTAGTTTTGTGCAAACTTTATCCGTCATAGAATGAACTTGATTTTTGTATAATTATAGCTGGCAGAGCACATACATAGCTTGCAAATTCTGTACATTTGCATTAATTTTTGACAGTCTTTATGATAAGCTGTTAGATAGGGGTGTCAACGGATGCTTATCGGTACGGACAGAACAATATCCGTATCCGTATCCGATTTTTTTTTTGTAATATCCGAATCCGATCCGATATCCGAACGGATATCTCTTTTGACACTCCGAATTCGTATCCGTCTAGTTTAACCGATATCCGATCCGACTAGCTAAAAAATTTGAATGCTAGTATTCGAATATCCGAAATCCGAAATATTAAAAATTTAGTTATTATCCGAAAACCAAATTCAATTTCTCTACAAATTTGAGTCCTTTCTTCTTCTGTTGTACATTATAATTAATATATATTACTATTATATATAAATTATATTATAATTAATTTATGTAAAAGTCAGTTAAGAATAAAATACTTTAATCTTTTCTATTAATTAATATATATTACATATACATTATACTATAATATATATAAAATTTCGGATATCCGAATTCGATATCCAAAATTTGCAATTTAAAGTCGGATCGGATATTAACGGATTTGAATACCTTAATATCCGAATTCGTATCCGAAAATGGATAATATCCGAAAAATATTCGGATATCCGAATCCGATATCTGAAATTTCGAAAAATATCCGAAAGTTCGGATACGGAATCGGATCGGATTCGAATTTTCGACTATCCATTGACAGGTCTACTGTTAGATTATCTTGCGTTGTGAGCACAACAATTACTCCTTTCAAGATCGTCACTTGACCTCAATTATTCCATGCAACATCTTTTTGTTCCATATGCCTCTCTTTTCTTGAACTTGTAACTAAATTTCACTCTCAGTTGTATTTAGTTTATAATTAACTAGTTGATTGTTCTAAAGTAATAGATGGAGAGATCTTTATATCTTGTAACCATCTGTTAGCCAAAAAAAATTTTACTCTCAGTTTGAATTTCTGATTTCGTTCTTGCCGTTGCACGAGCACGATCAAGTAGTTGGCGATTATGAGTGTGTTTGGTATTGCTTAAGCTTAGTCAGCATCTCCTACTTCCACTACTAGCTTATCAAAATAAAAGCTTCACGACATAAACAAGTTCTGTCAAATATATTTTGTTGTTGTTTTAAGAAAAAGAAAAGAAAAGAAAATGAATTCTATGCAATGCATTCTCTTCTTCTTTTTTTTGAATAAAAGTAATTCATTCATTGAAGGAGAAAGGAATTACAAGATGCAATATCCCGAAGGATATTATCAGATATACAAACAGGAATAATGTCATGAACTATTGTAGAGTTCACAGAATTATGCAACAGTGTCTGCGATGCAAGAAGATGTGCACAGTGATTAGCACTTCTATGTACATAAGAGAAAGAGAGATCATTTCTCGATTGTAAAAGTTTCCTGGCATCAAAGATGAATGTGTCTGGCTAGCCATAGGGATGGCTCCATATTGGAATTGATAGAGTCGAGGATAGCTTTGCAATCCCCCTCCAGTATGGTTCGTTGTAGCTTCTTCCTTTCAATCATAATCATGGCTAGATGTATGCCCATTGCCTCTGCTTCCACAGGGGAACCTCCATCTTGAATTTTTGATATGGCGCCCAAGAAGTGTCCTTGTCCATTGCGAAGGACTGCAGCAGCAGACATCCTCCCATCAAGGAAAGCTCCATCAGTGTTGATTTTCAATAAGTTGTCTTCGGGTGGTCTCCAATGGCCAGTGAATGTAGATGTTGCAGTAGCATTAGATGTCGATGAGATATCATTGTTAATTGATTCATATGATTCCTGCATCGTAGAGGCTTGATGAAGAATCCATTTGGTATTGATAGCAGAGTTTTCGAAGATAAATTTGTTCCTGGCCTTCCAAATTTGCCACATTATATAAAAACAGGATGATACATCTTCTCGGGCACCATACTTCAGTAGGTTTGAGAGCAGAGATGAAATCGTAGTGTGTGGATGAATGAATCTACTAATGGATTCATAATTACTCCAAACAGAACCTGTCAAAGAACAATGGAGAATAATATGGTTAGTATCTTCTTCACATACCTTGCACAAAGGGCACATTGCGTCCAAATGATTGAGGTGTCGATGAATATTGGCTTTAGTAGGGAGAGAGTTTGTGAGAGCCCTCCAGGCAAAGAGAAGCACTCTTGGATAAATATGATTGAAGGACCAGAATTTCTTCCAATCATTGAAGTCAGACTCAGTATCATTTGATAAATCCTCGTTGATGGTTGTATGAATAACTCTGTACGATGATTTTGTGGATAAATTACCATCACTTGTATATTTCCAGATCAGTTGATCAGTTTTGCAGTTAGCAGAGAGAGGAATCTTCAATATTTCAATAGCTTCATGCAAGGGGAATAATATATGTATAAGGTTTTCCTTCCAACTGAAATTTTCAGTATTGATGAGATCACTAACATGAGTAGCCCATCACCTGGAGAATTGAAAGCCTGAAACTCTGTTATGAGGTGTGGTAGGAACCCAAGGATCATCCCATATGTTAATTTGAACACCATTCCCTACTGAACAGAAAATATTGCCATGAAGATATTCTCTGATATGCAGTAAACTTGACCAGATACATGAAGAAGTAGGGGTTGGGGTAGCACTCCAGTATGAATGAGAATGAAGAAACTTACTCTGAAGCAATTGCCCCCAAGCAGAACTGGAATCTGTTAAAAATTGCCATGCTAATTTGGCTAACAGAGAAAGATTGACAATGTGAGGATCTCGTATACCAAGTCCACCTTGGAATTTGGGTTTGGTGAATGTAGCCCAGGATTTGAAATGAAGTTTCTTTTTGTTGGTACCAGAATCCCACCAAAAATCTCTTTGGTGCTTAGACAGAGTAGCAGTAACATTTTTGGGAACAATATATGAAGAAAGATAGTATGTAGGAAGGGAGGAATGTATAGATTTGATAATGATAGTTCGAGCTGCATGGGATAGGCATGATCGCTTCCAACCTTGTTGTTTTTTAAAACTGGATTCAAATAGGTCAGAGAAGGAACTAAACCTTTTTTTGGAAAGGAGGATTTTGTGTCCAAGATACTTCTCAGTAGGATGCATAGGTTTGACCCCAATCAAGTTCTGATACATTTGCCGCATGTATGGATCAGTTTTTTTCAAAAAGAAAATGGATGATTTGTCAAAATTGATTCTTTGACCAGACCAGTTTTCAAATGTTTTGATGATAAGTTTGATTTGTGTGATATTGTGGAGTGAAGATTTGCCAAATAATAATAAATCAACGGCAAGGGATAGGTGGGAGAAAGATATTGGGCAATGTCTGAGTTTAACACTGTCATACAACATATTTCGATCCATAATATGAATAAGTGTTGAAAGCACTTCCATACTCATAATGAATAAATATGGCGATAGGGGACACCCTTGGCGAATGCCACAACTAGGAGAGAAAGATTCAGTTGGTGTACCATTGATAAGAACTGAAAATGAAGAAGAAGAGATACACTTCATAATGAGACTGTGGGATTTTCCTCTAATTCCAAAACCTGTTAGAGCTTGGTCGATAATTCCCCAATCAAGCCTATCATAGGCTTTAGACATGTCAATTTTCAGAGCAAATGAGCTGTTATCTGGACTGAATGGAGAAATGGAATGTAAAAGTTCTTGAGCAATGATAACATTGTCTCCAATGTATCTACCTGGCCGAACGAAAGCATTTTGCATGGGGCATGATTTTCTGGAGAAAGGGTCTGATTCTATTGGTAAGAATTTTGGTGATAGTTTTGTAAAGCACATTGCACAGAGAAATGGGTCGAAACTCAGATGGTGTTTGTGGGCATTGGGTTTTTGGAATAAGTGTGATATATGTATGGTTAAGAAGTGGAGGCATGCTACCAGTTGAAAAAAAAACCCTGAATGAGTTGTGTTACCTCATTTCCTATTAGATTCCAAAATTTCTGATAGAAAGCAACTTGATATCCATCAGGACCAGGCGCTTTATAAGGCTTCATGCTCTTTATGACTGATTTGATTTCTTCTTCATTAGGGATCCTACTGATTTCTTCATTCTCAGAATCCGTTAGATGAGCAAGTTCGGCAATAATGTGGGCTGGAATCGGAGGAGTAGTAGAAGCCTAGAAAATCTTCTTGAAATGATGTACAAACGTTTTAGCAATATCCTCATGTACTGAAACTAACTCACCATTATCATTTCTTATGTTATGAATAGTGTTCCTATGCTTCTTAATAGATGCAGAGAGATGAAAGAACCTGGTATTTTTGTCACCTTCACGAAGCCAGGAGATGGTTGAACGTTGTTTCCAGTATGTATCCTTTTGGAGATATAGTTTGTTGAGCCAAATTTGAATTTTTCTCTGCTTTTCAAGATTAACAGATGTCATAGGGCATTGAATACGAAGGAGTTCCCTTTCGTGAAATGTAATATCAGAATCAAGATTCTTCAGTCGATTTGATCCCCATGTATGAAGTTGTGGTAGAAGACTCTTTAGTTTAGGAATAAGATCTTTAGACTGCAAATTACTCCATAGATCAGAAAAAACTTGATTGAAGTCTGCTTCATGTGTCCATGCCATTTCGAAACGATATGGATGTCTTCTTCTTTTGATCGTTAAATCCAACTTTAACATGATAGGATTGTGATCACTGTTCAGACTTGGTAGTTGAATTACCCCAGCTTTAGGATAAAGGGATCTCCAGTTTGGATCAACCATAACTCGATCTAGTCTTTCTGCAACATTGCTTCTGGGATCACGGCGGTTGTTCCAAGTAAAAGCAGGACCAGAATATCCAATATCCATTGCCCCTGAGATGTTAAACCAGTTAATAAAATGTTTATGGTGATGAAAGTTAAAGGATTTCCCTCCACACTTTTCCTCATGACTTAATATTGCATTACAGTCCCCAATTGCCAACCATGGATCGACTATAGAAGTAGTAATCATCTCTATTTGAGACCAGAAAAGCCTTCTTTCAGATAATATAGGTGGGCCATATATAAACAGAGAATGCCAGTTGTGATTAGTAGCTGAATGATGAACATGAGCATGAATATAATTGTCTGAAGATGAGAATAACTGCAAGTTGACATGTGAGTTCCAACAGAGCAATAGTCCACTTGATAAGCCTTTAGAAGATATAGCATTATAATGTTGAAATCCAAGATCCATTGCAATAACTGAAGCTGAATCAGATGAGCATCTAGTTTCAGAGATGAACACTATACTTGGTCTAGAAGTTCGGAGGAATGATTTGAGTGTACGAATTGTCGAGTCATTCCTCAGACCCCGACAATTCCAGGAGAGAATCATGAAGCTGAAGGCTGTTGAAGGCCAGCCGCGCCTGTAGTAGAGTCATTAGTTGAGTTCAACTTCTTAATAGGTCGGACATGCTCAATATCTGATTCCTTCTCTGGTGATAAGGATCGAACTCTTTTACTGGTATTATGAGTAGGGAGTATAGCTTGAGATGGTACTTCAGTAGATGGCATGGGAGGAGATGTAATTGGAGTATGTGGTGATAAGGAGGAAAGCAGGGAAGTGAAGGATTGATGGAGAGATGGGTTTTTGATAAATACTTGGTAGTTGGTAGGAAGTTTATGAGATTTTATCAAAGGATCATGAGTAGTAGGAAGCAATATTTCAGAAGGAGATATGGGTTTAGTAATAGGAAGTGACTTGTTAATGCAGCTTGTAGGATTGGAGGGCGGCACTTGTATAGTAGGATTGGATGGCGGTACTTGTGTAGTAATAGGAAGTTTATGACCAACAGAGAGTGAATACTTGGGTATGGAATGACACACATGTGTGTTTGTGGTATCAGTTAATGGGTTAGTTAATGGGATAGTTGATGACTTAGATAAAGTAGTGGTTAGATTGGGAATGGCCGAATTAATCGGGGTAGTTGGACGAACAGTTACTGATGAGGTAGTTGTTGTAGTGGAGTTGGAATTTGTAACCGTCGCCGGAGATTGGCCGTCCGGTGAAGTTATGGAGGGGACAAAAATGGGATCAATGGGCATGTCGATGGTTGCAGGATTTTGTTGGCAAGATGTAGAATCATTCGGATTGGATGGAAAAGAATCTTCATGATTAGAAACAGGAGTTTTACCTCGAACTTTAGAAGACTCTGTTTTCCTGAATTTTGAAGAATGATTAACACAAATTGAGAGATCAAGTCTCTTGGATAGAAGTTGCAGTATCTTTCCTTTTTGATCATCCGTCCATGAATCATCAATCTTTGATATATAATCTTTATGAGTGATACAGGAATGAACACCATGACCCAATCTTCCACAAAATGTACATAATTTGGTAAGTCTCTCATACCATAGGTGAACATTGCAGTATGTGTTATTGCCCATTGAAACCCGGAGGATCCTGACAAGGGGTTCGGATACATCGATTTTGATTTTAGCCCTTGCAAAGAGACTCCAGTTTGCAGCATCGAATGTAGAGAGAGGCTTGACAGAACCAATTCTTGCTGCCAAAGTTGATATAAAATCTGTTGAAAGCAAATTCACTGGAAGGCCATGAAACTGGACCCAGAATTCTGCTTTGTTGAAGGTGTAATCACAGGGAAGCTTGTTGGGGAGACATCTCTCAATCAAAATCAGATCGGAATTGAATTTCCATGGACCATTATCTGCAATATATTCTAAATCTTCATTGCATTATTCAAATTTTGCCGAGAAGGAGTTACCATAGTATTCAGCAATCTTGACTTGTCCTTTGCGCTTCCACATCTTTGATACAGTAGTGACTATGATGTGTGGTGGGTATTGTTTACTAGTGAGAATTCTGAAGAAGATGTACTTTTGCCACTCTGCTTGTGGGTTGTTTGACAATTCTGATATCTGGTCAGAATCAGAGGAAGTTGAAGAAGAAAATAGTGAACCAAGTTTTTCAACAATCTCATCATATGAGATTGAAGTGGAGGAATTGGTAGCCATAGAGATAGAGAATAGATAATAGAGGGAAGATATTGAAGCAAGGGAGAGACGGTGGGAAACAGAGAATTGGAGAGTATCTCTATGAGATATAGAGGAAGAAGGAGTTGCAGAGAATCAGGAGGAGGAGGAGGAGGAAAATCGCCATCTCGGGAGAGAGCGAGGCTGATATAATGCATTCTCTTAAAATATAGTTATCCTATGTTAACAGCACCCTACTTTATTCGATGTTATTATTTCCTTCCCTAAAATATGGTTGACATGTCATTGAAATCACTGCCAGCCTGAGCCAGGTGCTGGAAGAATTTATAGGACCGAAATCCTCGTATGTTTTTTTTTTTTCGATAAAGAAACAATTAAGACGGCAGTGCTAACAAACTTAGCAAATCCATTACAATTGACCACCCCTTGTTGGTTTGTTTAAGGTTTGACTAATTGGCATCGAGGAGTTTTGGTCTTTAAGTCAGCAAAAAAATCCTTTGCCAAAGTCCAACGGTCTCCAAGTTTGGTTACAATAACGGTCTCCAAGTTTGGTTACAATAACCTATATTATCTATCCGGATAGAAAGCGATTAATGTACAAATTAACACTGTTTAATTACTTAGAGCATCCACAGTGGCAACACTCCAAATTATTTCAAACCATACTCCAAAAATTAATTTTGAAGTCTTTCCTTCATGTTGGTACACAATGATATACTCCAAATAAACACTCCAAATTGACAAGTGACAACATTCCATCTTTTTTCTCCTTATTTTTTCTTCATAATTGACAAGTGACAACACTCCAACAAAAAGAATGAAGGAGAAAAGTAAATATGGTGGACCCCAAGTAACTATAGCTCCACTAGTGGACTCTCCAAATTTGAAGAGTCATTTGGCTTTCTACTCTTTTTCAAGTGTGGACAAGAGTCCATTGTAGCCCTCAAGTGCTATAAAATTTAGCCAAAGATCAAATATAGCACTTGAAAAAAGTCCCACTGTGGATGCTCTTAGTTACCTTTGGTTTCAAATTTTTCTCCAAAATCAGAGTTATTAATTGCAGGGGCGGATCCACACTTGTGGTGGGGTGGGCTCCAGCCCACTCCAAAAAAAATTTTTTACTCTTTTTTTCTTATATATTTTCTTTTTTTTTGAATTTTTATATAGGATAATCCACCTTTAGCCCACCCGAATCTGTTGTAGCCCACCTCAGTTTCAGTTTCTGAATCCGCCCCAGATTAATTGACACAAATAGAATTAAATGGATAAGAAATTTTATTCGGCTAAACACTTTGGTTTCTGAGATTGAATTAAATCAACTTTTGATTTCCCAAATGAGTAATGCTACAGTTACAACCAAATGCTTACAACCCTCTTACAACCTTCACCCATTGCTGACATGTGGCCCACATGTCAGCACATGGGTGAGTGGTTGTAAAAGGGTTGTTAAAATTTGGTAGTAGACTTAGCATTATTGTTTCCCAAATGCAATTTTCTAAGGCACAATTTCCTATGGCTTGTTATTAATTTCCTATATTGACATCAATACATTACATGGAGTTTATTTCCATACAAAGTAAATAGAGAGATGATTATTGTTGTCAACAACCAACTGAAGCAAATTGGAACAAAAATTTAAAGCATCAATAGTTGACGTTTATGATGCTGTGACATTGCTTAATCGTAAAATATTTTTTCTTTACACTATTATCGGCTTCTTTTTTAATTTTATTTTATGCTTCAACCAACTGTCAACCATTCTGAAGTTACGAAATGTAGGGCAGCCCAAAAAGCGTGTCATTTTTTTTTTTCAATCCTTTAGGACTGTCGTATTCTAATGTGAGCCTGTCAACTATTCTGAAGTTACGAAAAGTCAATACTGGAACAAAAAATATTTATTTAAGTGATGAACGTATTTATATTAATTAAAAATAACAAATTATATATAAAATAAAACTAATTATTATTTAATTATTATTTGATTATTTATTTAATTATTAATTAGTATTAATAAAATATTTAATAGCACAATAAAATTATTTTTCAAAAAGTTTAACTTTCATTCCTCCAAATCCAAATCCAACCAAACATAGAATTCCATGGATTTGGCTCCATATCTATAAAATCCTAAATTCCATCTCCAAATCATAAAATCCTAAAATAAGATTATAATTAAATATTTATTTATAAATTATTAATTAAAATTATAGTTACAATTAATAAATTATTATAATTATGATTAATAAAGGTATAATTTATTAATTAAGATTACCATAAAATATAAAAATAAAACTACAAATTAATAAATTATTAATCAAGGCTATAATTATGATTGATAAATTAATCAATTATTAATAAAATTGTGATGAAATATTAATTAATAAAATTAATAATTAATTATTTAAGTGATGAACGTATTTATATTAATTAGAATAAAAATTATATATAAAAGAATAACTAATTACTTAATTTCTAATTAGTTTTTCAATTAATTATTAACTAGTATTAATTAAATATTTAATAGCACAATAAAACTATTTTTCAAAAAGTTTAACTTTTATTCTTCAAAATCCAAAATTTGGATCTGGTATCCACTTTCCATATCCAAATCCAACTCCAAACAAACATAGAATTCCATGGATTTGGCTCCAAATCCATAAAATCCTGAATTCCTTCTCCAAATCATAAAAGCCAAAATTAAGATTATAATTAAATGTTTATTTATAAATGATTAATTACAATCATTAATTAAAATTATAGTTACGATTGATAAATTATTATAATTACGATTAATAAAGGTATAATTTATTAATTAAGATTACCATAAAATATAAAAATAAAGTTACAAATTAATAAATTATTAATCAAGGCTATAATTATGATTGATAAATTAATCAATTATTAATTAAGATTGTGATGAAATATTAATTAATAAAATTAGTAATTAATTATTTAAGTAACGAACGTATTTATATTAATTAAGAATAAAAATTATATAAAGAATAACTAATTATTACTTAATTCTTAATTACTTTTTTAATTAATTACTAACTAGTATTAATTAAGTATTTAATAGCACAATCAAATTATTTTTCAAAAGTTTAACTTTCATTCTTCCAAATCTAAAATTTGGATTTGGTGTTTCATATCCAAATCCAACTCCAACCAAACATAGTATTTCATGAATTTGGCTCCAAATCTAATATATATATATATATATATATATATATATATATATATATATATATATATATATATATATATATATATATTAGAAACCAAGGCCCATGGACAAAGTCCACCCAGCCAGCCTTGGCCGTGAGTTGTGGCCCCTGTCACCCAACCGTCCCCTAGGGGTTTCGATCTTGAGACCTACCCTCCCCCCCCCCCCCGTAATGCCCCGCTCCGCTCGGTGCATTATGATGAGTCGTTGACTCGAAGAGTTGCGTTGACCCGATGAAGTATCGATGCGAATCGATGCGAGAGTTACGTTGGCCAAAGGTAAGCTTTGAGTGGGTTGGAATCTATGAATCGAATCGATGCAAAGGATAAGTTCCGTTGAGCAAGTACTAATGTTGATTGATCTGGTGTGCAGGCTATGCCTTTATGCTGGATTACGGATCGTGGTATGGACGCGATAGGCCAAATCAACCGAGTAGTTCAAAGGAATGGCTAAGTCCAGGAGTTAGCTATGCGATCGAGTTATGGAAGCGAGACGCTTCAATCGGCGAAGCGGCAAGGCGTATCGGCTTAAGGTGGGCGGGTTCTTGACTCTCTCTCCCCATTCCTTCACGTCTAATAAAATGTATTATGGTATGCGTAAGATGTTATCGAGTTAGCGAGCGTGGCTCGGCGACGGATTACGGGTCTAAGTATGCGTTGAACACTAAGGTAGAACATTGAACAATCGAACAATTGAAGCGACGTGCATCAAGTGTACGAGTCGCGGTAGGGCAATGATGGAAGAACATTGAAAGACGATATTGAGATGTGCATCATGTGCACGGCTCCGAGAACATTGAACACTAGGCGGAGAACATTGAATACGGTGCTGAGCGTGCCTTCGGGCACTTATGTTACGAAAAGACTAAGTAATACGAAATTATGCTGTGAGAATAACTTACGAATGGTACGCGTTGAATACGAGTATGAGATGACTAAGCCGTTGGGCGTCGTGCATCAATATGGATGTGTTGGGGCATAACGCCGACGGAGCTCCCCATATGAATGGTTGATTATGTTTATCGCACGAGAAACCGTTTATGGCACGGAAAACCGTTTATGGAACGAAACTATGATTATGCAACGGAAGATTTGGTTGGATTGTTATGTGTGTTTGCTATGGCGCGTATTGCATGGTCAATGGACTCGGATGGCCCGTGCACGGGTACGACTTCCCTCGAACGGTTACGCCGGGGCGCCGGGACCGTTCGGCCTAGGAGGGAATTATGTGTGGTATTTTATGGTGCACAATATTCGGACGGATTATGACCGTCCAGTGCTGTGATAAGCTATGATATCCGTAAGTTTGGGATCCTTCGGATATTGGGCTAGCAACCCGTATCGAAGTGATTGTAGGCTTACACATAAGAGATGCCAAGTCCATTACGGTGCGAAACACCGTAACCTTCATATAGATAGGGCCGGTGGGCTGAGATGAGAGTTGGGTGCAGGCGCAGGGCCTGCGACCCTTATGCATGGTCTAAGTTTATGGTTGGTTGTTGCGTGAATGATATGATTCTATGTTAAGTTCTAACCCATGCAGGCTAGGCAATATGGGACGGAGATGTGCACGATCATTATGATTATGTTTCAGATTATGTCTAACTGTATCTGCTGTAGGAACACGGTATGGGACACATTTATGATAATGTGCTATGTTTAAGCGTTGCCATGAAATCGATCCTAAGGCTAATAGAAAGATCACAATTTAAGATGCATGTTTTACTAAATGGATTAAGTGTTTGGTTTGGTGCGAGCGGGTCTTGATCAGTGCGAAGCGAGGACGAAAGCACTAATCCCCCACTAGTTTATGTGCAGGCTCAGGTTATGATCGGCTCGGTGCGGAGCTTGGCTTGGACGTGCCGAGGCATGGAGTCCTTGGCGTTCAAGAGGAGCTTCCGCATATACGTTCGGACTTGCGACATGGAGATGTTCGGCCGAAGACAACTTGGTAGCTATAAAGGGGCATAATGTATGGAACAATATAATCCTTTGTAAGCTAGAGAGATCATGAGCGTTGTAGCCAATTGGCATGTTAAGTTGGGCTATTCAGTGCCTTTGTAACCTTCAGTTCATTATGAATAAAAGAGATTCTTGTTGTATACTCTGTTTTCCTTCCGATGCTTATGTTATCAAATTGAGATAGTTCTATGTGAACCTGTTATCTTGCCTTGCACGAGCGCAACTCCAGGCTCGTGCGGCATCACGCCCCAGCGAGGACGATAATTCGGGTAAAATCTAGCGAGGACGAGCGATTTCCCGGGTCGGGGCGTGACACCCCCCGCCGGGTGCCAACGATCTTACCGTTACACTAACATGCCCCCCCCCACATATATATACAATATATTTTTTATGTAATATTAATTTTTTCATTAATTAATCGATGATATACATCCGGGCTCATTTAATGTCACCCCCAGTTTTCGAATTAGGGGTATTTTTGTCATTTTTAAGTTTTATAATTTTTTAGGAATTTTATTTGATTTTATATGATTTTTAGGAATTTATTTGAGTCGGTTTGAATTTTACCCAATTCGGACTCAAGTTGGAGATCCGGGTAGCCTGAACACTAGTGGGACCCACATACTAGCTGGGCTTGGCCCACATACCATCCTAATTAGGCTAGAAACTATAAACCCTATTTCCATGGCTTAATTAGTCATTATAGAGGCTTAATTTGTATTAGAATTAAACCGAACCAAACCCGAACCAAATAAAACCTAAGTCTAATGGGTTGGAGGGTTATTGGATCTCATCCAAACCCAATAACCCCCGTCACCATGGCCGGCCACATGAAGGAGCAACCCCCCCCCCCCCCCCCCCCCCCCCCATTCCTTCACAACCAAGTAACTCTCTCTCTCTCTCAAAAATTCTATTTCTTCTTCCAAGCTCTTCTCCAAGGAAACCTAGCATAGGTATGTCATTAAATTTCCAGTTATTACTCTTTTGCATTTATGTTCTTCACAATAAATGTTGAGAAGTGAATTCTCTACACTTTGCCCCTAGGATTGGTAGGTTTTCCTAAAATCTAGGTTAAGGATTTAATTTGGGGCTTTCCTATTTGAGAGTGGTATATATATATATATATATATATATATATATATATATATATATATATATATATATATATATATATATATATATGTGTGTGTGTGTGTGTGTGTGTGTGTGTGTGTGTGTGTGTATATATATAATTATAGGTATATGTGTATTTGTGTGTGGAGTGAGAGAATGGTGGTAGTGGTGTATGAGTGAGAGTGGTGGTGAGAGTGTGTGTTTGTGTGTGTGTGAGTGTGTGTTTGTGTGTATGAATTTAGATATGTGTATATATATATATATATATATATATATATATATATATATATATATATATATATATGTTTAGATATAAGGATATGTGTATGTGTTTATATATATATATATATATATATATATATATATATATATATATATATATATATATTATATATATATATGAAAAAAATATATATATGTATATATGTGTGTGTATATATATGTATATGGAGATGTGTGTGTATGTATATATATATATATAGATGAGTGTGTGTGTGTTTGTGGAGATAGATATATGGTTATATATATATATATATATATATATATATATATATATAATATATATATATATATATATATATATATAGAAAAGAGAGTAGAGGAAGAAGTAGGATGAGAAGAAGAAGAAGAAGGGGATGCAACAGCAGCAGCTGCTGCTGTGCTGCTGTGGCAGCAGGCCACACACAGCAGCAGCAGCAAGCCCTGCAGTGGCAGCTGCAGTAGCAGCCATCCCCCCCCCCCCCTTTTTGAAGCCATGTACCCCCCTATCTACCCCCCCCCCCCCCACATATATATATATATATATATATATATATATATATATATATATATATATATATATATATGTGTGTGTGTGTGTGTGTGTGTGTGTGTGTGTGTGTGTGTGTTTATATAGGTATATAGATAGATAGTTATATAGATAAATAGATAGTAGAATTAGAAGTTAGATAGGAGAAGAATTTGAAGAAGAAGGGAAAGAATAAGAAGAATTAGAGGAGAATGGAATTGGAAGAAGTAAGAAAAGTAGAAAAGGAAAGAAAGGGGAGAAATAAGGTTAGGAAATGAGAGGAGAAGGATAAGGAGAATGGGAGAATTAGAAGAAGGAGAATTAGAATTTAGAGTTAAGGAAGAGATTTTGAATGAGAGCTAAAAGGGAGTTTTTAGGAGAAGTCGAATTAGAGAGCGAAACGGAGCTCCGAGTATCGGATCGCGACGAAACTTGACGTAGGCCTAGGATATGTGAATTAGATTTTGCGGGTAGGCTCCCGAGTTGAAATCGGGGTCGTAGGGCGCCGGTATCGTGCCGTATCATTGCGTATCTTGAAATATTCAAGATATCGGCAATGGGCCGTATCATGGACTGGATGTCCACGTTACCTAGGTATTTTGGTAGGTAACGTATGTATAGATTAGTATCTTACTACCCTAGGGAGATCGGGTCAAAATATCAAGCGTAGGTAGGCTAACTAGATAATTGCCGAAGGTAGAATTTTACCCTTTTTAAGGATAAAATAGGGAATTGGCCCATGGCCAAGATTTGAGTTTCCAAGTCCAAGATGGACTTGGATATGGGTTGTAGAGGTTGGTAATGAGTAGAATTAGCCGTCTAAACCTAGTCTTGGCCCCGGTTGACCACAGTTGACTTTTTAGACTAAAAGTCAACTATGGGTCAACACTTTACCCAATTTAGTTCCAAATTCCATTTAACTTGGACAGTTGACTAAAAGTCAACTATTAGTCACCAGTGGCCTAGGGTTGACCTAGAGTTGACCTAGAGTTGACCAGAGTTGACCCGTTGACCAAAAGTCAACGGTAAGCCAGTTTTTGACCTAGTTTGATTCGGATTAACTTCCAATGTTCTCCCATGACCAAGATTGACCCGACTAGACATGTCTTGACCTAGAATGACTAAATAGGATTTAATTTGATTTAACTTTACTTTCTAAACATAGTATTGATACGTCTTGTTCTCTATAGGTCCTCGAGACACTGCAGTTGATCCGGTCGACAGATTTTATCATCTTACAGGCGAGTACATTCTCTGATACTTATTCCCAATTTATGATAACTGTTATGATTCATGTACTTAGTGTTGATATGCTTATTCCTGACACATGGTTCTCACGGATTGGTATTCCTGGATCCCGACGGGAGATGTTTCTCCTTCTTAGGTTGGGATGTATTGTGCAAGCTCCCTTGTACCTCTTGCTCAATATATGGTCACTGATTCTAGAGAAGGTTAGCTACCTTCTCATTAGAATCCCGTGCAGTGACGTGTCCTGTTTGGATCCATTCTACCAGTTGGGGTAGGGGGAGTAGTAGCGTATACCTGTGATCAGATCCATCCCGCATTCCCGAACAGTGTGAGTCATATACCGCACATATGACTTGCCAGGCCAGTTCTTGACAGGTACCCAAGCCGATCACAAGCTGAAACTACTACTCACACACATTGGACATATGGCTTACCTTGACCTGTGTACATACCATGATCCCGTTCTATTTTCTTGTTCTAGCTCTAGCTCTACAGCTTACCATGCCATGATACATACATGTACACTCCATGATTTATTGTATATGCTCTATTTACAGTCTTATAGCTTTTATTCTATCTTGAGATCTGTTATGAGATATATGTACTCGTTCCATCCTAGCTGGATTATTGACAAAATATTACAGATGCCGATGAGGGAGATTGCAGTACCTACTACGGTCCGGATGACGTAGTAGGCCTAGACTTGGTCCCGCAGGGCGTAGCTCCGCCTGACGAGACCATACCACTTGTTTAGTTAGAGTAGGTCTTTTGTACTGGACTTTGTCTCCAGTCACTTTTGAGACTGTATTACTTTTGGACTGTATTAGAGACTGGACTTGTATATTATTTGTATTTGGACTTGACAGGTTATATTTTATCGTCTTGTTGTCTTTATCTTTCAGTCTTTATCTTTCAGTCTTTACTTATCATCTTAGAGTTGTGATTGAGCACTCATATATATTCATTGCTTGTCCTCCGTTCGGAGTTGACCATATTCTCGACAGGTTTTGTTATATATATAAACTGTTGTCAGACTAGAAAATCCACAGCGTTCCACGCCGTTTTTCCGGTGAGGGCTGGACGTTATCGTGTCACGTGCCCTTTTAGCGGGTGCGGGTCGTGACATTTAAATTTAAGTTTATTATCATCAGTAATACAGATATAATTAATTGTTGATATATATATATATATATATATATATATATAATTTTTTTCGTAATATTAATTTTTAGAAATAACTAATCAACAATATACATACGAGCTCATTTATATTAAAATTTTACATATATATATATATATATATATATATATATATATATATATATATATATATATATATATATATATATATATATATATATATATATATATATAATTTTAATTTAAATGAGCTCGTATGTATATCGTTGATTAGTTATTTTTTTCGTAATATTAATTTTTTATAAATACTATCAACGATATACATACGAGCTCATTAATGAAAATTATATATATATATATATATATATATATATAATATATTATATATATATATATATATATATATATATATACGAGCTCATTTAAATGAAAATTATATATATAATTTTTTTTAAATGAAAATATATATATATATATATATATATATCTATATATATATATATATATATATATATATATATATCTATATATATATATATTTTATGTTATATATATATATATATATATATATATAATATATATATTATATATAAATGAGCTCGTATGTATATATATATATTATATATATCTATATATATATATATATATATATATATTATATATATATTTTAATTTAAATGAGCTTGTATGTATATCGTTGATTAGTTATTTCTAAAATTAATATACGAAAAAAAAATAACTAATCAACGATATACATACAAGCTCATTTAAATTAAAAGTTTTATATATATATATCATATAATATATTATTATATATATATATATATATATATATATATATATATATATATATATTATAATTTTTAATTTAAATGAGCTCGTATGTATATCGTTGATTAGTTATTTCTAAAAAAATTATTATATATATATATATTATATATATATATATCTATATATATATATATATATGTAAAATTTTAATTTAAATGAGCTCGTTTGTATATGTGATTAGTTATTTCTAAAAATTAATATTACGAAAAAAAAATTATTGCCAAAACTTAAAATTTTTTCCTTCTTCGACCACATAAAGTAGAAAAAGTTTTTTATATTCGTTAATAGTAAGTAGTTTGTTAAACAATTTGTTACTCCTTCCACTCCTACCAAAGTAAATACGTATAAAAAAATCAATAGAAACACGTTGGACTGATAATGGAAGAGAAAGAATAATAGGATTGAGAGGCTAAAAGCTTTTCTTCAGTTATTAGCTGTATTGGAACTCAAAACCATCTATTGGAACTCCAACATCTATTGGAACTCAAAATCAACTATTTGAATTGAGTAAAAGGGTATTCTGGACATAAAAATATGACATGAAAAAGAAAGATAAAAATAATACTAAATCTACCCCTCTCTGTCCGGATAGATTCTAGCCAACTAGTTTTATTGATTATCTATAGATAGTTGGCAAAGTCCATTTTGCCACAGAGGTCTCCAATTATGTAGCTGTCTCCAAAGACCATTTCAATGCAACAACTGCGCGCGCGGTTGATAGTAGATATCAGTGACAGAGTTCTTAATTGCTGCCATGCATCTCTGACTTGTTTACAAAAAAAAAAATGAAAAAAATGCATCTGGATCAACTCCTCTATGCAAAACTCAACTTCTTGCTTATGAGTTATGACAATCAACTTTCAACCCCATAATTATCAGCAACTTCTTGTTTAAGTGCCACTTCCCAACTTCCTCTCTCTATGTCATTCATAGTACAGAGTAGAACAGACAAGGGAGAATTGTCATGCTCTCCTCTGTGAATATTATGAATATGAACATGAATATAAATTAATACTTATTTCAGTTGCTGTTGTTGTAGTTTTTTTTTTTTTTTTAAGATGTCCGACGATACGTACGAGATTTTGTGCACGCTGCATGCATTGCATGCATGGTGGACAGTTCTTCAACTCCCACCAAATAAATGAAAGAAATAATACGCGTCCGTGGCTCGATCCACTCATCTTCCGCCACCCAGCCAGGATCTTATATCTCTCCTCAGCAACCACAAGAGCTACTCGAGTTCGGTCCACAGTAACCATAAGAACCACTCGAGTTTGGTGGTGGTTGTTGTTGTTATTGTGTAAGCAATAGGGGTGAGCAAACGGTCGGTTCGGTTGAGCCGAATCGTTTTTTTTTCCTGAACCGAACCAACAACCGAACCGACGAAATACAGGCCGAACCGAACCGTATACTAATGAACCCTATCCTAACCGAACCAAAATTACTAATTCGGTTTAATTGGTTCGTGGGCTTTAAAAAAAGGCCGGCCCATATCAGCCCAAAAACTGCATAAGTCAAAATATTTGATTTCTTCTGAAGTCCATAACCAAAAAATTTGTAGAGAAAAACTGAATGCAGAGTTATAAAAACTGAATGCAAATACAAATTCCTCACACCTAATACTATACATATACAAATTCAGCTTTCAAGCTTCAACTATACAAATTCTTTGAAGTCCACAACCACAACTTGTAGATAATACATATAAAAATTTGCAAAGTTATAAAATTTACAAAGACAGCAACTTGTACATAATACATAACAGCAAGTCAGCAAGTAAGCATCTTCCAAGTTCCAACTAGTACAAATTGTGCTTCCAACATATACAAATTCAACTTAATACATATACAAATTCCCATTAGAGGCAAGTCTACCAGAGAAGTCAGGACAGAAAATAGTAAATCCAGCAATAGCCAAGGCCCAAGTCTACCACAAACAGAGGCTCAGATTCTGCCAGAATCATTCTGGTCCAGAGCAGCAGAAGACCAGAAATATCTAAATTTTCCTGCAAATACATCAACTAAAAGAGAGGAATAAAAATCGAGAGGCTCAGAATGGCTTTTTATGCATCATTAAAGATGCAGTGTAGTATCATGCTACAATATCTCATGTCAAATCATCATCGCTAATTCTTATAGAAAATTTTAGTAACATTTTAATGTATTAAACAAATTTTTGAATTTATGAAATATCACCAGTGGCCGCAACGAGTGCCTCGCCAATCACCTATGGCTGCCAACGAGTGCCATGCCAATGGCTGCAACATAATAGTAGAACAACAGTGCAAATAATATATCCAGCAGTGCAATAGACAAATACTTCCAGAATAGAAGAAGAAGAAGAACAGTGCAATAGGCAAATATATCCAGTTACACAGAAACTAGAACAGCAGTGCAAAAAGGCAAATATATCCAGCAGTGCAATAGGCAAATACTTCCAGAACAAAAGAAAAAGAAGAAGAGCAGTGCAATAGGCTAATATATCCAGTTGCACAAAAACTAGAACAGCAGTGCAAAATGGCAAATATATCCAGCAGTGCAATAGACAAATACTTCCAGAACAGAAGAAGAAGAAGAAGAAGAAGAAGAAGAAGAAGAAGAAGAGCAGTGCAATAGGCTAATATATCCAGTTACACAGAAACTAGAACAACAGTGCAAAAAGGCAAATACTTCCATAATAGAATAACAGTCTCACTCTCAGCAGATGTGTCTTGATGTTGATTCCAGGACCACAATTACAAAATAGTGGAAAATATTACAAGCATGTGTTGTTCCAAATATATCCAGAAGAAGAGAAAATAAGATCAAACCTTGCTTGTCGATGTTGAATCCACCATTAACTTATCCAAATCTAAATAAAAGAGTAAATCAATAAAGAAGTTAAATAACAAAACTATTCAATAATATTCCAATCTCTATGAAATAATGTAATACAAATAAATTTGTTAAAATTACCCATTTCAACTTTGTAGAGATCTTCAAAATCTTCTTCTATAATAGATACAATAGCTCGATCGGAAGGCTCCTGAAACCAATCTTGACAACAAATAAATGCTTGGGCAATTTTGGGAGTCAAAGAGCTCCTATATTCATCAAGCACACGACCCTCCGTACTAAAAGCGGACTTGGAAGCCACGGTAGATATGGGAACGGCCAACACATTCCTAGCCATCTTCGAAAGGATCGAAAAACGTGGAGAATTAAGCTTCCGCCATCCCAAAGATTGAAATCATCACTCTCATCTTCATCATCATCATCTACGTTACTTTCATCTAGATAACGATCAAACTCCGATTTTGTATCACCACCACCCAACTCCATCTTATGCTTATTGAATTGGGCTTTCATAAACTTTTTCATTTGCAAGTTGTGTGCCGGTTGATTCTCACTAGAAGATTGAACTCTTTCATTAGTAGTAGTAATGCCACCACTTTGAGAAGGGACATATTCTTGTATTCATTAAACATTGAGTATGCGACACTTTTCACTTTCTTCTTCATGGAATCACTCTTTTTCGTACCATAAAAATGATCAAGAGCATATTCCACGTAGTCCAACTTATGACGGGGATCAAGAATTGGTGCAATGAATATAATCATATTCATCTTCTCAACGTCCCCCAATATTTTTGATATTTTTCTCTCATCTTATTAGCCATGGTAGACAAGTCAAAGTTTTCACTCTCTTTTGGGGTACGCAAAACAATGTCAATAGATGTAATTTCATCAAAGGAATTATTGGAAGTGACATACAAAGAACCAGAGATACGCAATGTAAGTTCATAGAAATGTTCTAGGAAAGTGCATAATCTTCTTACATTAGCCCAATCTTCATCACTAGGGAATCCACCATGCTGCACTAGCTCTACCTTGAACCATAGATCTTTTCCGGAGAATCTCTCAAAGGCACTTTCAAACCTTTGTGCCGTATCCAACATTATAAATGTAGAATTCCATCGGGTGCTCACATCAAGACACAACAACTTCTTGCTTTGTATCTTTTCGGCTTCAACGCACTCCTTAAAATTTTGAAATCGACTAGGAGAATGTCTCACATACCTTACCGCATTCCAAATACGAGCAACCGATGGAGACATCAACTTTAAGCCATCAACAACAACAAGATTAACGATATGTGCAACACACCGCATGTGTAAGTATTTGCATTATAGGTTGCTACTTCCCCAATTTTGAATCATTTTGCTTAAATAAGAAATAGCAACGTCATTGGAACTAGCATTATCCACCGTGATAGTGAAAACCCTATCAATGCCCCACTCAAGTAAGCAATTTTCTACCGCTTTTCCGATGGCCTCGCCTTTGTGACTTGATATTAGACAAAAAATTATTATTCTTTTCTTCAACTCCCAATCATCATTTATATAATGTGCCGTAAGACACATATAATTAATTTTTTGCAGTGATGTCCATGTATCCGTAGTAAGACAAATCCTTTTATTGGATTCTTTCAAATATGTCTTGAACTTACTCTTTTCAATAGAGTAAAGATCAAAAGAATCACGTGCCATGGTCCATCTTGACGGGATACGAAAGCTAGGACATGCAACATTCATAAAGTGTCTAAAGCCGTCACACTCTACAAACCGGAAAGGAAGCTCATCAACGATCACCACACGTGTCAAGGCCTTCCTCGCCTCGTCTTGACTGAATTTCCAACTAGTTAGTATCTTATCGTTGGACTTTGCATTTGGATGCAAGTTCAATATTGTTTGACTAGAGTATTGATTTCTTGGATTCAAGGGACATACGTTCCAATGGTTTTTCACACTACTAGTGCCATTTATTTTACTATGACAATGGTATTCTTTTCCGCATTGCTTGCAACTAGCTTTTGGCCGACCTTTCGCATCAACAATTTTATTGAAGTCTACCCAAAACATAGCTCTTTTCTTCATAGGCTTTCTACTAACCGGAAGCCTCGAATTGGAATGGACAAGTGGATCATTTGTGGCTTGGGAACTAGTTCCCTCCATGTCACGATCCGCTACCCAAATTGTTGGGCCGGGCCGAGTCATGTCCAGCCTACGCTTGAGATAAAGCGCAGTAAGCTGTTCTAGAGATAACAAGATAAGACTAAATATGCTAACAGTTCTATAAGTAAAAAAGAGTCATAAATGCTCCAAACACAAAAGTCATCTCATATAACAATAAGTTCAAGTACAAATCTGAAATGTAAAACTGGATACAGGTCCAGTTACAAAATACATAGTCTAATACATGACTACTCTCAAAAGTCTAAAACAATAGACAACTAGACGAGATTTTCCGCAGGTACATCCTCGTAGGGCAAAGCCTGGTCCTCGGCAGTAACTCCATAATACAAATCACAGAGCAACTCCTCCTCAGTAAGTATACCTACAACGTTATCCTGTCAGGACGAGAGCAAGTACTATTTCTAACAAACTAAATATATGAAGCATGAACAGAAATATAATAAACTGAAATCATGGCATATCATGGTTTAATTGGTTCTTTTTAGAAATGGCAACATATAGTTTAAAAGTTTAAAACCGTAGCATGTACGTGAATCGGTCAATAGGTGAATAGGATGTACAGCGGTACATATCAAGTTTCTGAAGTGTACATACGTACCCTTAACGGCATCGGTGTATGTCCATACACAAATGCGGGATCAGACATACGACAAAGTTACATATAGAATATAACAGTGCTCGGTAAATACATACGGAGAAGGGGGTCATGTTCACGTACACTACTAACAGTTTCTCCTTAACCCGTTATTTAAACATGTAAGAGATATGAAAAACTGTCCTAAACATGGTAGAGACTGAAAGTAATACAACATGCAAAGTTTTAACTTGCTACCCCAAGGATCAGCATTTAACATGGTTGGTAAATCACAGTTTATTGTTTATAGCAGTATGTAAAGTTTGTAGAAAGTACTTGCCTTTAGCAAAGCAAAGCAGTGATAAAAATGCTATAGATGCCTGGTAACTCGTCACTGTAGAAATAAATACATAAACTTAGTTTTTATACTAAGTTAAACACTAAGACACTAGTGGTGCAACACGACTTTCTAACTGGACACCTAGCCAAATGGTGACTTTAGCATAGGAAACCAATGTGGGGTGCCACAATACTCAAACTAACTTTCTAGGGTCTTTACACTAGTGCGGGGTGAGTTCCAATACGACTATAACTCAAAAAACACAAAAAGTTGCAAGTCGTAACTATGCAATAATTAATTCAAACTGTACACTATGTTCCAACAATTTGTGAGATAGACAAAAGGTTCAATTTTACATAAAATAAAGTACCAAAATGATTCTTGTTAATTATAGAAATTTATACTAATTTTTTTGGAATTTATAAACCCTCATAAATATTTATTAAAAATCAGCAAACATAAATATACTGAAAATGAGTTCTATTTTTCTATTTGTATAAAATACCAAAAGCACTTAATAAATGCTAGAAAAATTATAATAAATTGTATAAATTAACATAGTATTTAAATACAATTTTTTCTAGATTTTTACAGCAATTAAACTATATAAGAAAATTCAAAAACAGCAAGCAACAGTTTCTGAAAATTAATTAATTAATTATTTACTATTTTGTCCATGTATTCGAATTGAACGAAGTCCAGATACAGGACCCAGAGCCATGAATCAAATCCAATATGACTTGTACAGACTCTGAATGTATTAGACACAATTGGGCCCAAAAACCCATGCTAGGCTTGGACATCAATTGGTCATAACAAATAAAATACAGGAATTTAAATAATAATAATATATTTTTAAAGTGGTAAAAATATACAAGTCACAAATATATATAATAAAATAATCTTGTGAAATTCTACATAACAATATTTTGTACAAGGTAGAATTTGTAATACATATATAAATATACAACAACAATATTTATATATATACATATAAATATATAGATATATATATATATATATATATATATATATATATATATATATATATATATATATATATATATATATATATATATATATATATATATATATATATATAATGGATATATATACATAATAAATATACATATATATATATAAGAAATACTAAATATAAAATATATATATATATACATATACAAATACTGTATACATATATATATATATAAAATAGTATATATATATAATATATATATATATATATATATATATATATATATATATATATATATATATATATATATATATATATATATATATATATATAATATATATATAAAATATATATATATATATATATATATATATATATATATATATATATATATATATATATATATATATATATATATATTATATATATATGTATACATATACATATACCTATATATATAGTAAAATACTAATTATAAAATATATACATATATACAATTACTGTATATATATACATATAACAGTATATATATTATAAAATATATATATACAGAAATACATATACATATATACATATATATACATATATAAAAAAACATATAATAATAACTAATAAAAACAAAAACAAAATAAAAATAAAACAAACAAAGCAGGGGGGGTTCGAACTCGGCCCAGAGGGGTCGGGTTCTTGGGTTCGGTCGGGCTGGCCAGGGGGTCAGCCCGAGCTGTGTGTTAGGGGTAGGGTTTGGTTTAGTGTTATTTAGGTTTTTAGGTTAGCGGGTTTAAACCCGATAGCACTTGGTCTCTGTGTCCTGACAGTTAAGGACACACGAGTCTCGTGTCCGCTATGCACGACACGCACGGGTCGAGTTTTACGTGTCCAGACTTACCCTTAGGTTGCTCGTGTCCAGGCGAGTCGTATATGTGAAGACGAGACACGTACGACACGAAAATAGGGTTGACACGTACATGTCCGACGAACTGGGGGTTGTTGAGGTGGCTGGACGGCGGCTGGGGCGTCGACGTCGCGGCGCTCGGGTGGCGCTGCGCTCGTCTCGGCAGGGCGGACTCGATGGTGGTGGTCGGAGGTGGTGATGGTTGCTAGGGAGGTGGCGCTGTGGGGTGGCCGGAGTTAGGGTTAGGATTTTCGTCGGGGAAGAAGGGGGTCGGGGTGGTCGTCGTGGTGTGCTAGAGTCAGGGTTTGGTCTGGGGGTCGTTTATATTGGGGGGAGAGGTCGGTTAGGGTCTGGGGTCGGCCGAAAATAGCGGGGGAAGTCGGTGGTCGTCGGCAACTGGCCGGTCGCGGGGAGTGGTTGGGTGAGAGGAGAGAGAGAACGTGGGGGGGGGGGGGTAGGTAGATTTGCAGTAAGGTCCTTAGAGTTTAGGAAATTATAGATAGGTCCAATTCCTATCAGTTTGCAAATAACAATTTTCAAACTGTAATTAAAACAATTCAATTAATTACAAACTAATATTAAAACAAATCTAAATATTACAAAACGATATTAAAATAATTTAGTTTATTACAAATTGATATATTTTAACTTAAAAACTATTTAAAAATTATTTAAAAATTCTAGAAAAATTCCTAAAAATCATAATAAATTATTTTAAAGCTAAATATGTCATTAGCAACTAATTAACACTAATTAAATTAAATTTGAAAAACAGGGGCTGACACTCCACAACAATGGTTGGTGGTTGAGCATCAACTTCTTTAGACATCTAAAGAAATAAGTGTTTAAATATATGAAATATAAATAACAAATTCAATAAAAATTAAGAAATACGCACATTGCATGAATATGAAGATGATGTCATCGAATTTGAATCAATGCAACATATTAAAAATCACACGTAGTTATAATTTATCATCCCACCTAACCTTAAAAAACTCCTCCTACCCAAAAAATATGTTACTAAAAAGAAGGTAACTTCCTAATCACTCTCAGATATAGAATCATCCTTAAAAAAATCTAGTCCAGGAACTCCAGGAACCAAGAAATCGAAATAGACAAACATTATCAGAGCAGAAACTCCAGGAATCAGAGATTCAGAATCAGTTACAAAATAGATTATAGATATACATTATCATAACAGAAACTCCAGGAACTCCAGGAATCAGAGATTCAGAATCAGTCACAAAATAGGCAGGCATTATCATAACAGAAAATGTATAAAAAAAGAACATGAACTTAAACACAGATTAGAATATATCAACTCCAAACATCTTAGAATATAACAACTCCAGACATATTAGAATAGATCAACTCCAGGAAAAACACAATGTTGACATAAATATGCAACTACCCAACACTTTGCACTTTGCAGTTGATCAAACAAAAGGTATCTCTCGATGGATCAAACAATTGGTATAAATAAGCAACTACCCAACTCCAGATGAAGCAACTACCCAACACTTTCCAACTAAATCCTGAATGCAACTTTAACAAATTCTAATATTGAACAAATATAAACACATAACCATCACCTCTGCATCTATTTCATGTAAATTACTAAACAACTTGATCAAATAATAGGATAATATGCTCGATGGATATAAGTTGTCACAATAACAACAAGAACACACTATTTGTTGGCAATAAAATAAATAAAAATACTTACAGATCTATATACCGATGAGACTGAGAAGTGAGATCTAGGTCAGAGAGTAATAGACTCAATAGAGAGCGTCAAAGTCAGAGAATGTCGAGATCTGGCATGTATGTTAGAGAAACAGTAGAAATTAAAGAATAAAAATAAAAATTTAGATCTGGCATGCAATATTGCAATGTTAAAGAAAAATTAAAATTAAACTTACTAAGAGGAGCTTAGAAGTTAGATATCGAGGTTCTTCTTCAACGACTCTCTCTCCAAGTCACTTTTGTGAAACCTAGGAGAAACCCTAGTTTATGAAAGGAAGAAGACGTACATCCGACACGTCTTGAGGAAGGGGACTAGGGGCGAAGTGATCTTGGAAAGAGAAGGAAAAAACCACTACCAGAATAAGTCGTTTTAGCGACACCTAAAGACGTCGCTAAAACGACAAATTATGTCGCTAAAAATATTTATCGACGTAATTACCGACGTTTTGGACTTGTCGCGGAAACGTAAGTCGCTGATCTTTAAAACGTCGCCGAACGTCGCAAATACCGACGTTCACCGACGTATGATTACGTCGGTATATCCTGGGATATTACCGACGTCTACCGTCGTTTCGTCGGTGGATTAGCGACGTGTTGAAAGTCGCTACACGTCGGTAAAATCCTGAGATTATTACCGACGTTCACCGACTTTTACGTCGTTGGATTGGCGACGACTATTATGTCACTAAATGTCGGTAATTCCTGGGATTATTACCGACGTTTACCGACTTTTACCGACGGTCTCCGACGTATAAGGACGTCGGTAAACGTCGGTACCCTGGAAAATTTTGCAGATTTACCGACATTTACCGACGCAAACGTACGTCGGTGGACGTCGGTAAACGTCGATAAATCTGCAAAAAAATAAAAAATAAAATACAGAATGTCCTTTTCTCCCTGCAGTTTAAAAAGATAACCATAAAGACACAGTATAACAGATATCCTTTTCTCCCTGGATTCGCCGACCCCTTCGGTGGAACACTCAACACCGGTAAACGTAAACCACAGAAGCACATTAACATCCAATTGAAACAAATAATAACATAAACAATAGTATAACACAATGTAGCTGGCAACAAATAGAATGGGATCCAACAAATAGAATAGGATCCAACAAATAGAATAGGTACAACCAACAAGTATCCAAATAACCAAGTCTACACCAAATAACAAAGTCTACAACCAAATAACCAAAGTCTACACACAACCAACAAATAGAATAGGATCCAACAAATAGGATCCAAACATCCAAGTTTACACAACCAACAAATATCCAAGTCACAAACAAAGGATCAAACAAATACAAACAAACAGTCCTAACTAGGACTACTAGGGATCTGGTACAGGAGGGGCACCGCCGCGACGAAGGGATAAGAACAACTCATACTCCTCAAGTGAAATCGATACCGATGGAGCAGGCAGTGACGTCGGTGGAGTCGGTGTCGATGAATAAGGCGGTGGAGGCGGCGTAGTCGACGACGATGAAGGCGCACCCGGAGGACCAGCACGCTCCGACGCTGTAAGTCGCTGGTTGTATGAATCCATGTTAGATAACAGTTTATCACTACTCTGGACCATCGAATCTGTCACTAATCTCAGCCTATCGATCATGGTCACCTGTGCTGTCTGCAGCTCCGTCACCGTGCGCTCTAACCCTCCAACGCTGCGCTCTGTCCTCTCGGTCGTCTCTATGAGCTCCATAATGCTGCGGTCGAGCGCATCCAATCGTGCTAGCAGCACAGGATCGTCCGTAGGGTGCTGAGACTGCTCCTCGATCCGTCGTAGCAGGTCGTCACGGAGAGACTCCATCATCTGGTGGACTCGGGCAGACTCCTGGGACGGCTGTGGACCATGCACACTAGCAGGAGATGCCCTAGAGGACTGGGTTGCAACTAGGACGCCATAGGATCCCGTACCGTAGTACGTACCCCTATGGAGTCCACCAGCGGCGGTCATCCACAGCTTGTCCGCCAACGAAGATTGAGTGGGCTGCGAGGAAGTACCGGCCTCTCCTGCATTAGGTGCACTAGCAGCCGTCCGTTCCCGCAGCCTCTGATACTCGGCCTAGAAAGTATGTACAGTACTCTATAATTTCTAATTTCTAATTAATGTACTTATTATTACTAACTACATGAATATTTATTTGCATCATATTTACTAAGTTATATTAAAATTGACACGAAGTATTAAATTAAGATAACGTATTGTAATACTTACATAGGTATGCTCGGCCCTCTCGTCAATAAGGCCTTCGTCCTTCCGATGGGTGGCCAGGAAGACGGTCACCATGTCGGCGTTACCGACCTTCCTTACCTGTAATTAAATATATTATCTTAGTAATAATTTATCGGATTTGCATTAAAATAATATTTCTAAAAGAGAAAGACATACCAGACGATGGAAATGTTTCGTCATCGGAATCGACCCACCGTACCACTTCGAGGCATGTTGCCTAGCCGCCTTGGCCTTCTCCGACTTCTCCTTGTACATTGGCTCATCGAATCGAGCCTTCATCGTATTCCATTGATCAGGGGTGATCCAACATTGGATCGGCTTTCCGGCACGATCACGATCCTTCTAATCATTAATTGCGTCGCGGATCAGCTTGGCAGCGACGGCAGGAAACATCTCCTCGATAAGCTCGGTCCGGTGCGGTGGATAGAAAAACATATCCTAGAATAGCGCAAACCAAATATTTATCAGTTATATATAATATAAATTAATTATATAATTCATATTAAAAGCAAATCTATTTTAACCTTGAAGCGCGTAAACCAGTAGTTCTTCCTTTCGTCTGGAGAATCAGAGTAGTTAATCCAAGGACCACCATAATTATGCCTCAGCATGTGGCCTAGGCGTCTCTGTACCTCAGGGGGACGATATCTATACAGACATATTATATTCATGAAAAAGTTAATTTATGATAAAAATAGAAAAAAAAATTATAAACCAAAATACCTACTTTGTACCGTCGGCCCAGATCTCCGTCCTCCTCTCCTCCGGAGGTGCGCACGCATCATCTGCATGATGTTGGTCGACCGTCGGCGCAGCCGCCTCGGCCGTCGACGCAGCCTCCGCCATCTGCTCATCCGTCTCCATCGTCGTATCAGCAGCAGAAATGCTAGACGGGCGAGCACTCTCATTAGGCCTGGAACTACTCGTCCCAGGAGATATGCCACGTGACGTCGTCCCAGCAGGCCCAGCTACTGTCCGATACGACGGAGTAATCGGCGACGAGGATCCAGAGCCGGTACCAGTAGGAGGTACCGAAGGAAAACCCCGTCCTCTAGCAGTACCTGTAGGAAGTACCGGAGGATCATGACCTCGTCGTCCCCCTTTTCGGAACGATCCACGACGACCTGCCATACCTGATAACAGCATATGATAATACAACAAATAATAGAGACTAGAAATATGAAAGTACAATAACGACAAGAAATATGAAAGTACAACATATGATGATACATTCTACAATAAACATCTAAGTCCAGATAATATAAAAGTACAACATATGATGATACATTCTACAATAAACATCTAAGTCCAGATAATATATTCTAGAAGAAACATCTAAGTTCAGATAAGTATATCTCTCTCAATCATCTTCAGAATAATCATCTTGTTCGTCTTCCTCGACCTCATCTTCCTCTTCCTCCTCATCTTCACTTTCATCTTCGCCTTCGTCTACTTCGTCTTCCTCTTCGGATAATTCTACATCTTCTACATTATGTGTCGTGTAATGCGTAACTTTCGTGGAGTCCACATCGACAATATTGGTTACAAGAGGTAGCTCGTCCTCCTGGTAAGCTTTTTCGTCAACATCAAAAGTATCTCTAGCTTTAGTCTTGCCTACTGCCCACCAGTCAGACTTTGTAGCTCCCCGTCTCGGATAAGCTATGAAGTACACGAGCTGAGCCTGAGTTGCTAGGACAAACGGTTCGTAGCCTTGATATCTACGCTTGTAGTTTATATCCACAAGACCATGCTTGTCAATTTTCCAACCTTGATTTTCAATCGGATCGAACCATTCACACTTAAACAACACGATCTTTGCAGGTTCTCTGCCATTATTATATGACAACTCCACAATCTCTCGCAAGATGCCAAAGAAATCATTTCTTGGATCGACGTCTTTGTAGTTCGAAGACTTGATACACAAACAACTGTTTTTCGTGGAATCAAGATCCAGGAAGCTGTCTCTGATCGGAGCATTTATCGACTTGAACCGAAAGCTATTGACATGGTAGCTTGGCCATATTTTAACAAAAGTAATTGGTCCCTTGGCAAGAGTTCTAATTAATTCAATTTTGGGTGAAATTAGACGATCGACCTGAATATCAAAGAAGAGATAATAAGTTATTTATTGCGCAGTTGCATTAGAAGAGGCCAGTAATTACCGAGCTACTTACATATTCGTTCAACCAGGAAGGAAAATAATGTCTCATTTCTTGTTCTAATGCTTCGTCTGTTAGGTAGGGTCTAACCAGCCTCAACTCATCATTATATGTGCTGGAAAACAACGAAGCAACCGTCGATTAGTACAATAATATTAGCTTATACTATTACATTGAGATGTCGTAAACTCATCATTCCTTACTTACCCCTCTAGCTTCTCCACTTCATCCTCATCGCAATTGAGTAATACATACAACTGAGTAGCCCTTAGCTCTTCGTCATTCAAATATCTCTTCTTCATTTTTCCCGAAGGCTTTCCGGACGCATTGAATACTTTCAGTATTCCATCATTAAATTCTTGATATCCGTCTTCGTTTCTCGGAGCCCTCGTTCTATTCGTAGCAACATGAGATTTGAAATAGGAGGAACATAAATTTGTAATCTCCTCGAGAATATAGGCTTCACAAATAGAACCCTCGACCCGAGCCTTATTTTTCACCTTTCTTTTTAGGTGATTCAAATGTCGCTCGAACGGGTACATCTATCGATATTCGACGGGTCCACCAACACGTGCCTCGTAGGAAAGATGAATCGGCAAATGCTCCATAGAGTCAAAGAATCCAGGAGGGAACGCCCTCTCTAGCTTGCACAGTATTACCGCAATGTCCTTCTCTTACTTTTCTAGACGATCAACGAGCAATTTCTTAGAACAAAGGTCCTTGAAGAATATGCTAAGCTCCGTCAATGGATCCCAAACTATCTGCGGTAAGAATTCCCGAAATACAGTCGGAATTAACCACTCCATGAATACGTGACAATCATGGCTCTTCATACCTGTCAGTTTGTTCTCCTTAAGGTCGACGCATCTTCTCAAGTTTGAAACATACCCATCTGGAAATTTCAGACCTTGAATCCACCTACAAAGCCTCACTTTATCCTCCTTCTCCAGTGAGAAAATTGCCTTAGGCTGTTTCAACTTTCCATTCCCGTCCTCTATCAAATGCAATGCAGGACGTCTACATATTTCTTCCAAGTCCAATCTAGCCTTTGGATTGTCTTTCGTCTTCCCCTTTACGTCCATTACAGTATTAATTATGTTGTCAAACACATTCTTCTTGATATGCATGACATCAAGGTTATGTCTAATCAGATTGGTGCTCCAATATGGAAGATCCCAGAATATACCCCTCTTCGTCCAGTTATGAGTGCGACCAAATCTGTCACACTTGTAGCCCGTAGCAGGCTGCTCAATAGCTCTTGGTAAATCTTTTACCTCTTCCTATATCGTGTATCCGGGCCACCTTGGCGGAGGATTAGCCTTCTCCCCAATGCCAGCACGAAAATCATTCATGTTCCTCCGGTACGGATGATCCTTCGGCAGAAATTGTCGATGACAATCGAAGAAGCACAGTTTGCCTCCGTGTTTCAAACGGAAAGCCTTAGTGCTGTCCATGCAATACGGACATGAAAGACGACCATGCGTGCTCCATCCAGATAACATTCCATAGGCCAAAAAGTCGTTGATGGTCCACATAAGTGCTGTCCGTATCTGGAAATTTTGTTTTCTAGATACATCGTATGTGTTGGAACCTACTTCCCACAGATGATTCAACTCATCAATCAATGGCTGTAAATACACATCGATGTTCCTTTTCGGATTGTTCGGACCTGGGATAATAACGGTGAGGAACATATACGGAGTCTTCATGCACATCCAAGACGGTAGATTGTACAGGGTGACGATCACAGGCCAACACAAATACTGGGATCCCGAAAGTCCGAATGGGGTAAAACTGTCGGAGCAGAGACCCAATCTGATATTACGCGAATCAGAAGCAAAATCTGGATACTCTCGATCAAAGTGCTTCCATGCTTCTCCATCAGATGGGTGATCCAACACTCCTTCGGTATGTTCCCGCTTATGCCAACTCATGTTTTCTAGAGTTTTCTTCACCATAAACAACCGCTGCAACCGCGACGTCAACGGCAAGTAGTGCATCGAAGAGGTAGGCTTCCTGGCACCGACAGATTTTTTTCTACCACATGCCTTGTAGCGATCGACACCACAAAATCTGCAGGCGTCTTCATCCTTGTCGTCTTTATAGTACAACATGCACCCGTTGCGACAGGCATCAATTTTTTCGTATCCCATCCAGAGCGATCTAACCATCTTCTTAGACCGACAGAAGTCTTTAGGCAACTTCGCACCCTCAGGCAATATTTCTATAAGAAACTCCATAAGACGGTTGTAGCAATCTTGCGACATGTTAAAATCGGACTTGATGCTCAACAATATTGTAACCACCTCCAACGGTGAATGATCCGCACAACCAGGATATAATGGAGTCCTTGCATTCTCCAGCAACTCCATGAACTGTGCAGCATCGGGGTTCGGTGCCTCCTCAGGTGCATCATGATCATCCGGATCGAAACTAGGTCCGGCCGCGTTAAAAACCATGTTCACCAACCCATCGTCGTAAAGAGCGTTGTTGTGGACATCCACATAAGGCTCGTACTCCGATGTTAAAGACACAAGTTCTCCGTGCTCGCTCCACTGATAGTAATTCGGCGTGAAACCCTTCGAGTATAAATGATACGTGACATCCACTTCTGGATGATATTTCAAGTTGCGACATCTCACACACGGACACTTAATTTTGGTACCGTCCATGTACTGAGGGAACGCCTTGGCAAACTGCAGAAACTGGTGTACATCCTCTATGAATTCATTCCGCACACCGCACATGTCATCAGGATAACGGTTGTACATCCACGAACGATTCCGCAGATAGTAATTCAGCTCCATATTCATTTGAGGATAATTCTGTAAGATAGATACAAGCACATCGTTGAAACACTTGTGAAAGTAATAGCATTTGAGGATATTCCTATTAGTATCGATATCGAAATCGGTATCACACCAATAAGGTAAGAAAATATATACTTGAAATGCCCTTACTGCCTACTATAGGGGACCATTTGAGGATATTCCTATTAGTATCGATATCGAAATCGGTATCACACCATTCCTATGAGTATCGACATTGAAATCGGTATCAGACCATTCCTATGAGTATCGATATCGAAATCAGCATCACACCATTCCTATGAGTATCGATGTTGAAATCGGTCATATCGACCATTCCTATGAGTATCGATATCGAAATCGGTATCAGACCATTCCTATGAGCATCGATATCGAAATCGGTAACATACCATTCCTATGAGTATCGGTATCGAAATCGGTAATATCGACCATTCCTATGAAGTATATATTAGATTAATAGTCCAAGTCTAATGTATCGTGTCCAAGTCCAATGTGCTCGTGTCCAAGTCCAATGTGCTCGTATATAATTTCTCGGATCATTTGTGTTTGTTTACTTCCTTGCTTAATTCATAAGATGTATGTTATTGACATTTCAGATATATTTCACTTTGGTTAAGATATCGGATATCCATAATCATGACTATGATGACCGAACTTTAATCATGAAGGAAGAAGGATAACTAACTCGATTTAGAAAGAATTAGTACAAAGTTGGACAAGGCTCTTCTCTTAGAGAAAAAAATAACTACATATGAGACTTTCAAAAGGGAAATCATTTTCAAGTGTTTCCAAAATCTCAAGTTGGGAACAGTACTTAAATACATGTTTCTCTCAGTTTAGTTTTCTCTAAAAAAATAATTTGTTTTCTTTCTAGTTCAATTCATCTCAGTCTTAGTATGTATGTTCTTTCTTAAGAATTTCATATATATATTCACTATGGTTAACTAAAATATTCAGGTATCCTCAATTTGGGATATCATTTCTAATCATGTATATTGGGAAAGGAAAGTGATTACTTTCCTATGTTTGGATGCCAAAGAAATTGAGGAGGAAAGGAAAATAATTTCCAATGGAAGGGAAATTAGGGGAGAAAGTGATTACATCCATCCAAGCAAGGAAACACTTTTCCACATTAAAGTATTCACTTTCCTTTCCAAATTCCTTGCCATTTCCAAACAATGGAAAAGAAAATCAGTGGGAATTGCAATTTTTCAAAGGAAAGGAAATGCCAAGGACTTGATTTCCTTTTCCTTCCATTTCGTGAACAAACGAGGCCTTTGTTCCAACGCTTTCACAATTCTGTGATATTACATACCCAATGATTGAAATGTAACAATTTAGTGATGTATTTTGTTGTAAATGATTGAAATGTAAAAATTCAGTGTATGTTTATCAAATTTATATTTTTGAAAAAAGTTTAATATTAGGTCCAGTCTATTAAACATTGAAAATATTCAACCGAACAAACGGAACCTATTATATTGGCTCGGCTCGACAACCCCGCAAAGGCTTAGCATTTGACAGAAACAAAAATATAACTAGGGACTTAGCCTCGACATACCATCGGAAACCTTAGTAAAGTTACAAAATGACATAACTGCTCAAAGAGAATTAGCACATATATTATATATGTTCGTGTCGTATTCGTGTCTGTGTCGTGTCCATGTCAAATGGCTACTAGAGATATCGGGTTAGGGTTTACCTGAGCTTTGGGGCTGATAGAGGAAGGGGGTGGCCGAGAGGAGGAGGAGAAGGAGCTCGCGGTGGAGGAGCTCCGCGGTGCGTGTAGGCGGTTGGAGGAGGAGGAACTCGGTGGAGGAGCTCGGTTGGAGGAGGAGGGGATCTTGGGATGGCCGAGTAGGAGGAGGAGGAGGAGGAGCTCACGGTGGAGGAGGAGGAGGGGTCGATGGAGGAGCTCGGAGAGGAAGAGGAGCACGCAGCAACGAGGAGAAGGAGGAGGAGGCCGGTCGGCAGAGGAGGAGTAGGAGGAGGAGGTCGGTGGAGGAGAAGGAGCGGTGGAGGAGGAGGAGGAGCTCGAAGAGGCGGTGGAGGAGGAGGCTGGGCGACGGCGGAGAATGGGGGGAAAACAAATTTTTTGGGAAATTTTCGTGTGAGAATGGGGGGAAAGGAAAACCCGATCGGGTTAATGGAAAAGATTTACCGACGTCAGTGAAAGACGTCGCTGAACGGCGCTATATTCTAAAAATATAGCGACGTCGTATTCTAGTGTCGCAAAAACGTCGCTAATAGTAAAACAATAGCGACGTTACTTTTGGGCGACGTAATATTTTGTTATAAAAAAATTAGTCGCAATACGTCGCTGAACGTCGGTAGTAGTGACGTCCAGCGACGTAAAAATTTATACGTCGCTAAATTGTCAAATAATAGCGACGTTTTCATTAAGCGTCGCTAAACTCGTCGCTGATAAGCCTGATATGACTTATTTTGGTAGTTAAAATCCTAGTTCCCCTTCCTCGGGAGAAAACCCTAGTTTCTCAGGGAACCCTAGTTTCTCGAGTCGAGAGTGAGGAGAGGAGAGAAAGTAAGGAGCAGCAGCGGCAGAAAACGTTTAGTGAGAGAGAATTTTAGGGTTTAGAATCTTTAGATAAGTTATATAGGACAGGGATAAATTAGTAAATTCACACTCATTTTTTATAACCCTATTCGGTTTTCGGGTCGGTTCGGTGGCCGAATTCAAAACCCGTTAACCGACCCGAAACCCGTTTTCTTTGAATTCCTGAACTGAATTTTGAACCCTTTAGAAGAAAAAACCGAACCGCATACGAATTACGGTTCGGTACGGTTCGGTTTAAGGTTCAAAACCGTTTATTGCTCACCCCTAGTAAGCAGTAGTAGAGACTAGAGTACAACAGTCAACAGCACATAGCCTTCAAAAATGTGTGGGCAGCCCGCGTTCTTCTCCCTCCCTCTCATCTCTAGCTCTTATTCAAATAACCCCCTCCTTCTTTCCTTTTCTTTCTTTTTCGAACTTATACTGACCCCCCCATGCATTAATTCCTAACACAAATTCTCCTCCTCTCCCTCCTTTTTTCTCTTCCTCCTCTCCAAAACAAAAATAGTAAAAGAAGAGGGGGGGGAGAGAGAGAGAGAGGGAGGGAGAGGAGGATGAGGTGAAGAAAGAACTTCTTTCGACGTTACTCTCCAATGAAATTAATGGAGCTGTAACCCCTGATATAAATATCAAGACGCGCGAGACCGATGGGCTGCATTTGCTCCAAAGGCACCAACGAGGACGAGATCGTCGCCGAGGTCCACAGCCTCAAAAGAGACTCCGTAAAATCCCTCCGCCTCCTCGCCGCCACCGCCTCAAATGAGCCCGTCCTCGTCGTCACCTTCGACGACGACGTCGGGCACGCGGCACCGGACAGTGCAGCAGCTGACCACGGCACGCCGAAGCCGCCGCCAGATGTCAAGGGAGAGGAGAAGGCGGTCGCGGTCGCGGCAAGCGACTCCAGCGTGCAACACCATCACACGGGCAGCGCGATGGCCGACGCTAGGACCAGTTCGAGAGGCGGAGATGACCTCGACCGCAACGGGTCCGACGCCGTGGCCGGCGGCGTGCCCAACGGGTTCTCGGGGGAGCACGCTGCCGCGGGGTGGCCCAGCTGGCTCACCTCCGTGGCCGGGGAGGCCATAAAGGGGTGGCTGCCGCGGAGAGCAGACTCCTTCGAGAAACTAGACAAGGTCTTTGCCCCTCCATCAATTCTTCGAACCGGGATCTTCGCAATGCTAACTGAGATTTGCACTCTTTTGGCTCTCAGATTGGACAGGGAACGTACAGCTGCGTGTACAGAGCCCGCGACCTCGAGACCGGCAAGATCGTCGCGCTCAAGAAGGTGCGGTTCGTGAACATGGACCCCGAGAGCGTACGGTTCATGGCGAGGGAGATCCACATCCTCCGCAGGCTCGACCACCCGAACGTTATCAGGCTCGAAGGGATAGTCACGTCGCGGGTGTCGTGCAGCTTGTACCTTGTTTTCGAGTACATGGACCACGATCTCGCCGGACTGGCGGCGACTCCCGGTGTCAAATTCACCGAGCCACAGGTACGCGCGTAACGCGTTTGATATATGGCTAACACGATGATATGGTTGATAATTGATCCTCATATTTCAGATCAAGTGCTTCATGCAACAGTTGCTCAGCGGGCTCGATCACTGTCACAGCCGCAGGGTCCTGCATCGGGATATCAAGGGTTCCAATCTTCTGGTCGGCGGCGACGGGGTCCTCAAGATAGGAGACCTTGGCCTTGCCGCGCTCTTCGATCCCGACAAGAAGCAGCCGCTGACGAGCCGTGTCGTGACGTTGTGGTACCGGCCCCCTGAGCTCCTGCTGGGTGCCACCGAGTACGACGTTGCTGTTGATTTGTGGAGTGCCGGTTGCATCCTTGCGGAACTGTTTGCCGGGAAGCCTATAATGCCAGGAAGAACTGAGGTAACTTGAACGTTTCTTAAGTTGCTTAAACATGTTACACGAATACATACACCGAAACAGTCATAGACAAGATACGGATACGGGGATACGGACATTTTCAAATAGGCACATAAGTAGTTACCTATGTTGTATGAATACGGACACATGGACATATACAGACATCATTTTACCTAAATAGCCTCTTCAATTTCCTTCATGTGTATAACTCTATCATTTCTATGAAAGGTGGTTATTCTGGCCTTACTTTCGTTTCGAATATTGTTTACAATTTTTTCATACTTTAGTTCATGCTTTTATGATATTCTGTTGTTCAAATCTCCTAATAGTTATTGTGTTACAAGAATGCTCATTAAGGGTTTACCTAGACGATAATCTATTAGGCTTGATTTCAAGTTGATACCATCAACTATTCACGTTTTTCAGTTTGATATCCTAAACTTTAAAATTAGACAACTTAATACCTCAACTATAATTACAATTTAATATCCTAACATCGTCAACTTAAAATGACAAATGACAATAATACCCCCATTTTCTCCCCCTCCCCTCTCGGCGGCGTGGCAGTGGTGGTGGCGACAGTAGCGGGCATGGGAGTGGTGGCGGCAGCGGGGGTGCGGTAGCAGGCCGGGGGAGGGGGCGGAGGGCGGCATTGTAGCGGGGGCAGGGCATAGGGGGGTGCAACAGTCGGGGGAAGGGGGGTGGTTGGGAGAGGAGGGGTAATATGGTCAAAAGTTTTTTAACGGAAAAGTTAACCCCTAAGTGACGATAACTTGAAAATATTCAATAGTTGATGGTATTAAGTTGTTTAGTAAATTTTTTTTTTTTTAGGATATCGAATTGAAAAACTGGTATAGTTGAGGATATCAAGTTGAAATTTTGTCCTAATTTGGAGTTTGGGTGTCAATGATTGTGCTTCATTGTTTGATGGGTGACCTCATCAACCTTGTGTAGGTGGAACAATTGCACAAGATTTTCAAGCTTTGCGGATCGCCTCCAGAAGAGTATTGGAAAACATCAAAGCTGTCTAATGCAACTCTCTTCAAACCTCAACATCCGTATCCACGCCGTGTTGCTGAGACATTCAAGGATTTTCCACCCTCAGCTCTAGCCCTCCTGGATAAGCTACTTGCCATAGAACCAGAAGACAGGGGAACGGCAGCTTCCGCTCTTCAGAGTGATGTAAGTTCATATGATTTATGACTCT
Organism: Iris pallida; assembly: GCA_029216955.1. Taxonomy (NCBI): domain Eukaryota; kingdom Viridiplantae; phylum Streptophyta; class Magnoliopsida; order Asparagales; family Iridaceae; genus Iris; species Iris pallida. The sequence continues at coordinate 5,316,340 of JANAVB010043220.1, forward strand.
TATCTTTGTTTAGGCTGTTGCATATTATGTATAAAGATTTACCAATTTCCGGATACTTGTACTCCTTCTCAGAACATAAGGATTTTTGTGGACTGTTCTTAAATTGCAACACCAGTAAGTTAGAACCAATCAAATCAGACCTCTAGGTTTCTAGCAAGACACTCTTCCCTACTTATAACTTCCTTGGATGTAGAATCTGGCACCATTACACCGAGGTTTCATATCAGGTTAAGCTATTGAAGCTCCAGTTGTAAAATTTGATGAACCATCGTCATAATGTTACCTAGTTTATATATTGTGCATAATTCGTCAATGGACGAGAGAACTAATATATTAGGACTAATTCAGGACGAATGGGTTTTTTCAAAGTATGTATGAATTGCGAATATTTACCAGTTACTCATGTGTTCTATGAGAAAAGCATAACTGGTTCATTTTTGTAAACTGTTTTGAGGGAAAAAAAAAACCATTGATAATAGTGTTTATTATAGTAACTCTTCCAAACCATCAAGGCACAATTTACTAAACTCTGAATTTGTATATTGATGAAATGAAATGTGAGCTTGTGACTGTGGTTGGAATTTGTTGGATGCTTAAAAATGGTGTGCTCCATAGCTAACCTAGTTTGATTGTTGAGGCTTAAATGATGATGACAAAGTCCCGTTGGTGGGAATATGTGTTGCTATTAATAGTTGCCAAACTATGATGGCACACCTGAATCATCCTCGACTGAAGATTATGCTAGTCTTCCACAGTAGATTTGAATTTCAGCACTTCTTCATTCTTCAATTGTCTAATTTTAATTTGTTTTCATGTTAGTAGTATTGTGGTGACTAATGTAGTAAAAGTAATTGTCAGTTCTTCACGACAAAGCCTCTGGCTTGTGATCCTTCGAGCTTGCCCAAATTTCCACCAAGCAAGGAGTATGATGCTAAACTTCGAGATGAGGAAACTAGGAGGTATTTTTGTTTTTTCATACTTTGCGCAGATGCACAATATAAATTATTCTCTATAAACATAGAGCTATGATTTGTTTGTCCTTTATTTTCTTCTGATAAAATTGTCACCAAAATTTTATTATGATAAAATGTGTGCTGCATAAATTCTATCAGACAAAGAGAAGCGGCACTTAAAGCCCCGGGAACTGAATTTGGACAGAGAGGTACAAAAGATCTCAAAGCAAACCCAGCACAAGCTGGCATGGGAAAACAGGTACACTTCTTTTTCTGTAATATTGTAATAATTAGGATGAAACAAAAATAGGAAAAAATGTGGTAATGTTGTTTGAATGTAGTGAAAAAATCGGTACACTGGCGTTCTTTAAATTCTTCGTTTAATGGAAGTGTCTGGTTTCTATTGATGGGTGCAGAGACAGGCAAATTCCAAGTGTTGCAGCGTGCGATACAATCCGATGGAGGACAGTGGTTCAGGGTTTCCCATCGATCCTCCGAGAAGTACTGTGAACCGAGAGTATCACTGCGCCGGTAGTACGATGCACCCTGGGGCGTACGGGACATCGTGGAATAAGGGCACGAGGGACGGGGAGCGTGGGACGATCCATGGCCGCTCCAATAGTACCGTGAGGGCATTGAATGTACCAGAACTGAGGACGCAGAGATCGTACATGCCTCAGGCCGGGTATGCCGGAGATATGTCAAACTTATCAGGGTTGGCGGCAGCAAGGAACAGCACAAGCTCCAAATACAATAGGCAGGATGTTTCTGAGCCCTCTGAGAAGCAGAACGCGTTAGATAGGACTACTTCTTCCCAAAAGAAAGACGACAAAGTAGGAGGGAAGGATACTACAATGGTAAGTTCAAGATATAGTTCCCCCTGATCTTTGTTTAGTCCAACCTCATAAACAATTGTCTAAAGTTGGGTGGTAATTAAAGTTGGAGGTCAGGAAGCACGAACACTACAAAAATTTGACATGTCTGGGTCACATCGTGTCGACATGTATCGGACATGACAAAGACATTCCAAAACACAATAGGACATGCCAAAATCAACTCTGTGGCCATGACACAACATAAAGCCATGATGTCATACTTATTTGTGCTCTTCAACTTAGGCTGTAGGGTAAAACAGGAGAATTCTTGGAACTTTTACTTCCTACACCTTTTCCTGCATTACTGTACAGGGAACCGGAATTTAATTTTGAAAAAATTAGGTGTAGATTACACTCAGTATGCTATTTTACTTCATATATTAGCTGTGTAATGGAGCAATTTTAGGTCTGTAATTGTTGCAGCCATGTTGAAACACACTTGATTTAATTAGAATACCGAGTGTTTTCCTTTTTGAGTAGTCCCTTCTCCTGAAATAATGTCTTAAATTTTTTAATTATAGACAAACCGTTAATCCTTTGTTAATTTTGCAATGCAAGACTAGTATCGTTTTTGTTCTCAGCCATACAGAGTATAAACAACCGATATGATTGAGGAATTTTAACGTAACCATGTGAGGATTACGAGATTCCAGTTAAATCTCGTATTTTCAGTAACTCTGGAAGAGAAAGGGTTTAACCTTGGATATATACACCTTTGTGGTACTTCTAGTGTTGCAATGACCAAACAGTTTTTGCCTCTCTCTTTTTTCAAGGATGAACGTTATAGCTAATATGATTGCATGTTTGAAATGTATGCAGGGATATGTCAATAAGAACAGAAGAATCCACTATTCTGGACCACTGATGCCCCCAGGTGGAAATATGGAGGACATGCTCAGGGAGCACGAAAGGCAAATCCAACAGGCGGTTCGGAAAGCACGCATTGACAAAGCAACCAAGAGAGACTTCTGACATAGGCAACAAAGAAGAAGAAGAAGAAAAAAAGAGCCTCATCTCAGCAGCAGTGAAGTTCGAATACGTGCCTGAGAAGCTGGATTCACTTAATTCACATATGCCCTCAATTTGGAACAAGTGATATAGCAGAGAAACCTGAAATCAAGCTATCAGAGCTATGTAAAATCAGAACCATCCTGGGAATTTTATTTACTCTTGCTCATCTAGATTAAAGGTTTATGAAGGTTTCTAGGGCCTCGGTTGCTTAGTTCGAAAACTAAATCCACAACTGCCAAAGTGTATTCTTTTTCTTCTTTCTGTCAGGTAGTTCTGGATGGCTTCTTGTGTATGTAACTATGTCGAGCTAGGAGGGGATTGAGTTGAGTAAAGCTAACAGACGTAATATTTTCTCAAATGTACTACTACTTTGTAAAATCACTGCCACGCTTCTCAGGTACTCAATGAATGTATATTTGTCCATAAAACCTTGTATATGATTCCTTTTATTGTAACATTTCGATGGTATTTTATATCTATGAAGTCTTTTAAATCCTTGAGTAAATCCTTTTTTTATTGATTACTGAAGTCCCTTTTTTTTCGCTTCTTCTTGCCATCTAAACTATGTTTAGTTAGAAGATACTTCAAAAAAATGTATGGTGTGGAAACTTGTGTTTCCAAGTTATGGTTACTAGATCTCACTTAAGTCTGCTAATTTTGTTGTTGTTGTTGTTGTTGTTTCTAAGCTTAGGTACAAATATTAGGAGGATACATTTTTTTCCCGTTTCCGTACTGTTGCTAATGCCTCTACTTCAAAATCAGAAGTAGTTGCATTATACTATTCCAAAGTTGAATATGGAAACCATCTATATTTGTTACTAGCACCCAATGCTAGAGCATACTTTCCTGATTTCATCTCGTAAATGATCAATACCGATATGTAGGCTGATATCAGGCCATTAGACTAATGTTATTGCCTACTTTGGGGTTCCAAAGATGTTTTGGCCTACATATATTTGCAAATGATAGTAAACATTTTTTGGGCTATGACATATTAGTATAGCTTCCAGGAGAAAATACTTATAAATTCCAACTTGTCGACAAAATATCTGAACATCGAAACTACTAGAGAGGGATTTAAATAGCAGAAGGAACAGCAGAAGAGGAATCCTTAGCACTATATTTTCTTTCTTTTCCAACATCTCTTCTCTCAATCATAAGGTATTTAAATAGTTTGGTTAGATAGGTTTGGCATAGATCTTTGTTGCCATGGTAACTGAAAATAGAGTTTCTTATCAAATTGTTTAAACCATTAAGCTTTTCATAAATCCATTCTCAAGGGGGAAAAATGTAATACCCCGTATTTTGGTATATTTTATTGTGGAATTATTTCTAAAAGAGTTTGTTAGGGATCATGTTGGGATAGGTGGCTTGCAAACAAAAGAAGAAAAGGAAGAAGAAGATGATATTTGAATTCTGAACAGGTAATCTATTCTCTGGTTGCTATATTGGGATGATTGTAATTGATTCTCCATATTGAGTACATTAGGAAAAATATCGAATAGGAGGTCTTTGCTGCATACTGATTCAATATCAATTATTGTCAAAAGATGGAAATTAAAGGACCACCTTAAATTCAGTTTCTATGATGCCAAGAATTATTGTCCTGTAATAGGAAAGCCACCTGTGTGTATGGAAATACATGACATATGTTGCTGCATGGTTGGGCAAATTTTTGGAATATTCCACTCATAATGGGCTGGTTTAGTTATTTTAAAAGTGTAGAAGAAAGCTGGGTTTGTAGAATGAAAGGTCAAGTTTATGTATATGTGGCAGTTCTAAGTTGATCTTTTCTTATAACTGATTATTGTTGGTCACAGTTTCACCTATTTCATGTTTGTAAGTTTACTAGAGAGAACTTGTCTTAAGCTTGCCTCATAGAATTTCAGTGGAGTCCTATATACGGAAGCATACCATTTCTTATTTTTGGGAAATAAATACAATGACCACCCCCATATTTCACGGGTATTAAAGGGACTACCCCTATTTCGAAAATAATTACAATGACCACCCCTCTGTTTTATAATTTTAATAAAACATTGGGGTGGGTAGTTAGTGTTATAAGTTTTTGTATAAAATATAAACTATAAGGGTGGTCCGTGTAATTAGTTTCAAAGTATGGATGCTTTATGTAATAAGTGTAAAACATAGGGATAGTTAACGTAAATTTCCCTATTTTTGGCCATATGTTTTAGCCCCTAAAATATGTGATGGGTTGACCCTAGCACTTGTGACATGCTAGCATAGTAGTGAATGGCTTTACTATGTGCCACACTGACCCCTCAAACCTGCCTAATTTTTGTGTTTTAAGCAAAATGTTTACAATGATTAGTGAGATTTTCAGTTTACATATTGCCTTTTGTAACTAAGATTTTTATGGATATTGAGATATATTTCAAATTAGTCGAATCTTGATGTTTCAAAATATTTTTCTTACGACAGATCCATATTTTCCCGGTGGTTATCCTTGATTTATATTACATATATTTTCAAACTGTGAGATGTTAAATAAGAGTTTGCTTGCTTACTATAGTGGTGATCTGCTTAGTGAGAATATGAGCTCCAAAATCCCACAGCTTGTTTGCATGAACTACTTAATTCAGCTTTGGTGGCAAATTAACGCAGTTATGAGATTGGTGATACTGAAAGCAGGATAATAGAGCAGCTGATTATGAGAATGATCTTTGTTAAGAGTAATATTGTAAGGTACAGTTATTGGAAGGATATTGATTATCCATTAGTTATGAGTTTCAGGCAAAGGCAAGGGCAAGGGCAAGGGCAAGGGCAAGGATTTATCTATATATAAAGTAACAGAATTGTAGATCCGTCTGATAGCTGAACATTTTGGAGTATATGCTTAAGTAATACTAAAGGGTCTATTTTCCGGTCAATTCGGCAAAGAAAATTGAACGAAAAAGACCAATCATCAAGCATAGTAACGTTGTAAAAGCATGTAAAAGAAAAAACTTATCTATCTCATATAAACCAATCAGCAAAGGGCGATCACTATTTTATTCAATTCCAAAACTAATAAGAAACAACATTGAAAATACTTAAAATTTTGCCTAATTGTCTAAAATATATTTTCAAAAATGCTAATAATTTATTAATAATTATTTGCTTCCTAATACCAAAAAATTCGATATTCCGATCCGAAGTTTCCGATATTGTCGATCCCTCTGATCCCGGTACTCATAGAAATGGTCTGATACCGATTCTGATACGGATACATCGAACCTTGGTACAAACTAGGACGATTACCATTCAAATGAAGTTATTGCAGACCAAACACTAGCTCGATCAAGAGAAGAAGCTATATGAACTTGCAGAAATAATGATTTGTCTTAAACCTCCAATTGGTGACAACAACATCAGCGACGAACCAAGAACTATAGAAGTCTGAAAAAAAAAATTAAGAATGTAAATGGTACTAAAATAGTTAGAATTGATCCACACACTTGGCTAGTTACCATGTATCTCAACTTACCCAACATGCTATCCAGTGGAAGCTAAGAACCCTTGGCTTATAAAGGATGAGCCACATAATGCAGGGGATCTGTAACATGAGAGATTTTTATCAGAGTAGCCAATTAATAATAAGAAGAAAAAAATTATAACTATGTACTAATCAATCCTCGCTACTTACAAAGTATGATGTAGGTGCAAAAACTAAACCCCCAAAAAATCCGAGTAGTCCACCAAAGAAAGGAATGCATGCGCCGACTAAAATTGTGAAACCTTGTATAGTAATTGAGTTATTAATTAGATGAATTATACATACGTACACAGTTCTTATTCATCAAGAACAGGGATCGATAAGATACTTACAGACATAAACACTGCGTGCTACTAGACGTAGGCGAGGACCAGGAGTCAATTTTAGGTTGAGAACTAGGAAAGACTCCATCAAGTCAAATAATGGCATTGCAAATACCTAGAACAAATTCAAACACAATAGATGTAAAAATAACTTGAAGTAAACTTAAAAAGATGACCACGAGGCTAGCTCTCGTTTGCATATGCAGGGCCTGGGGAGGGTCAAGATGTACGTACGTAGCTAGCATTATCCCCATATATATGGACATACTGTTTAGGATGCAAACAACAAACCTTATTGTCGCCCGTTGCCCTTTTAAAGTAAACTATTAATGTTATCTGATAAAAAACAGCATTTCTTTCTGAACTTTTACCTGATAGCTCCCAACAACATGAAGGAACACCATGAAGTTGGCTAATGCGATGAGCCACTTGGGTTTCTCCAAGGATATAAGGATATCATCTGCCACAATATTCCCAAAAGCCCAATATCCAGCAATAGATACACAAAAATAGCAGATAGCCACTACAACATAAGCTACGACGGCCCCCTGCCACATTGGCTTCGTCGAAGGCTTCTCTGGAGTAGAAGGAATGGTGGCTTGAATCTCGAGAACCACACTATGCCCGGCAAAAGCAAAGCCTATGGTCCCCATAGCATTGAACACATCAAAGACGATGGATGCTCGTGTCGATGAGCGTAGATGGTAGCTCGTGCTCGTCTGTCTCCCCTTTATAAGAGAAGCGACAAAAGATATGGCAGAATAGCTGCATTGAAGCAATCCCGGTAACGAGATTTTATGAGGAGGTAAAACATAACAAACATGAACTGAACAATTATCAAGATTTAAGAAGCCAAGTGTACCAGAAAGACATGCAAGCTGCGAGCAAGGAGATCCCTTTAAGTGAATTGAAGTTCGGGGTTTGGGACAGGATCAGATGAATGCCCCCAAAGAAGAGTATGAAGTACGTCAGTCGAAGTGATCCTACGGAGGGGGCGACCAACTCGAAGAACTTCTGCAGCGACTTCCCCCCTGTGACTCCATACACTATGTTCGTCGATACCATGACCATCAACTGCAGGGGAACAACTATCCACAGGCCAAGCTTCGGACCGAAGACGTGCTGTCCGAGCTCGTGGTAGCGGTCGAATCGTTTCCCAGGCACCGCCTCGTGCAGCTGGACTAATTGCCACAAGGAGTAGAATGTGATCAACCACGACGCGGTTAAGCAAATCAATCCCGGCGCCCTGACATGTATACATTTATAAATGTGAGCTTCTGATTAGGTAGATATATAAAGGTAACTTATAAAGGCACTCCACATTTTACTCCAGGACAGTCCATTAGGACTGCCAACAAAGTCGGCAGTTCTAACATTAAGGAGTACTGCCAACTTCTATGTCCTGGAGTAAAATGTGGAGTGCCTTTAGAATTTACCTAAATAAAAGGTACAAGCAAGATTTCATTAATTAGTACATATGTACCATCCAAGTTGAGACATGGCAAAGGGAAGACCCAGTACACCAGCACCAACCATGGCAGTGATATTGTGGAATGCTGAGTACCACCATTTGGCCTTGCGAGATGCAGTTATAGGTAGCCAACTTTCTAACCTCTTCTGGTTCTCAAGATTTTCTTGATCAACCTAACAAATATTTTCACAAACACGAGTGTCAGTAACTATAGAGTATATTTTTTTCCTCTCCAACAATATAGTATGAAACTTTTGAGGTTTCATATATACAAAGGATCCCTTCCAAAGAAGTATTATTATACATGGACCTCTCTAATATATATATGAGCAAAATTAACATTTTCTTTAATAATTGTTAGACTATTTCTTATAATATGTGCAAATAAAATCGATTCACCATCTACAGTTAATTTATACATGCCTAACGTTACTGATATAAAAGTCAAAATTCTGAATGAAAATCGAGTAAATTGTAAGGTATTACAGTAAATATTTAACGAACAATTCGTAGCGCTATAAGTTAACAACAAATAAAGTTTTATATCGAAACTAGGCAACTAAATTGTGATGGAAATAGTCCCCTTAGTTAATAAATTGTATATGCATTTGCCTAATGTTGTCAATATAAAATTTTGAATTTTGAATGGAAATTGAGTAAGTTGGAAGCTGTTACCATATCAAGTATTCAAGGGATAATACCTTAGGGCTATATGTTAACAAATAATGAAATTCAATAGCGAAAAAAAGGCAACTAAATTGTGATGGAAATAGCACACTTAGGGTCTGCTTGGTAATGGTGTTTTCACCGGTTTTTGGGTGTTTTTGAACCGACCGTTTATGAAAACCCCTGCTTGTTAATTTTTTTGAGGCACTGGTTTTCGTCGGCTCAAAAACCCTCCAAAACCGGTGTAATGTATTTTTGGGTGGCTTTGTAAACACCCCAAATCGACGGGTTTTGAACGGCTTTATTTTTTTATTCCATTTATATCCTCACAAAAATAGATATAATTATAACTACCGATACCCTTCCCTATTTAATTTATTCGTGTAAAAAACTTTCAGAACCGCTCGTCAGTGAATTACCAAGCATGGATTGGACTGGTTTAAGAGCCGCTACTTAAAAATCATCCAAAACCGGACCCCTCATAACCGCTACTCTAAAAACACCTCATAACCGCTACCCCGATAATTGCCAAGCAGACCCTTAGTTAATAAATCGTACGCATTTTGTGTATTATAACATTTTGAAGGTTATAGTTTTTTTTTTTTTATGTATCAAACTATAATCACATTTTTAAATACTTATACTAGTTCGAAAATACTTTCAAATCTACGAATGACACGATGTAGACCCCATTAATCGTCAAGCCTAAAACATATGAAAAAAAAGAGATGCAGAATATTGACAACAAGTGAGATCAAAAAAAAAAGTGAGATAAAAAAATATTTCTATTGAAAAAAAAGGAGAAAAAAAAGAAAAAGAATAGCATACCAAGTTAGGAGCTTCCATCTTCAATTTTTTTTTATTCCGTTATTCCTTCTTCTATCCCTCTCCTTCTCTTTGGATAATGCTCTCCTTTTCTTTGGATAAAGAAAGACCTATAAGTGAACAAAGAAAGTGGAGATGGATCCTATAAAATGGGAAAGAATTAAGGACTCGGACAATATCAGACTTGGTAAAACAAACACATGTGCTGTGCTAATCACTTGGTCTTAACTTAATTTTAATTTCTTTAAATCTCTTAAGATCCATTTTGGATTTAGTTTAGATAATTGTTTAATGTTGATAAAGCAAAACAGAGACAAATGAAGTTTGGTATTTGGGGTTTGGTTTTGATTGGAGAAACATAACAAAAATATTAGTGGAAAGGACTTACAATAGAATAATTATTGGTATAATTTGGAGATCGTATTCTCATAAATCTAAACTATGAGATGGAGAGATGAATTCTCTGATCTATTAAGTAACCCTAGAATGGATATATTGCTAAGCTTATATACATATACAAAGTAATGTTGTAAGTAACCCTAGAATGGATATATTGCTAACCTTATATACAAAATAATATTATAATATTGGTTACAAGAGATAACAACCAGACCTCAATATTTACAAGAGATAATAACCAGATCTCTAAAAGAGAGTTATAGTTGTAGACGATGCAATCATATCTCATCTGTTATAATTAACTACAATCCTCCTCCTTGAGTGTTTACAACTAAATAAAAAAAAAAAATAATACTTTGCATGCGGTTTGTGACCGCGGACGTGACCGCTGGCCCACGTGGCAGCCAACCATTGCCCCCCACTGGTCTCTAAAAGAGATAATAACCAGATCTCTAAAAGAGAGTTATAGTTGTAGACGATGCAATCATATCTCAGTTGTTATAATTAACTACAACCCTCCTCCTTGAGTGTTTACAACTAAATAAAAAGGAAAAAAATAATACTTTGCATGCGATTTGTGACCGCGGACGTGACCGCTGGTCCACGTGGCAGCCAACCATTGCCCCCCACTGGTCTCTAAAAGAGATAATAACCAGATCTCTAAAAGAAAGTTATAGTTGTAGACGATGCAATCATATCTCAGTTGTTATAATTAACTACAACCCTCCTCCTTGAGTGTTTACAACTAAATAAAAAGAAAAAAAAAAATACTTTGCATGCGGTTTGTGACCGCGGACGTGACCGCTGGTCCACGTGGCAGCCAACCATAGACGATGCAATCATATCTCAGTTGTTATAATTAACTACAACCCTCCTCCTTGAGTGTTTACAACTAAATAAAAATAAAAAATAATACTTTGCATGCGGTTTGTGACCACGGACGTGACCGCTGGCCCACGTGGCAGCCAACCATTGCCCCCACCCCCTTAAAATCCGAGCGAGGGGGCCAATGGGAGGCCGCAACGTGGCCTAAATAATATGATTCAGACTTCGTGTAATGCCTCGCTATGAAAGGAGGTATTGTATTGGATGGTTGGCTTGAATATGCAGGTCGAATTCGATCTGTGCAAAAAACTGTGAAATTTTGTGCAATTATACGGACTTGTTTGACTGGGTCGGATCGGATGGCTTATTGAGCAATGCTTACTTGTATGATTTTATCAACTAAGAAGATCGTACATAACGTCAAATCATATCTTTGAGGATTTGTTCCATATCTAAATGATTAGGGCAGAAAGACAATTTGTTAAATTGTTAGTGGTGTTGGTTTTTCTTGCCTTTATCTTCACGTTTAGTAAAATAATTCTTTTGTTTCTTATGTAATGAGATCGATATTATCTTTACAAAATAATAAACATAAAAGAAATCAGTGTTGTTATTATTGCCATTGCTTGAAATGTTGGATTTGTAACGGCTGTGCACTGCACGAGGATCAGACATTAGACCCATGAAAGGGTGTTCTTCAGTTATGTCGTATCTGGGAGCTTTCACGAGAAAGCGTAACGGAAATGGTAATATAGAATTGTGAGTAATGTTTTGGGACCGATGAGTCACCAAATTATGACAACCCGGAACCGGAGAGATGAGTTACGAGTATGGGAATCAAAAGATGAGAAATGAGGAATGGTAGATCGTTCTGCATTTATTTACTTTTAGGTTTTTTATTATCATGCACACTATATTTTTATAGCGCTAGTTTTTACGCATTTGCATAATCATGACAACTTGTGCACAAGGTTTGATCCTCCCGTGACATCGGGACCGTGCTGGCCTAGTAGGAAATGGTGAAACTGCATTCCTTCCGCAAGAAGAATTGGCACAAATGCCTTCTTTGAGAGAAAAGAATAGTAAGGATGCATGGCTTCGTGAGAGAAGGACACGAATATTAGAGTCCACCAATAAGGTGCTAGCTATCCGTACTGGGGACGTCGTAATACTATAGATAGTTTTGCGTTGGATGCAACTAGAGACAAGAATAATATCTAAAGGTAGAATGAGAGCATGGATGGTAGGAGCGCCCTTATATTGGAATATCTACCGATTTGGCGTGTTTATAAAGTCATCAAAAAATACACTATACCAATTATGGAGGGTTTTTGAGCCGACCAAAATCAGTGCCTCAAAAAAGTTAACAAACATGAATTTTCATAAAGGGAAGATTTATGAAATGCCCAAAAACTAAAAAAGTTTTATGTAAAACCCACCGCTAAAAAAACTTTCATCGCGTGCCCAGAATTAGAGAAACTTATCCAAAGCGGGTTCCAAATGACCCTTTTGCCCTTCCTTTTAATTTATTGAAAACACCCACGAAACTGCTCTTAAAAAAAGTTTCGATACTTCATCTTCTTCCTTACGCTGCTCACTTTCGAATCTAGGTTTTCTCCTCAAAAATCTTCAAAAACTCGTCGAAAAATTTCGGAAAGACTGGGACAAACGACAAAAATGTTAAAACGGAGGTCCAAACATCATTTTTTGCGAATCTAAAATTTCGGAAGGCCGTCTAACGATGAAGCTGTTACTTTCAGTCTCCTCGACGATACACTCATTTTGCGACAAACGGGACCTCGTTTCGACCTCCCAGTCAAAAGTTATGGCCCTCCAAAGTTTCAGCTGACCATAAAATGCAGGAGAATGGCCATTCTCCGTGTTAGAACACGAAAAATGTTAATTTCACATGAGGGTGGTCATTCTCCGTATTAGTAACACGGAGAATGGCATTCTCCGTCTTAATTTACACGGTGAATGACCATTCTCCGTGTTAGTAACACGGAGAATGACATTCTCCGTCTTAATTAAGACGGAGAATGTCATTCTCCGGCCTGAAAGTTACACGGAGAATGGCCATTCTCCGTCATAATTTAGACGGAGAATGGTCATTCTCCGTCTTAGTTTACACGGAGAATGGTCATTCCAGTGTTAAAACCTAAGAGAATGACCATTCTCTGTGTTAGAAACACGGAGAATGCCATTCTCCGTGTTAAATACGTGTTAAATAAAACGGAGAATGACATTCTCCGTCTTAATTTAAACGGAAAATGTCATTCTCCGTGTTAAATAAAACGGAGAATGACATTCTCCGTCTTAATTTAAACGGAGAATGGCCATTCTCCGTGCTACATTAAGACGGAGAATGTCATTCTCCGTTTTATTTAACACGGAGAATGACATTCTCCGTTTTATTTAACACGGAGAATGGTCATTCTAGTGTTAAAACGCAGGAGAATGACCATTCTCCGTGTTACTAACACGGAGAATGCCATTCTCCGTGTTAAATAAAACGGAGAATGGTCATTCTCCGTGTAATTTAGCACGAAGAATGGTCATTCCAGTGTTAAAACGCAGGAGAATGACCATTCTCCGTGTTAGAAACACGGAGAACGGCATTCTCCGTTTTAAATAAAACGGAGAATGGCATTCTCCGTGTAATTTAGTTTTTTTTATGAACAAAGAGTTTCGTTCTTCTTTCAAAACGATGATAATTCTGATGGAAAAGAAGAAGAAAGATATTCTCTCCACAATTGACCTAATTGTCGGAAAACTTCAAATGTCTCCACGATGAAGATGAAGATGATGATGATGATGATGACGAGCGATGATCTGAGTTCGACTGAAGAAAAGCACACCGAACTACGAACGATCTTTGCGATCTCTGCTAAAGATGAGAGCAATGGAATTCAGATTTCCAGTGAAGAAGAAGAAGACGAAAATCACAATCCAGATCTGAGTTTTTTGAATTCAAATACATATAGATGACCAATTCGCGCGGAGGGGTAGTTTCGGTATTATAAAAATAGCAGTTTCTAGCGGGTGGCATCTAAAAGGGAATCTTGGAATATTTAACGTGAAAATACTTAATTCTGGGTATTTCATAAAACTTATCCAGCGGGTGGACATTTCATAAAAGCCCACCCCGAAATGGTGAAACTGCATTCCTTCCGCAAGAAGAATTGGCACAAATGCCTTCTTTGAGAGAAAAGAATAGTAAGGATGCATGGCTTCGTGAGAGAAGGACACGAATATTAGAGTCCACCAATAAGGTGCTAGCTATCCGTACTGGGGACGTCGTAATACTATAGATAGTTTTGCGTTGGATGCAACTAGAGACAAGAATAATATCTAAAGGTAGAATGAGAGCATGGATGGTAGGAGCGCCCTTATATTGGAATATCTACCGATTTGGCGTGTTTATAAAGTCATCAAAAAATACACTATACCGATTATGGAGGGTTTTTGAGCCGACCAAAATCAGTGCCTCAAAAAAGTTAACAAACATGAATTTTCATAAATGGTTGATTCAAAAACACCACAGAACTGGTAAAAACACTGTTACCTAGCAGACCCGAAGACTTCGGCAACATTTCTGACTTATAGGATTAAGAGTTTCATTACAAATTCATTGCAGGATATGTTTGATCCCCACGACTCCTCTCCACTGCCACAAAACTAGTAAGCGATCTCAATTTAATGGTGAAATAGTTCAGATGCTCCTTACATAAATTTTCAAAATTGAACAAAAAGTCGTACTGAGAATTTTCAAAATCGTCTCTACAACTTGTTTTGAACATTTCTGATCCATCACCGATGAGGTAGATCATCAAGAAACAACTAGAGTCACTTTTGCTTAGATTTCTTTGTAATCATTTGAGAGCCATCTCTTAGTACTATGGTTACCGTAACCATTATTAGTTATTAGTTAACATGTAACTATGTAATCCAGGTCCGACCCAGGGCACGGACGAGGTGGGCGATCGTCCTGGGCCTCCAATTTTAAAAGGTCCCATAATTTTAAAATAGACTAGGTATATCATAGTACTATGGTGATACGATGCAGTGCCTCCTCCGATGACTACCAAGGATTGGATTATTTCCAAGAAACTTGGATCTGGTACTACAACGTCGAGGTCGTTTCAGAAACTTGGATATAGTTTAATGTAGTGGAGTTCATTTTGGGAGAGCAAGAAAAAAAGGTGTCCAATTTAAAGAAATTAGATTCAGTCTACTACTTGCGGCCACCACATCTCATCCAAATCATAAATGAAGAAGACACTGTCGCCACGAGAGTGGAAATGGAACAGTCAAAGCACAGAAGACAAAACTACCATTGAACACCTAAACGTGACTAGATTTAGTCCAATGCCGCAGGAGGAGGAGGTGCACCTCCCTTAGGTGTGTCGTATGTCGGGGGTGGAAGGACCTTCGCTCGCTGCAGCCGGCCCAGCCATTGCGAGGTGTCATTGGCGGGTGACCGTGCTGCTCGAATGGATTGACAGAGTCGAAGAAGGCGAATAAGCAATGTATGACAGGTGCAGTGCCCATGAAGTGGACGCTTTTATTGCGTTCGAAGTGGACGCTTTCGGAGGGAGGGAGGGAGATGGCAGTGTTTAAGATTATTATATGGGCACATCAAAAGTTGATTATGTGCTCGCGTCCTCAAAGTTTTAGTCCCATATCGGCCAAGAGAGGAGCACTTCATGTGCTCATATTACTATTTCTTTCCTTTTTACTTTGAATTCCTTGTGGGTAGCCCTATGGGCTACATGCCCGCGCAACTGCCGCCTGATGGGGCGCGGACCGCGTAACGGGTGCGGGTACGTGCCGATTGTTGATCCGATTGGAGCCTACTCAAATTTTTGATCGTTACTATTCCTTTAATTTCTATAACGATTGGATTTTGAATTATGTCCATGTGAAATAAACCATGTGCTCTTTATTTGGTGTAAATGTTTTGTAACGTTCAAATTAAATTGGTTAATTAAAACTAAGTTTAATTCTCCTCTCCATTGCAAGCCTATATATTGAGCTCTCTTTTCATTCTCCAAAAACACAGAAAAAATTATTCTTGCCAAAACTCTCCTCCAAAAGTCTTCTCTTCCCGAAATATTATGTTCTCTTTTGATCTTGCTCTGGGCAAGCTAAGTCGGGGTCACTCTCTCTACGTCGTGTGCAGCAAGGAGATTCCGGTGGAGCGAAAATTTTACAACTAGGAGCATTCGGATACAGTCTGCACATAGACCCGAACTAACTCTTAAGGCAGTGCTACGTGCACGACTTCCCCGGAGGCCGGTAACATTTACTTACTTTATTTTGTTGCAGAGTTAAATCAAAGAATTATAGAAGAAATTCCAACAATCTAAGAATTAGTTTTTATTTTGCTTAACTTAAATTGCATGCTGCTACCGTCTAAATATTTTGTTGTTTTCCAATAGACTGGTACACGAAATTGATGTTGTCACACTGTTAGCAATTTATAAACAAATTATTTGTTGTCAAATATTTTGGAATATATAAAGAAATTACTTGCTGCCAAAATTTTCTTGTGTTAATTTGCTTTAATTTTGTGGACCATTTTGGCTCTGTCAATAATTCGTAAGGAACATACAATTTCATTCTATAAGCAACATACAAATTGTCTTCTTTACACAAATTCACTTTTGATACAAATTGCCTACTGCATCAAAGGTCCTTTCTTCTTAAACAATTTGCTTACTATATCAAAAGGTTATTTTCCTAAAGTATCAAACGATTAGCTTTTGTAACAAACTAATTACCTTCTATTAAAATATTGATTATATACATTCTTCCTTAAGAATTTATTTAAAACAAAAGCTTGCATGCTACTCTATATTAGCCTACTATTAAAAACAATCATTATATTAAAATATTGTACTTTATATTGATTGTTTAAGAATTTGCTTGGAACAACCTTTGCTTAATAATTTGCTCAAGCCAACATTCTGTCACCACACCATTATATTTTATATTATATATATATATATATATATATATATATATATATATATATATATATATATATATATATATATATATATTGTTAACAAAATTCTTGCTGTTCACATTTGGTATAGGCTAAAGAAATATTTCAACATAAATATAATGTTCAAATCCTTTGTGTGGGCATTTTTAGTCCAGAAAACTATTCTGTTAACATTTTGTACTATCTCTAGGAAAATTGTTCCGAGCTAAAAATTTGTATATGCTAGAAAAATAATTATAACATTTTCTTTGTGTTACGACTATTTGTTGTTACCATTATTCTTAGAAAAGCAAACTGTTACCACTTTTGTTGTCATTCAATTCTCATTACATATTCTGCTAGTGTATCTTGGCAATACATTTTGTAAATAACATTTAGCTTTCAAGCATTCCATTGGATAAATTGCTAGTGTAATACTTTATATAAGCTATGGACTCTGTTTTCATAAGACTGCCATCAATAGAAATTGTCTAATATTTGTCACACTAGTAACAAATTGCCATCATTGGTCAAATTGACACCTTGTCATCATTGGTCAAATTAATACCTTGGACAAATATTATTGTGTTAGTACATTTTGACAATACTAGCTGAGTAATTTCTATTACTCAATATTTTATTTTTAAGCTAAAACAAACAGTTTATTAATTTAGTAAAATTTCTTTAATTTTAAAGTTCTAAAGTAGAGATTTGTTTGGGTACAAGCCGAAAGGGCCCTTCTGTCAACAAGGCGAAAAATCGTCTAAGCGACCGGTTCTTAAGTGTTCCTAGTGAACCTCCGCTTGCTGGGATCAGGCCTCTACAACTAACCCAACCTTATCAAAACTTGAAAAACTAAAATTTTAAAGGTCTATTATTAAAATCATTTGAATTGTTAATTTTTAGCTTAAACCATCTTCATTGAGTAAATAAATTTCTGCAGCCTTTTGGAATCGTATTATCAAGTTCTAAATAGACTTAGAACAGAAACAGATTAGGCTAAAGTCCATAGCTAGATCTGATTCCAAAGCTAAGATAAACCCTATAGAAGTCCATGGCAAACCCAAGCCTAATCTTCAAGAAAAACTCCTTCAAAGAGAAAGGCTCAAACAAGCTAGAGGCTAACATGATTCTGAATGAGTATTCTAGCTCCTTCAGGTCTGTAAGCTATCAACCTACAAAAAATGTTTCATACCATTCTGATGATTGGTGGTTGGATTCTTGAGCAAATGTTTATGTCTCTTTTGATCACTCATGTTTTTCAAACTATCAAGAATTGAGTGGAGGAGGTGTGACCCTAGGAGATGGCCTAACAACACAAATTGTAGGCAGAGGAAGAATAGACCTGAAGATAACATCAGAAAAAATTATCTCTCTCCATGATGTACTTCATGTGCCGTCGGTTAGGAGAAACCTAGTTAGTGGATCCCTACTTGTAGCTAAAGTATTTTTTTTCTAAGAATGATCTTTTTGTGATGAAATGATTTATAAAAGATGGACTCTTTATTTTGAGCACTATTAATAAATTTTTAAATCCTTCATTTATTGCAAATGTTGAATCATCAAATGTTTGGCATGGCAGATTAGGCCATGTAAACTTAGGATCTATTAAAATGATGATGAACTTAGATCTTATCCCTAAGACTCCTATAGATGATGAACACAAATGTGAGATCTGTGTTCAAGCCAAACACACTAGATTATCTTTCAAATCTGTTCATAGGGATTCTGAACTCCTAGAACTTATCCATAGTGACGTTTGTGATTCCAATAGAGTTTTGACCCGAGACAGTAGGAAATACTTTGTCACTTTTATAGATGATCATTCAAAGTATTGTTACACCTACCTTCTTAAAACCAAAGATGAAGTTCTAGACAGATTTAAGGTATATAAGTCTAAAACTGAGAACCAGTTAGATAAAAAGATTAAGATCCTTAGATCAGATCGTGGTGGAGAGTATACCTCAAATGAAATGACTAACTTCTGTGAAAAGCATGGAATTATTCATGAGGTAACTGCTCCTTGTTCACCACAATCCAACGGAGTTGCTGAAAGGAAGAATCGCACTCTGTTAGACATGGTCAATGTCATGCTTCTCAGCTCAGGTGCCCCAGATAATCTTTGGGGATAAGCTCTTTTGTCAGCCTGTTATATCCTTAATATGATACCCAGTAAGACTAATGATAAGACACCATATGAGTTATGGAAAGGTCGAACCCCTAGGATTATGTAAGGCCTGTGGTTCGTATTACGTATCTTGGTATACGTGTACGTATTCTTGACTCGTATTGCGTATTTTTCTGTATGGTTATTTTGGCATGTCATTGGTTGTGGCTTAGCTTGGTTCGGCTTAGCTTGGTTTGGTTTGCTTTTGGGTTCATCATGAACCAAAAGAAAACCCCTACCTACCACCACCACTACCCTTTATTAACCCCTCCTCTTTCTCTCTCTTCATTATTCTTCTTCTTCTCCACATTTACTTCTACACCTACCAGGAGAGAGAGAGAGAGAGAGCTTAGGCAAGTGCAAACTTGCTTCATGATGGATCTCATGTTTTATTGTTCTATTCTCTTCCTTACTAGATTCTAAGCCTCTTTAGAACTGGAAGTTTTCGGTTTTGATGGTTATATTTTTGTAGATCTAAGTTTTAAGTTCCTTCTTGTTTAGTTTTCTTGGTTTTGATCTCTAAAACTTGGTTATTTTTGAAAACTAATGGTTCTATGTTGTAGAAAATTCAATTTCATTCAGTTTTGACTTTTGTTTCGCTTGATTTCGACTCCGGATGAGTAAGTTATGGTCATTACAAGTTTTCGGAACTTTCATGGCTGAACTTGCTGTTTAGGGACGATGAATCCCATGCGCCGGGAACCTCATGCGCCCGGGAGGCCATGCGCCGGGAGGCCATGCGCCGTGAAGTTCCGGCAACGCATTCCTTAACTCCGAGCGTGTCATGCGCGTAGGTTTCTTACGCGCATGTATTGAAGACGCAACGTGAGTTTCTCATGCGCCGATTCGTGCAGGAATCCCATGCGCCGATTCGTGCAGGAATCTCATGCGCCGATTTGTGCAGGAATCCCATGCGCCGATTCATGCAGGAATCTCATGCGCCGATTCGTGCAGGAATCCCATGCGCCGATTCGTGCAGGAATCTCATGCGCCGATTCGTGCAGGAATCCCATGCGCCGATTCGTGCAGGAATCTCATGCGCCGATTCGTGCAGGAATCTCATGCGCCGATTGGTGCAGGAATCCCATGCGCCGATTGGTGCAGGAATCCCATGCGCCGATTTGCGCAGGAATCCCATGCGCCGATTCGTGCAGGAATTCCATGCGCCGATTCGTGCAGGAATCCCATACGCCGATTCGTGCAGGAATCTCATGCGCCGATTTGTGCAGGAATCCCATGTGCCGATTCGTGCAGGAATCCCATGCGCCGATTCGTGCAGGAATTCCATGCGCCGATTCGTGCAGGAATCCCATGCGCCGATTCGTGCAGGAATCCCATGCGCCGATTCGTGCAGGAATCTCATGCGCCGATTTGTGCAGGAATCCCATGCGCCGATTCGTGCAGGAATCCCATGTGCCGATTCGTGCAGGAATCCCATGCGCCGATTGTGCTGGAATTTACTGTTTTTGCCTGTTTAAGTTGTTTTGTAGTTAGAATCTTGAAAAAACTCAAAACATGAAAGTTGTAGATCTTTTCCTTGGCTTCAAGAATATGTTATTAGTTATTTTATACAATCTTTCTCATTCATGATAATGTAAGAATAGAACACGATAGTGGCCCGCGGTGGCGCACTCTTGACAAGTAAACTGATATGACAAGTATGAAAGGTCTGGACACCGTGGGCGATTGCGTTTGTACGAATAAACCAGTACTGTCTTGCATCATGTCTAGGATGGGGATCCCTGAGTACCACGGTCAGGGGTACCTACTGAAATTGACTAAGGCTAATTAACTAGAATAATTCAGTAGTCATGAAGAGATTCCCAGCTACAGGCAATTCCGTTATCTGGGCGCATTCAGTGGACTTGTAGCCTACCGACGAGTAGGGCACATTTCCAGCACACAGTCATGTGTTGCATTCTTCCTAAATAGACATTCGACCTGGATAACCGGATGGTCTGCAGGGCTTGTGGCTGTTGGAATAATCTTATTGCATCTTGCTAGTAACTAGGCCTGTGATAACCCTAGTTAGTTAAAGTATCAAGCCGTACTCTTGATTGGCCGTGATTGATTGGATGAAGTTTATTCCAGCTTAGTCTTATCCTGATCCTGTACAAGATTGTATCATGACATGATTTCTTGTATCGATAAATGATGGGATACCAAGTTCTGTTCAGATGAAGGGTTACAACCCCGGTCCTTGTTTGGTTTAAGGGTTGTAACTTAGCTATCTGAATAGTTCCATGGTTATCTTATCATATATCGTCCTGCTTATTGTGCTCGCCTTAACAATAAAGATCAGGGGTCCAGTTCTGTTTAGGCGAAGGGTTACAACCCCGGTCCTTGTTTGGTTTAAGGGTTGTAACCTGGCTCCCGGAGCAGTTCTGTGTCCTCTCTTCGTTTATTGTCTTATTGTAACCCCCTGTCATGCTCGTCATGTTTTACCTTTACTTCAATACTATGATTATTATGCTGGCCTTAACAATAAAGATCAGGGGTCCAGTTCTGTTCAGGCGAAGGGTTCCAACCCCGGTCCTTGTTTGGTTTAAGGGTTGTAACCTGGCTTCCGGAGCAGTTCTGTGTCCTCTTTTCGTTTATTGTCTTGTTACCTTATCAATAATAATTGAGGCGGGTTTCTATTCAGGCGAAGGATTGCAACCCCGGTCCTTGTTTGGTTTAAGGGTTACAGTCTGGCTACTTGAATGGTTTCTCCGTGTTCAATATATTATTGTTATCTCAGCTATTATCACTATCTTTTAATTACCTTAACTATTTATTTATGATATGCTGGTTTTAGTTCCTAAGTGAAGCCTCCTTTGTGGCACTTGCTCTTTCTGGGGTCTGACCCAGCTGGTTTTGTGTGGCCAGATATCGGAGCAGCAACAGCGGATCCACCTGTCTTCCAGCCCGATGGTGACCACCAGGCGTAACCAGGGCAACGAGTGGGTTTCTTTTTGTCCTTCCACTTTATTGTAAAATTATTCTTTTGAGGCGTTTAGCCGACGAGCACGTGTTACCTCGTATTGTACCTTTATTTACTGTCTGCCTACGGGCTGTAACATGATTGACAAATCCTAGGGTTGATCATGTATGACTGAAACTCTTGCTAGTCCTGACATTTTGTACGACTAGCTTCATGATCATCCAATATGCAATGTATGGGACGCCTTACTATTGTATATTTGGTGCTCTGACATCTTATAACTGTTACTACTTGCTTGTGATTGAGACAATAGGTTTGAAAATCTTGACCATAGGAGACTGATGGATTGTAGTTAAACCCTCATATATCTAGACAGCCGTGACCGTATAGTGACGTGGATTCCATTTTATTATACGTAGCTGGCTATGTCAGCCCCCGCTCTCCAGTATTCTGGTTCTGGGGCGTGACATGGTTTTAGTGGTGGCCCATGCAGGTCTTGTAATTCAAGATATGTGAGGGTTTACCGAATAGATGTCTCAATCAGTACTCGCCCTTGATCTCTACTCGTATCTTCTGAATCCCTGGAATCTTGACCTGATCACATGCTTGTATCGTTGATCTGTCCTGGTCCTTTCTTATTGTTCCCTATGTCGTCTTCTTCAGCGGCATTGTTCCTGGACCTGCTGATCAGCAAGGCGGAGCACCTCCCGCGGACCAGCAGCAACCTGGAGATCAAGTCCAGCATTCAGGAGTAGCCTCCAGAGTCATGCCTACCGAAGGAGAACCACCAGTTCAGCCCGTCCAGCCTGCAGAGCCTGATGATGGCACTTTGGTGGGTCTCATCAGGTCATTATTAGCCTCTCAGGATCGTCGGGGAGATGCCTTACACCAGGCGGTGGCAGATGCTTCGACCATAGGAGGTCATCAGGGTAATAGCGCGGCCAACAGCTTCAAGCGCTTGAACCCTCCCTTCTTCGACGGCAGTGAAGATGCGATCGCTGCAGATGCATGGCTTCAGGACACGGAGGTGATTCTAGAAGCAGCCAGGACTCCAGAGAATGAGAAGGTGGCCGTGGTGCGCCTGCAGCTATTGGATCTTGCCCGCAGCTGGTGGGCAGCGCAGGCCGATGGATTAGTGGCCCCTATTGCTTGGGCAGTATTCAGGGAGAGATTCCAGACCAAGTATTTTGATGCTGTAGCTCGGTATGATCTACAGACGAGGTTCACTAATCTGAAGCAGATGGGCAGGACGGTCGATGGATATGCGACCGAGTTCTCCAGGCTTAGTCGGTTTGCTCCCACCTTGGTGGCGACCGAGTTCGATAGAGCCCAGCGGTTCCAGCAGGGGCTTCACCTGGAGATTCTATTGGCGGTGGAGCAGTTTGAGCATCAGACCTTTGATGCAGTACTACGGGCAGCCCGGAGGCATGAGTATACCTCCCAGAGGATTGTGGACAGGACCGGAGGTCGAAAGCGATCTCACGGCCAGATGAACCAGTCATCAGCACCAGCCCCGGCAGCCAGGGCCTTGACCATTGGAGCTCCGAGGCGGGCGGCCTCAGTGACGTCGGTTCAGCATTTTACCCCGATGCACCCTCAGCAGCAGAAGCAGAAGCAGTCTTCCGCAGTGGGATGTTCACACTGCGGGAAGCCAGGGCATGTGGTGTCAGAGTGTCGTAGAGCACAGGGTTTGTGCTTGGTTTGTGGTGCCCCGGACCACAGGGTTGGGAATTGCCCGAACAGAGGGAGTTCATCCGCCTTCTCTAGTCCTTCAGTTAGAGGACCAGCACCAATCCAGCAGCAGCAGCAGCTACAGTACCTATTTCCGAGGCCATTGCCGACGCAGGCCCAGGCATTCCAGCAGCAGAGACCGCAGCAGTATGCCCAAGCCCAAGCCTTGATCCAGAGCAGGCAGAGGAATTTTCAGCAGAGGGGACCCGCACCCAGAGGACATGGTCAAGTGCTGGCTTTGACCATGGGAGAGGAAGGAATAGCACCAGGTGAGGTGGTGGCAGGTACTATTCTCGTCAACACCTTTCCAGCTTCAGTATTATTTGATTCTGGTGCCTCACATTCATTTATGTCTGCACGATTTGCGACACGGATAGGATTGGAGCCCGAGTCATTATCAGTAAGGCTCAATATACTTACTGGTAACGGACTTGTGGGAGTATATAGAGTGTTTTCCTCGTGTCAGATCGTAGTTAGCGGTAGAGAATTTCCCGCTAGATTGATAGAGTTCCCGATGACCGATTATGATGTGGTCTTAGGGATGGATTGGTTGAGGGACCAGTATGCTAGGATAGACTGCCACATTGGCAGGGTTGTTTTTAGCATTCCCGGAGAGCCAGAGTTTTCTTTCTCCCGAGGCGAAGTTGAACCTTCTCCTCCAGTATTGCGGATGGCAGTAGCAGTAGTGCAGTTACCTCGGATAGTCGAAGAGTTTTCAGATATTTTCCCAGAAGAGCTTCCAGGGATGCCGCCAGAGCGAGAGATCGAGTTTACCATCGACTTGATTCCCGGGACAGCCCCAGTGTCAGAGAGAGTCTACAGGATGGCGCCGTCAGAGCTAGAGATATTGTACAAGATGATTGAAGAACTCAGAACCAAGGGATTCATTCGTGCTAGTGGATCGCCTTGGGGAGCCCCGATGCTTCTTGTGAAAAAGAAGGATGGTACGTCCAGATTGTGTGTTGATTATCGTACCTTGAACTCAGTGACAATCAAGAACAGATACCCTCTCCCAAGGATAGATGACTTGTTTGATCAACTCAGAGGGGCATCAGTATTTTCGAAGATTGACTTGCGGTCAGGCTACCATCAAATTAGAGTCAGAGAGCAGGACATCCCGAAGACAGCTTTCAGATCTAGGTATGGGCATTGGGAGTTCCTTGTGATGCCATTTGGAGCAACCAATGCGCCGGCTGTATTCATGGACCTCATGAATCGCATCTTCATGCCTTATTTGGATAAGCTAGTGATTGTGTTCCTAGACGACATCTTGGTCTACAGCAAGAGCGAAGCGGAGCATGAGCAGCACCTCAGAGTTGTTCTTCAGATTCTCAGAGAGCACCAGTTGTATGCCAAGTTTAGTAAATGCGAGTTCTGGCTCGATCGCATTTCTTACTTGGGTCATATCATCACCCGAGGAGGAGTTGAAGTGGATCCCCAGAAGATCGTGGCCATTGAAACATGGCCGGTACCTAGCACAGTGGCAGAAGTCCGTAGTTTTCTTGGATTGGCCGGCTACTACCGGCGATTTGTTTCAGACTTTGCTCGAATTTCTGCGCCATTGACCCAGTTGACCCGCAAAGATGTGCAGTTTGCTTGGACAGCAGAATGCCAGGATTCTTTTGAGAGGTTGAAGCGAGGCTTGATGACGACTCCTATTCTCACGCTTCCAGATGGGACCGGAGGATTTTCAGTATACTGTGATGCTTCAGGCAGAGGTTTGGGATGTGTTCTGATGCAGCATGGGAAGGTAATAGCTTATACGTCACGGCAACTTCGTGATCATGAGAGAAATTACCCAACCCATGACTTGGAGCTGGCAGCAGTAGTGTTTGCACTTAAGTTGTGGAGGCACTACCTATACGGAGATAGGGTGGAAATTTTCACCGACCACAAGAGCCTGAAGTATGTTTTCACCCAGAAGGATCTTAACATGCGTCAGAGAAGATGGCTAGAGCTGCTTGTGGATTATGATGTCAACTTGCAGTATCACCCAGGAAAGGCCAACGTTGTTGCAGATGCATTGAGCAGGAGAGCCGGAGTTTATTTCCTAACAGCGCAACCAGAGCTGTTAGCCGATCTTTAGAAGATGGGTATAGAAGTTGTCCTTCCTTCCAGTATGGCATTGATGGCCAGCATGCAAGTTCAGTCCACTATAGTCGAGAGGATCCGGATGGCGCAGTCAGCAGATTCCAAGCTTCAGCGACTTAGAGCAGAGTGTGAGGCGGGACGAAGACCAGAGTTATGTATCCATGAAGACGGTACACTTCGACATGGTAAGCGTCTTTGTGTATCCAGTGGAGATATCAGACAGGAGATCATGACGGAAGCTCACAGTTCGCAGTATTCCATTCATCCCGGTGGCACGAAGATGTACCGTGATATCCGCCAGCACTTTTGGTGGAATGGCATGAAGAGGGAGATAGCCCGGTTTGTCTCTCGTTGTTTAGTCTGCCAACAAGTTAAGGCTGAACATCAGAGACCAGCTGGACTACTTCAACCATTGCCGATTCCCGAGTGGAAATGGGAGCATGTAACCATGGATTTTGTGACTGGATTGCCTAGATCCCCGGCGGGCAGAGACGCTATTTGGGTTGTCATAGACAGGCTCACAAAGGTGGCTCACTTTCTCCCGTTCAGGGTTGGTCAGTCGACGGCTCAGCTAGCGGAGATGTATCTCCGGCAGATTGTCAGGTTGCACGGTGTACCAGTCAGTATCACTTCAGACAGAGATTCAAGATTTACGTCGCACTTTTGGCGTAGCTTGCAAGAAACTTTGGGAACTCACCTCCAGTTCAGTTCAGCTTATCACCCGCAGACAGATGGCCAGTCGGAGCGTACGATCCAGACTCTTGAAGATATATTGTGGTCATGTACACTCGACTTCGGTGGTTCGTGGGAAGATCACCTGCACCTGGTGGAGTTCTCGTACAACAACAGTTTCCAAGCCAGTATCCAGATGGCTCCGTTCGAGGCATTGTATGGCAGGAAGTGCCGATCCCCGCTAGCATAGGATGATGTCGGAGAGAGGCAGATGCTCGGTCCGGAAATGATTGCTCAGACCGTTGAAGTGGTCAGGAGAGTCAGAGATCATCTTCGAGTTGCCCAAGATCGCCAGCGTCATTGGGCCGATTCCCATCGGCGACCCCTTGAATTCTCGGTCGACGACCATGTATTCCTGAGGATTTCGCCTAACCGTGGCGTCATTCGTTTCGACGTACGAGGAAAGCTTAGTCCTAGGTATATAGGGCCGTTCGACATTCTGGAGCGAGTAGAAGATGTATCCTATCGTCTCGCTCTTCCACTGTCGCTACGTGAGGTGCATGACGTATTCCATGTATCTCAACTACGACGGTATATCCCGGACCCGAGCCACATCCTGGATCATTCAGAATTGGTTGTTGGTACCAACCTTTCGTATGAGGAGAGGCCCGTGTCTATATTGGACCGGAGAGAGAAGATACTTAAGAACAAGACTATTAGTTTAGTCCGTGTTGCTTGGGGTCATCACTCTTTGGGTGAGTCAACGTGGGAGCGTGAGGATGATATCCGATCGCGATATCCCGACCTGTTTGACTCGTAAGGTATAATGTCTTCCTTATGCCTTATGCTTTCAATTCCTTACTTGAATAAATGACTGCATGATAGACTGCTTGTTATAGCTTATGATTAGTATAGCCTGTCCTTGCAATCCTAGCCTCTTGATTAAATTCTGAGGACGGAATTCTTTGAAGGTGGGTAGAGTTGTAAGGCCTGTGGTTCGTATTACGTATCTTGGTATACGTGTACGTATTCTTGACTCGTATTGCGTATTTTTCTGTATGGTTATTTTGGCATGTCATTGGTTGTGGCTTAGCTTGGTTCGGCTTAGCTTGGTTTGGTTTGCTTTTGGGTTCATCATGAACCAAAAGAAAACCCCTACCTACCACCACCACTACCCTTTATTAACCCCTCCTCT
Organism: Iris pallida; assembly: GCA_029216955.1. NCBI lineage: Eukaryota > Viridiplantae > Streptophyta > Magnoliopsida > Asparagales > Iridaceae > Iris > Iris pallida. Next base: position 5,343,952 of record JANAVB010043220.1, read on the forward strand.
TTCTCTCTCTTCATTATTCTTCTTCTTCTCCACATTTACTTCTACACCTACCAGGAGAGAGAGAGAGAGAGAGCTTAGGCAAGTGCAAACTTGCTTCATGATGGATCTCATGTTTTATTGTTCCATTCTCTTCCTTACTAGATTCTAAGCCTCTTTAGAACTGGAAGTTTTCGGTTTTGATGGTTATATTTTTGTAGATCTAAGTTTTAAGTTCCTTCTTATTTAGTTTTCTTGGTTTTGATCTCTAAAACTTGGTTATTTTTGAAAACTAATGGTTCTATGTTGTAGAAAATTCAATTTCATTCAGTTTTGACTTTTGTTTCGCTTGATTTCGACTCCGGATGAGTAAGTTATGGTCATTACAAGTTTTCGGAACTTTCATGGCTGAACTTGCTGTTTGGGGACGATGAATCCCATGCGCCGGGAACCTCATGCGCCCGGGAGGCCATGCGCCGGGAGGCCATGCGCCGTGAAGTTCCGGCAACGCATTCCTTAACTCCGAGCGTGTCATGCGCGTAGGTTTCTTACGCGCATGTATTGAAGACGCAACGTGAGTTTCTCATGCGCCGATTCGTGCAGGAATCCCATGCGTCGATTCGTGCAGGAATCTCATGCGCCGATTCGTGCAGGAATCCCATGCGCCGATTCGTGCAGGAATCTCATACGCCGATTCGTACAGGAATCCTATGCGCCGATTCGTGCAGGAATCTCATGCGCCGATTCGTGCAGGAATCTCATGCGCCGATTGGTGCAGGAATCCCATGCGCCGATTGGTGCAGGAATCCCATGCGCCGATTTGCGCAGGAATCCCATGCGCCGATTCGTGCAGGAATTCCATGCGCCGATTCGTGCAGGAATCCCATGCGCCGATTCGTGCAGGAATCTCAAGCGTCGATTTGTGCAGGAATCCCATGCGCCGATTCGTGCAGGAATCCCATGCGCCGATTCGTGCAGGAATTCCATGCGCCGATTCGTGCAGGAATCCCATGCGCCGATTCGTGCAGGAATCTCATGCGCCGATTTGTGCAGGAATCCCATGCGCCGATTCGTGCAGGAATCCCATGCGCCGATTCGTGCAGGAATCCCATGCGCCGATTGTGCTGAAATTTACTGTTTTTGCCTGTTTAAGTTGTTTTGTAGTTAGAATCTTGAAAAAACTCAAAACATGAAAGTTGTAGATCTTTTCCTTGGCTTCAAGAATATGTTATTAGTTATTTTATACAATCTTTCTCATTCATGATAATGTAAGAATAGAACACGATAGTGGCCCGCGGTGGCGCACTCTTGACAAGTAAACTGATATGACAAGTATGAAAGGTCTGGACACCGTGGGCGATTGCGTTTGTACGAATAAACCAGTACTGTCTTGCATCATGTCTAGGATGGGGATCCCTGAGTACCACGGTCAGGGGTACCTACTAAAATTGACTAAGGCTAATTAACTAGAATAATTCAGTAGTCATGAAGAGATTCCCAGCTACAGGCAATCCCGTTATCTGGGCACATTCAGTGGACTTGTAGCCTACCGACGAGTAGGGCACATTTCCAGCACACAGTCATGTGTTGCATTCTTCCTAAATAGACATTCGACCTGGATAACCGGATGGTCTGCAGGGCTTGTGGCTGTTGGGATAATCTTATTGCATTTTGCTAGTAACTAGGCCTGTGATAACCCTAGTTAGTTAAAGTATCAAGCCGTACTCTTGATTGGCCGTGATTGATTGGATGAAGTTTATTCCAGCTTAGTCTTATCCTGATTCTGTACAAGATTGTATCATGACATGATTTCTTGTATCGATAAATGATAGGATACCAAGTTCTGTTCAGATGAAGGGTTACAACCCCGGTCCTTGTTTGGTTTAAGGGTTGTAACTTAGCTATCTGAATAGTTCCATGGTTATCTTATCATATATCGTCCTGCTTATTGTGCTCGCCTTAACAATAAAGATCAGGGGTCCAGTTCTGTTTAGGCGAAGGGTTACAACCCCGGTCCTTGTTTGGTTTAAGGGTTGTAACCTGGCTCCCGGAGCAGTTCTGTGTCCTCTCTTCGTTTATTGTCTTATTGTAACTCCCTGTCATGCTCGTCATGTTTTACCTTTACTTCAATACCATGATTATTATGCTGGCCTTAACAATAAAGATCAGGGGTCCAGTTCTGTTCAGGCGAAGGGTTACAACCCCGGTCCTTGTTTGGTTTAAGGGTTGTAACCTGGCTTCCGGAGCAGTTCTGTGTCCTCTCTTCGTTTATTGTCTTGTTACCTTATCAATAATAATTGAGGCGGGTTTCTATTCAGGCGAAGGATTGCAACCCCGGTCCTTGTTTGGTTTAAGGGTTACAGTCTGGCTACTTGAATGGTTTCTCCGTGTTCAATATATTATTGTTATCTCAGCTATTATCACTATCTTTTAATTACCTTAACTATTTATTTATGATATGCTGGTTTTAGTTCCTAAGTGAAGCCTCCTTTGTGGCACTTGCTCTTTCTGGGGTCTGACCCAGCTGGTTTTGTGTGGCCAGATATCGGAGCAGCAACAGCGGATCCACCTGTCTTCCAGCCCGATGGTGACCACCAGGCGTAACCAGGGCAACGAGTGGGTTTCTTTTTGTCCTCCCACTTTATTGTAAAATTATTCTTTTGAGACGTTTAGCCGACGAGCACGTGTTAGCTCGTATTGTACCTTTATTTACTGTCTGCCTACGGGCTGTAACATGATTGACAAATCCTAGGGTTGATCATGTATGACTGAAACTCTTGCTAGTCCTGACATTTTGTACGACTAGCTTCATGATCATCCAATATGCAATGTATGGGACGCCTTACTATTGTATATTTGGTGCTCTGACATCTTATAACTGTTACTGCTTGCTTGTGATTGAGACAATAGGTTTAAAAATCTTGACCATAGGAGACTGATGGATTGTAGTTAAACCCTCATATATCTAGACAGCCGTGACCGTATAGTGACGTGGATTCCATTTCATTATACGTAGCTGGCTATGTCAGCCCCCGCTCTCCAGTATTCTGGTTCTGGGACGTGACAGATTAATTACCTCAAAGTTTGGGGATGTCTAGCCAAGGTAGATATTTATGAACCCAAAAAGAGGAAGATAGGACCTAAGACTGTAGATGATGTGTTCATAAGATATGTCCTAGATAGCAATGCCAATAGATTTCTTGTAACCCATTCTGAAGTAAATGAAATCTCTAATAACACAATTATAGAAGCTAGAGATGCAGTTTACTTTGAAAATATATTTCTCTTTAAGGATAGAACATCCTTGTATTCCTCCAATCCTTTTATTACTGCATCTACTAGTTCTCATATTCAAATACCTAGTTCTCAACCTGAACAAATCATAAAACCTAGAAGGAGTAAAAGAGAAAGAATTGAAAAGAATTTAGGAGAAGGATTCTTCACATTTTTGATAGAGGGTGATCCCTCAATTTATGAAGAAGCCATATCTTCTCCTGATGTCCCTTTCTGAAAAGAAGCTATTAACAATGAGTACAACTCCATTATGGACAACAATACTTGATTTTTAGCAGACCTTCCTTTAGGTAGCAAACACATAGGTCGTAAGTGTATCTTAAAGAAGAAACTTAGAGTCGATGGTACCATAGAGAAATACAAGGCTAGGCTAGTAGCCAAAGGATTTACCCAGAAGAAAGTATTAGATTATTTTGATACCTACTCACCAGTAGCTAGAATCACTTCTATTAGAACTCTTCTAGCCTTATCTTCCATTCATGATATGCCGATCCATCAAATGGATGTAAAGACAACATTTCTAAATGGAGATTTAGAGGAAGAAATATATATGGAGCAACCTGAAGGTTTTATTGCTATGGCCAAGAAAAGAAGGTTTGTAGATTAGTAAAATCTCTTTATGGCCCAAAGCAAGCTCCCAATTAATGGCACAACAAATTTGACAAAGTTATTATAGAATTTGGTTTTGTGCCAAATGAATATGACAAATATTTGTATTCTAAAAATACAAATGGAAGTTGTGTCATCTTATGCTTGTATGTTGATGATATCCTTATTCTATGATCTTCTCTAGAACTAATAAATAACACTAAAAATTATTTATCTAACCAGTTTGATATGAAAGACTTAGGTGAAGCAAACATGATCCTAGGAATGCAAGTGTCCAAATACAAAGAAGGTTATACTCTATCCCTAGCACATTCAATTGAAAAAATGCTAAGAAAGTTTGAGTATTTTGACAAGAAACCTGCCCTTACTCCTTATGACAGTAATGTTGTTCTCAAGAAGAATGAAGGATCACCTATAGAACAACATAAATATTCACAAATGATAGGGTCCCTTATGTACATAACAAATAGGACTAGACCTAACATTGTATTTGCCATTGGGAGACTAAGTAGATATACTAGTAACCCAAACCAATCACATTGGACTGCATTAGACAGAGTATTTAGATATCTTAAGGGTACTCTAGATTATAAACTTCATTATACTTGTCATACTCTTATTATTATTATTATTATGATATTAATTATTATTATTATCAATTATTATTTGCTTCAAAAAAAAAAAAAAAAAATTTAAAAATAGAACTTTTCATGGCATGACACATGTCATGTATATACTAGAAGTGTGGAGAAAGTATACACCTCACCACTCCCCATTTAATTTAATTCCACCCCAACACACAAACACACACCCCCAACACCACCAGCACCTCAACCCCCCCTCTCCCTATTTATACCCACACACACACTTAAGAGAAGAAAGGAAAGAAAAAAAAAATAAAACAAAAACACTCACACTTCCCCCACACTCACCCGACCCCCTCTCCCTTGCTGCTGCCCGCTGCCGCCGCCCGCTGCCGCCGCCGGCCGCCCCCCCCCCCCCGGTCACCTCCTCCTCATCCACTCCATCTTCACCTCCTTCCTCTTCTACTTCAACTTTCCAAGAAGGGAAACCTAGGTGATTTTTCTTCTTCTTCCTCAATCCCTATATTTTAGTTCAATTCCAACTAGGTTAGGTCACTAACAAAGTATTTTTTTTGCTATTGGGTTCTAATTAGGGTTGTGAAGAAGTTTGGATCATTCCCAACCCAAGGCAAGTCCTCTCCTCTCCTCTTCCTCTTCTCTAAAATTTTTTCATCTAGGTTAATAAGAACTATTATTATAAGTTACATTTAATTCTGAAATTGTGCTATGATCATACAAAATTTTTGTGTCAAGTTTGGTAATATTAGGAAACAAAATTTGTATAGATTAACCCGTTAAAAATCTGAATTTCTTGTTATATATTAATTTCTTCATCTCGTAATATTTTTTTGTTTGGAATAAAGATTAAAGAATTATCCCTAATCATGAATTAAGCAAATTCTGAAATTTTAATAATATTTAACCCAATTTGAGATATTTTAATTTTAATTTCTAGTAAGTGTTCAATTTTAATAAACATAAGCAAAACAACTAAATTCGGCACTGGAACTGGTGTTATGACTTGTCACGGGAACAAGTTGTGGACTTGAACTACTTGAACTCGAACACACAAACATATATGAACATATGGGACTCTCCAATGGTAAGTTGTCATAAAAATTTGGAACTGAACAACTGGACCGTACGCCGGAAAGGTAAAAGGGACCCTGTTTCTCTCTACTCACTATGTAGTTATTCAATTTTGTGTATATCTATAGTTAGAAATAATTCCCGTTTATCTCTTTTATTTTCCTGCTTCATGCATTTATTATGGAAGAATTTCATTTGGTTTAAATTCCGTCATACTATATATGTATACATATATATATATATATCTACATACATATATATATATACATATACATATATGTAAATATACATACATTACATATACATATATATCTATATACATATATATACATACATGTACATATATATATATATACATATATATATATCTACATACATATATATACATACATACATATGTATATATATTTCTTTATATATATATATCTACATATATATACATACATATATACATATACATACCTGTACACATATAGTTATATAAAGTCTTGCATGGTTGGAAAAATTTTGCTCTATGCGACAAATCGCAAAGCTAATAGCAAGCCGCAAATTGATTTATTGCTAAAGGAAAGGTAATCAATGCTTGCTCAGGTATAAATCTCCAATTCCTTTTGTTCTTTTATTCCCTGCGTGGTTCCGGTGTTGAGAGTTGCTCCACCGAAGGGGTCGGCGAGCCCAATACTTACTTGCGTGGTTCCGGTGTTGAGAGTTGCTCCACCGAAGGGGTCGGCAAGCCCGTATTTTTCTTTCATCATATATAATTGTTTCTTGAAATTTTCGGGGCTCCTAAATACAAAGGGGACTCTGCCGAAATTTTTGAGAAATTTAGGAGATAGACAAATTTTCGACTTCCGGAGATTTTTAGAAATTTCTTATTTTAGAAAGCATTTGGGAGGGGAGAACAACTGAATATCCCTAGATATCCCGTAACATAAATAACAAAAGCTGATCAGTATTTCGTGAATCTCGTGAATCAGTACATCTAGTTGCGACTAGGGTGTACTAGCCCAAGGGAGGCTCGTGAATCAATTTCATCTATTTGACAGTAACATCAATAGATGTCCTTTTAGCCCAAGGGAGGCTCGGAAATTACAACCTGATCCCAGGTTAACGGGATTGTTCACGGGAAATATTTAGAGGATTATTCAGAGTATTGTTCTCAAACTGCATATCTTCAAGTCTTACTCCAGAAAACAACGCTGCTTATTGCAAGTAGGCAGTGTCATGAATTGCTCAAGGGAAGTAATTCCTATTAAAAGCTCAAGAGAAGCTCGGAAATCTTATTATTCATGGAGTAGGACATTGATCTTCATTCATGCGTTACTAGAATATATACATATATAGCAGTGCAATTTAGTATACCATGTCTCTTCTTTTAAAACTACATCTTCATTATTTTGTTTAACTTTTACCGTCCTTGGCCGAGGACTTGCTCGTCGTTTTCTAAACGACCTAGTATTTGTTCACTAGGTGAAGAAGAAGAGGACGCCTCCGCCGAAGTATCGCCGCATTACAACGAGGAGTAACTGCCTGGCTATCCACAAATTAGGACCAGCAGTAATCGTTGTCATTTTGCAATTCTATTTTTGTAATAACCTGTAATAGTATTGTTGGAAAAGTTTCCTGTGATATTGCTACACTATATTTTAATACCATGTAATTCCTTGTATTTTTCATTCTGCTGATGTTTATAGGCGACAATCGCGAATTTCGGCGCGTAGCCTGGGGATGTGTTATGACGTCACCCTTCCATCCGGGAAGCGGGGCGTGACAATACTAGACACCCTGATATCTTAGAAGGTTACTCAGATGCAAATTTAGTAATTGATTCACATGATGTGAAATCCACTACTGGATATGTTTTTACTCTAGTAGGAGCTGCAATCTCCTGGGGATCATGTAAACAAACTATCATTGCCAGGAGTAATATGGACTCTGAAATGATAGCTTTGGACACAACTTGTACAGAAGCCGAATGGCTTAGAAATCTTATTATGCATATACTTATTTCTGTTCATCATGTTCCTGCTATTTCTATAAACTGTGATAATACATCTGTTATAGAACTACTAAAGCATGATTTCTGTTATAGAACTACTAATGCATATACTTATTTCTGTTCATCATGTTCCTGCTATTTCTATAAACTGTGATAATACATCTGTTATAGAACTACTAAAGCATGATTTTGTGAATGCAAAGATGAACAGGCACCTGCACCTGCGCTTCAAGTCAATAAAGAGCCTATTGGGCAAATATATGGTTCTTGACTATATAAAGTCAGAAAAGAACCTTGAAGACCACTTGACGAAGGGTCTGTCTATGACATTGATCCTAGAATCATCGAGGAGGATGGGATTAAGCCTATAGTATAGTCACCAGCAGTGGCAACCCAACCGAGTCTGACTGGAGATCCCAAGAAGCTGGTTCAATGGGTAGGAACAAGCAGGACTAGGTGACTATTATGGAACACTGATCCTGAGATTAAATTTTCTTTAAAATAAAATCCAAGAGACTGTACATGTGTATATTGATACCCCATCCCTATGGTGATAGTGTTCCTTGCATGATATGGATAGGGTGAGTTTAAACTCTTAATAAGTCCAAGCATGATATGCAGGGATTGATTTCTTTCACCAACCCTTAAGGACTTACCTATATGAGAGATTATGAAGGCCACGACTATAGGACAGGACGATCCTAGACAACTCTCATGAATATATATAAAAGTGCGCATGTGTCACGACCCGCACCCAGTGCAAGGGCACGAGAAGTGACGAACGTCCAGCCTATACCGCAGTGTGGGCGGTAGAACGCTGTCCTGAGTCACAGTATCTAACACAGTCTAAAATAAGCTCCGAATGGAGAGTAGTAATAAGTAACTCAATCACAATACTAAGATGGAATAGGAGAATGAATCTCAAGAGAGTCACAACATAAATAGAATTCTAGGTGTAAACCACCAGAATAAATCTCAAGTACAACTCATAAAGTCTCAAATAGAAATACAAATAAAGTACTAAGTCTCATCTAGACTATAGGCAAGTCCTCAGCGACTGTGGGATCCTCCTGAGGGTCCACGTCGCCAGTGTCATCTAAGCCAACGCCAAAATAAGTAGGGCAATACTCATCATCAATACCTGTAAAATTTTCAACATGTCCAGTCAGGACGGAACGAGCACATATCTCTCACAACAGTTCATAGCAGAAATGGACATATAAAGCAAGCTATAGAAAACTATACATGAATCGCTGTAAAGGAAATCAACAAGAGAGAGAATATAAACTGAGATATAATATGATAAATAAAGAAATGTAACCTTCTATGTGATTCAGAGCATGAATTGGTTATGTAAACGGTCTGGGTTGCACATGGATACAGCTATGGAGTGCACATGGATACCTACTGGGGATAATGATCGCATACCAACTACACTCTCCCTGCCCCCAAATCAATACACAAGGATCAATACATGTTATGTTATTGCACATGGATAACAACTACTGTATACATGGAACTTATATGGTCATGAGTGTACATGAATAACATATGAGTGCACATGGATAAATATGAATACATGGAGTACATGATGGCCATGATAAAGTACATGAACATGACATACTCGATGTATCCGAGGGGATAACATCGCATGAAAAGATCCATAGGGTACTAATCCGTGTGAACATCGTGTCAGCATCAAGTATACTAGTCTATAACAAGAGAACATATCCAAAGAAGTATGAAAAGATCAGAGAATGTACTCGTCTGGCAAATTGAACTGCTGATAATGAGGTGTAACTAAACTGGGGCAATGTAAACCTATTTAAAATACACAATGTCACAACCAAGTCTACAATATCAAGAGAAATAGCTACAATGCAAGACTACATGCTTCTAGGTCCATTTTGGTCAAAGTCAACCATCGGTCAACTCTGGTCAAACCTGGTCAACGCTGGTCAAACCTGGTCAAAACTGGGTCAACTAGTCCGTCTACTAATTTCTAGGTCATACACAAAATTCTAGGTCATTTGGAGTTCGTTTGAGTTGAATTGGATCAAGTTTGACTCAAAGTTGACTTTTGTCAATTTGGTCAACTTGTCGGCCAATTCGACTAAACTAAGCTCGAAATGACAAACCAAATCTGTCCTAGGGCTCTTATAGTCATATACACAACTACAATCTAATCTAAGAGAATTAACAAGCATAAATATATATATATACATATAGGTATATACACACATGTAAATACACAATGCAATCAAAACCCAAATCTAACAAAAAGTGGTGTGTGCGTGTGTATGTACTGGTGCTTACTGAAAATAGGATAAAATCTGAGATTAAAAACAGTAAAACGCAATCATGGAATTACTCAAAATAATATACTATTTATATACATATATACAAAGTAAGAAACGATATATATATATATATATATATATATATATATATATATATATATATATATATATATATATATATATATATATATATATATATAGTTAAATATATGCATAAAGCTATATAGAAACACATATATTTTCAGATTTTGTGTATATATATATATATATATATATATATATATATATATATATATATATATATATATATATATATATATATATATATATATATATATACACAAATGTTTAAATGGAAGATACGCAATGATGCGAGATAAATAAAGAGTCTAAAATCTGGAAATATATCTCCCTCGACCCATTCGCAATATATATACATTAGGAATGGGTTTCAACGGAATTATATATATATATATATATATATATATATATATATATATATATATATATATATATATATATATATATATATATAGTTAAATATATGCATAAAGCTATATAGAAACACATATATTCAAAAATAACGGAAAAATTAAGAAACAAAGCCAAAGGTTGGTTCCCACGAATCCGAAATCTCATATAAGTCATGTAAACTCAGATTTAGAAGCTAAGACGCTGAAAAAAATCATAATATCATATTAATTCAAAAATCGAAAACTAAAGAAAAACAACCCAATTCACACAACGACCCAAAATCCAAAATACACCAAACGAATCCGCGAAACTTGGCATACACGTTGTCCTTGACCCACGTGATGCGTTCATATACCCTCGGGTTCGAAATCGTGTCCGTGTCGTGTCCACAGAACGCGTATCGGAATTTCCCGATACCGCGTGGTACGCGTGCGTTCTTGCTCGTTTGAGCACCGCACATGCAACGAAACGCCACGTGCTTGTACACATAGCTGGGGGGGTCCTGGGGTAGGTCTAGGACACGATGACATGGCAACACGATGCGCCAAAGCGGCGTACGCAGCTCCCGCACCCGCGCGGCCTGCTGCGCGCGCGCCCGCGCGCCCTCGTGCGCGTGGTGCCGGCCTCGCTGCTTCCCTCGTCGGGCCACGCCGCGACTTGGGGTTCATCCTACGGGTCGTCTAGGTCTAGGTCAACATGTTCCGAGTCCTGGAATGGGTCTTCGTTGCGTCGTGTGCGCGCACGAAGTCCGTCTCCGCGACAAAAATGACAGGCTGAAAGCACAGTGGCTGAGCGGTGCACGCGCGATATCTCTGCGCTCGCTCAACGAACTGTCGTAAAATTTTACGAGCATGAGGGCAAAGGTTGCCCCCACGTGCTCACAAATTTTCACGCAACAATATGCTCTTTTCATCGCGCAATCACACGCGGACAGCAGGGCACGCACGGCCTCGTGCACGGGATCCGTGCACGTGCGTCCGTTGCCCGAAATGCCGCTGAAACGATGTCAAACCCAAAACCGTCTTCACGAAAGTTTATCAAAATCATATTATCTAAACATCCATGAAGACAGAAATGAAAAACAACAACTTTCTATCCTAAGCGGCATTTCGTCGAACACGTGCCGTAAGGGACCGACACGGGCTCGATACCTCCATCAAACGGAGTCGGAATCCCACCAAATTTCATGGGCAAGGCTAGGGCACCTATATGGATGCAAAAATGAAGAAAAAAAAATCAGATTTGCAATGGTAGATTAGGATTTACCTATTGAGTGTCAAAACTCAATGATCGGGGCTCTTCGGTTGTCGTGTCGGCCGATTTTCCTCCAGGAAAACCCTCTGTCTCCACTCCAGAAATGCTCCAGCAGATCCTCCTCTCCTCGACGAGCGCAATGGAGTTCGTTTGGAAAGAAACGGACTCCGGATGAAGAAAATATGTGTTTTGGAGAGATGGATCTTTTAGGGTTTCTTTGTGGAGGCTCACAATTTTCACAAATAATGAAAAGAGGAGGGGGTGCTGCTGTGTTGGGCGGCCAAGGGGGTGTCTAGGGGTTAGGGTTTCACTTGGGCCATCTCCTACTCAATTAGAAATGGGCCCAAGTCAAAAAGCTCAAAGGCCTACATGCAAAAAGGCTAAATAAATAAATAAAAGCCTTAAAAATAATCTAATGTACAAAATAAATTCTAAAAATGAAAATAACAATTCTAATGCATGCTTAGGCCCCTACACAAGTCCACTAAGGTTAAACCAGTTGCTAGCACAAACAAGAGTCAACATATTCAGGAAATCACATAAAGGTCAAAATGGCTAAAATGACTAAAATACCCTTCTATGAAAAAATGGATGCTACAGCATGGCCTACCAAACGCGCCACCCGATAGACCCAAGTACCACTAGCGTACTATGTGTGCTATTTTCTGAATCTGGTTCAAGAAAACTAATTCAAGGTGTAGTTCATCAAGCTCTTCTTCAGACAAAGACAATAGTCACTACATGAGATTCAAGGCTGTAGTCCATCTCATTTATGCATAGTATAAAACTGCCCAGAAATTCTCTTATTCTTCTCTTATTTTCTTTCTCTTCTAAATACCTTGGAACTTGACCTTTGGGGGGGGTATTGTTGGAGCTGCTGCTTGCAAAAGCTCAAGTCCTCAAAGTTTTAATCCCACATCGGCCAAGAGAGGAGCACTTCATGTGCTCATATTACTATTCCTTTCCTTGCTCCTTTGAAGTCCTTGTGGGTAGCCCTATGGTCCACACGCGCGCGCCGCCGCCGCCGCCGCCCAGCCCGGGTCGGCTCTGTCACGACCCGCTACCCAAATTGTTGGGCCGGGCCGAGCCATGTCCAGCCTACGCTTTAAGATAAAGCGCAGTAAGCTGTTCTAGAGATAACAAGATAAGACTAAATGTGCCAACAGTTCTATAAGTGAAGAAGAATCATAAATGCTTCAAACACAAAAGTCATCGTATATAGTAAAATATCCAAGTACAAGTAAACTGAAATGTAAAACTGGATACATGTCCAGTTACAAAATGGTATAGTCTAATACATGTCTACTCTCAAAAGTCTAAGTAAACAAAAAGACAACTAGGCGAGGTTTCCTGCAGGAACATCCTCGTAAAGCAGAGCCGGGTCCTCGGCAGTAACTCCATAGTATGAGTCGCAGAGTAACTCCTCCTCAGTAAGTATACCTACAACGTTATCCTATCAGGACGGGAGCAAGTACTAAATCTAGCAAACTAGCATATGACACATGGAAATGAACATGAGAGGAATAACTGGAAAGCATGGCATCACACAGTCTATCATGGCAAGGACACATATGTCATAGAGATAGATGTATATGTAATGTTTAAAACTGTAGCAGGTACGTGATCGGTCAATAGGTGTACAATGTACTGAGGCACAATGTAAATAAAATGTACATACGTACAAGTGTAAAGGCGATATATGTACACACGTACAAATACAGCTTGGAGAGTAAGGCCTACGGCGCAGTATCATATAAAATGTAACTTTGCTCGGTACTGAAGAGGGGGTATGATCACATACTCTACTATCAGTTTCCCCATAACCCATATTCTAATCATGTGAGAGATACATCAAGATTGTTCTAAGCATGGTAGTAACTGAAAGTACAACATGTAGAGATCTAACTTGCTACCCCAAGGATCAGCATTTAACATGGTGGGATTTGCAGTTCATTTTATGTGACAATATGTAAAGTTCGTAGAAAGTACTTGCCTCTAGCAAAGTAAAACAAGCTGCGATAAATGTGCTATGGATGTCTGGTAACTCGTCACTGTAGAAGTAAATACAACAACTTAGTTTTACACTAAGCTAAGACACTAGGACACTAATTGGTGAAACACGACTTGTGACTGGGCACCTAGCCAAAATGATGACTTGGCATAGGAGACCAATGTGGGGTGACACACTATGTTAACTATCTTTCTAGGGTCTTTACACTAGTGAGGGATGGGGTTCAACACGACTAAAACTCCAAATAACACAAAAAGCTACAAGTCGTATTTAATCAATAAATAAATCAAAAGATCATTGTGTTCTAACAATTTTAGAGATAGACAAAAAGCCTAGTTTTGCATAAAACAAAGTACCAAAACGATCCTTGCTAACTATAAAAATTTATTATAATTTTTCTGGAATTTATTAACCAGTACAAATATTTTATACAAATCAGTTTTCCTAGGTATACAAAAAGTGAGTTTTGGTTTAATATGCCAAACTAGGGGCAAAACAGCAAATTAAATACTACAAAAATTATACTAAATTAGCTAACTTAACATAGTATCTAAAAACTATTTTTCCATAATTTTAGCAGTACTTTAAGTATTTTTAGAAAATCAAGAACAGCATTGCACACAATAATTAATTATCTGCATATTTTGTCCATGTATATAATTTGAACCGAAGTTCAAATACAGGACCCAAGGCCATGAATCAAGTCCAATATGACTTGTACAGGTCTTGAATGTGTGAAAACACATTTGGGCCCAAATATCCATGCTAGGCTTGGACACCAAATGGTTGCAGTAATTTAAATATACAGAAAATACTAAGTGGTAGAAATACAAAATAAATATTAATATTTTAATAAGGTAAAGTTTTACATAGTAACTATAAAAGTATGAACATTATTTTATATAAATAATTTACACTAAGCTAAGTAAAACACACATAGGAACTAATATATATATATATATAAATATAGGGATATTTATATATATAGGAAAATGCTCAACTATATATTATATATATACAAATATATGTATATATACATACATATAAGAAAATACTTATCTATATAACATATATATATATATACAAAATTAATGTATACATATATATATATATATATATATATATATATATATATATATATATATAATAGTATATATATACATAAGGAAATATATATACATAAATATATATGTATACATAATACACATATATATATATACATACATAAAATAATGAAGTATATTCATATATATATATATATATATAAACAGCAACTATATATACCTAAATATAGTATGTATAATAATACATATACACATATATACAAATATATGTATACATATATATATATAATTATATATAAAAACAAAAAGAAAAAGAAAAAAAAAGAAAAGGAAAAGAAAAAGAAAAGAAACAGCAGCAGGGGGGGGGGGCTCGAACTCGGGCTAACCGAGCGGGGGGGGGGGGGGGAGGGTGTTTTAAGTACTGCGCGCTGGCCAGTGGGCCAGTTGGCCCGATTGTTAGGAATAGGTTTTGGTTTATTTTATTTCATTTTAGGTTAGGTTAATAATAAAAAAATATATAAAATCTGTCATGTGTCCTGACAGTTAGGGACACAGGAATTTACGTGTCCGAGTCGATTTTGACACGCACGACACAAGTTTTACGTGTCCAGTTCTACACTTGTGTTCGTCAGGACACGGCGAACATCATACGCCCAACACGAGACACGTACGACACGCACGACACTTGCCACTTACGTGTCCGACGGTTGATGGGGGATTCGGGGGTGTTGGCGGGCGGAGGGATGTTCGGGACGGCGGCGCTCGGGTGGCGACGCGTTCGCCTTGGCCGGGCGCGTCGAATGGTGGTGGTCGCGGCTGTCGAAGTCGACCGTGGAGGCTGGACGGGGAAGCTTGCCGGAGTTAGGGTTAGGGCTGGAGGTTTTTGGGGAAGGCGGTGGCGTGGGCGGTCGTGGTGGGGTTTTAAGGTTAGGGTTTAGGTCGGAGGGGGAAGAGGGAGTTTTATAGGGGGTTTGAGGTCGGTGGGGTCAGCCGGATTCGGCGGGGGCAGGGCGGCGAGTCGGTCGGGCAGCCGAGCGAGTCAACGGGGGTGGGTGAGTGAGCTGGAGGAGAGAGAGAGTTGGTCGGGGGGGGGGGAGAGTTGGTCGGGGGGGGTTTGGTAGATTTGCAGTAGGGTCCTTAGAAATTAGGAATTTACACAAATGAATTAACATAAATAAAATGCAAAATAATAATTGCATTTCCTAATTAAAAATAATTTCATATTTACAAACTGATATACTAACAATTCTAATAATTGCAAAACACTATTAAAATAATTCAGAAAATTACAAAATGATATTTTTTGTATTTAAAACTCATTTAAAATTCATTTAAGAGTTCTAGAAAATTCCTAAAATCATATTAAATTATTTTAAAACCAATAATGACATTTAATAATTAATTAACACTAGTTTAAAATTTTTGAAAATCAGGGGCTTACAAGTCTTCCCTCCTTGAAAAATTTCGTCCTCGAAATTCACAGGGATTGAAGACCCTACAATATTCTAGCATAGCAAGCAACACAACAAAATGACTAAGGCTACGATCAAAACTAACCTCCCGAAATCCGTTCCGGCTCCGGCTCAAGGACTAGGCTATAAGTCTTCCCTTGGGGTCCCTTGGCTACTGGGCAGTCCCGAATCTGATGGATGGCAGACCCACAAGCTAAATACTGCCCTAACCTCTTCCTGCAGACGATGAATTCATGCCCTGGTCTTTCGCAGAAAGAACATATAGCTGCCTTCTGCTGCTGCTGCTGATGTCGGGGTCCCGGGGCTCTAACTGGCGGGGTCTGACGATGTGGTGTAGGGGGATGGTAAGTCTGCGGGGGCGGCGTCGGCGCTCTCTGCTGGAAAGCCTGACGCTTGGACGGACCCTCATGGTGTACAGAAGCCGGCCTCTTGCATGACAGAAGACGCTCCTCGATACTCCGGACCAACTCTAGGCTCTGATAGTAGTCAGTCGTACCGTTTGCCACTATAAGGATGCCAATGTCTGGAACTAGACCATGGCAAAACCTACGGGTCATCTCCTCTGGATCAGCAACCAGACTAGGAGCAAAACGGCTCAGGCGACTAAACTCTCCCGCATAGTCATCAACAGAACGGTTCCCCTGCTGGATGTTCTGGAATCGTAGCCCCATGGCTACTCTAGCAGTGGTCGAGAAGAATTTCTTCTTGAACTGGGTCTTGAACTGGTACCAGGTGGCTCTACCTCTCGCGAACAACGGCTCATTCCTGAACCAGACTCCGGCTAAGTCTATCAGCAGAAATCATGCTGCCTCGACCTGAAGGTCATCCGGCATCCTAACTCCCAGAAGCTTCCTCTCTACAGAATCTAGCCAGTCATCAGCTATTACTATGCCCTCAGTCCCTGAGAACTCCTTGGGATTCAGACCCATGAAGTCCTTGACCGTCCCCGCTCTCTGCCGTGGCTCTACATATGGTGGGACCACGGGACGTCCCTCAGAACGCTCCATGCTCTGGCGGAGTAGGGTAGTCTGCTCCTGATGGGTTGTTAGGAACCCCTGGATCAGTGTGAGCAGTTGGTTTCCGTCGAGTATGACGGAAGCCTGGGTGGGTATAGTGATAGGGGGTGGTGGAAGTATCGGGTGCTGCCGGGACTGGGATGTGGAAGGTGGTATCTGGGTCTGTGGATCTGTGGAGTGGGGGAATGTGGTAGGTGGAGGTGTATCAGTCAACCGGTCAGCTGACTGGATATGGAGGGCCCCATTCTCGGGGGTAACATACTGGGACGAACGAGTAAGCACCATCTAAATTACATAAAAAGACTTATAAGGACTTGTTTAAAGTAAGCAATCATATGCAAGAAATTCTAATTATAATAGCAAACATGTGATATATTTCCTATGTTGCAATCCTAGCATTCCTCTAAGTGTTCTAAGCGTCTTTCCTAATGTTGTCTAATTACCTTAAGTTCCTAATTGCAGGCATGTTTGGTACAATAACGTAACCAAACAGTTTAGTCAGGACCTGCATGGGCCGCCAAAAAAAACATGTCACGACCCGCTACCCAAATTGTTGGGCCGGGCCGAGCCATGTCCAGCCTACGCTTTAAGATAAAGCGCAGTAAGCTGTTCTAGAGATAACAAGATAAGACTAAATGTGCCAACAGTTCTATAAGTGAAGAAGAATCATAAATGCTTCAAACACAAAAGTCATCGTATATAGTAAAATATCCAAGTACAAGTAAACTGAAATGTAAAACTGGATACATGTCCAGTTACAAAATGGTATAGTCTAATACATGTCTACTCTCAAAAGTCTAAGTAAACAAAAAGACAACTAGGCGAGGTTCCCTGCAGGAACATCCTCGTAAAGCAGAGCCGGGTCCTCGGCAGTAACTCCATAGTATGAGTCGCAGAGTAACTCCTCCTCAGTAAGTATACCTACAACGTTATCCTGTCAGGACGGGAGCAAGTACTAAATCTAGCAAACTAGCATATGACACATGGAAATGAACATGAGAGGAATAACTGGAAAGCATGGCATCACACAGTCTATCATGGCAAGGACACATATGTCATAGAGATAGATGTATATGTAATGTTTAAAACTGTAGCAGGTACGTGATCGGTCAATAGGTGTACAATGTACTGAGGCACAATGTAAATAAAATGTACATACGTACAAGTGTAAAGGCGATATATGTACACACGTACAAATACAGCTTGGAGAGTAAGGCCTACGGCGCAGTATCATATAAAATGTAACTTTGCTCGGTACTGAAGAGGGGGTATGATCACGTACTCTACTATCAGTTTCCCCATAACCCATATTCTAATCATGTGAAAGATACATCAAGATTGTTCTAAGCATGGTAGTAACTGAAAGTACAACATGTAGAGATCTAACTTGCTACCCCAAGGATCAGCATTTAACATGGTAGGGTTTGCAGTTCATTTTATGTGACAATATGTAAAGTTCGTAGAAAGTACTTGCCTCTAGCAAAGTAAAACAAGCTGCGATAAATGTGCTATGGATGCCTGGTAACTCGTCACTGTAGAAGTAAATACAATAACTTAGTTTTACACTAAGCTAAGACACTAGGACACTAATTGGTGAAACACGACTTGTGACTGGGCACCTAGCCAAAATAATGACTTGGCATAGGAGACCAATGTGGGGTGACACACTATGTTAACTATCTTTCTAGGGTCTTTACACTAGTGAGGGATGGGGTTCAACACGACTAAAACTCCAAATAACACAAAAAGCTACAAGTCGTATTTAATCAATAAATAAATCAAAAGATCATTGTGTTCTAACAATTTAGAGATAGACAAAAAGCCTAGTTTTGCATAAAACAAAGTACCAAAACGATCCTTGCTAACTATAGAAATTTATTATAATTTTTCTGGAATTTATTAACCAGTACAAATATTTTATACAAATCAGTTTTCCTAGGTATACAAAAAGTGAGTTTTGGTTTCATATGCCAAACTAGGGGCAAAACAGCAAATTAAATACTACAAAAATTATACTAAATTAGCTAACTTAACATAGTATCTAAAAACTATTTTTCCATAATTTTAGCAGTACTTTAAGTATTTTTAGAAAATCAAGAACAGCATTGCACACAATAATTAATTATCTACGTATTTTGTCCATGTATATAATTTGAACCAAAGTTCAAATACAGGACCCAAGGCCATGAATCAAGTCCAATATGACTTGTACAGGTCTTGAATGTGTGAAAACACATTTGGGCCCAAATACCCATGCTAGGCTTGGACACCAAATGGTTGCAGTAATTTAAATATACAAAAAATACTAAGTGGTAGAAATGCAAAATAAATATTAATATTTTAATAAGGTAAAGTTTTACATAGTAACTATAAAAGTATGAACATTATTTTATATAAATAATTTACACTAAGCTAAGTAAAACACACATAGGAACTAATATATATATATATATAAATATAGGGATATTTATATATATAGGAAAATGCTCAACTATATTATATATATATATATATATATATATATATATATATATATATATATATATATACAAATATATGTATATATACATACATATAAGAAAATACTTATCTATATAACATATATATATATATATATATATATATATACAAAATTAATGTATACATATATATATATAATAGTATATATATAATAATATATATACATAAGGAAATATATATACATAAATATATATGTATACATAATACATATATATATATATACATACATAAAATAATGAAGTATATTCATATATATATATATATAAAAACAGCAACTATATATACCTAAATATAGTATGTATAATAATACATATACACATATATACAAATATATGTATACATATATATATATATAATTATATATAAAAACAAAAAGAAAAAGAAAAAAAAGAAAAGGAAAAGAAAAGAAAAGAAACAGCAGCATGGGGGGGGGGGGGGGGGGGGGGGGGGGGGGGCTCGAACTCGGGCTAACCGAGCAGGGGGGGAAGGGTGTTTTAAGTACTGCGCGCTGGCCAGTGGGCCAGTTGGCCCGATTGTTAGGAATAGGTTTGGGTTTATTTTATTTCGTTTTAGGTTAGGTTAATAATAAAAAAAAATATAAAATCTGTCCTGTGTCCTGACAGTTAGGGACACAGGAATTTACGTGTCCGTGTCGATTTTGACACGCACGACACAAGTTTTACGTGTCCAGTTCTACACTTGTGTTCGTCAGGACACGGCGAACATCATACGCCCAACACGAGACACGTACGACACGCACGACACTTGCCACTTACGTGTCCGGCGGTTGATGGGGGATTCGGGGGTGCTGGCGGGCGGAGGGATGTTTGGGACGGCGGCGCTCGGGTGGCGACGCGTTCGCCTTGGCCGGGCGCGTCGAATGGTGGTGGTCGCGGCTGTCGAAGTCGACCGTGGAGGCTGGACGGGGAAGCTTGCCGGAGTTAGGGTTAGGGCTGGAGGTTTTTGGGGAAGGCGGTGGCGTGGGCGGTCGTGGTGGGGTTTTAAGGTTAGGATTTAGGTCGGAGGGGAAAGAGGGAGTTTTATAGGGGGTTTGAGGTCGGTGGGGTCAGCCGGATTCGGCGGGGGGCAGGGCGGCGAGTCGGTCGGGCAGCCGAGCGAGTCAACGGGGGTGGGTGAGTGAGCTGGAGGAGAGAGAGAGTTGGTCGGGGGGGAGGGGGGGTTTGGTAGATTTGCAGTAGGGTCCTTAGAAATTAGGAATTTACACAAATGAATTAACATAAATAAAATGCAAATAATAATTGCATTTCCTAATTAAAAACAATTTTCTATTTACAAACTGATATACTAACAATTCTAATAATTGCAAAACACTATTAAAACAATTCAGAAAATTACAAAATAATATTTTTTGTATTTAAAACTCATTTAAAATTCATTTAAAAGTTCTAGAAAATTCCTAAAATCATATTAAATTATTTTAAAACCAATAATGACATTTAATAATTAATTAACACTAGTTTAAAATTTTTGAAAATCAGGGGCTTACAGGCTCGGCTCGGTTCGGTTCGGCGCGCTTAACGGGTGCGGGTACGTGCCCACATCTGCGGGCGCCGAAATGCCGATCTGATTCCCTCTTTGGGTTCGGGCTGAGTGCCCTAAAATTCCTTTTTGCTCCTATTCAAATTTTTGACCGTTACTATTCCTGTAACGGTTGGATTCTGAATTATGTCCAGGTGAAATGAACCATGTGCTCTTTATTTGGTGTAAATGTTTTGTAACGTTCACATTAAATTGGTTAATTAAAACTAAGTTTAATTCTCCTCTCCATGGCAAGCCTATATATTGAGCTCTCTTTTCATTCTCCAAAGACAGAAAAAATTATTCTTGCCAAAACTCTCCTCCAAAAATCTTCTCTTCCCGAAATATTATGTTCTCTTTTGATCTTGCTCTGGGCAGAGCTAAGTCGGGGTCACTCTCTCTACGTCGTAGTGCGGCAAAGGAATTTCGGTAGAGCGGAAGATTTTACAACTAGGAGCGTTCGGATACAGTCTGCACATAGACCCAAACTAACTCTTAGGACAGTGCTACGTGCGCGACTTTCCCGGAGGCCGGTAACATTTACTTACTTTATTTTGTTGTAGGGTTAAATCGAAGAATTATAGAAGAAATTCCAACCGATCATGCCTAGCCCAAATCTAATTTCTCCTTCCCCACAAGAAGTTTAAATTTCTCACAAGAAGAACAAGAAGAAAGAAAAACAACAAAAACATCTTTCTCCAAACCCTAGTTTATTTTTTTTTGCTCTCTTCTAATTTCTCAGATCATGGAAAAACTTGTGGGAATCATGAAAATTTTATTTTAAAATTGTGGTCCCAACTTGTGAAAATTATGGATGAAATCCTAGTTATAGAAGAAATTGGGTTATCAAATCTATTAATCAATTTTTCTTCATTAACAGAAGAAATTATGGATAAAATCGTAGTTGTAAAAGAAATTATGGATGAAATCCTAGTTGTAGAAGAAATGGACTTGCTGTACAGCAAGTCCATATCAGTACAGCAAGTTCATATCAGAACTGTCACAATTTATCAGAACTGCCACAATTTCTGGCAATCCTAGAAGTATTGAGGACTGCCAGAAATTGTGGCAGTCCTGAAAGGGACTTGCTCTACAGCAGACAGTTCTAGAAGTATTGAGGATGTCAGAAATTGTGGCAGTCCTGAAAGAGACTTGCTGTACAGTAAGTCCATTTCAGGACTGTCACAATTTTTGGCAGTCCTAAAGTTAAAATTGTCAAACGAAAAAATATATCTAAGGGTTTATTTTCATCTTAATAATAGAGTGAAATATACATTTTAGGGTTACATTCTTTGTGGAAAAAAAGTATTAGGATTTGTACATTGTTTGTGAGAAGTCTTTGGGTGCTATCGAAATTGGGAATGAGAAGGAAACTAGGATTTTGTGGAGAAGAAGAAGATGATGATGATGAGAAGATGAGAGGAAACTAGGGTTTTGATATTGTTTGGGGAGGGGGGAAATGGTGGAGAAGAAGAAAAAGAAGAAGAAGAGAGGAAATAGGATTTTGGAAGAGAGAAAGTGAAATGTGGAAATGAAACTCCAAATTGGGATTTGGGGGCGGGAGGGTGTTGGATTGGAATAGCCCAATGAGTAAAAAATGGGATGTACTGAGTAATTTTTTTTCAAACCTGAACTAGCTCCAATCCGGGCTAGTCCTGATCTTTTGATGTGCCCTTATAAATAATCGTGTTTAAATAGGTGCGAAAAAGGTGTCCACTTTTGAGGTTCATGTTTCCCTGGCTTAAACTGGTTAAAGAGAACACATGATTTAAGCAAGGATAGATGTGTATAAACATGTAGGGGTGAGCATTCGGTTAATTCGGTTCCAACCGAACCGAATAACCGAAAACTGAATTCGACCGAAAACCGAAACCGAACAAAATTTGTCCATAACCGAATTAAATCGGTTCGGTTTCGGTTTATTTGATTTTTTTTTTGGGTTTATTTGCACATTTTTTTGTAATATATATAGTAACTAAATATACCTAGATATATTTAGTATATACATATAGTATATACCTATATATATTTAGTACACACACACACACAATATATATATATATATATATATATATATATATATATAATTTATTTTATATTTTTCTTATATGGTTTTCGGTTTTGGACCGAAACCGAAAACCGAAATCGAATAAAAAATTTTAATATTTTTAAAACCAAAATTGAACCGAATTTTTTTTAAACCGAACCGAATCTCTTATTCGGTTCGGTTTTCGGTCCAAAACCGAATAATGCTCACCCCTATAAACATGAACTCTTTTCTATTCTAATAATAACTGCTGAGTGTTGTAATAACCCATGCAATAGAATGAAACTAAATTGTTTGGCAACGGGAGAAAGACAAAGGTACGGATTCATGTAAAATCAACAAGAAAACATCGTGATGGATTCCCTTAAATAGGGGTCGAGAGACGTTCACAAGTATATTAAGTATATATCAACAATACAATCAGTTCCAAGTTGAATGCCACCAATAAGTAGTATGGTTACTGGTGTATAATAGATGCGATAACCCTAGAGTATCAAAGTGGAAATAGCCACGAGTCACTAAGTCGATCATCCGTCAATTATTAAATAGGACAAGAAAAAGGAGGTTATGGCACTTCAGGACAATCGAGTGTCAACATGTAACAAGAATCAACCAAGCCAAATCTTTACGCAAGAAAAAAAAAAGGTAGCAACACAAGTATAATTTCATACAGAAATGTGTTGAAAATAAAATATCCTATAGCATGCTCAGCAACATAAAGCAGTCATTTCAACGTGGGTCACAAGATCAAAAAACCAAGGAGAAGCCGCCTCCTTCATGAAGACTAACGAAGCCAGATCTTTCCGCCCTCGGATAAAAGGACAGAATTAGAAGAATATTGCAAAGACCAAACTTTGTCCACAGGATGAGAACCCTGGTTAAGAAAAAAGAAAAGAAACTTACATTGAGGAGACTTTGAAATCATACATTGAGGACTAATCAACACTACTAATGATGCTCTAATTTCAACATAAAAAATAATTTGATCACATAAATAAAACTAATACTATGACAAATTGCCTAGAATAAATCTGAACCAAAAGAGTAAACTAACATCTCAGATTAGGTAATTAATACAGAGTGAAACAATAGTGCAAACTGCTGGACAAGTTATTACAAAGAGAGAGCTGATGATGGCACAAAACTCCTTGATAAATATTACACAGAAGAAATGGTGATGCAAAATCACTTCGCTTACAAGAAAAGACTCAGTAACTAATAGTAAAATGTTCTGATGATAAATGGTTTCGAAGTAAACCATGTCAAAAGGTAAATATCAAATGCTTCGGATCACTTACAAAGATGCAGTGCTTTGCAGTATTTGAATGTTCCGCTAGATGAGAAGAAGAGTGGATATGATGGCGGCTTATAAGGTGAACAGAGAAGATATGGATGCACAATCAGGACAAATGGGTATACTGACAGAAGAGTAAGGAGTTTGGTTAAGTTCATTGTCAACTGCCTAGATGGTTTCATACAACATTGAATGAGAAGAAAAAAGGAGATGGAGGCTTATAAGGTGAGCTAAAGAACATAGATGGATGCAAAATCTCCACAGATAAGTGTACTCACAGAAGAGCAAAGAGTTGGACTAATTTCATTGCAATTGCATAGATAGTTTCATACTCATGAAGTGTGCTAATGCATCTGTATATCCACACATCACTTGGTATTTCCATAAGCTCGTGGAAGGTGAGGAAATTGGTGTAGAAAATATGTTGGGAGTATTTCTGGAAAATGGCTTTGGAGGAAGAATAAAACAGTGGGCTGATGTGTTAAACCACTCCCTTTAAAGCAACATCCGCTCACATTCTAATGCAAAATGAATTGATGTGATTTGTTTCCATGGTACAACGAACCATGGATCTGTACTTGTTGCCTTGCACTAGTAGAAAACTATACACATTAATCTTTGAATACCAGAGAGAAAATGAGAGAAGATAATTAGAATTGATTATATATTGAGAGAGGTCATGGGCACTTATTTATAAAATACTAGGCAGCCCTTTGAAGCATATTTCTGAGACGAAAAGGCACATGTTCACAAGAAATATATGGAGTGATTCGTTTAAACTCAAATGTTCAATCAAAAAATTCCACAAAAGAAGAATACATTCAAAAGAGTTGCCACCAGGCCTCGGTCAAAGATGACAAGTGTCAAGTGCGCCATTACCAGGAAACAAAGGACCAATGGCATATAGCCCGTGATTTGCTATGCGAGTAGGATTTCAACTCATTTACCAGCAAAATGCCTACAGTGATTGCCGAACCTTAAAATCTTCTCAGTACACCCAAATCCTTAACCATCTCAACCAATTTTATTTTTCTGAAAGAAACTAGTAGGAGCTAAATTTACATATAATACAAAATAATAATGTTTCTCACTAACTCAAAAAAAAATGAAACATTTTACACTCAGGTATTGAACTTGTGTACATACGATGATGTTTTCTTGGCTTGAATCTCCACTCGACGATATTACATCAAAGTTCAAACAAGATAAATTAGTCTTGAACTAGGGACTCTGTGTCTGAAGGGGATATAACTTACGTACATACTTTTTGTCGATCAAGTTGTTCAAAGTATATTTGCACTATAGAGGTCATGTGCAAGCTTGGTTTCATGAATACTTCTGAGAAATTATTTTATCTGCATAGAAGGTGATCGTATCCTCACAGTCATATAGGAAGGTTTTAGTGTGCTCGTGCATCATAATATTGAAGTAACCTATTAAGAGTACATAACTCATCCTCATTCTTTATCACAACATCCAATTATCATCAATTTCTCATTCTTCATCACAAGATCTGAGTATCATCAATTTTAGGAAAAGAAACATGTTCATGCTCATACAATTAGTCATACCAGCTACCTTTCATTTGAACTAACAGTAACTTGGAGCACTAGCATTGAGTTTGATTTCAGTGGTATCTAATTCAGTTTATAAGGTTTTAAACATATCCCTAATTTTAGTTTATGTATGAAATCACTTTAAAATGCTTTTGTAAAAGAATCACAAGATTTTGATTTGTATGCCCACAGTTAATCCTAATATATGTTACTTGAACTCGGGTACGGGTGTCGGGTGTCGGGTGTCGGGTGTCGGGTGTCGGGTGTCGGGTGTCGGGTGTCGGGTACATATCCAAGAGTCAGACTCTTCAAACTCATAATTTAAGGACAAACATACTCGATTAAAAATGATCCAAATTTTGGGTACGGGAACATGACTATTAAAATAAATATATTTGAACGGTTTCATAAAAAGATAGCATGTAATTAAATTTGCATGGTTTCATAAAAAGACACATCATGTAATTAAATTTGTATGGCTTCATTATAGACATGTAATTAAATTTTCACGGTTAAAGCAAGTCTTCCAATCACACTCACATAATTCAATTGAAAAACTGCTCTTACATCATTTGGAACTAATTTGAAACTAGGATGTCTTTCCACTTAATTCATTGTATTTTCTCAAAACATTTTGACATAATAAAATATTCAAAATCATGTTTTGTCATTTATATTTATTTTAATACCTAAGATGACTGTTGTCAAATCCAAATCTTCAATATCAAGTTTGTAGACAAAAAAAAATTGTATCATTAATTAGTTTCCTTCAAAAAAGATAATTGCTTGAGATGGTTAAGGATTTGGCTTTATTTAGAAGAGGTCCAAGATTGACTCACTCATTGTTGTAAAAGGCGCTAGGCGTTAGGCGGGCGGCCACCCACCGCCTAGGCGGCGGCCTGATTCTAGACGGTCGTCGAAAATTTAAAAAAAAAAATCTAGGAATTAAAAATATGTTCAAGTGAAAATTATACCTCAAATTCAAAGTCTCACATAATAACTAAACATAGTTAAATTCAAAGGACAAGACTACAATTTTTTCCTCTGTCTTACTTGGGTTCCCGTGAATTACTGTGATGTGATATGAGTCTGACTCTGTGACTTAATTTCTTTCCATGTCTCACATAATAAACTAAACATAGTTAAATTTGTGTTTATATATTAATGTGATGTGAGTACGACTCTTTGACTTCATTTCTTTCCGTCTCATTTGGGTTCCTGTGAATTAATGTGTTTGTCTTATTCCTTTAAAGAGTAACTCCGAGTCCAGACTCAGAAGAAGAAGAAGACGGCTCCAAAAAAAAGACGAGAAGTAAACCAGACGAAGAAGAAGACAAGAAAAGAAGACTAAGAAGAAGTACCAGAAACACACGTGTGACCTGCGGTGGCCGGCGGCTGTGGTGCCCGACTTATTCCCTTTTCACCCTTCTCCCCCAGTCTGAGATGAGTTCCATGTGTTCTGTTTTTGAAAAACGCCTAGGCGACCGACCCTTGAAGTCGAGGCCGCCTATCAGCCTACGGCCGATTTTAGCCGATTTTCTCCCTATCCACCCAGAGGATCGATTCCAGCCTATTCCTAGGCGAGCCATGGACGCCCAGCACCTAGGCGCTAACTTTTAGAACACTGCACTTACTACAGACTTTTTGTTGGAAATGACTTTAAAGTCTAGTCGCAGGAGAAAGGGCCTTTGTGGCCTCTTGGTAGGACACTTGTAGCACGCCTATCCGACGAACGGTGGCCAACCCTTTCAAATAAATTCATTTTATTTATAGGACTTTTTGACTGAACAATGTATTTTGAATTTGAACGAAATTAGCTATTTATTCACTGTGAACATTTGTCTTTACATTTCAAAAGGATGCCTCAAAGGAGTCCTTAGTATTTTACAAATAAGTCCTCAAAATCTCTCTCTAATACACAACCAATCCTGGTTCTCTTTCACTTCCTCTGTATTCAAAGAACAAGGTGTTCAATACTAGTTTTCTCCAAAAACAAGGCGATGAACTAAAGATTAAAAAAGTGGCATGTTGTATCTTGAAAGGAAATCACATCAATCCTTATTAATCAAAGTGAGCTAATTGCTTAAAAAGAGCAACCTAGCACGCCTCAGTCCACTGTTTTGTTCTTCCTCCAAACCCATTTTCCAGAAATACTCACGGTTGTAAAAATCCAACTAGTCCGCCGACTAGTCCCCGACTACTCGGTAGTCGGCCTTCGCCGACTCGACTAGGGGGCAGTCGGCAAAAAAATCGGATCAAGCAATAATCGGACCTAGGCAGCCGACTACGCAGCTAGACGGGCCTAGTCGGCCGACTAGGCCTCAGTTCCAAAAAAAAAGGATAAAAAAGAAATTCGACCCGAAATTCAGTTCTTCAACAACCTAAAAGCAACCGACATAGAAGGAGAAGGAGAAAGAAGAGAAGGAGAAGAAGTTTCAGAAAAGATGCGTACCAAGGACATATTGCGTATATATATTTTTGGGTACTTAATACTTTAATGACATATATATATATATATATATATATATATATATATATATATATATATATATAACTCAACCGATTAATCCGACTAGTCCCCAACTAGTCTCCGATTAATCCAATTAATTCTAGTCCCCACGAACCGACTAACGGCCGACCACCGATTTTTACAACCTTGGAAATACTCCAAGAAATGTAGTCCAAGTTCCTGCCATCGTTGTAGAGAATATGATTTAGCAGGGATGAAGGATCTGGATTGATTATGGTGAGTATATGATTTAAAGGCGGGCTAATGGGCTTTCGAACTTGGGATGACCTGTTAAGATAAACCCGGCCCGTCAATAATCAAGCCAAGTCAGTTAAGGTCAACACCTCTGAGCCGAACACTTATTAAGGGTTATATGGGTCAAACTGTTTATGCTTGAACCCTTTTAGCCCTCACCTGAACCCGCCTAAGAAGGCAAGTTGGCAGGTCGAACCCAAATTGCCAACCTTGAATGCACGAAACATTGTTATACAAGGCAGCTTATAATGAAGAATCAACCCCACTTGTACTTACTACAAAGAACCAACCCTCCTTGAACTAGACACCTTGAACTTTATATTGGGAAGCTAAAATCTAGCTCTTCAACAACCCATAAGACAAGTTCTGGATTGGTATTTATGTACAAGCATGCCTCTTACTTGGAGATGACAAGGAAACAACATGAAGGGAAGGACAAAAAACTAACTTGGCCACTTGCTATCTCACCTTATATTCATTCATATAGTGAGAAATTTGCTTATTTCTAGATATTGAGAAATAGTAAGTAGACTAAGCAAAAAAGAAGAAAAATGGAAAACTGAATCCTCCTAGTTGCTTCCTAAAGGGTGGTTGTAAAAGCCAATCTTACCTTCCAACCATTTGAAATGACGAGAGGCATAAGGGCTAGGTCTATGACATGCTTGATTCAAGGGAGGAACACAAAGAAACTTCAGGAACAACGAGAATGAATGTGGGACAATTTACCATTGTAGATGATTGCGGAGAGACAATCGTCTTCTCATACTAGGGGTTACTTTTTAACCCAAACATCTATAATTCGGAAAGACTAGATACCTGAAAGTATTATTTAGTTCAAGATTGGGTCCATCAAACATTCCCAATATTCATGATGTGATCTTGGATCAATTGAAGCATCATATGAACAAAAGTATCTTTGGGAAGACTATCAATCTGGCAATGGACAACAAAGTCAGTAAGGAAGAAAATTTAATACGTGTATGAGTTTAAATTACATTTTAATCAAATTGATTAATTTAATTATTAATGTAAGTTGTTTAATCAATAAAAGTTTAAACATGGGACGTGGGGACCTGAGCATATTGCTGTGTCATATTGCACTCCTTTACTTATGTTTTTGAATGTGAACACCATTTGAGCACTTTTGAGCGTGTAACAATCTTTATATTACTAAAGACTGTCAAAAAGTTAAGTATTTGTTGTGTTACGTAATGAAAATTATGTGAATGATGCATTCTAATTTTTGTGAATACTTGCATACAAATGAAGAGGGCTCATTTGAAGCAAAAAAGATAGAATGATTAGATCTTCGCCAGTATAACCAAAGATCGAAGAGAGTCAATGGAAAAATAATGCATTTGGATCCCTTCTCCATTAAAGGACTTGACCCACTCAAGTGTGTGTTTGGTTAGGTCGCAGCCATGACCTAACTTGTACATTAGTCTAGGACAGAAACTTGTATATCCGGCAAGTGTCACATGGGGTGTTGTTGATGTGGTATATGGTATCACTGAAGCTATTGAGGTACTAAGGCCAACAAGACAGTGCAAGGCAACATGTAGCAGGATGATTTGGTTATTCTAGCAAGGCCATCAGTAGAGTTTCAAAGGTGAACAAGGAAGAGGATGTGTGGATTCTGATCCAGGAAAAGGATGAGGGCATCCCATGCATGATGATTCTTATGATGACCATGACACTGATAACAATGACGGTGGTTCTAGTGAGGAGGAATAGAGGGTGGTAGATAGTGTGGAGATAGAGACTGGTTTTATTCGTTAGATTCTTAGTTTCGAAACATTTCATGTTATATGTTTTCATTGTTTAGGATTTGGATGGTAATGTTTTATTTGTTAACTATTATTTTCCGTTAGTATGTTAAATTGTTAATATGATGTGGATTATTAATATGTTGCATCTGCATATGCTGTGCGAATGTTTCATTACATGATGCGACCTTTAAAGTTGATTATATTAGAAATTGTTTGCCTTATATAATTATTCTATTTGTTAATTATTAAATTATTTTTTTAGTATCTTAGCATATGACGTGGATCATTATTATGTTTGCTTATCTGAATATGCTTTTTGAATGCCCGGTTACATGATGTGACCTCTTGATTCTATTAGAAATGGCTATCATTTTATTATTTGACATTTTTGTTATTGTTCTTACAAGTTCTGTCCGTGCTTTAAAACTTTTATTGTAAATACTTGATAGCAGTGTTCTAAAAATCGGCCTAGGCGGCGCATAGGCGCTAGGCGGCCGCCCGCCGCACCGAAAACCCCCAAATCGGCCCTCCTAGGCGCCTGTTCGGGCATGTTCGGCCAAGTCGGGCCATGTTCGGCCAAGGCAGAAAATTCAAAATTTTGAATTTTAAAATTTCAGATTTGAAAATTCAAAAAAAAATTATATTTGAAAAAAAAAATTAAAAAAAAGTCATTAAATTCAACAAAATAATAATATTAATAATCAATAAAAATTCAAATTTCAGAAAATTTCAGAAAATTTTTCAATTTTTTTCAAAAATTTTCAAAAGCCAAAACCCAAAATTACAAAAAAAAACAAAAAAAAAAATTTGTGCAGTCGCCTAGGCGCTAGGCGCCACTTTGGCGCACCAAATCCGCCTACTGAAATTTATCACACTAGTTGATAGTGTAGACTTCTTACACGCTTTTAGTTTAATGTTGACATCCTAGGACTTCTTACTCTCTTAGTTTAATGTTGACTTCCTATTTTTTTTCAGTTTAGTGTCGAGACACCAAGTTTGCCTCCTTGAATCCCCCACCTAATATTTTAGTCTTTCCATCCACACACTGCCTTGCCGCCTTAACAAGCTTGTTGAACACGATTCAAGTGCTAGGATCTATAAACACTTATCTTAGGGTCACACAATAACAGATGTACTATACATACATGTGCATGAAAAATTATTGGACAGCATCACTAGAGCCATGGCTTAAAATTAGTTGGACTACAAAAAGGTTGCTCCTGACTAACACCCCCTGCAAGATGATTAGAGAGAGCTAAATAAGCAAAAATTAGAGACAAAAAACAAAGCGGATGATGGCATCTCTCCAGATTTTCAGCAGAGCCAACTTCCTAAGGGCTAAGATGGTTTGTCACAATGATACCATCATCCAACTTAATCTGAAACTGCAGTGTAGGAGGGGGGGACAATGATAAAAGATAAATGGTAGTATAATGCCAGCAATGACAACAGAAAAGGTGAAGTATCTATGTTGCACAAGTAGGGATACGGGTACGACACAACATTATTATTTTAACACACAAACACACATATATTGGAAATGGCAAATGTGTCCCCCCCGGCTGGGAATCAATCTCCTGACCACTCGGGCTGCATGCCTCACCACTACCACTAGGCTAGAGGTCTTTGGCACACACACACACACACACACACATATATGGTCCGGATCGGGACCCCGTTGCCCTCTACCATTGGATCGAGCGGCGCACGCCCCCTCCCCCCCCTGATCCGCGGGGGGGGGGGGGGGGGGGGGGGGCGCTTTGGTGGGCCCCCCCCCCCCCCCCCCCCGCAGGACTTTTGATCCGCGCCCATATATATATATATATATATATATATATATATATATATATATATATATATATATATATATGTCCTATTGCCTCTTCCTCTCTGGCTGCTGCTGCATTTTTTTTCATGTCGATCAGAGAAAGGAAGAGAGGTTTAGATTTAAAAGCCAGGTTTGGTTATGTTATATAGGTCCTTTCGGATACATCTATATGGTAAAACCAGATTTAAGAGAGAAACCATTTAAACAGTACCTGGGTTTAATTTCGGCCAGTTTTCTCGTTTGGGTTCACTGTTGAACTGGGTGTAACCTGTGTCTAGAACATATTCAGCCGTATCCGGCCGTATCAGTGTCCAGTACGTACTGGACAGAGGCACAGATGCCGTGTGCCCGTGCAACATCACTAGAGCTGTGACTTAAAAGTAGTCGGACTACGAAAAATTTGCTCAACTAACACCCCACGTAAGTTGATTAGAGAGAGTTAAATAAGTAAAAATTAAAAACATAAAACAAAGTGGATTATGGCATTTCTCCAGTTTTTCGTCAGAGATAACTTCCTAAGGGCTAAGATGGCTTGTCACTATGATAATATCATCCAATTCAATCTGAAACCGCACTGTATGAGGGACAATATAAAAGATTACTGGTAATATAATGCCAGCAATATAATTTAATTTACTGGGATTAGCTTCCTTATCGAGAGAGTTCCAGAATACCCTAGGGTCTTGTCCTCGTTACTAAAAGAAAACCACATCTCATCATGGAACTCTAATGCAACCTCCAAGAAGTAACAAACCCACAGCTTATAATGTGACTCCAATAAGAACTCAAAGGGATTCCCTCTCTCCCCTTTAGCAGTTGAATATGATAAGATTATGGATATTATGAAAATGAAACCATAGAAAACGTAATAAGTAGCTACAAAAGAAACTAACAGAAGTTATGAAGCACTTAATGAACATGCAAACGTCTTATATCAACAAGCAAATAGAAGTTAACTGTAACTAACAACAGTGTCCTGGTACTCCCTTGTAAATTTAAGTCTACTATGAGCGTAACAGAATATCACTTAGATTATTACAAAAATAATACTAATACCAAGGCATAAATCACGATAGATATGAGAAAACTCCATATTTACAGACAACTTTGATACCTAATTATAGTCTACAATCGTAACACATGTAGCTAACATGGATGGAAAAGAAAAAAGAAAAGTTCTAGACTAGAGAACGCCATAGTTGGAATTCACTTCAAAAACTTTACAAGCAAATTCAAGAGGAAAGATCACAAGAGATGCTATAGTATCTTCTTCATGTCTTAGCATTTAAAGATTCACTATCTTGTAGTACTCTCACAGATGGCAAGCTTCGTAGTTTGGTAGGAAGAAAAGATCACGAGTGATGCTAAATCTAAGTATCGATATGACCTACACTGATAATCCTGCAGTAGCAACAAAATAACTAAGTTGACAGTCGATCTACAAGAAATGAGTATTGTTTCCTACACAAATAGAAAGTTATTCATTTATTAAAAAATGTAACTGTATTGGAACAATATAGTTTCCATAATGTCAGGTATGTATACCCACTAGAATACCAGTTCCCACATGTCAATAACATGTCAAAATTTCTTTGATCCACACCTGACCCGTTCAATATCAGATTTCAATGAAACAAGTGTCCGACTAAGAATAGTGTCCAGTAATTTTGGCGTAGAATCTAGAGATAAGAAAGGAATAAAATAGATGAAGTTAGGAGGATTATTAGTTAAAAGGAAATGTTAGTAGGGGTAGGCCTAACTGAACTTGAATTGGGCCTGTAAAGAAGGATACTGTTTTTGCTAATGTTACAGAAGGCATGCCCCTTAACATTTAAGGGAGCCTAATGGAAGAAAAGGCCAACTCCAAAAGCTGGGATCAAGGCTTTGCTGTTGTAGGATATTGAAGAACTATTCTTGATAAAATTATCATATAGAGCTACTCTTTGTCTGGAATTATTGAGCACGATATTTTTTTTTTACCAAATAATTTGATACAAGTTAAATGTGTATCTTTTGATTGATAATGCACGCATCCTAATTTGATTTTGTATCAATTGCCTGGCCTGCTATTAGGGATAAGAAAACTATTTTGGAACCAAAATCCCATGTCTTAGAGAAATAAAAACCTACAATTGAATATAATCAAATCCAAGCGACAGAGCATATTCGTCAACCATTAACCAAATAGTTCTCTACTGATAATTTCAACAAAAATAAATAAATTTAAAATACCTTCAGGATGTTATCTTATGCTCCAGTCTGTTGGCTGACAGAAGAAAACTCTGCAGTGCTCAAGAATATGGAAATAGGATTGCCAGGTGAAGGAGGGTTCTGAGTTAGCAGTGACACGTGTGGACCTGCTTTTCTGCGAGCAGCAGCGTCGGATGCAGCCAAGACTTCCAGGTGATCAAGACCCAGTTGCCTCTTTATCAGGTTGCGATTCTCCTCAAGAACGTCAATTTCACCAAAGGGAAGCTTCAAATCAAGAGCTTGAGGGCCGACAGTAAGTGCCTCATCCTTTTTAAACTTCAGGAAAGGCATGCAAAGTTTTTGGATCTGCTTAAAATTAGTATCCTGCCCTACATAACTTGCTTTTAGTGCTTCGAGTATCTCTTTATCATCTGCAAACGAACCTTTAGCACTATCAAATTTGTTCTTAAGGATCCTCAAGCATTCCTCTTTCCAGCCATCATACTGTTCGTTTACATAAATAAGCCCCACCGTTAGCTTGTTTTCTTCTGGTGCAGTAGTTGGAGCACCCTTTTTAGGCTTCTTGGAACCAGACACTTGCTTCTGAAGCAGCTTTCTCATTGAAACTATCGAATCTTGCAGATATTTGTTGGCCCTTTTAAGAGTAAGGTCGGGAGAATCAGCCACAGGCCAACCAGCTTTTATGGCAAAAGCATCCTTCTTCAAGAGATTTCTCCAAACATGCTCCGCATAGTGAGGACAAATAGGAGCAATAAGCCTAGTCTGGACATCCATAAACCTCCACAAAATGTCACAATTCATTCCCCCGGAACCACAAGATAATCTGTACTCATCTCTAGCAGCCTGAAGGTCGTAAAAACCCGTCTTCAGAGCTTCTCTGAACATAAACTCGTTGTAGTGCTCTTCAGTCAACTTAACAGCAATATTCATCTCGTTGACAAACACAAGATCAGCATAAGTGGATGGAGGGCCCGTCCTCAAAGTTGACTCTGCAGACAAAACCTCTTCCATCCATGCAATTTCCTTGGTAAGTCTCAATATCGCGGCATTTGCAGTATCAAAGACGAAATTTGCGTCGTCCATACCATCCCCAGCATCAGCAAGAGAGAACCTAGTCGCGTCAGAGGAAAATTCTTCGATAGCCTGGCGAAGTGTTCGGAAATTTCCTGTCGATTTCGACATCTTCTCGGAGTTGAGCATGATGTGGCCGTTACATCTAAAACCTTGAGGCCACTGGTGTTTGGGCAAAATAGCCGTATGGTTATAGATGCAAAAAGTAAGGTGGTTCTGAATAAGGTCTTTGCCAGAGACACGGAGATCAAACGGGTACCAATACTCAAACTCTTGCTTCATCTTGCTGAGGAGAGAGGAAGGAATATCCGACTCAGGTAGCGGCCCGCCGCCAAAAATATAGTCCCAGACCCCATATGTCATCTGCTCTGGCTTAACCAAAGAAGTATCGGAACCGTACATATTCCCATTTTGCAATAAATGGGCGACGGTGTAGTAGGCCATGTAAAGGGTGGAATCAGAAAGTGATTCTACGAGGAACTGCTCGTCCCATGGAATACGAGTACCGAGTCCAAACGATCGGGAACACGCCCACTGATTTAACCAGCCCAAGGTATGTTCGAAACCGTGACGCGTTTCATCAGAGTAGAGCTTCATGTTGGCCAAACACTCCTCAGTTTTCTCTTTCCACTCTGACTCACCATAGGTAATGTACCACTGATCTGTGAGGGCCACAACACACTCGTCACCTGATCTAGACATCACTTTCTTCTCAGGCTCACTGTACTTCACTGCCTGGCCCGACTCCAAAAGCGCATTCTTTATCAAAGGTTTGACATCATGAACTTTCTTCCCACTAAACTCCCCTACCAGCATAGTACCGTCGGTGAAACCCTTCAAGTAGGTCAACCTCTTCGCCTCCGCGAGCTTCTCCTTGTCATTCTGGCTCTTGATCTTAAGATCGCCACACACCTTCTCCGCCGACTTGTCCCCAAATTCTGGAATGTTGATTATAGGTACCACATCAAAAGGCAAAACCCACTCATCGTTAACCCCAAACTTCGCCCGGAGAGCCGGCTTCGACTTCAGATCCTGCAATGCCATGAAATCATCGGGTGAATCACTGGGTACGCTGGTCACAATCCCAGTCCCCTTGTCGGTCAATATCGTCAGCATCGGGAGCGAGTATATGATCTCGTTGAAAGAAAGTGGCGACCTCAACGGCAGACCGATCAAGTCATGACCCGTCAACTCGAGCAAGCAAGTCGGCTTCTCGGGGACCCTGGACAACTTCTGGTACGCAAGATTGAGCGCAGCCCTCCGGGTGATGATAAAGACATCGGTATCATTAATCTCGTAAGCGCCGTACTTACCGTCCGGAAGCACCCAGGAGTTCGTCTGCCCGTACATCGTCTCCGGCCGCAACGTGGCGGCCGCCAAGAACACTCTTCTCCCCTCCAAGACGCTGAATTTCGTACGGGAGAGGCGGTACGACCTCCATCTTGATCAGGACGTACTCCTGCGGCTGGACGCCCTCGCCGGAGGCTCGGTCGTGGT
Source organism: Iris pallida (assembly GCA_029216955.1). NCBI lineage: Eukaryota > Viridiplantae > Streptophyta > Magnoliopsida > Asparagales > Iridaceae > Iris > Iris pallida. Next base: position 5,381,190 of record JANAVB010043220.1, read on the forward strand.
CGGCGCATGGCTGGCCGTCGAAGGGGGAGTATATGGTGTAGCGCATGTCCTTGACGACCTTCCCCAGCTCCTTCAGCTTCGTCATCTGCCAGCGGACGAAGGAGTCGTAGAACGGGTTCATGTCGGTGGTGATGAAGGATCTCCGCCAGTCGCATCCGAGCCCGAAGGCCTTCAGGTCCTCCTTAGCCAGCGGCGGGAAGTAGCTCAGCCAATGATAAGGGTCTCTAAAGTCGGCGATCTCGGAGTCGGACAGCCCGAAGCTCCGCATGATCTCCCACTGGTACTTGTCCCCGCCGGACTTCGCGGCGGCTTTCGAGCGCTTGCTCTTGAACTTCTCGGGCTCCGTGCTGGCCTCCTCGGCAGGGGGGGCGTCGTCGTCGGCGATGGCGACTTCGTCGAGGGAGGTGAAGATGGGGGGGTTGCCGAAGAGGGAGATCTCGCGGGAGAGCTTGTCGGCGGAAGCCTTGATGGGCATGCCGGTGCAGTGGAAGGCGAAGGGGAGGAGGACGTTGCGGCCGCGGAGGCGGTGGTAGGCGGAGGCGAACTCGAGCTTGGAGAGGGAGAAGGCGTGGCCGAGGTGGAGGGAGCCGTTCATGTAGGGGTAAGGAAAGTTGCCGAAGAACTTCTCGCCGGGCCGCGGGGGAGCGGCGCTTCCCGCGTCGGCGTCGAAGACCTTGCTGTCCTCCCATAGCTTCTGGACCTCGGACTGGATCTTCAGGAGCTGGTCCCTCCGCGCGAAGCTACGGCCGCCTCCTTCCGCCATGGTGGTGGTGGTGGTGGTGTTGCTGTCATGAAAGAATGGAAGAGATCAGTGAGTGATTGAATAAAAGAAGAAGAAGAGTGGAATTTGGTACCTGAAGAAAACCCTAGATTGAAGGGAGGGTTTAGGGAGGCGCCTGAGGAGATGAGAGGAAGCCACAGCCGTTTTTTTTGTTTTGAGGCGAAAATGGAAGTCTAGGTTTAGGGTTATTGTCACGTGTCATGCTTAGATGATAATTGGGACCCACAAAGACAGAGGCGGGTTGAATGGATTTTTGGGCCAACTTGGCTTGAGATCCAAGCTAACACCGGCCACAATGGCTCAGTGGCATGGGATTCTTCTACTTTTTTTTTTATTTTACTAGAAATTGGTGTTCAAATTTTTTTAAAAATATTCGTAAGGAAAACATCCGAATATTTATCATAGGCGGATCAAACCGAACCGAATAAGCAATTAATTTTGATTTAAAAAAATTAACTTTAATTTTTTTATTTCTATTTCAGTCCAAAATTGAATAAAACTTATACAATTATATAAATATCCTTAGTTCTACACATATTTTGTGATTAAAATGTGTATATTTTAAAAATAATAATTTTATCTCGTTTGGTTCACAGAATTATCGGGTTGGGAAAAAGAAAATTTATTATTTTTCTATGTTTGGGTGCCAAAGGAATTGAGCAGGAAAGGAAATGATTATCAGTGGAAGAAAAATTATGGAGGAAAGTGATTCTATTCATCCAAGCAAGGAATCACTTTTCCAAATTGAAGTATTCACTTTCATTTCCAAAATCCTTGACATTTTCAAATGTCGGAAAGGAAAATCAATGAAAATTATAATTTTTCAAAGGAAAAAAATGCCAAGGAATTGATTTCCTTTCCCTCCCATTCCGCGAACCAAATGAGGCATCTTTGTGTTTTGTTATCCAACTTTGGACATAACTTTGAAATAAACAAATATTATTATAGTTTAATACCATTCCAACTTTGGATCTGACACACTACACAATGAAAAGAGTCCAACCGAACAAACCTAATAAACCAAATCGATTATTCGGTTTGGTTTCGATTTTGGCTAATTTTGATTCTGTTTAGTCGGTTTTGACTATTTCAATTCGGTTGAAACCGAATAAACTCACCTCTAACCACTTAGCTGGACGGAAAAACATACACGAGAATATGATAAGAATATGAAGATCCTGAAGATATTAATGTTTCTTTATCGAGGAGTTTGTCTATGTAGGAAAGAGGGGAGTGAGAGGAGAACATAGCAAGGATAAGGCATATAGTTTCTATCTTGATAAGTGACTACCTCCATGTGCTAGAGTATAATGGCTTATTCCTTAGAACTTAGTGTTTTTTTAATATGGGGTATTGCTTCATATTTATCTTTTATATTGTCACGCTCCAATACTGAAATACGGAGAGTGACTAGACCAGCTACTCCATATGAGGTATAAAAACGTCATACGGTGATCGTGGCTGTCATGAGACTAGGGGGTGCATGCTACAATCAAGTCTCCTGTGGTCTCACAGAGCATCTATGTCTCAATCAGTCAAAGCAAGAAACAACAATTAATGAGCATATGAGATAAAGCAGTAAGGCGTCATCGACGCTTCATCAAAATGATCATACATAACTAGCTTTATAAGTTAGCTAGCCCAGAGAGTCATAGGAACATAATCGTATTCAGCTTCAGTCTGATTTAATTACAATTATGTAAGAAGAAAAAATATCCAGAATAACCGACTAAACAGGTGCCGGTGGCTAAACGCCAAAACATAAGTAATGATACTAGCGTGGTGGAGAAGAAACCCACTCAAGCCCCCCATCAGCCATGCTCCTAGTATGCACCATTGACGTCAGAGAGGAAGGTTGGATCCTCAAGCTCTGCTACATGATGTGGCCAAACAAAACCAGCAGGGTCAGCTCCGAATAGCAAGTACCACAAGGGAGCACAAAAGAGTGAGATAAAATTCAAGCATACAGATAATAATAAGACTTGACTTACGAGTCATAGGGTGACGAAGCATCATGGAGTTCAAATGGCACCATTACAACCAAACAAGGACAACAGTGCCAATATCGAAACGAGATGAGACTCCACCTATGATCATGGTCAAGTTATAAGCTTTCGATCGTATCCTCGGTCAACAGTCTGTCGTAGCACAATAGCCCAACCCAACAACCAAACAAGGACATGGGTTGGACCACGTATCATGACAGTCCGTGTCCCTTAGATACAAACGGAAGGCACAAGGCACAAGCAAGTCGTTTTTCAAGCGGCCAATCGTTCCTACGGATTTCTATATTTGGCGGAGTTATCCCCATAATGCTAATTATAGGAATCCTCAGATCGTGTCGTTCCAGCAGGGCTAGCCAATCCATATATATATAAACACGTAGCACATTGATTATGCACCAGTCTCCCATAAGGCTACCATGGGCGGATGAAACCATGTCCGTGGCGACCAACCCGACACGTCAGGACGGGACCTGGGGTGGCTAGGATGGCACGATCTCGAGATTCTTCCCGCCCAATGCATCTACCAGATTAGTTTCCCAGTTAATCCCTAGGTTAATTTCGGAATTCACATGTCACGGTCACATGCTCATCTTCCTAGATGTTGTACATAGTACAAGTATCCCAAGTAGGGATCCACAATGGCATGGAGTCATACGTTAGGATCCCTTCTTAGTGTAATGCAACATACAATACATACCACGTCATTACTACCGACCATTCATTATGTAAGTGCTGGAGACTTTGGATGTACTGACATATATCGCGTAGGAACACTTAGCACATGAGATAACGCTTCGGTGCTCACATAGATTGTACCTCAGTACGCACATAGGATTAACTAGCACACGCATAGGTAGTCAGGTCGGGAATGAAGGTCAAGTCACGAAATGGAAAAGAACCAAAAGGCACAGTTGTTAAGTCAGGTCGTCGCATGTTAGGCCAAGTACAGAAAATATGCCAAGAGGATCAAGAACCATGAGTGAAAATATCAGTCGCATATGAACTCCAATTAAGGTGGTACAGGAAGATTCTTGAAGCCAAGACGAAGCTACAACTTTCATATTTTGAGTTTTACCAGATTCTAGCTACAAAATAGCTTAAACGGGCAAAAACGACCATTTGTACGCGGGCGCGCAACGCGCACGGATAAAACTGCCCATACTATGATGCATAAATCAACCATCTGAGCCACTTTTTATTCTCTTTTTTCCTTGTGTTTTCTTTGCTGCAGGATACTTGGAAGTTATAAATGAACTATCAAAAAGGATTTCAGGAGCATCTAGTCAAGGCATCTGGTCTGGTGCAAGGCAATTAAAAGTTACAAATCAACATTATCGGTTGAATCCAAAATATTTCATGTATTTTTTGTTTGTATATTCTCAATTGTTGTAGCATGTATATTTGTATATTTGTTGGGACATGAACTGGACGTTTGTATATTCTCATCTAGTCAAGGCATCTGGTCTGGTGCAAGGCAATTAAAAGTTACAAATAAGCATCACCGGTTGAATCCAAAATATTTCATGTATTTTTTGTTTGTTTATTCTCAATTTTTGTAGCCTGTATGTTTGTATATTTGTTGGGACAGGAACTGGGCGTTTGTATATTTGTCTCTTAAGTATGTATGTATATTTGTCTCTATGTATTTTAAAAATTATGGTCAGGATATATACTTACAAGAATATATACTGTTTGTTTATATTGTTTGTATGGTGTTTGTATGGGCTAGACTGGAATTATATTTGTTCATATGTTAAATACTATTGTGAAATTCAGCTTAATTTAAGTACATGCCCTGCCCACTGGGCTCACTGGCCCAGAAAACCGAACTGACCGAAAATCGAACCGGTTTTTTTGGTTCAGTTTTTTTCCGTTTTTTATTAAACGGTTCGGTTTACGGTTTTGATATATATGGTTTTCAGTTTTTTCGGTTTTTATAAAACCGATTCGGTTTGAACCGAACCGAACCGAACCGTTGCTCACCCAGTCATTACCCGGATCCAGCCATAATATTCTACATTAGAATATAATAGAATTTATCCCCACTGTGCTCAAGAGGAGGAAGGAAAAAAGTGGCAATAAAAAAGAAGTGAAAGATGATGTTATCCCCTTTGTGTGCTCACCCCCAATGGAGATCCCTCCCAGGAAAAGTTGTTCCCCAGCACTCTACTAAAGCGAGCTCTCCATCTCCACCAGGGTTCTTGAGTTTGAGCAACAATGAGATTGAGAAGAGGAGAATTGTCTGTGCCAGAGCTGCAAGAAGCGAGGATGACACTGCTGCTGCTGCTGCTGCTGCCGACGAGGAGACGGCCCTCAGTCCCAAAACTGCTGGAGCCGGAGGCCCAGCAGCCGCAAGCAGCTTCCTCACTTTTCTGTGCCCTCTCCTCAAGTTGTTTGCTGTATGACCCTCTTCTGCTTACTAAATCACCCTTCACTCCATCACATCACAAGCATCTGTTGCCACTTCTGGTTTCCGATTTACTTGAAATTGTTGGGAATATTATTCCTATTCCTGCTTGCTTGCTTTTATTATTTTATTTAGGATTCATGTGAAATTATGCAGTAGATATCCTATATATTAGGATACGGTGATGCTACGTTGCCTCCGGGTTTGGACCGCGGGCCATGTGTTGCCCCAACATTGGAGGGGGGCTGCGGAAAAGAGGAGGGGGGGGGGGGGGGAGTGTGGGGGGTTGGGGGTTGGGTGGGGGGTTGACACGTCGGCGCGGGCACGCACGCTGTCACCCACCGCGCGGGCCGTTTAGCATTTTCCATTAGGGTATCCTATATATTAGGTATGCGGTGCTAAAGTCCCTGCAAATGCACCAAAACTCCAGAGTTGTGATTGGGGGTTGAATGCCCATTTTATTGACCGAGAGCTATATATATATATATATATATATATATATATATATATATATAGACTAGCATATATGCACGTGCCCTGCACGTTTTTTAACATTCTTTTAATTAACCTAGAAAGACTACTTAGAAAGACCAAAGGACAGTCTTCGTAATTACTAAGTTGTCACTATTAAAATTAATGAACAATTTTAATTAGTATAGATATGCAAGAGTATTTTTGGAAGAAAAATTCCACGGTGAAGCCTAACTTTTGGCTTTATATATATATATATATATATATATATATATATATATATATATATATGGAAATGGTAATTATGTCGAACGCTCCCGACCACTCGGGCCGCATGCCTTACCACCATCACTAGGCTGGGGGTCATTGGCGAGAGCTCTATATATATATATATATATATATATATATATATATATATATATAGATTGATCGTGGGCTGCTCTAATATCATGTGGAGAACCCTGCCACGGCACCAAAACTCTACGAGTTGCAACCGGGGTTGAGGGTTATGTATTTATATTGTTTCAATATGCTAGCAGAGTCGGAACTATCATTTTTTTTTTGGGGGGGGGGGGGGGAGTGTGTGGTGTGGTGTGGTGTTAGATATAGATACATACTAGTTTAGTCCCACATCGGATAGTAGGGTTCCCTATCCCAATCACTCGTCTATATATACCCGTGGTATCATTTTTTTTTTTGGGGGGGGGGTGTGGTGTGGTGTGGTGTTAGATATAGATACATACTAGTTTAGTCCCACATCGGATAGTAGGGTTCCCTATCCCAATCACTCGTCTATATATACCCGTGGCCGGAGGCCCGTAGTGATATTCATTCTACTGTTTATACCATGATTCGTGACAGGGGGGCTGTGACAAGGGGGCAATAGTCATGGTTCTCCAAACCGCCGGAGGGGTCAATATACACGGTAACACGGGCGAAGGGTAAAAAATTGGAAACCCTAGAGGAAATTAATAGTTCTTTTATTGGACTAAGGGGGCATCTATATCCTGCTAAGTATGTGACCCTGTACACATCGAGTATTAGAGAAATAGACTAGTTGGGATTTATAAGAGCTATTTCTTGGTTGAATAAAGTTATATTTTCCTATCGGTTATATTCTCTCTTTTCTTTTTGAGATTCTTTGAGAACCAACATAAATGAGTATGTATGCTTGGTCCATATCTTTTTCTTTCGTCCATAATAAAAAACTAACAAAAACATTAATTAATTTCACCTTTACGTGAATATTTGACATCCCATTCATCTGGATATGGTTTCCTTGCTTGCATTGTTGTCACTCACGAATATGAAACGCACCAAACAATTGATTATGTAATTAATCGGAGTTGCTTTTCTTACTGATATTCATGAAATAAACGGAAGCTAAATTTTAGCCATATCATTTGACGGTTAACTATGTTAAATATCCACTAGTAGTTACAGGAGCTACTAGGGCGTAGGCCTAAAGGAACATGGGTTGAATCTGTAAAGAAGGTACCATTTTTGTCAGTATTACATATGACACGGCCCTAAATAGAGCTAAATGGAAGAAACTCGTTCAAACAACCGAGCCAAAAATTGTGGAATAAAGGTTTTGTTGTTGTTGTATGCTAAATATTCGGTGCATTGGAATAATATGAAATATGAATACATAGCCCTCAACCTTTGTCGCAACTCTAGAGTTTTGGTGTAGTGGTAGAGACTTTACCATGGCATTGAATCAACCCTTTTCAAATTTGTGTGGCGTACACTTCAAGTAGACTTTATAAAAAAATTATACCATTATGTGAATGTAGCTATCAATCCAGAACATGGTAATTTGATATGCAAGGCATAATGGAATAATATAAAAGTATAACCCTTAACGCTCATCACAACAATGGAGTTTTATGCAGTGCAATGATATATAGGACATATTGGAATAATATAAAAGTACAACCCTTAACCCTCATCACAACAATATAGTTTTATAGGGCGTATTGAAATAATATAAAAGTATAATCCTTAACCCTCATCACAACAATAGAGTTTTATGTAGTAAAGTGATATATAGGGCATATTGGAATAATATAAAAGTATAACTCTTAACCCTCACCAAAACAATAGAGATGCACTACAAGGACTCTCACATGATGGCATTATGAACTCCCCTAGTTTCTTATTGAAAACCGCTATGTACACATAGACATTGTTTGACAATTAGTGTAAACTTCCAAGGCTAGTCCCATATCGGATATGAGATGAGAGTTTGATTGGTTTATATTTGAGTGCCTACTTCTCATGTGTACATCAATGCTAATCATTTTGTCAAGCGGGTCAAGAGATCATGCACATGAGGCCCATACACGGGGCATCTCTTGGTGGGCCCATAGGCCAGGTTTTTGACATATGATATCGAAGCTACCTATTGGATTTGTGTTACCAAGATGAGATCATGAGAAGGGGTCATTCACACGAATTGCGACGAGGACACGACGACTTTGACTGGGGAAGATTGTGAAATCCTAAATAGTTCCACATCGGATAGGAGAATATGGGATAGGAATTTTATTACCTTATTTGAGTAATTTGGTCTCATGTGTACATTTGAATGAACTATTTTTGGCAAGTGGACCAAGAGATAGATGCACATGAGGCCCATGTACGGTCATGCCCTGACAGGCACATAGGTCGGAGAATGACAATTAGAACAAGTATTCTTGGGAATGTACACAAACTACCATCCTCGATGCATATTGCATCTTTGCATGTTACATAGGTATATGATGGAAGGTGTAAGCAATTCAATTTTTTACGAAGGAGATGCCAGCTGCATGTGTTTCATGACGATTCCGGAATAACCATATTTTGCTGGTCTACGAGTATATCTAGCAAGCGTGATACTCTTCCAACATTCAGTTTTACAAATTATTCATGAGACTCTAGATATCTTGAGGATTCTACGTGATTATTGTTGAGAATACTGTACTGAATGTAAATAATGTTTTATACTCTTCCAAGAGTTAGCTAAAGAAATGAGGTGATAAAAAGTATAGATAATTGCAACATAACATAAGCATACTTAGTCAAATATACATGTTTATACAACTTAGAAATGTTGGAATAATGAATAAAATTGCTAATGGTTTACATTTCTAGGTTATATAGATCGAAGTATAATACGCCTCCTATGTACTGGGTAGCATTGGCACATAAGCAACCACCTAGACTGGACTCCATAGGCCACTTTCTTTTCAGCCTTGTTCTGCTAGAAGAACCTGAATTGATGAGAACATAGTGGCAAATCAATGAAGTGCTCTAAAAGCTTAGGCATGAACTTCTAGATGCTAGATGACTGCTATCACAACGCGGTGCTTGTTGCTTAACTTTCTACATTACATATCTTAACCTTTTTTCAAAATTCTAAAGCATCTTTAGATTTTCGTTACTATATTACATGATTTGTGTATGTTTTGTTAACTGCAGGGAGGAGACCCTTCAAAAGAAAGGAATGACATTTTAGAGGTAGCGTCTACTCAATTTTTTTTCCTGTACGTACCTGATATGTCATGAAAAATTAAACTTAGGGTGCTTATCAAAGAGTACAACTGCACAAGTATTTTGAAATGTCCTTGATATATATAATAAATGGTCATCCTAGTAATCATATAAATGCGTCAAAGCTTCGTGGCTCTAGTGGTCAGCATGTGGAGACAACGCTTCTGGTTGGGTGATTCGGGTTCGAATACACGGGGAAGCGGATTATTCCTTCCATTAATAAATGGTGGGAGTAAAAAAATTATATATATATATATATATATATATATATATATATATATATATATATATATATATATATATATATTGGAAAAAGGGTAAATTTTATTCCAAAAGTAAAGCAATAATCTTACAACATACAATCAAAGTGGGACTCCCACTCATCAATTCCCTACAGCATTTACATCAAACTCGATGTTATGGAGAATGCCTACCGGAGGGGTGATCAGCCCCTCAAATATCCGACGGTTTCGTTTCTGCCATACGTGCCAAACAGAAGCAGCCAGCCGAACTCTGGCGGTCCGAAACCATTTCTGCCCTCGACTCCTGCTATCCCGGAGCACCGTGATAATGTCTCCAATTCCCTTTCCGGAGACGCCCACTCCCAACACTCTACTCTGCTCCGACCAGATCTGCCATGCCAGAGCACACTCGAAGAACATGTGCCGAATAGATTCATGTTCCAGACAGCAGAGCACGCACATGGGATCCGGAACCGGCACTCCAAACGAACTCAGACGGTCCCTGGTCAAAAGACGGCCAAGTAGAAGCTTGTATACACACAACTGCATCTTCCTGGCCAGACCCTTGCACCATACGAACTCGTAGTCAGAACTCCGAGGGAAGGCGCGCCTGATGAGGTTGTAGCAGCTCCGGAATTAGAAATCCCTAGTTCCCGGAGTAGCTCCTACCGGCTCCCAAATCCACCTATTAGCAGGCAAAGCTGGATCAATGACAACAGAACCAATGAGCCCACCCAGCTCCTCGGTAAACCGATATAACTCCGGCCTCCACTCCCCATCGCGAATGATACGGCTACACGCCAGACCACGCCTGTCCTCCAGATGTGTCGGGGCTCCCCTGATGTCCAATAGCGAACGCCGATCTATCCAAGGATCCCGCCAGAGGTCCGTTCCAGATCCATCCTTCATGACATTTCGGATTGCAGATTTAAGCACCCCTCTGTGTCTCAGGACAGTCTTGAATGTGAACGTGACTGAGTGATTGTTGTCAGTAGCACACGTCCAAAAGTTGTCCTGCTTCACATATCTGCTGTGCATCCAGTCCGCCCAGAGAGACCCTCCGTTGATGAATTTTCAAGCCAGCTTAAGCACGGAGGCCTCCCTAATCTCCAACAACGGCCTGAGCCCCACTCCTCCCTCCTTCCTGGGTCTACAGACCTGCTCCCTGGAGATCGCATGCATACCCCTCCTCCAAATAAAATCTGCACAGAGCCGCTCCACTTTCCTAATAGTGGCAACAGGGAGGAGGATGGACTGCAACCAGAAATGAGCCACAGCCGAAATCATCGATCTGACCAGCTCGATGCGACCGCCAAATGACAAACCGGCTGCTTGCCACCCTTCCACTCTCCTCTGGACGTACTCCACCAGACTATGGCAATCCTGATCCTGCGCATAGTTGACAGTGAGAGACACTCCTAAGTATCGCACCGGAAGATCACTCTTCTCGATACCCAGCACATCAGTACGCTCCTCCTTCTGGGGACAAAGGGAGCTGAAGTACACCCTGCTCTTATCCCTGTTCATCTGAAGGCCCGAAAGGAAATTCAATTCTCCCATAATCTTCGCAAGCGTCTGCAAACCCTCCGTCGATGGCTGGATGAACACCAAGAGATCATCCGCATAGATAAGGTGGGTAACTGGGGGATCCACTCGCCGAAACAAAAGGGACCAGCCTCCCACGGTGCTCTGCCAGGTCCATCAGACATGTGAAGTATTCCATAACAAGCGTGAACAGTTAAGGGGACAGGAGGTCACCTTGCCTGAGCCCACGGTTGCTCTGGAAGTACCCATAAGGAATACCCTGGATGAGGACAGAGAAAGTGGGAGACGTGATGCACTCCTGGATCAATGCAATCCAGTGGTCCGCGAAACCCATGGCAGTCATCAGATGGCAGAGGAAGTCTCGATTGACCATGTCATACGCCTTCCTCAGGTCCAGTTTCACACATGCTTTCTCCCCACCGGTTTTGCTAAAGCCCCTCACCATCTCATGAGCCAGGAGGCTGTGCTCAGCAATCGACATCCCCTTTATGAATGCAGCCTGATTCGGAGATACCAAGTCCTGCATGATCCCCTCCATGCGCCGGCACATAAGGTGCGTAATTATCTTATAAAGATAATTACAACACGCAATAGGTCTGAAATCCGCCAGTGCAGTCGTTCCCTCCTTCTTTGGCACCAAGGTCAGGAAAGTGTGATTAAGCTCTTTCAGAAGCTTCCTTTTGATGAAGAATTCCTGCACCACCTCCAAAATCTGATGCTTCAGAATATCCCAGTGGCGTTTGAAGAACCCACTGCTGAAGCCATCTGGACCAGGAGCCTTATTGGGATCCATCAACTTGACAATAGATTCCACCTCCTCCATAGTAACGGGGGCGAGAAAAATACTATTTCCGTACGGAGTTACCAATCTCTTTGTGACAACCTCTGGGAACACGGACAAATAGTCAGTCTGAAAATATAACTCAGAATAGTACCTGACAGCCTCGTCCTGGATCTCAACCGACGTCCCCACCAGGATGCCATCCGCATCAAGAAGCTGGGAGATGTGATTCCTATGCTGTCTTGTCCGGATAACATCATAGAAGAACTTGGAATATCGGTCGCCATCCTGGAGCCAGGAACACTTGGCACGCTGGGCCGTGATAATCTCCTTCTGTAGCCTCAGGGTGTTGACTTCGTCGATCAGCTCCTTCTCTCTAGCCGCCAGGTCCCCGTTAAGCATGTCAGCTTGCATGTCCTGCTGGATGGCCCGCAACTCCACCTCCTTATCTTCCAAGGTAGACTTGGGCAACCTCTTCACCCAACTCCGAAGAGCCTTCTTCGTGGCCTTAAGGCGGCGGACCAAGCGGAACTGGGCCGTCCCCTCCTGACAGCTAGTAAGCCCCCCCGAGATAGCCTCCAGGTAGCCCTCTGAAAGATACCAACTGTTGTTGTACCTGAATGGGCGGGACTTCCCAGGAGACCTAGAAGTGAAGCCAACCCTGATGGGTGAGTGATCGCTCGTCCCAGCGGCCAGACCCTCAGCCGTAGAATTGGGGAAATGCCGGAACCATTCCCCATTGTCCAGGGCTCGATCAAGCTGGCATGCAACTCTGTTCCGGATTGCTTTGTTATGCCAGGTCCAGATGAAGCCTGGACGAGACAACCCCTGGAGACAAGCCTGAGTGCTCTAGAACCAGCCAGATGGTTTTGTATTATGAAACCAACCTATGTTATACACGTTGGATTGGAATTACATAGCTGAGATTATATGACTTAAAAAGGTGGTAGGGTCTACACCTTTTAATCTCAATCACTAAATTCCAATCTAACCTATGGAACATAGGGTGGTTCCATAATACAAAATCAGTCGGCTGGTTTTGGAGCATTTATATATATATATATATATATATACACACACACTGCTGCATCTTGACCCATCTCGCACCTTGGTTCCCATGACACCATGATGTCCTTGATCTATCTTTAACATATCTAAACAAGACCTCCTGGTTACTGATATAATGAGAGCCGCACAGAGTTGTATGAATATAACACATGATAAAATATGTGTCGAGCTCTAAAAAATAAAATCTTCTGAGGCTTTACTTGAGAGTAAAGTTCAATAGTTTTCTTGTGCCTACTTTTGATGGCATATAATGATTACTAGGATGACCAACAGGTATGTCACATATTCTGTCTCTAAAGAGCCTGACAATATCTGAAGTCTTTATATGAAGTACTATTATTTAGTAGAGAAGTCCATTTGCTTAAGATGGCTGATGCAATTTTGGTAATAAAATGTCTTTTCATTGAAGTTGGCAGAGATCTGATTTTGCAACTTGAAAGTTGAAGACATACCTATAAATTGAATTATATATTTTATTTCTCAATTAGTTCTTTGCATTGTTTATATTCCTCCAATTTGTTACCCTAATTATTATCAAGTGTAAACTTTTTCATGTATAATTTACTGTTTTACACCAAAATTACCGATAATAATCAGTCTAAGCAAATTTACTCTCCTATTTCAAGGTTTCTTGTGTCACATTGTTCTCTGTTTCCATCACGATGTCATCTTTAGATGTTTCTGACAATTGGTGCCTTTCTTTTAACAGGTCACGACATCATCCATTTCTAGTTTGGCAAGACTTCCATGGGGTTCAAGATCCCTACCTAGCATATCACAGAGTCTAGATCCCACAAGTCCATTGAATTTGCAACTTTATGAATTTGGTACAGTTCTTTTCACTTTAATGGATCTTAATGTAGCTCATGGTGAAGAAACAAATAATTTGTATATTTGAATGTTTGTGTTACCCTCACAAAATTTTCAATGAAAATCTCTTAAAAATTCTGTATTAATATGTGCACATCTTTTTTTTATAACTGTGAGAAGTACTTTTTGTAAATCCTACTAGTGATGCATGAGAGCTAATATAGTAGGATCACATATTGTTGCATGTTTTCGTTCTAATCTAGTAAAATATTATCAAAAACATGTTCATTTTTGTCACACCCTAGTTCCGAAGAACCGATCGTCCTCGCTAGGACGTGATGTCGCGCGAGTCTAGGTTGCGCTTGCAAAAGGCTGATTCCATAACGGCTGATTACAACAGCTTGCGACGGGGTCGTCGCACAGAAGTCCGAGCAGAGAAGTTGAATAACACAAAGACATGTGCAAAATGATACTCTCAAGATTACAAGTCACTTAAAGCTCATTTTCTCTCTGAATACAAACACTCAGCTCTCACTTGATATTGAAAATAAGATCACAAAGGCGCAAAGCCAAGATTACAAGTCACTCAAGCTAACTTTCTCTCTGAATACAAACACTCAACTCTCTCTCTTTAAATTACAATCGCTCATGTCCGAAGGCTTACAACTTTGCGGATGCTTCAGAAGGCGATGTCCATACATTATGTCCCGTATAGGTGAAGTCTTAAACGCGGTCGTACGCCTCGAAACGTCAAGGAACTCCATGCCTCAGTGCGTCCAAGCGAGCTTCGCCCTCGACGAGCAAGTACCTGTAACCTGCGTATGAAAGCTGTTGGGTGGTCAGTACACAACCGTACTGGTGAGTGAGTCCTCGTCCACCCATACAAAACCAATACGTTCATTTAGTTAGTGTAACTATTCTTTGGATTGTCCTTCTATTCTTGCTTTAGGATCAATACTTAGACTTCTGGCATATTCGTGTTGCAACCGACGTGATCACACTATCAAAATCTTTAAGACCATGCTACGAAATCCAACATCGTGGCCGTGTCATAACACTCATTTGTGTGATAAACATCGAGGCCGTGTCTCGCAACACAGTAAAACCCATTCATACTTGTTTTACGGTCTTTCCCGTTCAACATACAACCGACTCGGTGAATACCTTGAGACTTCGTGTCAAACTTCCTTGAGACCAACGCTACAAATCGTGCCCAAGCACACGATTTTATTGAGGCCAAATCTTAGGCTGAATGATTTTGATGCATACCGTGCACACATTCTTTTGACTCATCTGTACCGTGCATACATTTTTTGACTCACTTCTAAGGCATGCACGCGGATAGCTGCTCTTATGCCAACTCATCTATATAAAGGTCACTAGCATGACAAGCTATACTTGCAATTTTGATAAGCGGTACGTTCGTCCAAACGAGGCGCTCTCCCCCAAAATTTTCTCAATATCAGCTATATGGCGCACCCTTCGGGTCAGGTCGTATACCATTCGAGTGTTCGGCAAGCATGTTCCTCCTATGCCGGATCGACCCTGTGGTCCCAGGTTACCGTTTGAGGAACAATTGCCCTTGTGCACAGGTTGTCCAATGACCATGAAATGGTGCCTACCTAACTCACCATACGACTCAAACAATGTTCTTCCTTGCTCATAAATCATACTTTCCATACTTCATTAGAGACTCCCAAACGAGGGACCGTCTCGACGACAAACGGTCGCGTGAACTTTCAATGTTACCATACTCTTTTT